>CM077013.1:60586025-61786025 GCA_039090855.1 Macrothele yani | reverse complement strand
TAAACCAAAGCGTAACCAAGTTGTGATCAATCAAGTTCTGGAAGTCGATCCGAGGTTTCTGAAGAGGATCTCAACAAAGTCGTATCAAATGACCAACATCTAACCGTTTAAGATATATCAAAAAGGTTTTCTGTACACAGAACAATAGTAAGAAGAAGGATGCATGCGCTTGGTTTTATCACAAAGTTAGGCCAATGGGTATCACATGACCTATCCGCACGAAATCGATCGGACAGAATGACCACCTGTCTTTCTTCGCTTCCGTGTTGCATAAATTAACCTTTCTTGGAAAAATTAGTTAGGAATGATGAAAAGTGGGATCTGAAATGCAAAGCAACTAAATAGTGCATGTCGGGTTGGACAAGATGTTCCATTGACTTCAAGAAGAGGACTGCATCCGGGAAAGATCTTATTAGGTGTATGGTGGGATGCTGAGGGGGTAATCCACTGGGAGCTGCTTGTACCGTACCAAGCGATAAATGTTGACCTGTGTTGCCAACAGTTGGAAACGCTGAAAGAAATTTTTAGATCTCAGCGTCCAGCACTGGCCCATCTAAAAGGCTTCATCTTGCAACATGACAACGCAAGGGCCCATACAGCTTTAGCCACTCAGAGAAAATTACTGGACATTGGGTGGAATTCGTTCTTTTATTATTACCTCATTTCCTGTATTCTCCAGAACTTGCGCGTACGGGACATTACATTTTTTTTAACTCTTCGGGACAACTTCGCTGGAAATACCTTCGATGAAACTGAAGATGTCGCAACTTCACTAGAAATGTCTTTTGATCCAAAACAAAGGGATTCTACAGAAGGGTAATTCAATTACTACCAGAAAGATGGCAAGAGGTCATCGATGATAATGGCAATTATGTAAGCAGACCAAAACTGAGGAGTTCAACAGAAAGGGAATTCAATTACTACCAGAAAGATAACAAGAGGTCATAGATAATAATGGCAATTATGTAAGCAGACCAAAACTGAGGAGTTCTACAGAAGGATAATTTATTTACTACCAGAATAATGGCAAGAGGTCATCGAAAATAATGGCTATTATGTAAGCAGACCAAAATTGAGGAGTTCTACAGAAAGGGGAATTCACTTACTACCAGAAAGATGGCAAGAGGTCATAGATAATAATAGCAATTATGTAAACAGAACAAAGTGAGTTCTACAGAAGGGGAATTCAATTACTACCAGAAAGATGACAAAAGGTCATAGATAATAATGGTAATTATGTAAGCAGACCAAAACTGAGGAGTTCTACAGAACGGGAATTCAATTACTACCAAAAAGACGGAAAGAGGTCATAGATAATAATAGAAATTATGCAAAAGGATAAAGATGTTATTTATTGAAAACACGTTTTTCTTCTCTTCTAATCAAACGAGTAGAACATTTTCAAACACCTAATAGAATTATTGATAGTACAAATAATTGCGACAATTCTCCCACTTTAAAAATAACCGTTTTTGCGAATTGACACTCTGATAGTTTGATAAAAATTTACGCTAATTAAAGGCCCTGTAGGAAATTTTTGCTCATACTAAAATTTTTCTGTCTGCAGCGCTGTTTTTCATAACTAGAGTAATTTCAAAGATTTATCATTTTATAAACTCAACAGTGTCTTTACCTTTGGCTACCGGTGTACCAAAAAGTGCAAACGCCTTCTGGTAAATTGAAAAATTTTTAATCTGATTTCAGGCGAAAAATTAAAGAACATTTTTTTATGATTCCAATAAACTATTACTAAGCGATCAGCAATTTAAAATGGCAAAGAAGTCAAATGAGAACATCCCTGCCCTGCTTTTGCATACTGTGCATCCTATTTGAAATGCTTAATCTTTGAGTAGGAATTACTGTTTGATAGTATGGGTAGGAAACTGCCTTAAATGACTTTGGAACTAAATTCTTCCATGATGAGCCCAGCTTGGAATGCAGCCAATCCGTATCAGCAAGAGATACGTTCAGAGGGTCAAATGAAATGCCAATCATCATTTAGGTCCGATGTACAATTGCAATTTGTGTAATTACGGCTGTAATCTTTATCCCTCTGTAAACATAGCGAACTGACGAAAGAGAAAAGTTTGAAAGTTTCGAAGCGCCTTTTCGAAAAGCGCGTTACACGATAGCTGATGGAATATATAACCTGATGCACAACACTCCCTTTTGTATTTGAGATCAGTCTTTGAAACACGGCTTTCAGTTTCAAATTCAAGCTTTGATGTTACCAAATTCATAAAGTTTTATAGCGGCAATCAAATAATGGAATATTTCAAACAATTACATTTAATTAGATTTGGGAGAATTTCCTCTATGTTTAAATTTCCTTTGTCACAGAACGAAAAATCGCTGTGACTCAGTGATCTGAAGCAAGTTACTAAATCTTGTTTTTGATCGCAGTTAGCACTTTTCTTCTGTGTTGGATCTTAAGAAGCGAGGTGCCCCCCCCCCCCTGCTTGTAGCTTAAATTGTAAACGCGGGAAATTCTCTCATCCTTAAGTGCTCATTGGTTTTGCAGAACTGAAAAAATAAAAATTGGTACTGTACTGAATGTTTCTTTGCAAAGAAACTCTTATTAAAATTCAGTAGAAAGAAAACGCTTTATAAACCTAATGAAAATTTGAAATAAAATACACGAAATTGTATTTTGCAGGAGAAATATTTGCTTACACGCTTACGTAGACTCGTTTTTATACAAGCAGTTAAAAACAAACTAAATTATTTGAAATCAACTTACATTTTTCCAGTAGATGAGATGACCTTATTGAGTTGAACTGCCTTTTGAGGGTGGGAGGGCAAGTTATTGACCATCGTGAGCAAGTGATTGGCTATAAGCAGTCCCCCGTCTCTAATTTAGGGTCACTGGTTTCAGAGAAGGGAGGGATCCAGTGCCATAAGACAAACACAACATCCATGCTGCACCAAGATTCGAATGTGGACCCATCTTGGACGAATAGTCAGAAGCCAGCGCTTAAGCCACTACGTCACCGGGACGGTGAATTGAAATTCTAGCTACTTATGTGGTAAATAATTCCTAAACAATTTTAGAAAATGTTCCACATAAATGTAAAAAGGTAAACTTGGTATTAAGAATGACAATGCACTGGTCAAGAAAATTTTACAAAGGTCTTGCCTCCAAGATTAATCTAGCTGATGACTGTACCTGCTGCATCCAAATGCACTCAAAATTTAATAGTGACGGCGTTGCGCAAGCATTCCTTCCACGATCCAGCGGTCCTTCGTTCGGACAGAATTGGTCCAGGGACCGGCAAGGGTCTGCTGCCCCCATGGGACCGACATTTCCCACCCTTCAGCCATAGGCCGTGTGTGTGTGACGCGCCAATGGGCAGAAGCGCTACATTTCGCGTCTGGCAGGGAGATTTGGTCGCCAGCGCGATGGTATATGGGACCAAAGTCCTTTATTTTTGTCTAAAGTAAAGAATAATTACACACACATTTACTTACACTGAGGATCTCATGTAGCGAGAAATTAATCCTTTAATTCATGAGCCCTCTCACATAGAAAAACAGAAAAATCATTTACAAAGTTCGCAGCACTAGGGCCTAGGCTGCGGTGACGACTCTGGTCCTGAGTCATCGTGCTCCTCTCCACGATTAAATTTATCATTTCTTATAGATTTCGAGGTGCTGAACAAGAATATGACAATGAAAATGCAAAATTGGTTACTGTTTCTAAGAGATGGGAAACCGTTTATTATACGTACTTACCACATGTACAGGTAAATGTTCGCTTCTTTGTCCGACGTAGTCAGCCAACACAGAAGTGGACCACGTTCCCTTTCATCTTTTATCCATCGTTGCAATTTCCAGATGGAAACGTTCTCTGAGTGCATCACTAACCATGCCGCAGTTGTTGGGGGAAGAAATCCAAGTCAGAATGGAGCAAATGCATCTTTTAGGACATATTACAGCTAAGTTTGGGTTACAGAGACATGCCCTCAACCAGTTCCTTGTAGTTTTCTGCCCCTGACATTTCCGACGAAGTTAAATGACCTGAGATGAAAAGCGTCCCAAGCTTTTTTACTTATCACCCTGTAGCAGGCTGTCGAACATCTCGTCAATAAAGAGCTCTCGGAACCGAGGATCCACGAAAACTCCCTCTTTAATTTTCCTTCACTGAGTCGATGGAATTTGTCAGCCAAATACTTGAAGGCTGATCCAATCCAGTCGATGGCTTTTACGAAGTTTTTTACCAGACCGAGTTTGATGCGGAGGGGCGGCAACAGAATTTTGTACTTTTCTGCCAGTGCTGGGTGTTGCACATTTTTCTCTCTGACCTTCAGATATTTCATCGCAGGCCAGTCTCTTTACGTAGTTTAAATTCCTTACTCGGCTGTCCCATTCACACAAAAATTAGCAGTACTTCGTATATCCCAGCTGCAAACCCACCAACACAGGCACTACTTTCAAGTCACCAAAGGCATGCCAGCCGTACTAGCTTTATTGAAGACATTCCAACAAACGTTTTAGATTTTCGTAGGTTTCTTCTCTTGTGGACAGCATGTCCGACAGGAACAGATGGAATCTGGTTCCCACTATGCAGCAACACCGCGTGGAGAGTCAGTTTCGACGAGTCTGAACAGTCGACATTCGTGCGGGTCATGTTTGATTCGAAGGGCATTCATCAGGCCAACTACATCGTAGCAGAACACAAGGCCATCTTCCTTTCAGAAGTACAGCGCAAACTGCTCATGACGAGTGCGAAACGAAGTCACTCGGGCATTTTCATTGAGAACATTCCGTTGTAGAAAACTTGATCCCAGTAACTCTGCTTTGGTCTTGGATAGCTCCAGATCGCGACCTAGATCGTTCTGTTCTTCTTATATGAGAACATGTGCTCAGATGACGCAACATGGCCGACATATGGATCATCATTAGACGCCGAAGACTGAGGGGAACACGACATTATTTCAGCTCCGTCCTCATCGTTCGTCCTTGGAATCGATGGAAAACTCCTTCCGAAATGTAAAGGTGGCCTTTCAGCTTATATTTAAAAAAGTTCTCCACAAGCAGTAAGTGTTTCCATTATTCTGATAAAGTCCTGTAGATAGGATAATATGCAAGCAATAGGAAAATAATAGGCCTCTACTAGTAGCCGTAGCAAAAATAACTTGATGATTTATTAGGATTGCCCTTTATAGTTGATGTTATGCTTCCTCTGTGGTGTGTTCTTTTGTTTCGTCGGGTTAGGTGTCCGTCGTTTGCAGTGCAAGTTAGTATTGCACGTTACGTAATATTTTTTTATACGTAACAGGATAGTGTGTGAGTAGATGACTTTTCCTTTCTACGACACATTTCTTAGTAGCTGTCACCAGACCAATTCCTTTACTTTCATGAACCGGTCCCCTTACCTTACTTAGCCGCTCGTCTGAGGCATGGTGAAGTATCTGTGAGTGACATGATACAGAGCCTCTAAACAATTACAATCTGTACACGGTTTTATTTACATTCTCTGGCTTGCATGAGAATATTCAAATATTAGTACATCTTTTGTGTTGTTGACTTCATACTTTTGAGCGGATTCAGCACACAGTTCTGGATGAGATACAATGTCAAAGTTCCTATTGAGATACACAGTCACACAACATTTAGGAAACACAGATGGAGAGTGAACTTTGATCACGTCAGACCGCGGCCTGAATATTATGTCCCTAAATAACCCGCAGGTATTAGAACATCATTCGTCTAACCAAACCCTCAGGTTGGTTCTGCTACAGTGCTACTCCACCTCAGTGGAACAGCATTACTAACGGCTGGATTCCATATTCCACGCCGCTATCGCGGAGAAAAAGGAGTGTCTTACTTGATCACGTTCAGAGACCCAAGAGAGAGAAAGTCCGTTGTAACTCTTCGCGCCTATTCCAACTTTTCTCGTGCCCAGAGACTGCTCGTCCAATGGCGTGCAAGAATGCTGAACGGCTGGGCCATGTGGTTTCTCTCAATGTCCAGCGCCCAGCCAAACTTTCCGTGACATCCCAGGGTCGCGCATTTGTCGAGCCCTCTTCCTCGCAGAATTCACTGAGGAAAGGATTTGTTTTTTCTTCCACTGGCACATACAACATGGCCAACCCATCGCCATCCTCCCTCTTGCTGACCAGAAATGGCGTCCCATCTCCCAGCTTGTATTTATTTTTCACCTTTCCGACCTTAAAATCTCCCAATATTTCTCATATCATCACGCCCTCTAATAGCAATAACAAGAACTGTAGGGCTTAGTAGGTCATATCGGTGGTATAGTGGTCTAAGCACTAGCTTTTGATGATTCCTCAGAGATGAGCACGAGTTCGAATCCTATGAGGCATGGATGTTGTGTTTGTCTTACGGCACTGGCCCCAAATTAGGGACGGAATACTGCTATTAGAGCATCGAGTTGCTCAAGGTGGTCGTTAAACGCCGAAAAAAAACCCCAAAGAATGATTCCTTGGACACATTTACGCAAAAACTGTATAGTTACATTGTTTTATTGAGAGTGTATTTTCTTATTTTGCAGTCCCCCAAGTTTTGTGACATCATTTCCGTTTTCGACGCTGCTTCAGATTTCAGACTATACACGTTACCTGATGATCAAGCAGGTAATGAATGATTTCTTGGAGGATTTCAGATGGCTTCAAGAGCATTCATTACCTCTACATTAAACGAGAATTGTGTATTTCTCACAGTAGTATTTTCCTAAAATGTTGACAATTATTTCTGTTAATTTTGCAAATGTTACAAGTGATACAGATTTGTCGATATGCAAAGAGAAAATAATTAGGACTGTAATCATATTCACTGCTTAATCATTACGCCGCCACCCAGCGGAAACACAAGTGTTGGGAAACTGCTGGCCACCAGCTGGCAGTAATGGGTCACTGCCGATGAAATCTGCCACTCACGGTACGGTAGCGATCCGTTGGTTGCAGCGCCATCAGTTGGCAGCCATTAGTGGCCCTGCAGCATCGCCGTGAACTACTGGCCTGCACGAAAGGGCCACTCGTGGCCTGTAGCTGGCAACCGAGGCAACCACAAGAGGAGGTGGAAGCAGCGGGACTGCGCATGCGCTGAAGGAACACGTGCAAAGTATTTCGTGACACCATTTAGTTGAAGACGACGCTATCGCCATCGTGTTGTTTAGTGGATGTTAAAATAAAAAGTCATATGTAGAGAGATGGATTAATTTCCTAATGAAATGCCGCGTTGATGAATGCTACCGTCGGAGGAAAATTATATAAAGAATTAATGAACTGTAAGAAACAGTCAATTAATCTAATGTATTTAAAGAAAATCATTTCGTAGCAAAATTCCTGCACTAACACAGGAAAGAATCGAGAATACAAACAGCCGTGAAGCACACTCACTCCATTCCCATGAATAACAAGAAATAATTTCTGCATAATCTTCACACACTAAACCGCTTCAAACAGAGGTTCCGGAAAGACATTAAAAAATATTTGTGTTGAAAAAAATAAGAATTATACGAGTATAAAATGGATATTTTCGTTGCAAAATTATCCAGCTTTTTAAAAAAAAAAAAAAAAAAAGAAAAAGCAATGCTCTGTGAATATAATGCACAAATCCACGCGCTGAATACACAAGATTGAGGATTTCGCTGCTAAACATAACCGGAAGTAAATTAAAATATCATTCCTATTTAGAACAAATGTAGCTTCGGATCGTGGGGGAAAAATACCACGTTAAAAGTGTAACAGAATGTGACGTGAATGTGTAAAGATATTAATTAAACAATCTCCTTTCAAAACCAGAAGGACAACACAAAACTTTGGAAAACGTCTTTAAATTGGTACACTCGTTGAAAGTGAGTGAAGTTTCCTTAAAGTAAATAAAAAAAATAGTTACGTTGGAAAAATTAATTTATGAATATATGAAACGTACATTTACGAAAACGAACTTTCATTATTGCGAAATTAAAAAAAGAACTCTTTGTTTCACATCGCGTAGGAGAGAGGCTCACCTACAAGCGGACGTTGACGCTTGGTAAACTAGTGTACTGCTTAGAGTATAGGCTTCACAAACGAGCCGTCCTTGGTTTGATGCCAGTTAGATCTTTCGGGCCAGTTAGATCTATCGCTGGAGGAAAAAGCAGTTGTGTGTGCCTTTGGTGAACTATGATTTTTTTTTCACTACTACTGGGAAATTGACGGACAAGATTCGGCAAGCCATCAGTTATGTCACGTGATTGCCGGCTGCCACTGCCGGGACACTGAAGGACCACATTAGGCTATCCATCATTTATGGCACGTACTTGCGCTCTTAAGGGCCGCTTGTGGCAGCCACAGCCTGTGATAGATAAGTGATAGCCCTGTTCTGGCATATGACGACTGATGGGGTGCCAATTGTTGGCCAGCTGCTGGCAAAAAATTGCTGGCGCATCTGGTGCCCCCTGGGTCATTTTATTGACGATTCATGTAACGGCAACATAGTGCTGGGACACTGATGGCACTTCTGGCAGCCAGCAGTGGCCCAGTGCTGGCCCAGGAAGACTGTTTTTGCAGGACAGCTACAGCGCCTGTTTCTTACCCGCTTCGTTCTTCTAAAGTTGCAGGTACATGTTTCAGTGCTCCGCTATCTCATCTTTGCCTTACGACACTTAATAAACAAACATCTTGTTTAAATGTCTTCAAACCTGGTTCATTAAGGATTTTAACAGCTTCGCTGTTAAGGGCCCAGCATGTTGTTGCAGTGCCCAGAGATCAAACGTTGCCCGATTTTCCTTCAGCTGAAGCTCATTCTACACGAGCGCTCGAAACGCGGCGGTTGAGACGCCAGGTGCTCCCCTTTTCAGTGGTTATTCTGCACGGGAGCGTTCCAACAACACGCTGTCGAACTGCAAGGAAAGGCGAGTTCATTCTACACGTACGTTTGAACAGGGTGTTTCAGTAGTCCGTTCAGTTTCAAAGGGAACACTCTTCAGATAGGATATGTTGCGGGGCGTTGGTGGGCTCATCTTACACTATACAAGATCGTCTTTCGATAGGTAATTTTCATACTTCCTTCCACTACCACAGAATGTTGCCGGAGAAATTCTTCCAAAACTATGTATAGGATGTCAGTTACTTCTTCCGACGAATTAGTTGGCTTAATAAGCGAAGATATTGTGAAAGAGGATACTGTCATGATTGTAGAAATATGGCCTATTCTATAAAGGTGGACGAATCTCGACCTCGCAAAAAAAAATGAAAAATTCTGTGTCGAACATCATGCATCCAATAAAAACTAATAACAAAACTTGAACTACATGTAAATGGCTACCGCACTGAGGAAGCGCCGCGGAGGAACTGCCGAGATGAACGGCCGTGTAGATCAGTGGTCTCAAACTCAGACCCTTGGTAGGGCCACTTTCCAATTTTGGAGGAATATAAGGGGCCGCATGAATATTAATAAATTTCTTATAAATATATATCAGCTTTACAAAACTACACCAATGGCTTGGCACTGCAGGGGAATATTATTTTTAAGTATCGGTAAATAGTGAAGACAAATGCTTCGTCAATCACTGAAAACAATCACTTTTACATAGCAATTATTTTTCACTTAAATCTTAAAACAATCACATTTTACCAACTGAACACGGTACACGGTTCAAAAAATATTACATCTCCTGACCAGAAACTTGGGCTCGCTTCTCTGCCACTATCTTATCGATATTTGGAATAATGTCGTTTGAACATGCTACTGTTAAAAGTGAGCATAAGTTACTGTCACTTAACCTATTCCTTTCAAGACATTTCACTTGGTTCAGTCTTGAAAACAACTCCGAACATAGACAGAACCCGTGGAGCTAGGATATGAATGTTTATGTACTTTTCCTTTGAAACCAACTGTTAAAACTCTGTTAGATTGCAGCTGTTTAATTTTTGTTTTAGGAAAGAATCACACTAAAAGTCTATTAATGCACGCTGATGTTCTTCAGGTGCGTTGTCAGCATTACAGGAAAGTGGAGACTTGGGTATATTGAAAATAGTTTGCATGTCTTTGAGACATTCAAACCGCCATGCAGTTATATTCTTCGTAAATAAACTTGTTACTTACAAAGCAGATGGCTTTGCCAAGCATTGCTATGTATATATTATATTTAATATAATATAATATACTTGGAAAAAAAGGGTGATTTATTTTTATAATAATTCATGCGTGCCTCAAAGCAGTTGGTGCCTGGCCATATGCGGGCCGTAAAACAGTTGGCGCCTGGCCATATGCGGGCCGCAAAACAGTTGGCGCCTGGCCCTATGTGGGCCGCAAACAGTTGGCGCCTGTCCATGTGCGGGCCGCAAAACAGTTGGCGCCTCGCCATATGCGGGCCGCAAAACAGTTGGCACCTGGCCATATGCAGGCCGAAGAACAGTTGGCACCTGGCCATATGCGGGCCGCCAAAGAGTTGGCGCCTGGCCATATGCGGGCCGTGGGCCGCGAGTTTTAGACCGCTGGTGTACATTCGTCCAATCTACAACGTCCGGTCTATACCAGTGGTTACAAACACTGGTGTAGATTTTTCTTAAATACTGGGGGCGTTCGCGATAGCGTCGCAAGCGCCCCCTACGGCGTTGGAAATTCTGTCGCTGGGTTAACGCCGCCACTGTAGGCGTCAGAAGCGCTCGTCTGGATTGAACCCCGCGTTTTTCTATACTTGCTTATTGATTTATTCGGTTGGCGTAGACAGGCGTTTTATGAGTCTCGTGTTGAATGAGCTTAAGCGGAAAGTCCACGTACCGGAAACGGTGAAAACGAAAACTTCTCAATTCCGCTCAGCCTGCCCAGGGCGGCCGAGCCCAGAGACAAAAACTCCATTCAGGAAGTTTTGGTCGAGGTAAGATGGTCAAAGAACTGGTCACGAGGCAAGACTTCCTACATTAGGCCCATTGAGAAGAACTCAGGAAGTAGAGCGATGACATTGAACGGCGACTCAGGCCCTGAGTCATCACTCTAGTACGCTCCCAAGTTCTAGGGATGTAAATAAGGATCTTCATTGTAAATACCATTTTATTACTCATATGTTCATTGTAAAAGTTATCGTGCAAATAAAGGATTAATCTCCCAGTGAAATGAGAACTTTTACTTACCTAGAATGTATTCTAAATGTGCTTGAGAACCTAAAAAATTCATTTAAACGAAAAAGAAAATGTTGAATGACGTACTGCTTCGGATAGTACTGTGATATGTAAATCAGTCTGAATGACTGCCGTAGAAATGCATTTGGAGCCTATAGAAACCAGCTACGAGTTTTTTTGCATGACGTTCAGGTTTTGTTTAAAGCCTGACGTTACCAAAGTTTCGGTATTTCTATTTTGAAAAAATAGGTTCATAATCAGAAAAGGTTACTGAAGGTTTTTGTCTAAATTTTCACAATCAACCCCTGGGTTCCTCCCTTTGCGCTATTTTCTCAACAACCTTTATATAACAGACTTAAAACTTGGAAAAATCGATTGACAGAATGGAGTTAAAAAAGCAAACATTATCTCTCTTTCTCTCTCTCTCTCTCTCTCTCGCTCTCTCGCCGCGAAAAGTATTTACTTCTGTAGAAAGCGTAAAATATGCAAAATTTGCATTTCTTCTGTGGAGAATGGGAAAAATTTTCAAAAGTCGTGAAGCTGACAAAAAACTTTCACACGGCCCGTATGGAAATTAGTTCGATGTAATTAAAACAGGAAACCAAAACGTAGCGACGGTGAAATACTTCAGTAAAATTACACAACTGCTCGAGATACTTCAGAATCAAAAGATCTAAATCCGCAGACTCAGTAAAATGAGAAAAGAACAATATTTAATTGAAGCTACCCGCAAAATTAATGAAAATGTGTTGAAAACAAGAAATCCCGTCCGAAAATTGAAGTTCGGTTTTGAACCTTTTCGGACTTAGTAAAGATCGAATTTAATTGAAATTTATTCTGATATTATTAAACGCAGCCAACGGATAAACTTTATTACAGGGAAAATGTTATTTGGATTTATTTACAGAACTATTTTGTATAAATGGTAGAAGCAATTCTTACATAAAAAGTTTATTTTTTTGTTCGAAGATTATCTTACCACCCAGGAATCGAAGGATGATAAAAGAAAAAAACTTTCTAGTTAGTGTATTAATAGACATAGCTTCCATGATCAACTTTAGTTAAGCCCAATTAAGTTTGGTCCTTGTAACTTTTACATAAGAGTGTTAACCCACTGCCTTAAATTTTGATACCGGTGAAATATCTGCATTTCAATTGACAGCCGAAGCGATTTGTCCTCTAATCTTCAAGGAATCCCCCTCAATTGTTTTAGAGCATTACTATTAATAGTGCATTTGTAGTTCAAATATAAACAAGAAAGATGACAACGAATTATCGGGTGAAATGAAAATGTTTTTCGAATTCTTTCCGACAAGAAAAAATATTTCAAACCAGAATTTTAGAAGTAAACATTCAGTGTAAAAAAAGAATGCATTTATGCCTCCTAGAGAAACACCCACATAATTTAAAATGATCAATGCAAACAATGTTCTAATGCAGGGGTTCCCAGCCTGGGAGGTTCCGCCCCCAGGGGCGTTTGTAATTTTCAGGTAGCGGTAAATCGTAAAGGGGCTGTAGTAGGCGTTTATGTTTCTACGGATATTGCAGCGATAATTTTATGTTATTAATAAACACAACAAAATGTTTAACAAAAGGGTCTTTATTTTATTATTCATGTTTTATAATATTATGTGACAGTACGTTAAATTACTTATATTTATAAGCATTTAACATAATTTATGTTTTAACGTGTGTTTTATTCATAAGGATTATAAGATATACCACGAAAAAATGCAGTTATTAGTGATCATGTTTTTAAAACAAGGATGTATTAACCATCTGGTAATATGCCATTTTCGCGTGGCTGTGTCAGTCATAAGAGATTTGGGTGCATGTACGCCGTCTTGAATACTTCATTCGCTGTCTTGAATACTAGTATTTTCCAATACTGATTGGAGATTATCAATTCCATTTAATTAGGATTAAAATAATTCTTCCTAAAACTTTTAATTTACAAACTAATCCATTTGCCGAAGTGTAGCTGTGGAAAGTTTGCTTGGAAATACGCACCACGTGCGCCGTAAAAATTCGGAAACTAACCGTCTGATTGGCGAGTAAGCGGCGAGTGATAACTGGCACTGAACAGCTCGCCAACGTGTCTGCTTCTGACATCACAAAGTAACAATGAATATCAAGCTCAGTTTTACATCACGGGGCGTTAGCTAGCGCTCGTGTTAGAAGCAGTTGCCCTTCTTAACTCGTAACATGTTGAGGGGCGATAGCCCCGTACTTTTGTTTTATGCATAAAGCCCATAGCTGACAGTTGAGGGGAGTGTGTTTCAAGCATTTATTATCAAGTAGAGTTTGTTTTAATTAAATTGTGTACTATGATTGTGTTTTTAATGAGTGTTTAGATAATATTAAAAAAAATAAGTTTTTCTCAATGAGCCTGAGAAGAAGCAGTGCCGTCAGTATTGAAGTGAATATTTGAAATATGGATTTATTCTATCACCAACAAACGATCAACTGCCAATGCGCCTTATTTGTAAAAAGACATGAAGCCTTCAATTTTTTTCCCAATGAAGCCATAAAGCCTTCACACTTGAATGAACATTTGTCAAAAATACATTCCGACAAAAGAACCAAAGCCTTTGCATTTTTCCGATACCTGAAGCCAAAATTTGAGAACCGATCTACCGTAAGTGATGGTTTATTTAATAAAAGCGCACTTAATGCTGAAAAGGGACTGTTAAATTCTTACTTGTTATGTAGTTTCTAGTTTGTTGCCACACTTTGATTAATACTCTTTTTGTTCTATGAACCATCCATATATATATATACGGAAGAGCAATTGAATTAGAGATACCTGTCTAGTAACGGGTAGCATCACCTTTCGCCCCGATGACGACGGCGATTCGTCCCGGCATGGACTCGACACGACACCGGAAGCGTTGGGAAGCTATACGGATTCACGACCCCTGAAAAAGCTCCCACAGTTCACGAAGATTTGATGGTCAGGGGTCAGAGCCTCGAACATCTCTCTCGATGATATTCCAGATGTGCTCGATGGGATTGAGGTCAGGTGACCTAGCTGACCAAGAAAGCCAGGTCACATCGGTGGAGTGTTCATCCAACCATTCGGATACAATTCGGGAGCGATAGCACGGTGCTTTGTCTTGTTGCAGGATGAGGTCCCCAGTGGGATGTTGAAGACGTACAAACGGGAGCAAATGGTCGGCCAGGATATCCCGTACCAGAGGTCCCATTACAGTCCACGTTAACAGTCCCCAGACGAGAATGCCACCCCCACCAGCTTGAAGAGTACCCTGCTGGTAAAAAGGATCCATCGCTTCATGTGGTTTGCGCCGTACTCGTATCCTGCCATCTGCATGTACCAACGTGAATCTCGACTCATCAGTCTAGGCAACATTGTACTACATGTCTAGGGTCCAGTGGCGATGTTGTTCCCGCGCTCATGCGAATCTTTGCACCCTGTGATGTGCGGTCAGCAGCGGTACCCTCGTGGGACGATGGCTTCTGTACCCCATAGTGAGGAGATGGTTCTGGATGGTATGGCTCCTCACACGTTTTTGTGCACCGGCGTTAAATTTCCGAGAAATTTTTTGCACTGTGGCCCGTCTGTTCGCTGTTACAATGCGAGCTAGCCAACGATGATCCCGCTCATCCACACGCTATTGTCCACGGCAGTTGTCCCTTGCAGGGATGGTTTTAGCGGATTCGATGTACTCACGGTGCACCCGTGACAAAGTGGCTCGTAAAAATACCAGTGCCTGCATGACTTCTGAGATGGAGTGACCCATTCGTCGGGCCCCGACAATTTGCCAACGATCAAATGAGCTTAGATCCTTCGTCTTACCCATACTGCTCCCGACTCTTACTAATTCCCGTCGCATCACTCCTTATATTGTCGGATCGCTACATACGTCATATCGTTTCCGTTTAGAGGGCCGCCTACAGCGCCACATTTACATAACGCCAGCTGTCTCTAATTCAATTGATCTTCATTGTATATGCTGCTATAAAAAATTACATATGTAATACTTGAACTTCTATAAAAAATTGCATATGTAATACCATTCTTATCGGTACGTTGGGTCCTCTTCATATGCCTTTCCGTCTCGCTACTTCTGTTGACGTTGGTTGTGTCCAGACTTCGGCTGTTAGCTTACGATGTGGGACTCTGGTGTGTTTCACTTGCATTCATTCAGTGGCTTTCGGAGCACGACCAGGGGGATTTTTGGTGCTTCTCCGTTCCTTTTCTAGTTTCAGAAAAGCCACATGCATAACGGGTGCTTCCCTGATGACGACCGTTCGTGCATCTGCATTGTTTGCGGGTTAATTTGTGTATGTTTTTTCCGTTTGTGTGTGTCTTGTCTTTTTGGGTGCATTTGTTGAGATTTTGATCTGGGTTATGTGCTTGTATTTTGTTTTTGTGTGTATATATATATGCACTCCGGTAGAATTTTTAACTTGTATTGAGAGTATTTTTGCCAGAGTTAGTCGCTGCCACCAGTCCATAATTTACAAAGCCTGGACGACTTATTTCGCACACCATTACTCACCTCAGAGGCGTAGCAAAGAATCAAGCATTCATGACACAGAGCTGACATCTTCACAGACATGGATATTTTTTAATTTATATACATTCCGTTACAGTTGCGGCAATATGTAAAAAGTTGATGGATAATATCGTCAAACTGAGTTCAAATTATTGAGGTATTGAACGCCAACGGTTCAATTTCAAAAATCTAGGTCTCACACACAGCAGTGAGTACACAGTTGGATATGTGAGTTAAGATGATATTACAAACTTGTCAGTCATCAGGGATATCGCACAGTTCTTAACCAGAACCACTCAGGTTGTAATACCAATCACCTGTAAGCTACTTAAAACACAGGAGTTTTCTACTGTATGTACACTGCCTACTTATTTTATATTTTTAGACCGCAGCCTATTACCTCAGTAATTCACAAAAATCGACCACTAACCCCGGCTAGTGATACGTAAAGTATACTGGTGACTCAACCGCCGCTGAGCGCTCAAACTTTTTTAGGTCTCAAACTTCATCCTGAGAGATGACCTATGATCCGCTCCTCGTGTTAGCTGAACGAGAAGTCCCGCCAAAACTCTTCTCCTCCCTTCCTCAACTTACTCCCATGACCCTGGATAGCGCACAACCAATCATAGGCTTGCATTTTGACCCCCGAGTCCTGAGGCATAGCGCTCTCAGAGTCATGTCGCCTTCCCACGACGTACTCTAACATCCCCTGTTGCAGCTGCACTGGTCTCTGCGAATTCCACTTTCCAAAATTCCTAGAAAGTCGCAACCCCTTTGTGTCTCTTGTGACCTTGTCACAAAATTGGCGGCTATTTCTTCCTCCCTTCGTTCTTCTCGATATAATGGCATCCCATTACCCAAGTTCAGAGTTTTCTCCCTTTTACTTTTTCTTATTTCTTTTTCTTTCAAATATTACCATTGATTTTCTGTCACAAGCAGCATTTTTCTCTATTTATTTTACACATCACTCCACGTCACCACAAGAACTTCTAGCCTCTTATAAAGAGTCTTTATTAATAACTGAATGTGGCACACCTCACACAATTGGGTAAAATGCTCATTTTACCTGCTGTAAAAGAAATTATCAGTACTAGGCTGGGGCCCCGCACAAGTAACATAATTCAATCAGTTCCTCTGAGTAATAATTCTGTCTCAAGACGAATCGATGAGATGGCATCTGACGTTGAAGATACACTTTGTAGCATCACAAAAAAACACTCAGTTTGCCATGCAGATAGACTAGCCAACCCTTACAGATAATAAAACCTTTTTATTAGCTTACATTTGCTTTATTAATGCAAATGACGAGATCACAGAAACACTGTTATTTGTCTGTTAACTGACACTAAAGTTTCTTCTATATGTCTAATTGTGGAAAAAATATTCCCTTAGCAAATGTTCTTGCATGTGTGACAGATGGCGCTACAGTGTTGGTTGGTCGTCATCGTGTGTTTATCGCACATTTAACAAAGCCGTACTCGGTGTCATGGCCGTTAACTGTGGCATACATCTTTGTGACAGGTTGAATGAGTCAAGAATTATTACGTCAATGATCTTAACAAAATAAAGTAACATTCATGAATGAAACACGGGATTACACCATATAATACAAATTTTGAAGGTGTCAATCCGTTTTTTGGTGTAAATATGACAAGGTTGGTAAGTCAGATAATATCCGAAAACTTGAAAATTTCGTCGTCCCGGAGCGGGAATCGAATACGCGTCTCCCAGATATCACCCGGGTATGATAACTTTGAGACTTGGTTGTTCTGGGTGGTGTAGTGGTTAGCATACCCGGGCGCTATCTGGGAGACAGGGATTCGATTCCTGCTCCAGGACGATAAAATTTTTAAATTTTCATATATTATCTGACGTAACATCCTGTCATATTTACACTGAAAAACGAATTGTCATCTTCAAAATTTGTAAAGTAACATTCTTTGAATAACCGTTTATTTCTCCAGCTTTGTCGAGAAAACGATAAAAAATTTGAACTTCTACTCCTGCGCATAGAAGTGAGGCGGCTGTTAAAGGGAAACTGTTTGCGGCGTTTCTACAATTCTGCAACCTTTTTGATACTGTGATTGAGTTTCTTCAGCCCATTGACCGAAATATGAGCAATGCACTTAAACTACCGCAGCTTTGATGTAACCTATATTGCAAACCTGTTTGATAAACTCAGTGAAGTAAATACAAAGTTACAAAGAGACAAAATAAATTTCATTAAGACCAAAAGAATAATCACTGCATTTATCACTTCTTTAAAGTAATCAAAGTCGTCAGGAGCTATAGCATGTTCCCAGTCGTCAGGTTATTGAAAATGTAAATGAACTCCCAGAAACTGATTTAGAAATTTTCTTTTCTCATCTTAAACAGCTTATAGAAGACATGCAAAACAGATTTCAAGATCTTTGTGCCCTTGAAATGCCAAATTGAGTGTTCAGTCTATTTTCAGTGAATACAACAACAACCAAGTTTGCAGTAGCAGTTAACATAGATCCAAGATTAATGTGAGGCCCAAACAGTTTTCAGACAATATGGATATGAGTTATTTTGTTTGAAAAAAATCTTACCCACATCTCCGGCAGAAAATTAAATTACTATTTTCAGCTTTTCCCCCAACGTATTTAGTGGAGAAGATCTTCAGCATTGTACAACAACTACTGATAAAAGCTAGGAATAAACTACAAATATGTGAAAGAGGTGACTTGACTCTAAAATTAACCATCATTGAACCGAACATTGGAATCTCATCAAGCTCAAGGCAGCCATTGATCAGAATTGTGTGACTTGATTTAAAATTTTTTCCCCTGGTCTCTTATATTTTCACTAGAAGGTCTTCAAGTAAATTAATCAAAATTTATAAAATTTACTTATACATATTCATAATTATTTAATTTGAAATAATTTTGAATGCACAATGCAACATGAATTTTAGGTTATTATCGCTGATTTCTGCATGCTTATTATGTATATTTGACTTTTGGGGGCGGGAGTAGCCAGCATCCAATTCTCATAAATGGAGGTTAGACTAAAAAAGGTTGGGAAACACTTTTCTAGTGCATTGAACCTGCTACAAAGTAAAATATCAATTAGATTTCCGCAAGATCTGTAAAACATCCACCAATAGAAATAGCAATTTGGGTCACTAGTGCCTAAAATGTGTGCCACGAAAAATCACGAACTGTGCACGAAGCATTTTTTGTAATGGATGATATCCAAATCAACGGGGATTTTTCAAATCGCGCTCTTAGAAACGAACATGACGGTCAAAGTACAGTGCAAATCGAAATGAACACTTACACCCTCCTGACCAAACGGTGTGGCACAAGAATTGGCAAATATATGAAAAATATTCCTCACCACAAAAGCTACCGGTATCAAAAGTGTTTTTTTATTAAATTAGACATTCAGATGCAAAGATATCAGCCATACATAGCTGATATCTCCGCTTCTAAATTAGAGCCCCATACCGCAAAAACCAAACATTGTTTTGGGTAAAAAAAAGAGGTGCACATAAATTTTTTTTTCGGTGAATGGCGTCTTTCTGAAAAATATTGTTTTCAAAACCGATGTGAATACTTAGCAGCATTTTCCTTCTTTATCGAAGCATTTATATGTAGATAAATCCCGGGTCTCCAAGAATTACTAAGATAATTTTTTTAAGTTTGGGGAATTTAGTGACCACCGTGAGCAACGCGATACACACTGGTTTTCAAAACTTAAGCAAGCTCCACAAAAATTAGTATATAATAAATTCCCGTGGAAATATTTGGTTCAAGACAGGCACAGTGATAATATGTAATTGAAAAATTGAAAATATTCTCAAAACTCCTTCCTGAAGGGAAATAAAAAATAAAACAAACGGGATACCTTGTGAAAGAGCAGATTGGGGTCAATAAGGAATTTGATCACCCAAGACTACAGTACAGTATTTGCAGTGATTGTGTATACTGTTTGTAAGACTGTTCAAAAGCAGTTGTAACACTAATGGCCACTAGCTGGCAAGCGCATCTGCCAACGTATGAAGATATTGTGGTGCGTCTGGTGGGTAGGAAGCTGTCTCCCTACAACATCCCATGCATGCTTGATTGTATTGATTCAAAAACATTTTGCTGAGTATAAACGCATTCTGGAAAATTGAGTGCTTTTTCCGCATCGGATACTGTAAACTGTCTGCTTGTAGACAAATTAGACCTACATTTCCCACGCATTTATTCAGACTATACTTGTGCAATCACTAGAAAATTAAAAACGCAGTTATACCAAATTCTTCGGAAAAAAATCCAATCTCCGATTGATTTTCTAAAAACATAAAACATAAATAAATTTATGTACTTAGTAAACTTATAATCTTAGTCGAATATTCGTTTGTTTTTTATTATTATCTTAACGGTTTAACTTCAGCTTGGTGCTTCACGGGTGAGTTAAATTGTAACTTCAACCTAAAAGTCACTTTCCCGGAGAAATATCAGTCGTTCGTAACCACTGAGAACTTAATCAGGCATATAAAAGTTACTTCAAGCAAATACTGCCAAAGTTTAGGGAACACGGTTACTTACGCACGACCAACGCTTTATTATTCAGGAATTCAGCACGTCATCAATACTAGAAATAAATCCCTTCAAATATTCAGCAGGAGCAAGCCGTAGTAACTCAATCTTCGAATATACTCCGCTTATAAAACAGTCTTTCGTATCAGATAGGTATAGCTCACTCCCATAATCTCTCTACAAAAGTGCGATAATGGATACAATCTCTGTTATACTGGTATTCGATGAAGATTACGTACAGCTCATAACATAAGTAATTCTTCTATCATAGATTTTCAAACATTGCACGCACAGCTCGTATCTCTTGAGTCTTCAACTACGTAAGTGCACATTGACTTGCTGTCAGAGTTACCATTTTTAAATTCATCGGAAGAAACTCCTGATATTACACTTAGAAAATATTTAACGAGGAGACACCAAGATTACATGATAATACAGGAACTCAAAAGTAATGTAGTCACAAACATTACTACCTATTTAACTTTACGTTTTTGTTTTCTGTCTCTTTTGTAAATTTGTGTTTGTCCCTCGTTATATTTTTCAACCTTAACGCCATTTCTAAACACTCAAGTGTGTTTTTTTCCCACGTGGCATCACTGACAGTCGTTCAAATCAAGCAGGCTGACATTTAAAAAAGGTGTGAGTGTTGTTAGGCGTCTTCGAGGTTGAGTTAAAAATACTTTGCATGCCAAACGAGATTTTACTTTTAGCAATAATTTGTTGTCTTCAACTGAACAATAACGCGTGTTAATTTGTTAAAGTGTTATGACGACAATCGAACGCAAATTGGGAGATGCCAGCTCGATTCCCGTTCCAGGAAGTGAAACCGTTTTCAAGTTTCCTGAAGAGTGGCTATATGGAGAACTGTAGAAAATACAGCATCTAGCTCCTGCTGGTCTGAGCACACACACACACACACACACACACTGACCATTCTTCCGGGATGAGTCTGGTTTTAAGTCCCGGTGAGGCATGACTGTTGTGTTTTACTTTCTTTACTGTTTTATGGCAGTTACTCGTTTTAAATCAAGGACAGGTGATTGCTTACAGCCAGGGGCGGATTGGCCCACTGGGACACCGGGATATTTCCCGGTGGACCTCTCGAGAAATGGCCCACTTTGCCTAGCTCTTTTTGTCTGGATTGTTTGAAACGAACGAATAATTATTTTGGTACTTATGAATAAGAATTACTAACTTCATTTGACATTTATGCTATTTGTCCAAAACGTCATTGTCTTACAAAAAAAAATTGACGTTTTCTTCTATTTATATATATGTTGAGTGTTTGCTCTAAACTGACAAAGCAAAATTATCTCTACTTCAGTGTCGCTGGACTTGGAGACAAAGGGTCATTGGTAGGCCCTACTCTGCTTTTTAGCACGTATTTTGTAAAAAAGATCCTGCTTATGTTATCGGTTTGTCCGTCCGTCCGTCCGTCCGCCTCTAGACACGATATCTCTGCAATTATTAGCCCGATTTGAAAAATTATTTTGAATTGGGAAGCTTGAAATATGCGAATGATGATCCTTCATTTCGGGTTTTTTTACGATGCACAATTCCGCCGCTAGAGGGCGTAAATGCAGATGATGTCGAATTTAAAAATACGTTTCATTCACATATTTGCTCCTAAACATCCTTTAAAAAAATATTTTATCTTTCGATTCCATTTATGTCGAAGAGTATTTTAGATATAGTTACTTTTTCAAATTACGCATAGATTTACCGCTAGGGTGCGTAAAAGTAAATTACATTTTCTCCGATAACTCTCCTTCTAAAACTCCTATTTGAAATTTTTCTCTTCAGTGGATACAGCTCCTGATGTAAAATCTTTTGCGTATAATTTCTCATTTTTGGTAAAGAATACTTTGGCCACCAGGAGGAGTAAGTGTTAATTTTTGCTTCTGATGTATTTTCCATAAAATCTGAGCTTCTATAATATCCATTGAAAAAATTCTATCTTGTGCTGATGTCAATAAAACTTTTCGGAATATTTTCTTCTTAAAATATTCCATGGTTTCTCCGCCAGGCGGCGTAGATATATATCTCATGTTTGTCAATATCTCTACTTCTAGGAGTCCGATTTAAAAAATTCCTTCTTTGTTGGATAATATTTTCAGTGTGACATGTTTTCCATATAATTTCAAAATTTGTAGGTAATTCATAGATTTTCCGCTAGGGGGCGTAAAGGTAAATTGCGTTTCCCCCTATATCTCTTCTTCTAAATCTCCGATTTGAACATTTCTTTCTGCACTGGATACAGCTCTTGATTGGAAATTGTTTGCACATAATTTCTATTTTTTGTACAAAATTGGTTTGGCCACCAGGGGGAGTAAGTCTTAATTTCCGCTTCTGATATATTTGCAGCAAAATATGAGCTTCTAAAATCTCGATTGAAGAAAAAGTCGTTTGTAGACCTATACTACCCATGTCAACAAACTTTTTAGGAACATTTTCATCTTAAAATAATGCATGGTTTCTACGCTAGGGATCGTTGATGCATATCTTATTTTTGTGAGTATCTCTATTTCTAGGAGTCCGATTTGAAAAATTCCTTCTTTGTTGGATAGTGTTTCCGATGCGAAATGTTTTTCATATAAATTCAAATTTTTCAAGTGAATCATAGACTTTTCGCTAGGGGGCACAAAGATAAATTCCGTTTTCTGCGTTATTTCTGTTTCTAAAACTCCGATTTGAAAATTTTTCCTGTATCGCATACAACACCTGATTGAAAATATTTTTCATATAATTTCTAATGTTTGGTAAAGAATGGTTTGGCCACCAGGTGCGTCAGTGTTAATTTCTGCTTCTGATGTATTTGTAGCGAAATCCGGGCTCCTGAAAATTCGATTACAATTTTTATTTCCTTGGACCGATACCGCTCATATTGAAAAACCTTTTGAGAATACTTTCTTCCTAAAATAATGCATATTTTTCCCACCAAGGGACGTAAAGTCACATCTAATTTTTGACGATATCTCTGTTTCTAAGAGTCCGACTGGGAAGAATTCTTTCTAAGTTGGAGAGCGTTTCCGGTGCGAAATGCTTCTCATATAAATTCATGGTTTTCTTATCGCATAAGTCTGCAACCAGGGGGCGTAAGCTCACGATTCCGTTTACAGCAATATCTGAGGGATTAAAAACCCGACTGAAAAACTTCTTTCTTCCGTCAGATACTATTGTTTTCCATACCGGTTCCATTGACTTTGAATAGCTTTCATAAGTTACATTTGCGTCGGAACGGATTCAAAAGACGTGCTTATTACACCCGAAAATTCTGTGTTTTCTTTCTTGTTTGATCTGGAAGATGGCACGAGTAACAATTTTGATGGTAAATCATCTCTTTTCCCTTATTCACGTACAGACACAGAGCACAAAGCAATATTTCGGCAGAGATTTTTCGAAATTTGTGTTCCATCCACATTTATCTTAAAAGAAAAAACAATTTACCGATACTGGTTCATGAATCAAAACGGGTAGTTCATGATTCAAAATGATGAGTAGACTTAAAGATGGCGTGTATTCAAGGAGTTGGTACGAATAGCGCTGCGCAGTAGACGATCACTGACAAAATAAGTATATTATCTGAGACAGCACCCATTTTGAGCATGGTTAAATGCTACATTTCGATCATGAGTGGATATTTAAAATTCTTCCACCCTTAAATTGCTGCTAAAATTTTGTTCACGACTTAATTGGTTTTGCAATGTATATTCCGACAGCTCTCATTCATTCAGGAGTTAACGGAATTTTTTTCATGAGGGTATTTATGAGGTGTTCCCCTGTGGGTGCGTGTGCTTCTGTAGCGGACCACAAGACTAAAATTCTCGACATGGTTTCATCAACCCAATCCGCCTCTGCTTACAGCCCATTGAGTTGCCCACGGTGGAAGTTCTCTCCCACAAAACAGAAGTACATCATCTATATATGTGCTGACAATGATATTTATGTATGTATATTCTGAAAAATTACGTTCTCCGTTTGTGAAATCATCTATACTTACTGAACCTTCATTGATATGTATGAGTTTATGAGGATTGGTGTACGCACCCAGAGAGAGATAACAAAACCATTTGCTGTGGATGAAAACTGTACGTCTCTTATCAATACTATTATTCTACTTTTAGTGAATCCAGGGTATAACATCAAAGAATTGCTTGTTTTCTATCAACAAACGTACTATTCAGACACCCACAGAGAAAGAAGTTTTAAGTTGAAATCCTATGGGAAGTTGTACTACAATTCGGAATATTTAAAAATGCGTTTACTATCATATTCAGGAATATTAATATTTAAATCATTTTGATCGAATGACTTTTCTCCTCTGTATAAATTTTTTCTCATCTCTTTATGATGGGATTTATGCCACGCGATGTTTATTCTCCCTTTCCGTAAGAAATAATAAAACACGAACACGCATCATTCCCAGCTCAGCGATATGAAACAAAACTACGAAATGTAAAAACGAAACTGCCTCCTCCCATCAGCACCTTAGAAAAGTATTAGAGTTGTTTATTGCTTCTTTGTTGTCGGAAGATTTTCCTCATTTTATAGCTACCATCTCTATATCGCAGGAAAACGCTATCGTCAACAAACAGCCGCAGAAACACCGTCAGGGATTATTCTCCCCGTACACCATCAAATCTTGCTTATACAGACACGAGGCTGGAACAGGACACAAAAGTAAAATGAAAAGAAAAATTGCGGAGCATTAGAGGCAGAGAACGAAACAAATTGGTTGAAGCAGATTGCTTAGATCTCTTGATAAAAAAAAACTGGAGGAAAAAACAAGAATCGTTGTATTTCCTTGTGCGCTTATCACCAGGGCACTTTGTGAAGATAGTTTTCCCTTTTATCTCAACCTATTTAACGCTGTTCCCTTTCCACAAACGTGAACCATTTCACGCTCGCCCTTTTCCGAGGCTTCCCATTTCCAAGAAAATGAGAGAATTGTAGGAGATATTCCGACGAAGTATTTCCGTCTGCGCAGCTTAAATAGGGGATCTTCTGGAATTTTCGTTTAGAACGTAAAAAACACAGACCTGCTATATTCGCTTTTGTTGTTATTACAATTCTTCCATTCGATCAGCTTCAGAATATTCTGCAGAAACCTAAAAGACATGTGTGAAACAACATGGGTAAATGGCAGAGAACGGTATTTTGAATTTTAAACAAGCGAGTAAAAATTTAATAGGATATTTTTACCGTAAGTACAAGGAGAGAACGGCTGCTTTTTGTTTACGTGTGTGCTTGCATTATAAGACTGAATATAAAATAGTGTTCAAAGAGTATTAAAATTCAAAATGGAGAGAAAGAAGGAGGAAACCTACGTCATACTGAAATAAATAGGCAGAGCTGAATTACAAAACAATATTTTCGTATTTTTACTACAACTTACAGTCTTCGCTAAGAATATTCCTGTTGATAGGTATCCAAAAGCAATGCGCAGTGCATGTGTGTTTAAATTATAAGACAAGTGAGATGGACTGCATCGAATTATTTCGCAAAATGAGAACGCCTAAACTGAAATCTAACACATAAAATATTTGAACATCATTGTGCAAAATGAGAACGCCTGAAACTGAAATCTAGTTCGATAAAATGTCTTCTGGGTAGTTTTATTAAAATCTGAAACTTTGCGTACAGAAATTTGAAATTTCGTCTCCCTCGAGGCAAAATATTGCCTAATGAAAGTTGAAAATCCTTGACAAATTATGTTTAACGCGAGCGGCTGAAAAAATAATAATGTTGAAAACCTGGCGAGATAGCTGTGCGTGGTGAAAACAGAAGAGGCACGACGAATATTAGTTATTCTAAAAGCTATCCAATTAAAATATGTTTACAATTAAGAGAGCTAATACGTATAAAAGAGAGAAATATGTTAAAATCATCAAATGTATACGATCGTGGAACTTTAGAAGCAGTTAAACAGATAAAATGCTTTACATGAAGGAAGTTTTATCTGATACAAACTGAATTCCTTTTCGTCGGACGTTTTGAACCACATATATAGTTGCAAATAAAAATATACATTAACGCTACCTGGAGAACTATTATTTATTCCCAAAATCTAAGATAGAAAATGCGTGCTAATAAAACTTTATATTGGTTGATACCAGTTTCTTTCGTGCTGATGAAATATGAAAATTAAAAGTTGCTGTCTTTAGCACGATATATTAAAACAATTTACCAAACCGTAAACAAATTTTACATTTTATTCACGATCCAAAACCGTTCAATGTAAGTGACAAGTACTTTCGAAGCCACAATGGCTTCATCCCTCAGGCCGACAATGACACGGTACAAGAAACAAACCACTAAATTTGTACTTCAATACGAGGCGCATCTGTTCATGAGTTCACCAATAAGGTAGCGATGCCATCCCACTAAATCCTAAACTTAAAGTTCAGAAATAAAACAAAATGTACAGTATTATACAAAGTCCTGAAGACCCATTTGTGCTTGTGAAGAATGAAGTATTCTTCTCCAGGGTCTGTGAATCACAGTTGGTAGTTCTATGTTGCAACACATTTCCCCGTAAGAAAGAATACAGAGACTTTCCAACACAAGAATTGAACGTTTGTCGACTGTTGATATTAAGATTTTAGTGTTGTTCCAGTCAGGAGTGTAACCATCCTGTTTTACTGCTACAGTGAGTGCGGTATTTATAGTATCAGTACGTAGGGAATATTTATGTTCAGACAGACGAGTATTTAAGGTCCGAAGTGTAGAGCCCATATAGTACTTAACTTCACTGTAAGTATCTTCAGGTAATAAAGGTATACTATACACATCAGGTTTATTGGGGATTGGAACTTTGTCTCTATCTTTCCTCACCAGTGAAAAAACATTCCTGGTGCAAATTCCAAAGGACATTTTATGTTTATGACATGCTTTTTCGGAATAGTAACAAGTTGGGGAATAAATTCTATCTTACCAACAAATAGTGTAGGGGTAGTTTGAGTAGATAATGTGGTAAATCTCAGTCTCTGGAATTTTCGCAAAAGTCCTTGGAAGAGATAAGGTGGGAAGCCGAACGATTGTGTCATAGACGAAATCCTGGTTAATTCAAGTTGTCGGGCTCTGCGTGAAGACAAATGAGTAAAAGCACGTTTTATCAAAAAGAGGAAGGAGGAGACCTTATGTTCAAAAGGGTGAGATGATGAATATGGTATCATGCAAGGTATAGAAGTAAGGTTTGCGGAACACAGAGTAGTTGAGTTGGTGAGTTTTTAAGTCTCGAAGTAGTAAAATATCCAGGTACGGAAGTTTTCTTTGATCTTCAATTTCACAAGGGAACTTAATGGTAGGGTACTGGTTGGAAAGACAATCCGTAAAACGTTCTAGTAAAGATAAGGGGTGGGGCCAAAAGATCAGTAAGTCATCGACATACCGTAGAAGTAATAATGGTTGAACCGGAAACTCCGACAAAAATTTTTCTTCAAGAGTTTGCATCAGAATCTGGGCCAGAATGGGAGAGACCCATTGGGGCTCCCTCCGTTTGATGATAAATGACATTGTCAAACTTAAAATACGATCTTTTGGCTATTAGCTGAAGTGCCGCAATGACTGCGTTTGCTTCGAGAGGTGGAACAGATTTATCCTCGTAAAGTTTTTTATCAATAATATCGTGAACCAAATGAAGAGGTACACTGGGAAACAATGACACAACATCTAAAGAAGCCATAATATATGGGGTTCCCTGAGAGTCAAAAGAATTAATGTAATTTAATGCTTGGATGGAGCTATGAATAGACACACTAGAATTCAGTGTGAGTGGTTTAAGGTACGTGGCCAACGCGGTTTCCAAAGTACGGGTAGGACTAGCGTACCCGGAGACAAGTAGTCTAAGTGGATAACCTGGTTTTTGAAGTTTTAATTTACCGAAAATTTCAGGAACCCTAGGGCCGACAGGGGGTTTCATGTTGGAGGAGATAGATTGCGGGAGACAACCACTGTATCTCATTCTGCTGAATTCAGCAATTGTAGCAGCTGTTGGATCAGATTTTAAAATACGATGCGGGACGTTAGCTATGGCTTGAATCATTTTGTAATGGTAATCTTTTCGATCAAGAATAATAATTTGTTGTGTTTTATCAGCTCCAATTATTGATAAATTAGGGTTATTTGCAATTTCCAAAACTTGTTTTCGTTCATATTTCAAAGCAGGTTGTATTTTAGGTGGTTGTGAAAGAACCTTTGCAGCCGAAAGGCGTATGAGATCCCTTTCCTCTTCAAGCAATGCCCCAATGATGTTGTTTTCTACCTGTGCAATAATTTGCTGAGGTCGTTTGAATGGGGTTGGGTAACTGAATGTGTAACCCTTGTTAAGTGCAGCCTGTTGCCTGTGGGGCAACCTCATTGAACTCAGATCTCACCATTTGAACATAAGGTCTCCTCCTTCCTCTTTTTGATAAAACTCATTCGTCTTCACGCAGAGCCCGGCAACTTGAATTAACCAGGATTTCGTCTATGACACAATCGTTCGGCTTCCCACCTCATCTCTTCCAAGGACTTTTGCGAAAATTCCAAAGACTGAGATTTACCACATTATCTACTCAAACTACCCCTACACAATTTGTTGGTAAGATAGAATTTATTCTCCAGCTTGTTACTATTCCGAAAAAAGCATGTCATAAACATAAAATGTCCTTTGGAATTTGTACCAGGAATGTTTTTTCACTGGTGAGGAATGAAAGAGACAAAGTTCCAACCCACAATAAACCTGGTGTGTATAGTATACCTTTATTACCTGAAGATACTTACAGTGAAGTTAAGTACTATATGGGCTCTACACTTTGGACCTTAAATTTTCGTCTGTCTGAACATAAATATTCCCTACGTACTGATACTATAAATACCGCACTCACTGTAGCAGTAAAACAGGATGGTTACACTCCTGACTGGAACAACACTAAAATCTTAATATCAACAGTCGACAAACGCTCAATTCTTTTGTTGGAAAGTCTCTGTATTCTTCCTTACGGGGAAATGTGTTGCAACATAGAACTACCAACTGTGATTCACAGACCCTGGAGACGAATACTTCATTCTTCACAAGCACAAATGGGTCTTCAGGACTTTGTATAATACTGTACATTTTGTTTTATTTCTGAACTTTACGTTTAGGATTTAGTGGGATGGCATCGCTACCTGATTGGTGAACTCATGAACAGATGCGCCTCGTATTGAAGTACAAATTGAGTGGTTTGTTTCTTGTACCGTGTCATTGTTGGCCTGAGGATGAAGCCATTGTGGCTTCGAAAGTACTTGTCACTTTCATTGAACGGTTTTGGATCGTGAATAAAATGTAAAATTTTTTTACAGTTTGATAAATTGTTTTAATATATCGTGCTAAAGACAGCAACTTTTAATTTTCATATTATATTGGTTTATTAGTACGCATTTTTATTCCCGAAATGTAAAATAGAAAATGCGTACTAACTAAAACGGAACCTGCAGGGCGCCAAAATGGAAATGGCAAGAGTAATGAACCTTGTAACAACGGAAAGTTTACTAAGGTTCTTGTGTCATCAAGTATTTTATTTGAACACAAAACATAACACAATAAAGTGTAATGATCAATTCACGCGGCCTGAACTAGTTTGAGGTTTAACATAATATAACCAAGTAGGGACCGATTGCTTTTGAGTTGTTTACATAAATATACACTGCAGAAGATCCACTGTTTCGCTTTTCTTTAATCACGTAGTGTGACTTAGAGGAACTCATGTGATCTGCGGTGCTCGCTTTGCTGAATGCAAAGTCCAAAATCTTCGTAGCTGATTGGTTGGTACGTATCTAGGGTTGGAGAGCTGTGCGTTACTTATTTCTAGGGGAAAATGGGTACAAAATAATATTGTTGATGAAGAGCATAGTAAGAAGAAATGTTTTTCATGAGATCTTAAAAATCGGAGTACTAACATACGATGACGCTCCATAGCGGTAGAACTACGCAAAATCAAAAACTGGAAACTAGCAAAAGTTACGCGATGGAAAAAGAACTTTCTGTATCCACTTTTAAAAACAAATATGGTAAAATAAAGCATATACTTGTACGACTCTAGCGGGTAAACTACACGTTATTTCAAGTGATAAACAGTACAAAAATAATATTTCAGGAGTAGTTTTAGAAGTGGAGACGCTTATGCACCCAGTTCATTAGGAAGAATTGGAGAATATATACGAAATACTAGACTCAGCGATTCAATGTTAGAAAAAAATTCTGATATCGGACGTTTGGAATTAAGAATATCCCGAGATATGAAACATACTTTAAGCTTCCTAGCGGGAAACTTGTGCTTTATTCTGGGCAGGAGTTATGCATAAAATGTTTCGCTGCAAACATTAACTAAACAAAAAGTGATTTCTTTTAATCGACTTATAGACGCCTAGATGGAACTGAAAGTACATATGAGGTAAACAGATATATAAGCTTACGCCGTCATGTGGAAAAATTCAATGTGAAGAAGAATTGCAAATTATATAAAAGTAGGAGTTCTTCAAATCGGACAGGTAGAAGCAGAGATATGGGGAAAAATAGGATATGCATTTGTCCCCATAGAGATAAAACAGTTTACCTAGTGTAAATAAATATATGCAAACTGTTTCCCAGTGTAGCTTTACTGTTCAGCATTCATTTTTTTTTTCAGTTGAGTGTTTGAAAACATAGGTACTCTTGCAAAGGCTTTCAGAGAGGAATGTATATGTACTTACGGACAGTTTTGGGAAAAACTGTGAGTCACGAAAATCTGAAATATTATTCAAAATAATTCACATTACAAACGCTATTTGACACAAAAAGAGTTTTTCCAATCGTATAATTATAAACTTGCATTGATTAAAGAAGAAGCCGCGCACATTTTCTTGTAAGTAGCATCGAAAACTAAAGAAAAAAATAATTGTTTCAACAAGATTTTTAGAAGTGATGAAACGGAATAAAATACAGTTCGAATTTCCTTATAACTGCATTGACGCCTTTTTCGGATCGAGTTTTGATTAAAAAATTAAGGAACAGAACACAATAACTATTGTTCTCAGAGTTCAGGATTTCCAAATGAGAAACAAATTATCAAATCGGTGCCTATGTTGAGATAAGCTGTTCAAAGACGGATGACATAGTTATAACTGAAAAACGTCCTCTTCTTTTTTCTTAATCAAAAAACGTACCAAAATCAAATTTTTAGAAAGGATTCTAGCAGGATAGATACTAGGCCGGAGCGTAATTAAAAATATTTCGAATTTCAATATGCAATAGTGCGGGAAAGTTGGGTATTGCTACGTAAACCATGTGCAAAAAATTTAGCGCGATTCAAATAATATCTTACGGTTCCACATTACCTCCAAAATTTCGATATTTGGGTAAAATCGTCACATTTTCATGTCCCTTGTGAGAAAAGAACAGTGTTCGTTACAGACTTTTCGTAGTGCGCACAAACTATCTGTTGGTACCTAAAACATGTGCACAATTTTTCAGGCAAAGCAACTAATATCTTATGGTTCCAATTTAATGCAACAATACTCCATGTTTAAGGAAAATTGCAATACTTTGACACCTGGTGTTCACCATGTGTGATTTGTTCTTTGTTGTGTTAGTGGGTGCACTTCTGCACTGAAAGCACAACATGTTTTGCAAATGTGCAGTAGTGCACACTGTACACGGTGCAGCTCTTAACATTTTTCATGTTTCAGAAAAATCTCAGAACTCATCACGAGGTGGTGGAGGTACAGCGAGTCCCACCGTGCCCAACCCAACCACCCATCCATTAGGGCTAAATCAATTTTCTGTTCTTCTTTTTTAATCTTCAGTTTGCTGTTCTTTATTAATTTTTACCCGGAAATCTTATTTACTTTCGAAGGCTGGCATTATTTGCCGCTCTTCCAACCGTACTCTAATAAATCAATCCCTTTGTTCTTCTTCGAAAACAGCAGCAGATGCTTCTGTTGTCAACTTAACGCCTAAATACACTCTCCGATTGTGACAAGGGAAGTTTTGCTTGCCCAATCGCTTAACAATGTCCTTGCAGTCACTGTTGCATAGGTTGATTATTTCATCGTCGGTTAAATGAGCAGTCAATGCAGGCTCGCTTAAGACGCATGATTGCCAGTCAGTTAGGTCAAAATAATCCTCCTACTGGAAGTTGAACTGAGGAATTTCAAACACACGGATTGAATCGAAGTTTTGTGCCCTTGCACTAATAATCCTGAGGAAGCCAAATTCTGTGATGTGTTCTTTCGTCCGTGATCGTAGCCAGGAGTATTGATTATGGATGGGCAAAATAGGCATTCCTTTGGATTACGCGGTCCAGAACTCTGTTCAAATCTTGGGAGAGATATCTGGATGTATGGAGCCATCCATCATAGCAAGTGCACGTTTGGAAGATGTGGGAATGATAATTCAAGCTGATACTTCAAGTGTTGTAGGTAGGCACAAAACTAGAAGGCAGAGAAAAACCCAGAGAAAACAGCTTCAAAACGATAATCTGACTGCACGTAAAGTTATTAAAAGACTATATTTCGACGGGCGTAAGGACTAAAGCATAATGTATGAAGAAAGAAAAGGAAAGCGATTCAAAAAACCTATTACTGAAGAACACGTGATTATGCTGGAAGAACCTGGAAGTAATTATCTTGGGCATACCACTCGTGCATGTTCCACCGCAAAGTACATTGCCAAATGTCCGCTGGATTTCTTACATGCCAAGAATATCGACCTAAGCAAACTGTTGGTAATAGGCTACGACGGAACCGTCGTTAATACTGGGTGTAAAGACGGTGCAATTCGCATTCTAAGGATAGCCTTCCAAGAAACTCTTCTGTGGAGCATATGCCAATTGCACGGAAACGAGCTGACACTAGGTCACTTAATTCAACATTTGGATGGCCAAACGAGTGGCACAAAAATATTTTCAGGTGAAAATCGGCAAACAGCTGGAGAGCTGCGAAAATCTGCCGGTTTTGAAATTTGAAGCAATTGAAGCGGGTTTTCCTGAACGTGATGAAAAAATTGCAAGGGATCTTAACACGTCTCAGAAATACCTGTGGGACATTAGCCACGCTGTGACAACGCGCACGTGGTCATCAAGCCTGGCACATAAGCACCGGAAAATAGCAACGATAGCAACCATAAAATGGAAGGCAGGAAAATGTGGAAATTAGCATAAGTCCGGGATACAGTAAGACGTGTTGTGCGTATGCAAATTTTGGATTGCCGAACTTGTTCGTGACGTCATAGCGCTGATAAGTGATATAAAGGATTTGATGCGTATTGGCCGTTGTTGTTCAAACGCAAAGTTGAAAGGGAAAGAATCAATTGACGAACTTGCAATTTTCAGTATGTCTTCCCGACATCACCTAGATGATTTTACGCGTGGCCGTATTATTGGAAAGATTGAAGAAGGGCGAAAAATAACAGATGTTGCCAGGGAGTTCGACGTAAGCCACAGTGTTGTTTCAAGGCTTTGGAAATCATTTCAAACAAATGGAGAGTGTAGCAAACGTCACGGGGAGGTCGTGTTCGCAGTACAACACCTGCAGAAGATCGGTACATAGTGCTATAAAAAAAAGACACCGGCGCAGCACAGCTAGTGAGGTAGCAAATCAGTTTATGGCTGCTACTGGCAAGCTGATCTCCCGAAAAACTGTCGCCAGACGTTTGCATGAAGCAGGACTATACGCCCGCCGTCCTGTTGTGTGCATCCCATTGTCCAGACGTCACCGTACCACCCGTTTGCAATGGTGCCATCAACATCGCAATTGGACTGATAACGACTGGTCTGCTGTCCTCTTATCAGATGAGAATAGATACAGTCTATCGTCTGATTGTCGACGACAACTGATCAGGCGTGATAGTGGTACTGCATATTGTCCAGCAAACATACAGGAAAGGGACCGATATCCGACATGTAGTGTCATGGTATGGGCTGGCATCATGACCAATGGCCGTACGCCCCTCTATGTGCTTCCAACTGGGACTATGACTGGCCAACGATACATTAATTATGTTCTGCTACCTCATGTTCGCATGTTCCGTGGTGCTGTCGGTGATAGATTCATTTTCATGGACGACAACGCAACATGTCATCGAACAGTCGCTGTCCAGGAGTGTCTTGAGAGCAAGGATATTCAACGCCTCGTATGGCCAGCACGTTCTCCAGATCTGAATCCCATTGAAAATGTGTGGGATGCTTTGGGGAGGAGTCTTGCTGGTCGCCAATGCCCTCCAATAAACCAGGACACCATCATCCGTGCACTGACAGAGGAATGGGATAAATTACCCCAACAGCTGCTTGATAATGTTGTGCAAAGCATGACACGACGTGTGGAATCTTGCATCGCCCTCCATGGTGGCCATATCCCGTATTGACATCTTACGCCGGAACGCCTACGGACGGTAATTGCATTTTTCACGTTTACGTATTCTGCACAAAATGGCCTGTTTGTCCCTTGAACACGTTCCAAAGCCTTCTGGATTTCAGAGAACAATAAATTGTCTTTCTTGTAATGTCCTGGCATTCTGACATTATTTTATTTCACTTGGCATCCAACCACACTTACTTTTTTATGCGCTATATAGCCGTTTATGATCAGTCCTTAGCAATTGTCCAGCAGTGTATTACTACTTCGCAGCCATCGGATTCATTTAATATTCTGACAGAATTTATGCGCTCATGTGGTTCACTTATAAGATCACACGCTCATTACCATCATGGAGCACGGAATCTGTTGAAGGCCATCCATACATCCAGATATCTCACCCAGGATTTGAAGAGCGTTCTGGACCACGTAATCCAAAGGAATGGCTAGTTTGCCCATCCAGAATCAATACTTCTGGCTACGATCACGGACGAGAGGAAACTTCAGAGAACTTGGCTTCCTCAGGATTATTAGAGCAAGGACACAAAACTGCGATGCAATTCGCGTATTTGAAATTCCTCAGTTCAACTTCCAGAGGGGGGATATTTTTACCTAACTGACTGGCAATCATGCGTCTTAAGCGAACCTCCATTGATTGCTCATTTAACCTACGATGAAATAATGGACCTATGCAACGGTGACTGTTTGGACATTGTTAAACGATTGGGCACGCAAAACTTCCCTTGTCACAATCAGAGAGAGCAGCGATGCGTTAAGTTGACAACAGAAGCATCTGCTGCTGTTAGCGAAGGACAACAAATGGATTGATTTATTAGGTACGGTTGGAAGCACGACAAATAATGCCAGCCTTCCAAAGTAAATGAGATTTCCGGGTAAAAATTAATAAAGAACAAGAAGCTGAAGATTAAAAAAGAATAACAGAAAATTGAGTTGGCCTAATGGAGGGGTGGTTGGGTTGGACACGGGTGGAACTAGCTGTGCATCCACCTCCTCATGATGTGTTCTGAGATTTTTCTGAAACATGAAAAATGTCAAGATCTGTACCGTGTGCAGTGTGCACTACTGCACATTTGCACAATATTTTGTGCTTTCAGTGCAGTAGTGCGCACACTAACACAACTAGGAAACAAATCACATAGTGGACACTATGTGTGAAAGTATTGCAATTTTCCTTTAACATGGAGTATTGTTACATTAAATTGGATCCATAAGATATTAGTTGCTTTGCCTGAAAAAATGTGCACATCTTTTAGGTACCAACAGATAGTTTGTGCGCACTAGGCAAAGTCTGTAACGAACACTGTTCTTTTCTCACAACGGACATGAAAATCTGACGATTTTACCCAATAACGAAATTTTGGAGGTAAAGTGGAACCGTAAGATATTATTTGAGTTTCGCTAAATTTTTTGCACATGGTTTACGTAGCAATACACAATTTTTCCGCACTAGGGCATATCGAAATTCAAATTTTTTTTATTTACGCTTCGGCCTAATAGATACTGCTGCAAGTAGCTTCTGAACAGAAATCCAAGCCCATCTCTCCTGGAGGATCGGAATTGCAAAAGCAGAGATATATAGAATATTATTACGTAAGTTTATGGCCTGCAAGAGGGAAAACATTCAATAATTTTACAAAAAACATTTTGTGCACAAAGAGTTTTGCGTGGTGAGTAGTGTCTGACAGAGAGGAGATGAAATTTTTGTAAGAGATTCTGATCAGTGCTGTGAAATATTTTTAGAAACTATGCTTCCTGCATTCTTTGCAAATTATGAATGCTAATTCCGCGTGTAGGATTTTAAAATGTTCGAGTTCCATTAGTGAATTGGATACAATCTTTAGAGACATATACATTCGCAGCAGGGACACTATCTGTCGTTTGTGCTGGACAAGATTAAGATAATTTACATAATAGCAATGTATTTAATAATCGTAAAAAAAATTATAAAGTAACGTGTGGCGCGGACCTAGCAGTTGTAAATATTACGTTCATGAAATTTTTGAAGTTAAAATAAACTTTTTCAATTTATTTGAAATGTTTTGGGAAGTTCATTTCTTCGCGTCGTTTAGATTGCATGCTGATATTTGTAACCTTTATGCACTAGAGAAGTACAGTAACTCAATCATTTCATAAAAAAACATTTAATTGGCGAGCAATGGTAACTATTTTTCTTGAAAAAAATCGGATTCAACAAGATCCCTTTCTTATTACTTTTTAAATGACTGCAGTTCATCTTCAACGAAACAAAATTTTAGAATTACTATATAACCCGCTGAAGCAGGACTATAAATAATAATATTCATATGTTTTGTTAAAATATCTTTTTTACTACCCAGAAAATGTATACTGGGGAAAGACTTAACCGATATATCACAAAATTCACAACTCAGTTACGGTTATGTAATAAGGAGATTTTATTTCCTATTTAGATTTTTGCTGATGATTCATGTTACACATTCCTTTCTATATGATCAAAGTTTAGCAGAAGAAGGAGAACCACCTTATTTTCAAACGATAGCCAGTAATCATATTTACTGTACTGTTGCTTTTTAATCGGAAAGGTTAAAAATTCTGAAAAAACTTTGAACGAAAGGTTGTTCGGCAAAATTGAACGGGAAGCTTTAACAATGCCATCTATACTAAGAACGAATTCATAGTTCTTTCAAACATGTTCAAATATTTTATGTAAATATTATATTACCAATTTCGTGAGTTTTGTCACAACAGAATTTTAAAAGGAGATATGAAACATTTAAAAATGAGATAGGGTACATTGTTTTTAAATATAGAAAATTTTAGGTAGTATTAATGCATTTTGCTGTCAGGGAAGAAGAATGATGAAGCGACACTAAAGCAGATAAATTTTACATCACGTATTTTAAAATAAAGGGAAAATACTTCTCTTTACCATTCTGCTTGTCAAGGTGTTCTATAAAAAATTTTTAAATATCCAGGTTGTTTTTCCTAAAAAGGATTAAGAAGAAATAACGAAACCTGTATGTTTTTTGAGAAGTCTTGTCACCGCAGTATCAAACAGTACATATTTTATTTTTACTCACGCAAACTATGACAAAGTACAAGCAGTTATTGAGGTTGTATTTCTCTCCTGAGCCAAATATATTAGCTGCTAAATAAGTATCTGTCAGGAGAGAAAACCGATCCTAACCCTCGTGCATATCTTCGAGCAACGTCCTGAGGGTCTTTCTCTTGAAATGAAGTTACGCTACACTTCATCATGTCGGCATGAAGGAAACACGTTGAACCCGCAAACCATGATCCCATGTGTACCCAAGGAAAAAAAAACAAGAAGGGGAGAAAACTAAGAAGATGGAAAGCGAAACTTCAGAGTAAGTGATGACAGGGGAGAAGATGAGGCCGAGAAGAAGATGGGGGATTACTTTCAGATGATAACTTGAAAAGCGCACTTCACGGTCCAGTACTCACACTTCCACATAAAAGACCTAAACCGTCCCACATTAATTAGTTGCAGGAACGTACTTTACACGGATCTTCTTCTACCAAAGATAACAAAGAAGCGTGGCTTATCCGATAATGCATGTAATCCGCCGAGATAGGCGGTTAACAATATGTGAGAAATTAATCAATTTCTTTTCTCAGGTTTACGGTTAGGAACATTATCAAAAGCGTCACATAAAAATAATAACAGACACTTAGGGATGAGAGCAGGTTATCTATTTCACGAAGCACAAGTAACTATCACCTTTTGTGCACTTAAATAATGCTATTTAGTTAAACTATGTGCAAAAAAAGTGTGCAAAGTCCCGAAGATGGATTCGGCGACAGCAGGGTTTGTTCAAAAATTTGTTTGGAGGTTATGAAAGTTTAGACGAGATTTGACATGAAACAATTGTACCAAGTTTTACTAATACAAAGCATGGCTTCCTTATTTGTGCACCTTAAGCTCAGAAAATCTGTTTATCGGGCAAAATGTTTTATGTTTGCGATGCTATTATTCTTTCAAGTCACTGACCTTGAAAGTAGTGTTTTTAAAAGTTTGGTATTAAAATAATCATCAATTCGAAATAATGAGATTAGAAATTTTAACCAAACGTAAAAATTTGCATAATTGGGATAATTATGAAAAAAATGAATTAATAAATCTATAAAGAGGACCACTGAATTTTTCTTTACTGGATTACTTATCAAACTGACATGGGATCTCGATGTTCGTATTCACTCATTCACTACGGGGCATAAAGCGTAAATGCGTAATTTAGGTTTCTGGTTATTCATCGGAGCTGGACGCCGAGGTCGAATCTTGGATGAGGCTTTCGCCACATGTAAATCTTCTGGGGCTGTATCTCTCCCTTACCCGGAAACAGATGCCCCAAATTTGGGACAAGCGACTCCTTAAAGCCCTTAGATTTGCTCATGGTGGAAGTTAAACCTCGGTACAAAAAACATGGTGGCAGTTATACCCCGATACAAAAAAAGAGCTACTTGTAATGGCAGTTAAACCTCGATACAAAAAGTAGGGTTGCTCATGGTGGCAGTCAAACCCCGATACAAAACATAGAGTTGTTCATGGTGGCAATTGAACCTCCATACAAATATAGGGTTGCTCATGGTGGCAGCAATTCTTGATACAAAACATAGAGTTACTCATGGTAGGAGTTAAATTACGATGCAAAAAAAAACGAGTTGTTCATAGTGGAAGTTATACCCCGATACAAAAAAAACAAAAAGAGTTGCTCCTAATGGCAGTTAAAACCCGATACAAAAAAGAGTTGCTCGTGGTGGCAGTCAAATCCCGATACCAGACTAGAGTTGCACATGGTGGGAGTTAAAATCTGATACAAAAAAAGAGTTGCTCATGGTGGCAGTTAAATCCCGATAAAAAAATAGAGTTGCTCATGGTGGCAGTTAAATCCCGATAAAAAAATAGAGTTGCTCATGGTGGCAGTCAAACCGCGCTACAAAAAAGAGTTACTCATGGAGGCAGTTAAATCCCGATAAATAAAATTGAGTTGCTCATAGTGGCAGTCAAACCCCGATAAAAAAAATAGAGTTGCTCATGATGGGAGTTAAACCCCGATGCAAAAAAAGCGGAGTTGCTCATGGTGGCAGTTGAATCCTGATGCAAAAATAGAGTTGCTCATGGTAGCAGTGATACCAAGATACAAAAAGTGAAAAAAAAAAGGAATCATAAGCTTACGCTAGCGAATCAAGGTTACATTTAGTTCTGTCCTGATCTTCTTGTGACTTCAAAAATCATTCACTGAAGTGGTTACGTAGCGAATGCTACGGCTTCGAAAGCCTTTCTGCTTTATGTCTAATTTAGCACACCGGAGTCAGAAAAATCGTTTATTTCATATCACATTCTTAAAACAATACCGTTTTTAAAAGAATGAGGTATCTCATACGAGATCATGGACAAAAAAATGAAAACAACTGGTGAAAGTCACTCGTAAGGCGTTGGACAGCCACAGTACGTCTTCCATTCGACTTGGCTTAAAGTCATGGAGTGTATGGATGCAGGTGTGATTTGCAGGTAGAGTCATGGAATGCAGGTGTGATTTATGCACCATTCGTGCATCAAATATTGGATTAATTCTCTAGATTTCCTAGGATGGAAAAACATTGCCTGAGACGTCGTTGTTCCAAAATGTCTCATACATGTTCAATACTATCTATGTCCGGAGATTACGATGGCATACAAGAGACTTAAATAGCATGTTCGTCGAACAGCTGGGAGACCACGAAGCTTGATGAATGGGAGCATTATCATGCTGAATCACAGCAGCTGCCGGATTGCTCAAATATTGCAGCAGGAGATGCCGATGACCATGTAGTTGTATCATAACGTGCAGCATCTATGTCCTCATGATGTGCTCTATGGTAACGAGTAGGCCCAAACCTTGCGCGAGAGTGTACCACAAATCATAACAGAATGGCCAGAAACCCTTCACATATACGAACAAGAACCGCTAGAATCCTTCACGGTAAGGAACAGGCACTACATGTTTTAACACTCCTTCGGCTGTTGCTACACGAGCACGCGTCCATTTGCCAAGAAAAGCGTCAACTCCGATTCGACGGAATATATCACATTCCTCCATTGTTGTTGAGTCAACTGCTTGTGCACATTGCACTACAGGACGGGACGACGTGCTTAGTCAGGATTAACCAAGAGCCTGTGCAAAGCTACACGCATATGATACCTAGCTCTGTACAGTTCACAAAGCAACGCTTTGGTAAAAATGCACTCATGGACAATGAAATTTGCGCACCAAGGAAGAAGCATCGGATTGTACTGAAATTTCACGGACTTAATGACACAGATGAATGATACACATGATGACATAAACAGAGCTGAAGGACAAATACAAAGGGATCTGTGTCTGCCGGTACGTTTTGCAGCTTCATGCACGTCATGTGTCTTCCACATCTCCATGTGTCTTCCAGTTCATGTGTTTCCCAAGTCAAGTGTTTTCAATACATACAAAACACTTGATTTGGGTATGTTTAAACGCCTCTCTGTTTCTCTTATGGACAACTCACTAATATAACACCCAACAATCTTTCCTTTCTCAAAGTCAGTTCTCTCCCGCCGCGACATTTTCACTCAACATCACAGTGCGACATGATCGCAGTCAGCTGCAGGCTTATTTTTATGCTGTTTGCAGCGGTACCGCGCATCTTAACAACGCAGCGGATCCGTTCATTTGCTTTTGAACGGGTGACCGGTGACTTTTGTCAGTGTAGTGTATATCCAAATACACCACTCAAAAAGAAGCTGCTGTGAGGGAACCTATCGAGATCCCGACGAGACCTGATGTGTGCAATGAGAATGTATCATACGAGTTGCCATACGTATGGCGCATCTTCAGATAAATCATGTATAATTTAGTATTTCATTATATTGTAAATTTCTGATCCATGATGCACTGGAGATACCTAAAATGCAATGGCGAGCGCTAAATGTTTTCAAAAACTAAACACCTCAATGAATTTCGTTATGTTTTTCTACATTGTACAGCATATAAACTATATTGACAAAAGTCACCGGACACCTAGAAGAGGAACACAAAATAGCATTTATTGACATACATTAGTACGGTGTCGATCCATCTTTGGCCTACACGTGTCTTCACGAGCTCCGTGTTTGAGTGCTTCACGTACGTGTTTTGTGTGTCCCATCATTGTTCTTCTGCATGTGTGCCAAAGTTAAAGGTCTGTGCTTTCGTTTAAAATCCCTCACGAGTAGGATCTTAAACTAAAGCTTATTTTTTTTCATTAACAGTGTTTTAATTTACACACCAAGCTGGTCGTTTTTCTTCGTTGATCCTTGCCATTGATTATGGCATCTGCCAATGAAGGCGCTGTTTCCGCCCGCATCGCTGCAGCTCCTCGTGTCGCCTCTTCAACGACAGACGCAGCCGATCAATCATCTTCGCTTGCTAGTGGAGAGCCTCTTAGTTTTCCTTCTGTCATTTGCACGTCTTCTCCTGCTCAGGTCTCCAACTCTGCAATTGAGAACGTGGATGTGACGTCTTTGGCCTCTGCTGACGATGATGAATTCATGGACGTCTTTGATGGCGTCGCTAATCTGCCCTCCACAGTTTCTACTGCCTCTACTTCCAGTACATTGTCTCATGCTGCGTCAATGCCTTCAAGATGAGACGCTTCTTCACGCACGTTTTCCGCGGCTGCCTCTAATAATCCACCGGCTTCCTCCTTGTCTCGTCTGCCCTCTATGGATTCTTACGTTACTCTCGACGATGACACCACTATCTTATTAGATATTCCCGAGAACTCTCCTGCTGATCAACGTCTTCATTCGACCCTCGAGTTGGGGGTTTGTTTTGATGCGCTGTCCAGCACTCCTTTGAAGCAGTACAGCTCCGCTCTCCAGAAGATGCTTCCTTCTAGTGTCATCACCCACCTCACCCGAAAGCCACGAACTGTGATTGTTTATTTTTCGAAGAAAGAATATTCCGAGCTTGTCTTGTCTCGAGGCCTATCAAGTGGCGATCGTCACCTCTTAGTTGAATCCATCGCCCAACGTCCTATTCTAGTCTCTCTACATCCGGTATCCCCGGAGATCTCTGATGATATGCTGTGTGCTGCACTTAGTCGATGCGGCAGAGTAGTCGGCCCAGTGAAGACTCTATCCTCTTCCCCTCTGACCCCGATGATAAACACATCTGTGGCTTCCATAGAACTGCTCGCATCATCTTCCCATCGGAAGAGCATCTCATAAAGTTTCCACGGTTCCTCGATGTTCGTTGCGGTAACGAGCCCCGCCGGATTGAGCTCCCCACCTCTGTTCATTGCTCACGATGCAAGGCTTACGGCAATCAGCAGGCTCATTGCCCCCATGCAGAGCCACCAACTCCTGGAGCTCCAAGGCAGCATTCTACCTCTTCCTCCGTTTCTGCTGACATGTCTCCTCTTGAGTCTGCACCTCCTGCACCCAGTTCTGCCGAAAGTATGATTAAAGCATTCGATCAACACGCGTCTTCCGATGTTGCTTTCTCCACTCTGTCGGATTTTCCTCCGTTTGACTCCTCCTTGCCTTCCCGTGCTCTCTCTCCATCAGAGAACATCACGGCTGATCCTCAAGCTTCATTCACCGTCGGCACTTTTGCTTCGGCGATGAGGTGGGCCTTTCCTCCGTTTGACTCCTCCTTGCCTTCCCGTGCTCTCTCTCCATCAGAGGACATCGCGTCTGATCCTCAAGCTTCATTCACCGTCGGCACTTTTGCTTCGGCGTTGAGGTGGGCCTTTCCTATGATTCCACATATCGTATGTCATCGATACACGGCAAACGTCGCTCTACTACTAGTACCGATTCCCGGAGCGAAAAAAGAAGTCACCTTTTTCGACTGGCCGCCCACATCGTTCCACCCGTTTACCTGGCTCCAAGTCCCCCTGTAACGTTCTAGCTCTTCCTCTTCAAAGTCCAAGGGTCATCTGCCGATGTTTGAAGATTTCTCGACTCTGCTTATCAATGTCTCTCTTCCTTCAGAACCTGTCTCCTTTGAATATCTTTACCAGTTTCTCACTCATAAAACAAATCGAGAGGTTTCTCTCATCTTTTTACAACAGTTTGAAGCAGTTCTTCCCGAGGTCTTCGACCAAGGAACCTCCATCCTCAAATTCCTCCGGCATAATGCCAAGCAACAAAACTACTGGTGTCGTGGTATCATCAATCGCCTCGACACATTCCAGAAAACTGCCCTTCATCCGACGTCGGCTTACCCATTAAAGGTCGGCACTCTGAATTCTAGGAGGTTTGCAAACCCCCTTGCTAACGCTCTCGTTCTGGAAGATCTCTCGCCCCTTTGGGCCGACTTACTCCTTCCGCAAGAGACGAACTGCCACTCCTCGACACTTTTTCATCCGGGTCTTCCTGTTACGCCCCAGATATGCTTCCACTGCACCACAGAGGCCTTAACGTCCTCGAATATATGAGTCTGGAGGAATTCGAGGCCGCTGTGGTGCAGTGGAAGCATATTCGGCGCGTAACAGGAAGACCCTGGGTTCGATTCGCGGTGGCGGCCCATGAGAATTTTTCCGTGACTCACTTATAAAACGTGGAAAGAGCGATTACTTCTGTTTGATGAGACGCTGTCATTTTGACTGACTAGTCACGTGACACGCGCGCTATCGCCAACGTCACTTCTCTCAGTAGCGGGACACAAACTTTATGAGTACATCTACCTAACGGTTCGCAGTTGTGGTCCGTGTCTTCAACTGTTACTGTTTTACAGAATCTGGAAACTGCATACTTCATTATGAATCTCCCCGTATAGTATCTTTGCGCAATGACCAAATACGTGTATAGGAACGGAGTAAAGAACAATGGATGAAGTCTTCTGCCGTCATCTGTTGTAGAGACTTAGTCACCGCTTATTTCCAGAATGTTACCTTATTTTTCAAAATAGTGTGCGTGAGGTACATATTTCAAATTGCAAAAGCCGATATTCATCAGAATTGAAATTATTTCAAGTTATTGCCACAAGAAATGGAAAGCATAAGTGAAAAAGAAAATTTTAGTTATCTATTTTGTCAACGTTTTACACAGGTTGCATAACTTTTGTATAACTTTATGAATTACAGTTGAACGGCTCAGCTAACTTTTTTGATCTCCACATCTTGACGTTGACTGAAATAGAATAGACTGAATTATAATCGTTGACTGAAATAGTGTTCCCAATTAATTTTTGCAACCTTCAACTTCTTTATTCATTCCAAAATAAATTTCAAACTCCCGTACACTATTTTCAGACTTTTCTGTACAAGGAGATTTGCATCAAAATGTTTCAAATAAGGTATACACGGTCGTATCAGAATAATATGAGCAGCCCCGGAATCACAGTGTACCCGCCCAGGCTTGTCACAGAGATAACCTGATAATATTGACCTCACGGAGACATAAGCGACCGGCCAGGACATATGAGTCATAGTGTCACGTGAGCACAATGGGCAGGGGTTTGCCGATTGCCGATTGTATCTGATGTACGTTCAAAAAGGAATGATCATCGGCTCCCGCTCCATGGGCGGAAGCATCTCAGAAACAGCAGACTTCGCGAGCTGCTCTGGAGGTGCTGTAGTAAGGGTGTACCAAGAATGGACCGTTGGCACACCAAGTAGCTCCCGACATCATAACTGTGAAGCACCAAAGGCCATCAACCCCAGAGGAGAACATCACCTCCGTGGACTGGTAAAGGACAATCGACGTGCAACAGTGCAGTAATTGACCAAGCAAATGAACGCTGGGGCACCCAGGTACGTGTCCCTGATAACAGTAGGGCGAACCCTGTTACACATGGGCCTCCGGAGTCGACGCTGCGTCAAGGCTACCATGTTAACCCAGGTCTATTGGCAACGATTCCTGCAGTTCGCATGGTACTACCGTCATTGGATAGTTGAAGAGTGGGAAAAGGTTGCCTTCTCCGACGAATTGAGGTTCCTGCTTCACAGAAGTGACGGGCGGGAGCGTATACGGCGTCAGATACATGATAACCAACACCAGGACACGCTTGTTGGTCGAGTACAGTCAGGCGGTGGCGGTGTGCATGTCTGGCGGATGTTTCCCTTGTATGACGTGGGACCGCTGGTACCACTTAATGAATCCCTGAACGCCAATGGCTACCTGCCCATCTTCGCTGACCACATGCATCCCTTCAAGTTAGACGTTTACCCGGGTGGTAATGGTGTCTACCAACAAGACAATGTGCCGTTCCATGTCATTAAGAGGGTGCGTGACTGGTTACAGGAACATGATAGCGATGTCTCCGTTCTCTCTCGGGTCTGCGAAATCGACCAACCTCAATCCCATAGAGCACTTGTGGGACTATTTGGATCGACAGTGTCGACGTTCCGACCCACAACCACGATATCTCCGAGCCCTCCCTGCTCCGCTGCCGCTCGAATGTGCACGTGTGCCTCGTGCAACTTTCCAGAGACTCATTGCGTCCATGCCACGCCGTCTCGCCGCTGTCATCCGGGCCAAGGGTGGCCATTATTAGGTAGGTGGTCATATTATTCTGATACGACTGTGTATTTTTGCGGTGGTAGCTACAAACTGGTACAAAAGCTGATATACAGCTGTTGTAAGAGCTGATACAGAGCTGTTTTACATGCAGTCATATTGCAAGAAGTAATTTTTTGTAAAAGTACTAAACGAAGAAAATATAAAAGCGTTGACTTTCTACAAAATTTAAAAATTAAACAATGGATTTCAAATCAATTGTTTAACTTTAAATTTAAAAATTAAAGAATTGATTTAAAAAATTAAACAATCAGTTTATGGATTTTTAAAGCCTATGCTGTTATTTATGGTTTAATAGATACCTGATCCCCCGAGTAAGCGTGTAGTTGACGCCTATGGGCAACATCATATTAAAACAGAATTACTTGTAGTAATTTGTGAAGATTTGCTTGAGGAACAGCAATAAATTAATTCTCCTAAACATTTAATGTGTGGAGAAGAAAACTGATATTTTTTTCATCTCTCTATATATGAAACAGACTGTGTGTGTGTCGGTCTGTCGGATTTCACATAGAATTAGGCGACCTATAGCGACGAAATTTGTTATGAAGGTACCTGTAGACATCTGCTGGTGCACATCGAAGCGATTTTTTTTAATTTGAATTTGAGTTTTAGTTATTTAATGTTAGGCGTTTCTACCCGATCTGAGGGTGTCTTTCCGCTTTGTTGACATCAACCTGATCACACCGAACGTTAAGGCGTGCAGAAAAGTAGTTGACCAAAAATTTTAGGCGTTTCGTTTTTAGAATTCCGTTACGACTATTTTTATTCGTAAATACATTTATTACGCTCTTTTTTTGTAAGTGTTGTTTGCCGATTGTATTATGACCTTGAGGGCGGAGAAGAAAAAAAGAAAATAGAACGTAGTTTTTCAATCTGCATTATTAATTCAAAAGTGTCATACGTCAGAAGGTCATCATACTATGACGACGTTATGAGATAGGAAATTGCACGTTGTTTTAACGTAATTCTAAAAAAGAAATGGCTCAAATTTATTGTGAACTACTTATCTTCGCGCCTTCGCGTTGGGTGTGATCAGGTAGCGTGTAAAGAAAAAGGTAAAGAAAGCGGAAAGGCATTTTTTTTTGTTAAGCTTTGTTTGCCAATTGTATTATGATCTTAAGGGCGGAGAAGAAAAAAAAGAAAATATAACTTTGTTTTTCAATCTCCGTTGTTAATTGAAAAGTTTCATACGTCAGAAAGCCATCATACTATGCCTGAACCTCCCAGAAAGAAACAATGTGTAAGAAGAACACAAAGAATGGATAGAGAAAATCAAAGAAGAAGAAGAGAACAAGGAACAGCAGAAGAACGAGAAAGAAGGCTGGAACAAGATAGGATTTTCAGAGCACAATCAAGGGCACAGGAATCATACCAGCAGGGAGAAAGAAGACTGGAACACAATAGGACTTCTACGGCGCAATTTAACAATCATGACTGGCGGTGCCAAAGAGCCATCTTTGCACCGCAAAACGACAGTGTTAGAGTCACCAATAATCAGCTTTTAGCTCACTTGCCCAGTATTCTTCAAATTTACAAGTCGGTTGATACCGTTTGTAATACAGACGATGCAGTCAACTACCCAACTGAGTTTCTTAACTCTTTGGAGTTAAGAAACTCAGTTGGAGTGCCTTCACATATTTTAGAGTTAAAGATTGGTGCACCTATTATGCTTCTGAGAAATTTGGTTCCGCCGTCACTTTGCGACGGCACGAGATTATGTGTTAAGAAACTAATGAAGAATGTTATTGAAGCTACTATAATGACTGGACATGCAGCAGGCAAAAACATTTTTATTCCAAGGATCCCGATCATATCATCTGATGTCCCGTTTCAATTTAAACTTCTTCAATTCCCGATTCGTTTGAGTTTCGCCATGAGCATCAATAAAGCACAAAGGCAGTCTTTAAACGTTTGTTGGACTGGATCTACAAAGTCCATGTTTTTCCCATGGTCAACTGTACGTTAGTTGTTCCAGAGTCGGAAATGGGGAAAATCTTTACATCTTTTTTGCTCCGAATGAAAGGACTGTTAATATTATTTATCCCGAGGCTCTACAAGAATAAGGTACTTTTCATCCCAATAAATTTCATTGCATAAGCCTTCTGCTTTCAAAAAATTTTAATTATTTACATTGGACGTGACAACTACTAAATAATTCAAATACATTTTTTATCCTAATATTCTATTCCGGGAAGTTGTACTACAAAGTTGTATAAACCTTGATTTAGCAGTCTTAATATAATTGCCGATATAGCTTTTACTTTATACTATCACTAGCCCGTCAACGACTGGTACAACAGGCTAGTAATAACTAAAATATTTCTCTGATTAATATATGTTATTTGGATAAGGCTTACATATAAAAGTTTCAAAAAAGGTCGAATATTCCACCATCAATATTTCAGACACAAGGAGAAATTTCCTTAGCTACCACCACGTGTAGAGAGGGAATTGCCTATAACAGAGTATTTTCCTATATTTCTGTCAATGGCAATAGGAATTTTTCATTTCATGTTTTCCACGAACCTACTGTTTCATTTTAAACAAGCTGGGAAAAATAACCAGAAAACTGTACTAAACGTACCTTAGGTAAAAGCCTTCTGGTAATATATGGCATTTTAAAGTACTTTGTGTCACAAAACTTAGTTTCAAAGTGCAATTCTAAAAAAAAAACATAGCGAAAAGAAATACGTACTCATTTCTGGTTAATAATGTAAAAATGCGCCAATTAATTATGCGCAAAATTCAGAAGTTTTATATTTATAGATTTCGTAGAACTAGCACGAAACATTAAAGAAGGAGAAACGATTCGGACTTTTAAGATTTTTTTTCTGCTCTTTGCTCTCGTTATTGCTTCCCAAACTATGGACTTAAAGAAGCTGAAAGAAGCAAAGAAAGTTGCGAAACATCGCCTCTTTAAAATTTTAGAAAATGCTGATGCGTGTACAACTTCGTAGGATAAGTGGATTAAGCTTGAATTCTTGTAAACGGAGATGTTTGTAAAGAGATTTAAGTTTCGACGGAAAATTTTACAGTTTTTTTTTTCAGTTCTTCCTATGGTTTCCTTCCGTGCTCAACTTGTGCGCAGCAGGTCGTTCGCATTTATTTACTAGAAAGGAGCTTTATGTTTGTTACCTACTAAATGTGAAAAAACGAAAATACGGTAGACTAAAGATTCAGTTAAGAAAATTATTTTCGGAAGAAACATCGTTGTGCCTTCTGTTATGTAATTCTTTCCTTTTGTTCGCAATGCGTAGACCTTACTTTCTTATTCATGAAAAGATAGCTTAAACATCATGAAAACAAAAAACAATCAATTATGATTTCTATGAGAAAGGTGTTGTAGTCGTTCTTCCAGTCCCGAGGAATATCATTTAGTTATGCGAATTGTTTTCCTCTGCATAACGAATCCCCTGGGAAACCTGGTCAGCTGTCTTTATTTTTATCGATTGCATTTCCAATCATGAAGACAAAAGCAAAACGTAAATGTAAAATACCTAAGAGCATGCAAATCCGAATTTATGGAACTGGCAACGATAATGTCTAAAAACAAGGAAGAGCAGAAGATGTTATACTTATTTTCCTTCTATATGCGGAGATATTTTGTTATCGTGGGACTACTTTTGAGAGAAATAAGATTTTGCAGTCGAATTTCAAAGTCTCATATATTAGGAAAAAATGCACGAATGCGAGATAGTGAAATCTGATTAAAACTCGGATGAGAAAAAATAAAAAAGAACATATTTCAACCCAGCAGTGTAGATGATATATGATTCATTTGCCTTCATGAAAATTCTCTGGAATTCTGATGACATCAAATACACAATTTGCTACTCAGTAATGAATAAATAATGATAAATTCCAATTTCGAATACTATTGAACTTTTTAATTTTCTAAGAATCTATACGAACTACAGCGGTGGTGAATATCTCGGAGATTTATTGAGGCGGCAAAAATTAATTATAGAAACCGAAAAGAGAGCACATATTGATTTCAAGAAGTTTAGGCTCGCATAGGGTTTAAATCAGGAATCAATGATGATGCTTGCTTCATTGGCACGTACGTACGATAAAGCTGAAGTATGAGGGATGATCAACAATTATCGAGTATCGAGACTACGTGCATAAAACTGTTAGATGGAGCGGCTGAACAGAATGCCACTTGGCAAGCTGGACCTTGGGATCTACTGCACATGCGCCTGAGGAGAAAACGTTGTCGGCTCAGCGCCTTTTGTGCTGTGGCCAGGTATTTGGAGTCTAGTCTGATCGGGAAGTCGCATTAACGATGTCTGGCGAGCTTCCTTGGTTCTTGGTGCGCTGGGGTCTTCTACTGTGAGGACTAAGACTCTGTTTCTGGGTCATATCCATAAATCCATGTTTCATCGCCAGTATTTTTTTTTCTTAATGTTGTTGTCCTTTCTGGAAAATTCTAAAAAGGCAATTGCTGCAGACAGTCGAGGTTCCCTTTTGCTCATCCGAAAAGACTTTTGGAACAAATTTTGCGGACATACGTCTCATCCCCAAATCTTCAATGAGCATTGTCTGTACTTATCCAAAACTGAGGCCTAAGTCGTCAGCAAGTTCTCTGATAGTAGCTCTGTGATTTTCTCCCGCAACCGAATGAACTTCTTGGAAGTTTCTTTGATTTCTTGCTTGTTGAGGGCCTCCCAAAACGATCGACAGTTTAACGGCCATTTTCGAGACGTTTGTACCAGTCATAAACTCGTGCACCACTCACGCAGTCGCCATCATACACTCTAAGTAACTTGCCCAAGTTTCTTTGCAAGTGCCTCTAAGTTTCTGACAGAATTTGACGCAAATGCGTTGCTCATCTTTCTAATACCAATCAGACTAGACTCCAAACAACTGGTCACGCACAAAAGGAGCAGCGTCGACACCGTTTCCTTGGAAGGCGCATGTGCAGTAGGTTAAAAGGTTGCAGCCTGCCAAATCGCATTCTGCACCTTCGCTCCATTTAACAGTTACGTATGCAATCTCGATACTTTTTGATCACCCCTTATATCAGTATTTGCTTCGCATTTCTCATATAGAATGTTTGCTGAATTAGAAAAATAATGAGAAACTATCCTAGAAACTTAAAATTCCATGGTGTTGATAAATACACTGCCCCACCATTAATATCCAGACATCTCTCTTTTAAGAGTGAATTAGGGCCTACGTTACCGCAAGTCACAGACCCAACTACACAGGCGTGCTCGTTGTGCAATAATTCCTGCATCTTGACGTTGTGCCATAATCCCTGCATCTTGACATGTGCGTCACCCCTGAGGTACGTAGTCTCAAACTTTAAAACCAACAGTCATTAAAACAATAAAATAGTACACATTGAAGTTTTATGAAAATAGTATCAAAGGGGATAACAATTCTACCACCCTGCCTAGTCAATAAAAAAAAAATAGATGAAATCGCATGATTACCCATAGAATAGAAGTAGATATCAGTATCGATTTTATTTAATTTAAAAACATTGTATGAAACTATTGCCTAACATTGCTATTTTTATTCTGTGCTCTTTTTTCTTGAATGATTTAGATATTCTCGTACACATCAACTCTGTTAGAAGTCTTCGGTTAATATTGCAGACTTCGCGCATTTGCGAAAAGAAATACAAGACCGAGATTTTATCCCGGACGTTGAAGCATTTACTTGCAGCCAGATTCTTGCGTGGTAATCAGATGTGCTACACAATCCACCCCTTATCCAACAAGTTTGTGAAATCCTTCAAAGAAATCGTGCGATCGAGTAACCTACATAGAGTGAGACGACGGAACCATGTTAACTGATACCTTTTGTGTGTCTGTTTGTGTGATACTTTTTGTGCGTGTGTTTGTGTGATACATGCTTTTTTTTTTCGTAATGCAACCGTGGTAGTTGTTCTGTCATTTTTAATCCGTTTGTTAGCACGTCTTTTGTAAAAAAAACAAAAAATTGTTTATGTTATCACTTTGTCCGTCCGTCCAGTAGCAACCATCTCTCTGCAATTATTTGTCTGATTTTCGCAAAATTCTTTTCATGTTGGGAAGCATGAGATATGAGAATAATGATTCTTGCTTTCCGATTTTTTCACGATGAACAATTTGGCCGCTAGACGGCGTAAATGCAGACGATACCGAATCCGAAATATATTATGTTCCATATATTTGCTTTTAAATATCCTATAGAAAAAATTATTTTACCTTTCGATGCCATTTACTGTATATCGATGACTATTTTAGGTACAGTCACGTTTTAAAGTTATGCATAGAATTTCTGCTAGGGGGCCTAAACGCAAATTGCCTTTTCTCCGATATCTCTGCTTCTAAAACACCGATTTGAAAAATTCTTTCTGCACCGGATACAATTTCTGATGGGAAATGTTTTGCATATAATTTCTTATTTTTGATAGAGAATGGTTTGGCCACCACGGGACATAAGTGTTAATTTCTGCTTCTGATGTATTTGCAGCAAAATCTAGGCTTCTAAAAACTCGATTTAAATAATTCTTCCGTGGATTTATACAGCTCACCCTGGAAAACCTTTTCAGAATACTTTGTTCTTAAAAAAATGCATGCATTTCCATTAGAGGCTGTAGATATATATAATTTTTTTTCGATATCTCTGCTTCTGAAAGTCTGATTTGAAAAATCCTTTCTTTGTTGGAGAGCGCTTCCGGTGCGAAATGTTTCTGATATAATTTATTTTTTTCTTAAAGCACAAATGTGCCACAAGAAGGCGCAAGTTCACGTTACCGTCTACAACAATATCTGAGGGACCAAAACTCCGATTGAAAAAAAAAATCTTTTTTGTTTAGATACTACTAACTACAAAAAATCTTGCTGTTTATTTTTTTCCCAAAATAATTCACACTTTCGTCTTTAGGGGCGCCATGTTTAATCTGTTTTTCTCAATTGCTCTGCTTTTAAGTGTGCAATTGAAGGAATTCTTTCAACACTGAATGCCACATATCTTATGGAACACGACAAGTTTGTGTTTCAGGAGTTTTGTGATTCACATTTCTGTCGCTAGGTGGTGTTTGTGTACTTTTGTTTGCAGCTGAATCAGCGTTTCTGTAAACTCTTTTGCGAAATTTCTTTTTAACCATATGCCATTCGCTACAATAAATATGGGGAACATTATGCTTTTTAAGTAATGCACAGGTTTCCCGCTCGGGGGCGTAATGGTCGAAATTTTTTTCTCGCTATCTCTGTTTCCGGGATGCCTGTTTGAAAAGTTCTTTTCCATAGCTTAGCTTTTGCCAGGAAGAATAATTTCTGCCAATTTTCAACTTTTCGATAATGCAAAATTCTTCTGCTAGAAGACATAGAGTCATAGGATATTTCCTTCTATATTTCTTCTTTTAACTGTTCGATTTGAAAATATCTTTGTCTCTGATACTTTCCATCTGCTATGAGAAATGTTCAAGCGCCATTTTTGAATTTTCACAACATACTTTTTAGACGCTGGTGGAAGTAAGAACCTGTTTCTATTTCTGGGTGTTTTATCAGTTGTAGAAATAAGGTTGATTTCTTTTAACGTGTTCCACTTATTATGAATAATGTTGATAAATTTTATTCGCTTCGGAAGGATTCAAAAGACGTGCTCATTACAATCAAAAATTCGGTGTCATCTTTCTTGCTTCTTGATAGTAACGCATAGTAAGAGCAGTGCCGGCTTTTAAATGTGTTAGCTAAAAGGAAATTCAGCTAAATTAATCATAAAATTTTGAAAAATTTGCTTCTCTACATTTGACGGATATATCCGTACCAACAGTCAGCACAAAGTTTGGGCAAGAATTTTAAGAAAAACCTGCACATCACACATTACAGTTATTGTATGCTCTGTCATATAAGATGACCTACAACACTTCTTCGAAATACAGATTAGTATATTCTTAGTCCCTAACAGATGGTAGTGTTATAGGGTGCAGCCTAACTTGTGGAAATTTTTTATATTTCATTTATGCGGTAAATTTGTGTTTCGATGTAACTGCAAGGCGACACTCATAGTTATAATTAATTACGGTAATTGATCCTCTAATTTGTTCATCACTGCCATTGTTAAAATTTGTTCATTATTTGATAAGTGCATAATTCGTAGCCTTCTGGCAAACGAGAATTGTGAAAGGCCACATGGCGACAGACCATCTCTATTTCGGACTCATAGCAACAGTCTTGTGCATTTTCAACTCTAACGAAAGTCTGCAAAACTCAACCCCCAAAATTCCCTCTGGAAGCCAAGAGACATTCTGGTGGTTGCATTTTTCTCCGAACTGAACGGGATAAGGGAGAACCGACTACCACCCACAGTTGAACCAAAATTCTTCTGCTAGAAGACATAGAGTCATAGGATATTTCTTTCTATATTTCTTCTTTTAACTGTTCGATTTGAAAATATCTTTGTCTCTGATACTTTCCATCTGCTATGAGAAATGTTCAAGCGCCATTTTTAAATTTTCACAACATACTTTTTAGACGCTGGTGGAAGTAAGAACCTGTTTCTATTTCTGGGGCCTTTTGGCAAACGAGAATTGTGAAAGGCCACATGGCGACAGACCATCTCTATTTCGGACTCATAGCAACAGTCTTGTGCATTTTCAACTCTAACGAAAGTCTGCAAAACTCAACCCCCAAAATTCCCTCTGGAAGCCAAGAGACATTCTGGTGGTTGCATTTTTCTCCGAACTGAACGGGATAAGGGAGAACCGACTACCACCCACAGTTGAAAACAAGGTGATAAATCCCTTTTCAAGTGGCTAAGAGAAGCCCTGTGACAGGACAAAGAAGAGAAAAACAAGCGGCGATTCATTCGGAGGGCGGATTCGAAAAGACACCCACGAGACCAGCACCAGCGAGGGGCATGGAACCAAGGCCGGAGAGCTGACCGCTGGGAGAGCTCGGGAAAAAGAAGCAGAGAAGCAAGTAAGGAGGGCTATGAATGATCCCCTCTTAAACGAGGACATCTCATACTAGGTCGACATTAGCGCACTTTTGCCTAGGCGGTCTACATACGAAAACAGGCAGGATATTTCTTGCCACTTCTCTGCGCTGAGGACCTCAGACAACGGTTGGCAAGGTATGTGGTCTTTATATGAACATTTGCTCACGACTTACAAGTGACGTCGGACAGTGAACAGCATATAGAACTCTGTCCCCTGTGAAAGGGAGTACGCACGACAGCGGAGGCCTCTAACACATTTTATTCGTGATTTTTATTTGTGTTATGGCCATAAGTCTTAAGAGCTCTTCCCTGCTAATTTGGCGTCAAGCCTATGCAGGTGTGTGTAATGGTATAGAGATATATATAGCTTATAATTAAACTGCGGCAGTCATGATAATTACTGTATCATTTTAATTGCTGGTACCCACGCTCGTACTCAATTATCATTTTCTAAAGTGTGTATTCAAATGTTTTGGGTAATCTCTCACATATGTTTCCTTCGCTCTATTTGTTTATTGTGCATTACTAGAATTTCATCAGTGAACAGTATTTGAATCAGTGTTAATTGTTACATCAGAGTTAGATAAATCAGTGGTATCGTTTAATCAGTGATAAAGTGTTTAAATCATTGTGCATAATTAAGCTGCCGATAGAGCAGCCCACCATACATTCATCTCAGCAGATTTTTGTGCCACTTCATGGATAAAGGTGGCAGTGTATATAATATAACTTGGATATTAAGTGTCAAGCGTACGTGAAATGAGCGTTGGGTATCTTTTCCAGTGTGTGTGTGCGTTGCTGTGATTTTCGGTAGATTGGGACGTGCTGGAGTTAAATCCAGGCATCCACGCCCAATCGCGGTACGGGTTTTGCGGGAAGTTAATAATTATTTGTTATAATTAATTATGGGAGGTCATTATTAATTATTGAAATCAGATAATTAATTTGTTGTTGCAGAATTTTCGGTTGTCAACGCAAGTAGGAAAACTCCTTGCTAGCCCCTAGCAGCAGAGGAGGAGAGCAAAATTTTGACAACATTTTCTTTAGTGTTTTTTTTATTTTTATTTAGATGTTTATTTTTTTTCGGTGGAGATATCGGGTGCTTCACTGCAGGCGATACTTCACCTGGTGCCGCGGCCACATCAGCCTGTAAAGGTAAGATCCAACAATTGGTTCCGATGACCAGGATTCTTACTTGTTTGTACCTCCAAAGCAGAGCAACACACACAAACGTTCGGAATATTGCGAATTGACTGCCATATCAAATTTATTTCAGTACGAGCATATTTTAGCATATCATAAGTATTGTAAGCCTTAAGCATTCTTGTGTAAAAGACTGCCTTAGGTTAAGTGTATTTAAATATGACAAATAAAGGAGAGAAGCCGAACACCAAACCTACTGACTCAGATGATTCTGATCATCATGATGGGGAGGAACATAGCATTCCCACAGGAGAATCAACCGATCTGGTAACTAGTAATTCAGTAACAAGTATCGCAGGAGTGTCAGAGACTAGAATGACAGCTCCAGGTATGTTAATGTACGGCGGTGAACAGATAGCAGGATGCATTAATATGCTCAGATATTTTACAGGCACAGATCCTCTATATCGTGCCAAACATTTTTTTCAAGATGTAGAAAATGTAGCTACAGTAGGGAGATGGAGCGAACAAACAAAATTGGCAGTAGTAAAGTCGAAATTCAGGGAAAGGGCTGCAGAATTTTTGTCAGAGAGTGATGAGCTGAGATTAGAAGGAAATTATGAAAATTTTAAACGTCTAGTGATCGATCGTTTCCAAGCGGAAGAACCTCTTGTTACCCGTATGAAACAATTCATGAGTTGTGTTCAAATGCCGGGACAAGATGTAAGACAGTATGCAACGCGACTCAAAAGTGCAGCGGCAAAATATTTTGGTCATACAACTGATATGTCAGAAGACATCAGGCAGCATAGGGATCAGACAGTGATGTGTCAGTTTGTATCTGGTTTATCCGAATCTATCAGGCGCTGGGTTTTAACGAAGTGCCCAGAAACTCTAGACGCTGCCATTCTCACAGCAATTCAGGAAGAAGATAATTTGGTGCTCATGAGTAAGAAAGCATCAGTAAATGCAGTAGAGAGATCGGAAACAAACCCAGGATCTGATTTATTAGCGCGTACTTTGGAAGAGATGATGGCACGAATGGAAGCGACGGAAAGATCAGTGGGTCAGTTAGCCGTAAATTTTCAGGAAAGCGAAAATCGGAGACGAGAAAGAAACTCCAGAGAGGAAGAAAGTTTGCAGTTACCCAGGTTTCAGTCATCTGGACTCGAACTCGTTCGACAGTATGGGGCTAATAATAATGAACGCAGAGGATCGGGTACTCGAAATCGCTCGCGCGCTGAGAACCAGCAAGCGCAGTACAGGAGCAACAGGATTGTGTGCTACGGATGCAGACAGGAAGGTCATGTGATCAAGCTATGCCCGAATAACGGTCGAAATAGGGATAGGGCAGAAACAACACCGAAACAGAGGTTTAGGAATAACAACGACAGAGATACTCATTATCAATCAACAGGAAAGTTTAGTGCTCAAGGACCCGAGCGTAAGAACAAACAGTTAAACTGAATCGGAGTCGAACTGTGAGAGGTAGTGCGGCTCAGAAATATTTAAAACCCTCTAAAGTGCGGTACGTGTCTATAAAAAATGGGAATGATTTACCAATCCAGATCCGCATTGATATGCGGATCTGGATGGGGATAAAATTAAAGTGCTAATTGACACAGGGTCATCAGTCACCTTATTAGCTAACGATGCTTATCGTAGATTAAAATTTCGCAGAAAGTTAAAATCTGTTGATTTAAATGTAAAAATCAAAAGCATCACAGGAGAAGTGATTCAAACGCTGGGTTGCTACGAGGTAAATCTGCGAATTAAGGGAAGAGACATATGGGTCAAGGCATTTGTGACAAAAAATCCCCTGAGTCAAAATTACTCAGCTTTGTTGGGAAATAGATGCTTTACGAAACCACCGTCTTACGTTCGAAGCAGATACAAACCAGCTTCACTTCCCTGACCCCCCATCTCAGCCACCCACCCCACAGGAGCGAAGAGGTAATGATGTTTCCAACAGACACCCCAGGATAGCAGCACTGACTCGTAAAACTTGCATTCTCCCCAACAGCGAAACTTTTCTCCAAGTGGCGCTTAGTAAACCCTCAGTGGGGAAAACAGAAGGAAGTATTATGTTCGAGCCATTACCAAGAGCACGCAGAAATAGGTTACTTTTAGCACGGTCAGTTAATAATGTTTCGGCAAGCGGACTGTATGATGTAAGAGCGGCTAACCACAGTGATTCACCAATTTGGTTAAATAAACATACGAAACTCTTTCAGGCAGAACCAGTGGAAGTTAAGCGTTGTTCGCAAGGAACATCCCGAAAATCTTAACCAATCTCTGTGGAAGATTTTAAATTAGACCACCTGGAATTTAGCTAACGAGAGAAAATGCTAAATTTATTGCAGAAATATTCTGATGTTTTTGCACGGAATTCTTTAGACTTAGAAGGTACGGATCTTACAGAGCATGAAATTCATCTCACGGATGATAAACTTATTAAGTTGAGTCAGTATACTGTACCACATGCCCTAAGACCCGAAGTAAAAGCTCAGGTAAACGAATTACTTGACGCAGGAATCATATCAAAATCAGATAGTCCCTACAGCTTTCCTATTGTTCTCGTGAGACGCGGAAACTCTTATCGTTTCTGTATTGATTTTCGAAAATTAAATGAAATTACCCGAAAGGATAGCTACCCTGTTCCCCGAATCCAGCAAACTTTATCCTTACTACATGGATGCAAGTATTTTTCAAAAATTGACCTTTTGGCTGGTTATCACCAAATTAAAGTTAGAGAACAGGATAGGCATAAAACTGCTTTCTCATGCGAATTCGGACATTTCCAGTGGAATCGCTTGCCTTTTGGACTTTGCAACAGTCCGGCAACATTTGAAAGAGCACTTGATTCTCTATTTATGGACAAAAGAGATGATGGCATTTTGGTATATGTGGATGACATCTTGTGTGCCTCCAGGACATTATCTGAACACCTTGAGAAATTGGAATTAATTTTCCAGAGATTAAGGAAGCACCATCTAATAATTAAGCCCAGTAAGTGTGAATTTTTGGCGGAAGAAGTGACATTCCTAGGGCACCTTTTAGATCGTCAGGGCATTAGACCTAACCCACAGAACGTGGAAGCTGTTCGGGAATTCCCTACTCCACGGAAAGTGAAACATGTTCGAGCATTCCTTGGAATGGCAGGATATTATAGGCGCCACATCAAAGATTTTTCGTCCATTGCCTTACCGCTAACAAACCTTACTAGGAGAAACGTGAAATTCATTTGGGACAAACACTGCGAGAAATCTTTTCAAGAGCTGAAACATGCACTAGTGAGTGAGCCACTATTAATATTTCCTGATTTCAGCAAGAAATTTTTCGTCACCACAGACGCCTCCAAAGTAGCGATTGCCGGTATTCTCGAGCAGGAGGATGACGAAGGACACAGACATCCCATCGCTTACTTTAGCAGGAAACTTAATCCAGCTGAGAAAAATTACAGCACGACAGAACAGAAAGCACTGGCAATAGTATCATCCATCACACATTGGCGCGAACATTTGGTAGGTCAGCAGTTTACGGTTATTACCGACCATAGATCTCTAAAGTGACTTATGAATTTGAAAACTCCTAATTCTAGACTGGTCAGATGGAATCTTAGTCTGTCGGAGTATAACTTCGATGTGCAATATCGACCAGGAAAGAAAAACACAAACGCCGACGTGCTATCTAGGCACATTGCAGCAGTGGAAGCCAATGATACAGTCGCAGTTGTACCACTTAATAACAAAACTCTGAAATCAGCACAAAGAACAGATCCTAAATTAGCTGAAGTAATTGATTGTCTTGAAGGGCGTGATTATGCAGCAGTCGACAAAATTACTGACACCTATTTTATGAGGGACGACCTTTTATTTCATTTTGCCTTACCAGCAAAAAACAGCCCACGGAAATTGATCGCAGAACAGTTAGTGATACCTGATAAGTTAAAATCAGAAATGATGAAATCAGAACATGACGGACTATGCGCCGGTCACTTCGGTTTTGAAAAGACCCTTGGGAGAATTAAACAGAAATACTTTTGGATTAACATGTTCTCAGACATCAAGAACTACACGGCGAGTTGCGAACAATGCCTGAAACGTCGTGGTTTCAAAAAGAAGCAAAAAGCGGGTCTAATTACCCCGGAAATTGTATCTGTCCCATGGTCCAAAATTTCGATGGATATCGCTGGACCTCTTCCACTGACAGAGGATGGAAATAAATATTTATTGGTTGTCACCGACTCATTCACTAAGTACATCGAGCTGGTTCCATTAAAGACTATGCGATCTGCAGAAATTGCCGAAAAATTTGCTTCTAACGTGATAGCGCGTCACGGTGTCCCACATCTGTTACTCACGGACAGAGGAACAAATTTTTTGTCCGATTTAATGACCGAGTTGTACCGTAAGTTTGGCATCAAAAAACTGAATACATCTCCACACCATGCACAGACAGACGGACAAGCCGAAAGACAAATTCAGACAATAATGCACTCTTTAGCAATTTATTGTTCCCCTAAGGGAAAGGATTGGGACAAGTATACAGAATTTGCGGCCATGTCCTACAGAAGCGCGACACACAGTACTACTAAAGAAACACCCAACTTTCTCATGTTCGGAAGAGATCTGAACATGCCAGGACAGTTGTTGAATGAGGAAATCTCTTTTAACTACGCTGAATCCCAGAGCTACGCCGAGAGCTTAGTCACGAGGATGCAAGAAGCGTATAAAATTGCCAAGGATAATCTGGAAGAGGCAGCCCAAACTTCCAGGGAATATCGAGCAAAGTCGGCTGTAGACAAACAGATCAAGATTGGGGACATAGTGTACCAGCACGACCCATCAGCATCCAAAACAAGGTCGCGAAAGTTGGCAAAACCTTCTATAGGACCTTTCAGAGTAATTGAGAAAACATCCCCAGTGAACTTTAAAATCGCCCCAGTAAATGATATGAGACGAACTCGACTCACACACGTAGACAGGATTTTCAAACCACCACAAAGAAATGTGTTTGACACAGGGCAATTCCCAAGATGAAAAGGGGGATGAGGAAATTTCGTTGAGCATAGGTATGCCAACCGCAGACGAAAGGCATCATGAAGAAGAGTTCTCAGAGCAGGATGATGACTGGGTGACGCCCGCTTGGCCGGTGATCACAAGGGATACGCGCTGCTTTCAGCCGCATGAATCGAAAACACGTCAGGGGTTGGAAGAGACCGGGAAGGCGGCCCAGCCTGCTCCCATGTTGGAGGACAAAGCAGCTCACGGAGGAGACGCAGAGGGGAGCAAAGAAAAGTCCCCCCATCATAACGAGAGCGTCGTTGAGACCCCGAGACGAGCACGGGAGAGTGGGGAAACCTCTCAGCGTTGGACATCAGGCTGAAGAGGAAAAATCCAGCAAAGAAATGGTTGCAGACGAGGAGGATAGTGATAGCACAGAAATATACAGTTATGAGGAGGAAGAAGATTTCGCGAGCCAAACTCAGGACCGCGCAGAAGTGCAGACCTAGATAAGAGGAAAGGCAAGTTGAGTCCAAAAGGGTTTTGGTCGGACGCACCAATGGCTCTCACCTGTGTAACTTATGTTTATATTCTTTTCTTGTTATGAGCAATGATGAATGGATCAGATGTGTTATCGAGACTTTCCCATTACCCTTGATGTGTCTAAAATCCGGAATTAGACATGTCATGGAATATGGGAAAGAAAGAAAGAGGGAGATATCCATATTCAAAATTTTCCATTCTTCAATGAAAAAAAAATACATTTATATTTTTTTTTTCTTTGGAAGGTAGAAGGATTGTTATAGGGTGCAGCCTAACTTGTGGAAAATTTTTATATTTCATTTATGCGGTAAATTTGTGTTTCGATGTAACTGCAAGGCGACACTCATAGTTATAATTAATTACGGTAATTGATCCTCTAATTTGTTCATCACTGCCATTGTTAAAATTTGTTCATTATTTGATAAGTGCATAATTCGTAGCCTTCTGGCAAACGAGAATTGTGAAAGGCCACATGGCGAAAGACCATCTCTATTTCGGACTCATAGCAACAGTCTTGTGCATTTTCAACTCTAACGAAAGTCTGCAAAACTCAACCCCCAAAATTCCCTCTGGAAGCCAAGAGACATTCTGGTGGTTGCATTTTTCTCCGAACTGAACGGGATAAGGGAGAACCGACTACCACCCATAGTTGAAAACAAGGTGATAAATCCCTTTTCAAGTGGCTAAGAGAAGCCCTGTGACAGGACAAAGAAGAGAAAAACAAGCGGCGATTCATTCGGAGGGCGGATTCGAAAAGACACCCACGAGACCAGCACCAGCGAGGGGCATGGCACCAAGGCCAGAGAGCTGACCGCTGGGAGAGCTCGGGAAAAAGAAGCAGAGAAGCAAGTAAGGAGGGCTATGAATGATCCCCTCTTAAACGAGGACATCTCATACTAGGTCGACATTAGTGCACTTTTGCCTAGGCGGTCTACATACGAAAACAGGCAGGATATTTCTTGCCACTTCTCTGCGCTGAGGACCTCAGACAACGGTTGCCAAGGTATGTGGTCTTTATATGAACATTTGCTCACGACTTACAAGTGACGTCGGACAGTGAACAGCATATAGAACTCTGTCCCCTGTGAAAGGGAGTACGCACGACAGCGGAGGCCTCCAACACATTTTATTCGTGATTTTCATTTGTGTTATGGCCATAAGTCTTAAGAGCTCTTCCCTGCTAATTTGGCGTCAAGCCTATGCAGGTGTGTGTAATGGTATAGAGATATATATAGCTTATAATTAAACTGCGGCAGTCATGATAATTACTGTATCATTTTAATTGCTGGTACCCACGCTCGTACTCAATTATCATTTTCTAAAGTGTGTATTCAAATGTTTTGGGTAATCTCTCACATATGTTTCCTTCGCTCTATTTGTTTATTGTGCATACTAGAATTTCATCAGTGAACAGTGTTTGAATCAGTGTTAATTGTTACATCAGAGTTAGATAAATCAGTGGTATTGTTTAATCAGTGATAAAGTGTTTAAATCATTGTGCATAATTAAGCTGCCGATAGAGCAGCCCACCATACATTCATCTCAGCAGATTTTTGTGCCACTTCATGGATAAAGGTGGCAGTGTATATAATATAACTTGGATATTAAATGTCAAGCGTACGTGAAATGAGCGTTGGGTATCTTTTCCAGTGTGTGTGTGCGTTGCTGTGATTTTCGGTAGATTGGGACGTGCTGGAGTTAAATCCAGGCATCCACGCCCAATCGCGGTAAGGGTTTTGCGGGAAGTTAATAATTAATTTGTTATAATTAATTATGGGAGGTCATTATTAATTATTGAAATCAGATAATTAATTTATTGTTGCAGAATTTTCGGTTGTCAACGCAAGTAGGAAAACTCCTTGCTAGCCCCTAGCAGCAGAGGAGGAGAGCAAAATTTTTGACAAAATTTTCTTTAGTGTTTTTTTTATTTTTATTTAGATGTTTATTTTTTTTCGGTGGAGATATCGGGCGCTTCACTGCAGGCGATACTTCACCTGGTGCCGCGGCCACATCAGCCTGTAAAGGTAAGATCCAACAGTAGTAAGAAAAATGCGTCTCTAAGTGCGTAAAAATAACATACGACCTAATTTCTTATAATGCACATGCATAATACAGGTTTGAATTTAAAAGGCTTCACATCACAAAGCTTTGCTAAAGAAACCTAGTGACTTCCTTGACAATTGTCTTGCATCAGCAGTTCCTCATTCATTCCAGATATTTCTCGCTTCATACCTTAAAAATTTATACATAGTCATTGTTCTCAATAAAGCATTCATCTATGAAACAATCAAAATCGTTAGTTCTTTCTTTTCACACACTTCTCTGATTTCAAGGAACCTATATTTTGAAAGAGAAGAGATCACGCTTTTCGTTGGTATAGTAACTTTTGTTTGACATATATAGAGGTAAACAAGAGAAGTTAATTATTCAGCTTCTAGTCTTATTTCGAAAATTAAATTTCGCATCGAATTACTTCACGCTTTAGAACTACTACAAAAACAATCGGACTATTTTCAGGAATCTTATTTTTTAATGCATGATTTCCGTGACAATATAAAACTTATTTTTTGAGAAAAGTAGCTCAAATATCAGTCATATGCACACATCAGCATTTATGACAATGAAAAAGACGCACGAAAAAGCACACCGCGTGTTTGTCCAAAACAAAAGGAAAAATTCATTTCAAGGTATGCTCCAAGCCTCTTTTCCAGATTGCTAGAAAATAGATTCTTGGGTGAGGTAGACACTGATTTTGAGAAAAGACCCTCACCCGATATGTTAAGAGTATTTCAGCGCATTTTTTTTAAAATTGGAAGGCGACAGAAGAATAATTTTCTAAATTTCAAGTAAACTTTAGCACCATGGCGGAAAGATTTCTTTTTTTCTTCTTTATTTTTCTTTTAGGGTTTAACGATTACCATGAGGAAATTGTTGGGCTATAAGAAGTCGCCGTCCCTAATTTTGACGTGATGGCTCCAGGGAAGCTGAAGAGGCAGAGCTGTAAGACAAACACACCATACATGCCACGTCCGGGACTTGAATCCGTGCCCAACTCGGAGGAATAATAGCAAACTAAAGCCTCCGACCACTCGGCTACAGGGGCGGCAAAATTTATCTTCGGAGAGACATGAATATGCTTGGAAATGTTTACAAGCGGTAATGAAGCAATCAGATGGAAAAGTATTTTAAATTTGGAAAATTTGTAGAAGTTTAGATATATTGTGAGACGCAAATTAATTGCTGCGTGCCTCCATGTAGGAAAATAATGGATTTGGAACATTTACGCAATACGGATCATTGGCGAATATTGCCGGCGTTTTAAGACATTTTCAGTCCTACTCACACATGCTCGTCCTCTAAGGCACTACGGAATAAAGACATACATCTGCCTCACAGGGAGAGAAAATTTTCCCTTAGAAGAGCTGCAAAACGCATGAGAACTATTCTGGATGCAACTGCGATAGTATGCAAAGGAGGTTTCCCAATGGGAATTCAGTTGAACAAACATACGTTACTTATGTAGATGAAAATATCCGGATATAATATATATATATTTGATCTACATTACTTATGTAGATGGAATATCCATCCATCTGTTTGGATATGTGGCATTCAGGAACTCACGAACCGTTATTGACCAATGTGGTGGAGCACCGCCTTGCAGGAAAATAACCGAAAGTTGGAGTGCGTGCAACTGAGCTGCTACAAAATGTTTCTGTTGTTCGATGACATAATGGGGATTTTCTGATCTCCAGATTCGCACATTGTGCCTATTTACTGTACGAGAGATATGGAATGTGGCTTCATCTGAGAAACAGACACGGTGTAGATAATCACTATCATGAGCTATGCGCTGCAACATCTCCGTCGCATATGCAGCACGGCAAGGCCGGTTATCGGGCTGATGAGCTTGAACGATCTATACCTTATAAGCATACAAATGAAGACGTTTGTGTAAAACTTTGTGAACTGTAGCACGGGGAATCCCAGTTTCCAGTGAAGCCTGATGAATGGATTTTCTGGGGATTCGAAGAAATGTCTCCTGAACAGCTGCAGATGTCTCTTGTGTAACCGGTAGTCAGCCCGCTCGGGGGAGATCGCCAACACTACCTGTCGCTTTACACTTTTCATACCAAACTTTTATCCTTTTTTGGTCCGGTGGTGATCGTCTGTACTCTTTTCTAAAATAACGATTTGGTCTCATGCAACCACAACGCGCACGCCGCGTTTTCTTGCATGGAAACCGTTATCGATGAAATGCTCCTCTTATTCAGCAGTAGCGCTCACCTACATACATACATATCACTAAGCTGTTCTCTGAGATTGAGCTTAGCTCCACAAAGAAATACAAACTACCAGATATATTCTTTTTTAATTTATGAGTGCTGCTATATACATAATATGTTGCCAACCATTTTATTTTAACTTACATAGATTTTTTTATATTGATTTTTCTAATGTGGAAAAACTTTATGAACACCATGTATAATAACATTGTAGATTAAACACAAACTTTGGTTTTGCAGCAGTGAGTATAAACTTTTTTCATTTAGGACTTTTTTTTTTGTGAAGATGGTGAGATTGCTATTAGTTTAAGACTGAATATTCATTCTCATTGCGGAGATTCTAATTGCCAGAATTTCTACTTCATGACCCAGCAAAAGCACAAGTGTTGGCAAACTCTGAGCACCAGCTGGCAGTGATGTGTCACTGCTTACTGAAACCTGCCGCTCACGGCCCGGTAGCGGTCTGTTGGTGGCAGTGCCATCAGTTGGCAGCCATTGATGGCCCTGCAGCATCGCCGTGTATTCCGGGCTAACAAGCAAGTGCCACTAGTGGCCCGTAGCTGGCAACCGATGCAACCCCAACACCAGGTGGAAGCAACGGAACTGCGCATGCGCAGAAGCAACACGGCTGTGTCTTTCGTGGTGCCAGTTAGTTGAAGACCACGCTATCGCCATCGTGTTATATTTGTGGATGTTAAGAAAAAAAAAGCCATATGTACAGAGGCGAATTAATTTCCTAATGAAATGCCACGTCGACGAAGATATCAGATTGAGCCATGAAATACACCCACTTCATTCCCATGAATAACAAGAAATAATTTCTGTGTAATCGTTCGTTTTCACATTCACTAAACTGCTTGAAACAAAAGTCCTCGAAAAATATTAAAAAAGCGTTATGTTGAAAAAAAAAAAAAAGAATTATTATACGCGTACAAAATTTATCAATTATTTGAAAAAAAAAGCAACGCTATGTGGGTATAATGTACTCATCCATGGGTTGAATACACAAGACTGGAGGAATTCACTTCTAAAAGTAACGAGAAGTAAAATAAAATATCTTTCCTCTTTAAAAAAAAATGTAGCTTAAGACAGCGGAAAAGAAAGATATACGTTAAAAATGTAACAGAATGTGATATGAACGGGTAAATATATTAATTCAACAATCGCCTTTCAGGACGATAAGGACAGCTCGAAACTTTGGAAAGCGCCTTTAAGTTGGTACACTCATTGAAAAAGTGAAGTTCCATTAAGGTAAAAAAACAAAACAATCGTACGTTGAAAAAATAAATTTAGGAATTATATAAAACTGACATTTATGAAAAATACCTCGCAATATTGTAAAATTAAATAAAGTACCATTCGTTACACATTCCGTAGAAAAGAGAGTCAGCTTCAAGCCCACCTCATGCGTGCCAAATCAGTTCAGTTGGTAGAGCGCTCGCTTCCTACAGAGACAGTCCGTGGTTCGTTTCCAACTAGATCCAAATGAGAGTTTTTCCGGACCTGATGAGAAAATTTCCCCAGCGCAGTACTGTTAATCAGAAGTTTTGTAAGGAGACAAAAAAAGTAGCTTTGGAAAACTGCAGTTATCCTTTATTTTTTTTTATGGCTACTACTGGGGAATTGGCGGACAAGATTCGGCAAGCCATCAGTTACGTCACGTGATTGCCTTCTGCCACTGCCGGAAAACTAACGGACCACATTAGGCTAGCCATCGTTTACGGCACGTGCTTGTAGGGCCGTTAAAGGGCCACTTGTGGCAGCTACTGCCTGTGATGGTTAACTGATGGCCCTGTTGTGGCATATGACAACTGATGGGGGTGCCAGCTGTTGGCCGCCCGGACATTTTATTGACGGTTCGGCAGCGGAAACATAGTGCTGGGCCAACAAGACTGTTTTTGCTGGGGAAAGTCCCTATTGGAAGGGGACTGCCTTCTCGGCTCGGGAACTTAAAAAAGTTCTGGGTTAAAATCCAGCCCAATCACTAATGGCCGACCCAGGGGCGCAGTCGTCTAAGCGATGCCTTCTGACCATTCGGTGATGGGTCCGAATTCCGTAAGGCATGGATTATGTATGTGTTTGTCTTACGGCACTGGCTGTCTCCTTTCCTTGAAACCAGTGGTACTAAATTAGAGACGGGCGACGGGTTATAGCCCATTGAGTTGCTCACAGTGGTCGTTTAACACCCAATAAAAAAAATCACGGATTGGGAGTTTTGTTAATCCATTACTCGCGGGGTTTTAAACAACCTCCTCTTTTTAAATGTCTAACCCCAGTCTTCCGTGTAGCGTAAGTAGTGCCCCCTCGATCCACAAAACAACCAACTGAAATCAGTCGTCATCGTTTCTGAATTATGGTGCAATAATATTCTACGGAATTGTTATTTACATTTTCCCACAAAAGGGATTTTCTTCCATGGATTTCTATCACATTTTTAGTTTTAGAGATTTTCTGGAGAAGGTAGATTTTCCGGATGATTTTTATGCAAACATAAGCATACCGGCACTTCCATTTCGAGCACTGAACGGAAGCATTGTTTTTGGATGACAACTAAGCAATTAATCACTGCGTAGCACTGCCGCTCTTCAGGGTTTATCAAAATCCACTGTCGCTGATACTCTTCATTAATGAAATATAGATGGTTCGGCACCATTTGCTTTCCATCAGCAAAGCTTCCATCCAAGGGACCGCACTAACTGATTGATCTTACCAAAGAAAGTTTAACACCACAGTCCGTCGGGTACTGTAAGAACGTGGTTACCATACTTGGCCACCTATGAGCAATTCCAGGCGATGACTGTAGAGGTTCCTCGCTTGTCGTTCATGGACAATAGAAGAGTCGAAGAGGGTCGAGTGGAGTGATGAGTCACGCAACTCGCTGTTTCGTTCAGATGGACGTACTTGGGTGAGGCGTTTGCTTCAAAAACGCTATCAGGAAGACCGCAATGTCTCAACAATCAAATTTTGAGCTATACCTGTGATGCTGTTGGGCGTTTTCTTCTGGCAAGAACTCTTTCTTTTGATTGTGGTGCCCTCCAAACTGACGCCCGTCAGGAAAGAACAAATCGGAACAATCCCGCACTACTTACGCTGTGGCAGTGCTTCTCTCAGGTTCCTGCCGGTTTCAGCAAGACCAAACGCAGCTACATATTGCAAGGCCTGTCCAAATCTGGTATGAGAAGAATGGCAGGTGTTAGAACGGCATGCCCAAACTGCCGATCTTAATTTAATAGAATATCGGTAGGACGATCTGGGACGTCGAATCCGAACTCGGCTGGTAAGACCTTCCATGGCGCTCTGGCTGAAAATTTTCAGGAGGAACAGAGGAAAATTCCAGATTAGACCTACCAGTATCTCCTGAAAAGCATACCTGGAAAGGTCGTTTCAGTCATAATGGCCAAAGGTAGGTCGATTATATAAAGATTTAGGCAAGTAAATGATTTTGTCTCCTTTCGACATAGGTGTCGTAATACTTATGCCTATGTACTAGAGTTCCAATTGTAATTATCCATTTACGTCTTCTTGCACGAATACACATTTGCACAACCTAGCAGTAAAACTTAGCATGACGCAAAGCAAGGAATTAATGAAAAGTTATGCGCATGGTTGTACCAATCAAATGGACACATAAAGAGATGTTTCTATGACGAATCGTTAAAAATATAGCTACCATGGTATATACTTAGTGCGATCAAAAATTTCCGAGACTATGTACCTAGCGCGTCAACAGATGGCATTACGTGGATGCGTGAGCAGCGGTCGAGGGCAGTGACCTTCATAAGTCATTGTGCATAGTGGCGTTGGTCTCTGAACATCGAGAGCTGTGCTACACGGTACTTGATGACCACGAGCAGAACACAGCTGCGATTTCGGTATGGACTGCAAACTACAGCACCGAGCGAACATCAAATTCTGTGTCTAACTCGGCAAATCGGGAACGGAGACGCATGAAATGTTGCGGCAGGCTTATGGCAATAAAGCAGTGAGTCGTGCTTGGTATTTTGAGTGGCACTCGCGCTTCAAGAGCGGCAGAACGGCACTGGAAGACGACGAGAGGTCAGGGCGACCGTCCACCAGCAAAACCTCAGAAAATGTGGACAAAATTACAAAACTGGTGCATGAGGGTCGTCGGAGAACCACTCAAGACATTGCTACCATCATCAATGTGCCATACGGAACAGTGCAAGAAATTCTGAAGTCGATTTTAAACATGCACCACATTGCTGCAAAGCTTGTGCCAAAGACTCTGAACCCCGAACAGAAGGCGCTGCGTGTCGAACTCTGTCAAGATCTTCGTCAGCAGGTGGTGAATGATCTAACGTTCCTGTCGCGGGTTATCACTGCGGACGAGACTTGGGTCTACGGTTACGACCCGGAGACCAAACAACAGTGGTCGCAGAAGACGAGCCCGGTATCTCCATGACCAAAGAACGCCCGTCAGGTCCGGAGCGCAATCAAAAGCATGCTCATCGTGTTCTTCGATATTCGTGGAGTTGTGCACAGGGAGTTCGTCTTCCAGTTCCAGACCGTCAATGCCCTTTTTTACTGCAATTTATGTGGCGTCTTAAGGAGGACATTCACCGCAAACGACCTGAAATGTGGCGCAGGGGTGATTTCCTACTCCATCACGACAATGCATCAGCTCACAGAGCGCTATCTACACGCCAGTTTTGCAGCCACAACAGCATGACTATCCTTCCTCAATAGCCTTACTCGCCGGATTTGGCCCCCTGCGACTTCTTTCTGTTCCCTAAAATAAAGCTGAAGATCAAGGGTCGCTGTTTTGAAACCGTGGACGAGATCTAGCGCGAATAGCAGACGGTGCTCGACACGATTCGCGAACAGGACTTCCAGGGCATGTTCCAACAGTGGCAAAAAACGCTGGCAGCGATGTATCGCTGCCCAAGGAGAGTACTTTGAGGGAGATCATACACTGTAGATTTAAAATAAAACTGTAGATTTTGCGGTTTTGTGTTGGCACCCTGGAAAACGGTTTAAAACCGTAAAATCTACAATTTTTTTTACAGTGTAGCCAGACTTAAGTAACGTAAGTATTTTGTTGTATATCTGCCTAGTATCGGAATTTTTTTATCGGACCTCGTATTAAACTACGTTTACGCTTGCTAGAAAGAAAAGTGTATATCACGATAATCCATAAAAAAGTGATCACCATTCTCGTGGTTAATGCTATCAGATGCAGAAATAATTTTTAGGGACTTTCTTACAGAGAGAGAAAGAGAGATCGAGAAATCTGTCCACAGACAGGCCGTAAAATTAATACTCGTCTTTCAAAAAGACTAAAAAATGTTATGCAGCTGCACAGAATCCCAGCAGCATAATAACATGATAATTTTCCAGTGGTTGAAGCTCTACCGTGTTGTATTATTAAACCCTGGACCACTAGTGTGATTTTTGCTATAGGAATGACCCAAAACAAACACATTGACATCCCCCAAAACACTTCCCAGTTGTTAAAGCTTTTGGACATAAGGGCCGTCTCTCCCGAGAACAACAGATACCACTGAATTTTCGTATGTAGTGTGATCACATCTTTTGAACCAAAAGGAAGTGTTACAGTGAGTAGTGTAGTAGTGATCCAGTATTTATTAACTTAATGAAATTTCATGACTAGTGGTCAGAAACTATATTCCAAACTCTGTTTTGTATCCACAGATATTGATGCAAAATGAAACGCGTGATCCCTTGCGGAAAGTTAGACTGCAATCAGAAGTTACACGCCTCGTGCTCGGATATATGCGGTGATTCGGTCCGGCATGGAGTGAAAAAGACGCCGTATGTTATCCTGGAAAAGATTGTCCCACACTTCCTGCAACTGACACCCTAAACATGAAAACAGAGGCATGGAGAAAGCTGGCGTCCCATCTAGTCCCACACGTGCTCAATGGGAGAGAGATCAGGCGATATGGCTGGCCACGGAAGCGTCGAAGCATGACGTAGATAGTCCTGGGAAACCTGAGCCGTGAGTGAACGGGCGTTATCTTGTTGGAAAATGGCTCCGGGCCGTCCCGTCAGGAAAGGCAGCACATGGGGCAGCAGGATCTAATGTACGTAGGTCTGGGCTGCCAACGTCTTTCGGATCACTGTGAGGGAAAGTCCGGTTGTTTTACGCGATGGCTCCCCAGACCATCACGCCTGCAGTTCGGGACTTGTGCCCCTCTACAGTGAGGTTGGGATTGTAGCACTCACCTGCGGTCCTCCACATTCTGACACGGTGGTCGTCTGTTCCATACAGTAGTGGGATTCGTCGCTGGACACTATGCGTCGGCAGTCCGTAGCATTCCACGTTGCTCGCTGCTGACGCCACTGCAATCGACGCCGACAATGATCAGGTATTAATGGCAGAAAACGTAAGGGCCATCGAGAGTGCAGATTCGTCTCTGCCAGGCGTCTGGGAATGGTTCTGGCGGACACAGGAGTCCCTTGAACAGTCGCTACATGTCTATGGATATTGGACAAGGACGTCGTTGCATCTGTGCGTGCCACTCTCACGATCCCACGGTCCTCTCTTAAGGTGGTGTGTCTGGATTGTCCAGATCCAGTCCGCCGTGTCTGAGTGACTTCCCGTGTCCACTGCTACCAACACGATTGCACCGTACTATCCGTCTGGGACAAATGGCGGCCGATTCGCCGCGCCGGCCACACTGCCTTCTCATCCCGACGATACGGCCTCGTTCAAACTCCGTCAGCTGCCCGTATGCACATCTACGGTGGCTCTTCGGCATATGTATCGCTCAGGGATCTCACCTGACTTTATCGTGCACTTCGGCACAAATGTGGAGTCCCGTGTTCGGTGCCTTATAAGCCCCAAGGATTGCAATTGAAGCGCCGGTCTTGGACACGCGGGGGTGGAGAATCGTATGAAACTTTAATCATTTGCATATCTGCCCTCTCCGTAGCTATATGCCGAGTTTCGCGGTAACCGCATGATTTTTTCTTAGTGAGCGGATTTTTATGTCATTGAATGTACTTACACACATCACAGCGTAGAAGTGGAAACAGTTTCACAGGTCCCTAACATTGGAAAACTCACAGTGAGTTGAAAAAGTTTCGATCATCTATCATGTTAATGATTTAAGTTTGTTTTCACAATTGCATCACAACATTCTTGGAGAGAATTCCAGAGCCGCCCCGGTGGCGCAGTGGTCTAAGTGATGGCTTCTCATCATTCGTCCGAAAGGGGTCCGGGTTCGAATCCCGGTGAGGCATGGATGTTGTGTTTGTCGTACGGCACTGGCTTTCTCCCTTCCCTGGAACGAGTTACCCTAAATTAGGGACGGGTGTCTGCTTATAGCCCATTGAGTTGCTCACGGTAGTCGTTAAACCTCCAATAAAAAAAATTCCTGAACTTTTATGAGCAGAACACTCTGGCGAATTCACGTGTATGTTTTTGGAAACGTCGATGGTCCGTAAAACGTAAACTGTTATTTCTACCTTAAGATATTCTATCCAGAAACAGTGAACTGAAATGAAACAAAACATAGCAAATACATTCTGCAATGAATGAGTCTTGGTAAAAATAATATTCAAAAAACTGACCTCTAGTTCGGTTAAAATCAAAGCAGTTGTCTACTTCTTTAGATGAGCTTAAAGGTTAGGATCACAGAAGCAATCCATGAAATCACTGAGCAGCAACTGAGAAATGTCTTCAACGATTTGGAAAACCGGTTTGCACGATGTGTCACGAAAGATGGTGGTCATGTTGGATGTAAGAAATGTGAGATGTATTGCGTAAAAAGCTGTATAAGTGAAGTTTTTATATACTGTTTAGAGTGTATTTCTATCATGTGTACATCCAAAGTTATTAACGTTTAAAGTTGCACAAGGAGTTTATAAGTACCCTATATCTATGGATTGTAGTGAGAGTGGTACCTACGGTAAATTTATTAAAAACGTAAATCTAAAAAACTGTGGAGAATATAGCCAACCCCCTTTTCCCTGAAGTGGGGTTTCCCATGGGCATTCCACCAGCTTTTCCAGCTGAACATGAAATCTGAATTGGGGGATGTTTCTAAAAATAATAAAAATTAGCATATGTAGTTTAATTAAATTACACGAAACTTGTTCCTTCTGTGCGGAGACAATTCAGAGTTTACAAGAAAAAGACAAGTACTCTCTAGATGCAAATAATATATCACGAATCGGCCCACACTTGTGCGAAAGCAACTTTCTTTTGAAAGAATGTAAATTAAGATGATCAAACTTTTGGACACAAAACAGGGATAACAGCTTGCTTACTTCCTAGTACTTGAAATGTTTGCTGCTGATGTTGAAACTCGGCAGGCGCGTTCAAACCGTTAATCCCCACGGCAACAATGAAACGCATTCCGCGAGTGCTAACCGTTTGACGGAGGAGAAAGGCAAGTCGCGCCTGATGAACTGCAGTAGGAACTGAACGAGTCACTCACGTTCAACCCGTTTTATAATAGGAAGACTTTGAATGTGTCTAACGTGTTCAAACCGGTCAGAAGGGTTAATCCCCTGCCCACCGAAAAAAATTAAAGTTATACAAGCCAAGGAAAATGGGTGTAGTAGATCTGTCCACCGGAAAAGTGGCCACCCGGAAAGCTGGCCACTAAAATTTTAAGGGGACGTATAAAAACAGCGCTTTGACGCTTTGTGGACACGTCCGCACAAGTTGGTTATCTGAATCACATAAAGTTTCCGTAATTTCGCATTTTCTTAATTGCGATATTTAATGTATAGAGTGTAATTCTTTATAAAAGTGTTTAAAATCTACAACTAACAAAGTAATTTCGGGGTTTATAAATTACAGATCAACAAATTCTATGCGGGCATGTTCAAATTCAAGAAACCTGTCCCTGAGGGTGGGCTTTATAAAAAAAATTATAAAATATAAAAAAATTCTGGTCCAAACCCGAGGTTATCAGCGTTTCCAAACTACGACTCTACAAATTCTCTGCGGTCATGTGATAAAGCAGGAATCCGGTCAAGATAATACCAAGGCTTAGTACCAAAAATGTAAAATATAAAGAATTTCTAGCCCGAATGGGAGACTTTAGGCGTTTGCAATCTAGAACTCTGCAAATTCTCGGCTGGCGTGTGGTAACGCAGGAAACGTGTTCGGGAAGGGGGGGCGGGAGGTTCTGCTGAAAATATAAAATATTAAATAATAAGAATTTCGGGTCCGACCCGGAGACTTTCAACGTTTTCCACCCACTGTTACATTGAAGATAAATATTTCATATGTAGCTTCGAGATGGAAGTTTTGGGACTGTTCTCATATATTGTGTTACACCCTAGTGTACGTACCATATATTATGCTTAACCTTTTTCATTAGTTTAATTTTTGGCGTTTTGGTTTGTCAAGTTATTGTAATATTTAAATAACTTTACATTTTGCATTTGATGGTTTGTTTGGTACTTGTTCATATATTGTTGCATGCTGATTATAGTTTATGATATATTTCTTATTCTACTCCCCATGACTAACCTGCGTTATACTACACATTTTCTGATTCGTGCTCTCTGGCCTGTCATTTATTAAATTCAGGATGAGGGGGCTTGTCAGGGTTTTTTTATAAATCGCTTTTTCCTGGCTCCATGCCATTCACCGTGGTGATTCATGGTACCATAAATAATTTATGTGTTCACATTACTAACTTTACAAGTTTCGTTTGTTGAATGGTTTATGAAATATCTAAAACGGTACTCACGTATAGTGAATATTTTTGACTAATTATTTAATATTTCATGTAGTTTTATGGTGGTTGAGTATATTGTATTATTATTGTTATGTATTGAATTAGCTGTATGGCAGAATATTTCAATAAACAAACAAACAAAATACAACTCCACAAAATTTATTTGGGCATCTTCTACCGCAGAAAACTTGTCTGTAAGAGGACAGATAGCCCCCGACAGGTTTCCTGCGTTAACACATGCCCGCATAGAATTTGTTGAGTTGTAATTTGTAAACTAAACTCTGAAAATCTCCCGATTGGGATACACATTCTTTATATTTCATGTTTTAGATATCAGGCCCATTCCTCCTCCAGCCTTCCCTCCCGATAGTTTTCCTGAGTTTTCACATGCCCGTAGAGAATTCGTTGAGCTGTAATTTGTAAATGCCGAAAATCTCCCGATCGGACCGGAAATACTTTATATTGTATATTTTCGGTATTAATTCCCCAACGCTCTACAGGTTTCCTGCGTTTGCAAATAACCAGAGAGAATTTGTTGAGCTGTCATTTATAATCCTCGAAATTATTTTTTTGAGTTGTAGATTATAAGCATTTTCTATAAGGAGTTACATTAAATATCGCAATTAAGAAAATACGAAATTACATAAACTTTATGTGAATCAGATAACCAACCTCTGAAGACGTGGCCAATAAGCAGTCAAGAACGCAAATTGTATACGGCCCCTTATAATTTTTCGGCCAGTTCGCCGGGTGGCTACTTCTCCTGTAGCCAGTTCTGTGGTGGTCAGTTCCCCGGGCGCCAATTCTCCGCTTTGTCTTTCGCCCGAAAGTTACGGAAATGTTTAACTTTCTTATTGAAAATGAAACATTAGATGAGCAAATAAGTTTTAAAGCGTCTTTTGGGGTGACTTATACCGCTAATTTACATATCCGACATTCCCCCGCGTTGTTGTAAGGTGATTGTAACTGACCCAGAGTATAAAATGTGACACAGAAGTTTGCCCAACAGTCAAACGCACTTGCACATCGGTAGGTGAAAAATGGCAAGCGATACTGCATTTATTCGACACTGCATTTGTTACGAATTCCATCAAGGAAAATGTGCTGCAAAAGCATTTGCATCGATCTGTTCTGTTTTGGGGGAGAATATTGTATCGAAAAGCACGTGTGAGTTTTGGTTTAGACAGTTTAAAGCAGGTGATTTTCATGTTAGCGATCGAGAACGCAGCGACGCCCCGCAGAAGGTTGCACATGAAGAACTGTAAGCATTTCTGGAAAGAAGATTCGTCTCAAACGCAAAAAGAATAAGCTGAACAACTGGGGGTAACTCAACAAACCATTTCGATATGTTTACGTGCAATGGAAAAGATTCAGAAGGAAGGAAAATTTGTGCCACATAACCTGAATCAGAGGAACAAGGATGAGCGTGTCATGAAGTGTTTGAATCTGTTGAATAAACAACACAGAATTTCTTTCCTGTGGAGAATCGTTACGAGCGATGAAACGTGGATATGGTACGACAATCCCAAACGCAAAAAAACACTGGGTAGACCCCGGTGAAACAACGACTTCGACACCAAAACGCAATATTCACTCCAAGAAAGTTCTGCTGTCCAACTGGTGGGGTATTAAGGGTGTGATCTATTATGAACTATTAGAACAGGGTCAAACTGTTACTTCTGATCGCTACAAGCAACAATTGCTGCGATTGAACTAGGAAATCTGTCGGAAACGTCCATTCACAGGCAAAGGATTGCGTCCCGTGAAAATACTGCATGACAACACTAAACCGCATATCGCGAAATTGGTCAAGGAAACGTTATTGACGATTGGCTGGAAAGTTTTGGAGCACCCGGCGTATTGTCCCGACGATGCAACATGGTTTGTTTGCTGTACGGTTCCGGACATGCGACGAAGTGCAAAAATGGGTTGACGACTTCATCGCGTCACACGACAAAGTATTCTTCATGGTTGGAATCCGTCAGCTGCCGTACCGATGGCGGAAGGTGATAGACAATGACGGCGTATATTTTGATTCGTAAAGGTATTGTTGTTTTTCCTCAAACTACACGTTGTGTTGTCTTAAAACGCTTTAAAACTTATCTGTACACCTAATATTAAAAACATGTTTTGTGAACTACAGTTGCCCAAGTAATGGGAAACATAGCGACACGATATTTGTTTATTCAGAACAATTTTGTGGCACTGAAATTGTAATTTGGCCAGTTCTCCGTACTGAAAGGAAAATATATAAGCTCGTTGCAGTTCTCGCATCAAATTTAGCAACACCAACGCCTCCCACTAAGAAGAGAAAAATAATTTCTCTCCGCAAAAGATTATGTTCAGCTCAATTTACTGTTATCGCAAAGGAAATTCTGCTTTTATTTTTCGGGTTTTCAGGTGGTCTGCGTTTGCCGATTCTGTTGGACACGCGTGATTAAGAATCTTTCATGCCAGTTTCACGCTGATAAATGGAAATAACCTGAATCGGTCAGATTCAATTGCTACTAAATATGAATGATAGGGGATTTTGAACGTGCCCCAAGCGGTAATGACCTGCAAAGAAATCGCGCTGTTTCAATCGCAAGTCGATTGTTAATAAACAAAGCACTTTACCAAATCGAAGGCCGATCCAATTTTCATTGACCAAAGTGAATCTGGGATGTGAAAACTAGAGTCCCGTGAGGCACAGGAAGGCTTGATCCATGGAGCTGTGAGGGAATTTTCCGGAAGTAACATTTTAAATTTCTCTTTTTCGGTCCCCCTGGAATACTTCACAAAATGCACTTATATCTATCTAGATCATTTACCGAATTCTCACGGTTGTCGAGAATTCGGTAACAAATCTCCCATACTGTCTCATACTCTTAAAAGAATCTGGAAAGGCAGCATTATCTCATACTCACTTTTGATAAACGTTTAGTGACACAGACAGATAACGAAAAACAGAAAATCGCCGGCAGCGGCAACGCATTTTTGTCAACGAAATGCAAGTTCCTGTACACCGTTTTGAAAACATGTCGAGCTTAGGGAAGACACGAACTCATGGAATGCGATGGTGATATGTTTTTGGAACTCTCGTAATTTAATTAGGGATTTTTTTTTCTGTAATTGATAGGGGATGAGTTGTGACCAACACTGTTCTAGAATTTGTTTCCGTAATAGGTGATAAACATTTTAACACATTATCAAGCACACACACACACACACACACACACACACACACACACAGAGGCGCTTGGTTAGAAGTTTTTTACCTTATTTTCGTGCATTTAATTATCGATCCGACCACTCCGGGATGAAAGTAAAGGCCAGACAACCTTATTCAGAGTCTGCTTTTCAAAGCCATGGTGAAGTATGCACGCTGTCGTTGAACAGAGCTGACACTATTGAATAGCATAACAGATTTTTTTCCATTCGGGATGTGACAATGGACGAAGTTGCACAATGATGGATGAAGGACAATGTTGAGTCTGTATAAATTCTGTGCATAAATGACAGTTGGTACCATACTTTCAATTCTGAGACTGACATTCTTTTTTCAATTCATGGAAAAACACAGGTTTTATGTCAGCTGCAGCACAATCGTTCCATTCAAATCAGTTATTACCTAGAGATAGTGACAATACAGCTACAGATCGTGAAAACAGGAATTTGTGAATGGCACTCGTCAGATATCTACTTTTCCGTGCTTTAGACCGCAGCCTATATACGTATTAAACAGTGTTAAAGTTAAATACCAACCGCAGTCAGTATAAATCTATCTCGCCACTCAGCCGCAGCAGATCTCTCTATAAATAGGCCTCCAAATACATCGCTATGGAGACCCTCTCTCCATAAATACTACGCAAGAATGGCTCGCCAAAAATTCTAGCTTCTAGGATCCGCACAGCGGTTTTTGCGCCTGGACTTTGGCCAGCCAGTAAGAGGCGTACATTCTACCTTTTCGTCCTGGGCCCTCTCTCTCTCTCTCTCTCTCTCTGCTTCCTATATTCCTCTAATAACTTTTGCCAAATACCCTACTCTTTATGTTGCTACGGACAATGTGAAGTCCACGTTCCAAGTTCTTAGAAACTCGCTGCCTCTCCCTGATTTTGTGACTTTGTCATGAAACAGCTGGCCATTTTTGTGACTTTGTCCCAAAATGGCCGGCTGTTTCTTCCTCTCTTCTTTCTAACTCAACAATGACGTCCCATTATCTATTTTTCTGAGTGTTTTTTCTATTTTTTTGCAATTCAATATTTCAACTGATCTCTTACACTACTGGCATTTCCTCCCTTTCCATTTTCCCTTAATAATTCCATATCGTCACAGCGGTGTCAACATATATTAGACTAAAATACGATTTACCTTTGCAGAAAGTTGTCCAGATGCTTGAAGAAGTGATTGTCGGTAGGGGATAGATTAGGTGAATATAGTGGATGAAGTAAGGTTTCGTACCTCAACTGGTGCAGCTTCTAGATCATCTGGCATGCAATATGCCCTCCTGCGTTATCACGGAGAAATATGGACCCCTAGCGATTGACTAATGCTGGTTCTTTGGTGGACAGTTTTCCATGCATAATGTCCAGTTCTTGACAATACCTGTCCTTCCGAATGGTTTGATCCGGTTGTGAGAAGAAAAAGTGGATCACACTAGCAGCATTCCACCAAATTTTGACCATCTTCTTGCAGCCATGGAGTATCAGTTTCGGGGAGTGTTGCAGAGCTTCCACGCGGTCGAGCTATTGCGCCAAACTTCAGCGGTTCCCATACGGCAACAATTTGCCTCAAAATATCATTCGTTTGATTACAGATAAGCAGAGAAAGGCAGACATGAAACCACCGTGTTTATGCTGTTCATTTAACTCGTGTGAAACCCATTTATCCATTTTATTTTATTTTCCTATGGCCGCTAAAAGTCGAGAAATGGTTGCATAATATGCTCTGAGTCTTTCGCCAAGTTCTCATACTGTTTCATCTAGAGTGGATTCAGTCAAGGCCTACAACTTGGCATGATCGGTAGCTCCTTCTGGTCTATCGTGTGGTTCAGTTTTGAGGCTCATATCGCCGGAAAGGAAATTAGCAAACCACCCCGGTGGCGCATTGGTCTAAGCGCTGGCTTGTGACCATTCGTCCGAAATGGGTCCGGGTTCGAATTCCAGTGAAGGAATGAACTGTGTCTGCATTAAGACACTGACTCACTCGCTTTCTTGGAGCCAGTGACCGTAAATTAGGAACGGGCGACTGCTTATAGCCCGTGGAGTTGCTCACGATGGTCATTAACCCTCCAAACAAAAACAAGAAATAAGCACACCCACAATTTGTCTTGCGTTCACTAACGGTGCTTTCCCCAAATGCTATATTGGTGTTGCGAGATGCCTCCTATTCATGGTGTCCAGGTTTAAAATCGTGTAAGAGAATGGCAATAATTTGGCTTTAATCCTTCGTACTCTTCACTGTAGCATAGTCCTCTTGAAACTGATACCCCTGGCCAAATGGCCAATGCTGAATAGGTAGCAGCTTTGACGCTTGAGATTTACGAATCTCAGGTCGCATCGCGCGATGTGCCACTTCTTAAATTACCAGCCAACTTCACTAGTCTGTAAAATCCAACATTTCATCTGAAATGTCCAAATTACTTGAAATCACCTTTCACTCTTATCTACTGGAAAGAATGAACCCGAAATCTCATTTCTGATAGAATGAATACAGTTCGTGTTTTAAAATAGTACTTAAAATAGTACTAGTGATCCTAATTTCTTTGCATAGAATATAAATAAAAGTTTCCAAGCTTTCGCACATCAACCAGATGGTTTTTTTAAGGAAAGTGGACAGCTAATTGTAAACTGGATAATGGAACGCTTCAACAATTTGAACGTGGTGACTTGATTTGACAATAAATGAATAGGCGAAAATGTGATCAGACATTCAAAGAAACGAGGTCACGTTGGTTAGGCGCGCGGTACTGGGGTAGAAAACACAGAATTATTTGAAAATTTGATTCCAAATGCGTGGCAACTCGAGAGATACGCTTTCATTGCAAGCCTGGGTGCTTTTCAATATTTCCAAGGTTTCGCGAATGGCAGTAGATTTAGGTGTAGAATATGAAGCTAATTTCTTGATATCATTCCACATAGTATCAGCGAACTGGAACTTGACCTTTCTTGATACGGCAGTGTATATTTTACCGGCTTTTGTATCCCTTTTATGTTCGTTGAATCTAATTCCAAACAAACGTTTGGTCATTCCGACGTAGCATTGCCTGGAGCCGTCTGGATCAAGGTACTTAGAAAGAGGAGAGGTAGGTCCAATCGCCTTTGTTTCCGTGCCGCCGGCCAGCTGTCACCCTACGAGCTGGAGTGTGACGTCACAGTGGCCATAAATGATCTCTTAAGCATTCAGATTCATTCGGATTTCGGAGCTTGTGCTGTAGTAGTGTCGATTACTCGCTGCATTTCTTTGTCAATTTTAGACCTGCTTTGTCGTTTCATTCATTTTTTTCTTCGTTTGTTTTCTGTGTGCAGCTATCCCGAAAAAACCTAAATACACTGTTGCACTTTGTCGTAATAACAGTTCAAAGAAAAGGAAGTTAGATGTTACATACCATGTTTTCCCATCGGATAGAGATTTCTTTAAGCAATGGGTAGCGAAATGCTGTCGAAAGGATGTATTCGATGCAAAGAAAGCTCGAATGTGTTCAGAACACTTTGATGTCTCGAAGTAAGAGCGAGATCTTAGAAATTAATTGCTGAGCTTGTCTCCCAGAAAACAACTGAGAAAAGATGCCGTGCCTACTGTAACGTATACTCTATATTCACTTTCCTTTTGATTTTACTATCTCTGGTTATTTTATTTTTCTATGTAAATTATCTTCTTACTGAACGAAATATTATTTCACCCGCTGAATGAGATCTGGCAATGAGTGTAAGTCATGAAGTGGTGGTAGCCAGTATATATAGGCGCGTTCATCGATAGCGGGAGAGCGTTGTTGTTTACGGAGATTTTGTTGTTATGAGGAGAGATTTTGTTGTTATGAGGAGAGATTTTGTTGTTATAAGGAGAGATTTTGTTGTATGTGATTAGTGATACTTCATTATTGTGAAACAAGTTGTGTGTGTGTGCTTTGGATGATCAAGCGTACCAAATAAAAAGCTTGTCGTAAGTACGTCTTTCTCAATTCATAGTTTTTGTCAGACCTCTGTCTGGCTGTTAGGTTTATATCATTAGTTTATTACCATTAACAACCAGCGTTAAGACTTTATTCATGTTCTTAATTAACTAGTAACAACAACCATTTGAATTCACTATTTGAAGCTCAGTACAAGTATATCATTCAGTAGCAGAAGCATTATACTTAAGCTCAGTAGGAAAGCTTCATTATTATCATTAGCTAGCTGGTAGGAAGAGCTTATTCATTATAATTAGCTTAGCGGAAAGCAAAAATAAAGCTAATTCATTATAATTGGCGCCCGAACTTTTCTCGAACAAAAGATCTTGACAATTATTACCCATGTATTCCTTACCTGAGACAACTTCAATTTTCCACCCCAAGGCAAGTTCCGAGGGTAATGGTGTTTTTTTTGACAATTTGCAAGAAGCCTGTGGCTCTAACTTTGATATGAATGATCTACACGTACCCAGGCATTCTTCACAATTTCGTAATACACCAGCTTCCTATTACTCTGAGTCGCGGGTCGTACCTGAGGGAGTTCAATCCTCTCAGCGAAGCAGAATGCTTGCCCATTTCGTGCCGCATGCAGGAACAATTCATTTCAATGGTTTGGAGGGGTCCTTAAAGTTCCTCGAAGATCTGGAAGATCATTTTGATCTATATAATATTCCTGAAGACTGCAAAGTCCAAATCGCCGGCACTTGCTTGAGAGATACCGCTAAGACCTGGTATCGGCAGTGGAGAGTGTCGAACCCGGATTCTCATTATGAGAATTTCCGTGCAGAATTTTTGGAGGTCTTTCCTTTCGGCCTCAGTCGAGCTAGCCTTGCTCAACAGCGTTTTTCGCGTCAGCAAGGTCCCAATGATAGCCCTGTTGCATTTGCGTTGGAAACTACACGCTTATATAACCTATGGGATCCACATGCCAGTCATGTTGACATGTTGGATACCCTCGTGCAGCAGCTCGACCCATTCTTACAAGATTTTCTTGAGGTTCGACACCCTGCCACAATTCATGAATGCCTTCGCCTCATACGCACGTATGAAGAGCGACATGGCAAACATGGTTCAACTCACCATGCTCGGGCACCCCGCGAGGCTTATTACGAAAACCCTCAGCGGCATAATAGGCATAATAACTTTCAGCGCGAGCATACACAAGTGCACACCCAAGCTTCATACGTTCCACCACACAGAAGAGTGGCAAACCAACAGCGAGTTTCTGAACAAGCTTCGGGATATCGTACAAATGCACAGTATGCTCGACCCCGTTTCAATCAGCAGCATTCTGAACGTTTTCATGCTCAGGGCAATGATAATTTTTCTGCCCGTGCTGAGGGCAGACGTAATAGATATGAAAATGTCAACAGACACGCGGAGTTCCCGACGCAGGTTTCACGCAGTTTTCCTCATCGTGAAAATTTTCCCGATACCCGGCAGGGTCGAGGTTTCAGACCACATGATAATCCAACCAGGATTCCTTTAAACTTCCAAAGGAAGTAGACCAAGGGTCGGTAATGCTTCCTGATACCAAGCATTCTGACCCTAAAACAGTATTAGTGACTGTTCAAACTCCTCAGTTGCCTGATGTCTTCTTGACAATTGAAGATATTATTGTCGAGACAAAGTTCGACACTGGTTCTGAAATATCAGCCCTAAATACAAAGTTTTGCACTGACAATTTTCCTGCAATACTATTTCAGCCTGCGACGCAGTATTTGCGAGGTGCAAATAACGAAATCTTCAGTATCGCAGGTACTGTCACATTATCTTTAGGGCTGGGAAAAGCTCGTTTTACGCATTCTTTCCTGCTTATAGACGAGCTACCTGCGAAATGTTTAATGGGCATGGATTTTATTCATACCTTTCAAATAACTTTGAATTTCGTACAACATGTGATTTCCTTTCCGGAACCTGTCGAAATGATTCCTACGGTTCCTGTAGATATAACGAGTTTGTTATTGAGTAACCAATTGAATGAGAGGCAACGAAACCAGCTTTCTCTACTTTTACAGGAAAGCCCTGGTTTATTTTCGGATCAACCTGGTTTCACACAGGTGGTTTATCATGTCATTGACACTGATGGTTCGAAAATAATTGCGACGAAACCTTACCCTTGTGCTCCACATAAGAAACAGGAAATGCAACGTCAAATTTCTGAAATGATTAAGCAGGGCATAATCAGGGAATCAACAAGCGCCTGGGCTGCTCCTGCCTTTTTGGTTCCAAAGAAACAACCCAATGAATTTCGTTTCGTGACAGATTTCCGCAAGCTCAACCAAGTCACAAAAACGATCAATTATCCACTACCTGTCATGTCACATATTTTAAATGACCTGTCGTCAACCAAATGGATGTCAACCTTGGATTTGGCGAGTGGATATTGGCAGGTGGCAGTACATCCGGACTCTGTCGATAAAACAGGCTTTGTGACTCCTTTTGGGGCCTATGAATATTTACGTATGCCCTTTGGACTAGCTTCTGCACCTGCTACTTTCCAAAAACTTATGGATACGGTTCTCAGACCTGTCCTGGGTCCCCATGTGCATGTCTATTTGGATGACATTATTATTATTACATCAGAGACTTTTGACGAGCACCTTTCTCTGCTCAAACAGGTGTTCCAACTTATATACAATGCTGGCTTGACGTTAAAACCTAGTAAATGCCAGATAGCGAGGGACGAGATTGTACATCTGGGGTTGAAAATTACTCCCCACGGCTTATTTACTGATGATGAAAAAATTAGGCCTATTGTTGACTTTCCTCGGCCTAAAACAGCAGAAGAACTATCACGCTTTCTGGGAATGACCGGATGGTATCAGAAGTTTGTCCCCGCTTATGCTACAATATGTGAGCCATTGTATGATTTAAAACGTAAATACAAGAAGTTTGTTTGGACACCTGAGGCTAACGCTGCTTTTGAAACACTGAAGTGTGCGTTGACTCAGCCTCCGGTGTTGGCTTTCCCGGATCATACTAAGGAATTTGATATTTATACTGACGCATCCGGAGTTGGTCTTGGTTGCGTTTTGTCACAAGCTGGGCATCCAATAGCTTTTGCGTCTCGTACTTTAGCCAAAGCTGAACGTAATTATTCAGCTACGGAACGTGAATGTCTTGCTGTTGTGTATGCGCTGAATAAATTTCAATGTTATCTTAACGAATTGACAGTTAACATAATTACGGATCATTCTGCCCTTCAGTATTTGAATTCTGCTAAGCACCTATCTCAAAGACTTATGAAGTGGGCTCTGAAGTTACAAGAGAGCAATATCAAAATTTCATATCAGCCAGGTAATAAAAATCAATTACCGGAAGCATTATCTCGCGTTCCGATTAGTGGGGTCCCCACAGAAACTACTCCTGGATGTCAGCCTTTACTTCTAATAGCTGATATAACATCCAGAGAGCAGATAATGGCAGAATTAATAAATGATCCAGATTTTGGGGATATCTATAATTTTTTGCTTGCGGGTTCGCCCCTACCAAGTGATCCTTCTCTGGCTGGAAGGTCACAACATTTTGAAGTCATAGAGGGTCTTCTTTACTATACGAAATCTAGGACTACTAGGGCAGAGTTTCGCCCATGTATTCCGCGAACCCTCAGAATGGCCCTTTTAAACGAATTTCATGACAAACCTCTTGCAGGCCATTTAGGTATTCGCAAGACCCGTTGTAAATTGCGGGATGTTGCCTATTGGCCTGGCATGTACCAAAGTGTGCTCGCATACGTTCAATCATGTCACTTGTGTCAGATTAATAATTACCGTACTGTAAGACCGGCCGGTCACTTGAAATCTAGTTCAAGTTCTCATGTGTTTGATATTATTTCCATAGATTTATTGGGACCTTATCCTTTATCTGTTAAAAACAAAGCTCGTTATGTTTTAGTACTAACTGATAATTTTTCTAAATGGGTTGAAGTTTTTCCCATTAAAGCCGCTACGGCAGAAGTTATTTGTAATGTATTAGTTAATGAAGTATTCTTTAGATATGGTGCACCTAATAAAGTAGTTTCGGATAATGGTCCTCAATTTATTTCTGACATTTTTGAAAGAATGTGTGCGAGACTACACATTAAACATAAATTTATTTCCCCATATCATCCCCAGAGTAATCCTGCGGAACGCGTGAACCGCACGCTAGTGAAAATGATTGCTACATTTGTAATGGATCATCATGAAAGATGGGATGACCATTTGGAGCTTTTTGCGTTCGCCCTCGGCTCGTCTGTCCACGAATCTACTAAAATTACTCCTGCAGAACTTTTTCTGGGTCGCAAAATTAAAACCCCTTTTGAAAATTTAACGGGGATTATCGACGAACTAAACCAGCGACCAACTCCGCAATCAGTACGAATCATGGCAGAAAAAGCTCGTGTTGCAATGTTAGGAGCACAAGCGGCTCAAGCAAGATATTATAATACTAGGCGTAGGGAACCAGATCTTGTTGTTGGAGATCTCACTCTCGTGGAAACGCACTTCCAGTCTTCTGTTTCGCATACTTTAGTGAAGAAATTTGCACCCAGCTACGAAGGTCCATATCGGGTGGCAAATGTGTCTGAAAATAACATTGTTCTTGAAAAACCTGACAATCAATTTCAATACGTACACGTTGATCAGTGTCGCAAGTATCATGAACGAAATATCGATTTCATAATCAACCCTACTCAACCTTCTGTTCCACAGACTCAAGAGTCTATATCTCACGAACAACCTCCAGAAATTTTGGACGAAACAACAAACATTTTTGAAGAATCTCCAGTGATTTTTTCTTCACCTCCCCTCCTCCAGACGGGTTTCCAAACACGCAATCTGATTCTCCCATGAGACGAAGGCTCGAATCAAGTTCTTCGAATACTAGTATCGTTCCTTTCCTCCAACCATTGCCAAGACTATTGCTGGGCCGTTTCCTGATAACTCTGCGCAAACGCGGGCTACTACTTCTTTGAATACCTCGTCAGAAAGTATTCCTATAGGCAAAAATAAACATCGCCCTGCACGACCACTGAATTACAGCAGCGACTCAGAGGCTTCGGACATTTCTGATTTATCAGTTATGAACAATAATGTAAATATTAAAAACCGTCCAGAACCACCAAAAACTGGGCGCAAACGTAACTTGTCTCCCCAATCTGCTTCGCCGCAACAGCGACGAAGGCAGAAATCCTTGCATCCGCCCGGGTTTCGCCCCTGGAACCTACGCTCAGGGCAAACAGGGCCGATGCCTGCTGCTACTCTCATGCCACGAGGGCGTAAGAGAAAGCAAACGATGTGGCCGAAGCCACGTCCGTCCAAGAGAATACTGGAAGGACACAACGGGCCCCAGCACAAAGGGACTTCATATCAAAAGCCTGGGGGAGCCCGTTCCTATCAGCCGCAAGGATTTCCGGACCGCCAGACTTCTGACGTTCCTGACCGTTCTTCTCAGCCGCAGGGATTTCCGGACCGCCAGACTTCAGACGTTCCTGACCGTTCTTCTCAGCCGCAGGGATTTCCGGACCGCCAGACTTCAGCCTTTCTTGACCGTTCTTCTCAGCCGCAGGGATTTCTGGACCCACAGACTTCAGCCGTTCCGGACCGACGGATTTCCGCCATTCCTGACCGTTCCCGTCAGCCGCCGGGATTTTCTGACCGACAGCAGACCGATGTTCCAGATCCATTAAAGTCCCTGAAAAGATCGAAGCCACCTGGTTTTACCAGTCCGATTAGGCCTGGAAAACGTTAACGTACTAGAGTTTTTTTATGCGTCCTCGAGATAAGTAAGTTCTCGTGGACAGGTTCTTTTCTCAGTTTGTTGTTTTTCCTGCACGACCAGTTGGCGTGTCGGAATTTCTTTTTTCGTGTGGGCCTATGCATTCTTTTTTGTGTATATATGTGGTTTTTTTTATATTTCTTCTATGTCCATCTACTAATCCCAATTTTTTTATATGTATCTATGTGCTTAGGGGTAAAATAATAAAATTGTTACTGTTAGGCAGCTCCAGGTAATTTTCGCTGCTGATACAGTTGGTATGTATTCAACGAATAATGCGAACGTAATTTGAAATTAAAATAATAAAATTGTTACTGTTAGGCAGCCCCAGGCAATCTTCGCTGCTGATACAGTTGGTATGTATTCAACGAATAATGAGAACGTCATTTCAAATTAAAAAAGTGATTCCTGCTAGGCAGAATAAAAGGAAAGTATGCCGATGCAGGTTTGTTTTGTTCAAAAATACAAGTTTCACAGACGAATACAGATTTCTTGATTTTGTCATGCCAAGTTTGATAATGTAAATACTGCTGCCACCAAACAACAAATCAAAAAAGAGGTCGAGAAACGTCATTCAACGAAGTGTAAGACTTACACTCCAAAATTGATAGGTTTTTAGGGGGAAAAAAAAAAAAAAAAAAAAAAAAGAAAGAAAAATTAAGAGGGAGATGATGTAACGTATAATCTATATTCACTTTCCTTTTGATTTTACTATCTCTGGTTATTTTATTTTACTATGTAAATTATCTTCTTACTGAACGAGATGTTATTTCACCCGCTGAATGAGATCTGGCAATGAGTGTAAGTCATGAAGTGGTGGTAGCCAGTATATATAGGCGCGTTCATCGATAGCGGGAGAGCGTTGTTGTTTACGGAGATTTTGTTGTTATGAGGAGAGATTTTGTTGTTATGAAGAGAGATTTTGTTGTTATAAGGAGAGATTTTGTTGTATGTGATTAGTGATACTTCATTATTGTGAAACAAGTTGTGTGTGCTTTGGATGATCAAGCGTACCGAATAAAAAAGCTTGTCGTAAGTACGTCTTTCTCAATTCATTGTTTTTGTCAGACCTCTGTCTGGCTGTTAGGTTTATATCATTAGTTTATTACCATTAACAACCAGCGTTAAGACTTTATTCATGTTCTTAATTAACTAGTAACAACAACCATTTGAATTCACTATTTGAAGCTCAGTACAAGTATATCATTCAGTAGCAGAAGCATTATACTTAAGCTCAGTAGGAAAGCTTCATTATTATCATTAGCTAGCTGGTAGGAAGAGCTTATTCATTATAATTAGCTTAGCGGAAAGCAAAATAAAGCTAATTCATTATACTACAAAAAATATGCCTTAGCAGATGGAAGAGCAAACTTCTGTTCGAAGTGAACGATTTAAGATCGGAGAGGTCAGAAAAAATGTATTAAATCGAATTGAAAGTATATCTCCAATTAAACGTCAAATCACAGGTCACAATGAAAGTGACATCATTCCTGACCAACATTTATCATACCGTCAACGTTATGTGAGAGGTGCGAATGTCTGAACAAAAATATAATGCAACTGAAGGGTGAAATTAATTCACTACGGGAAGAATTATCAAACGTAAGAAAACAGTTGATAATGGTAAAGCAATGCTTTTGTCTCGAGAAAAGAAGCCTGAAAACGGAAATTAATATGAAACGCAAATGTAAGAATAGAAATTTGCCGAGCAACAGTGAAAGGTGGCCAGCTATCATAAATTTGCTTGGCCATTGTTTCACTGAAGTGCAAATTCAAACCCTTGTGTCAAAAAAGAGACCAGCAAAATGGAATGATAATATAAGTCAAGCACTTGTTTTGCACCATAGTATTTCTCGAAAAGCATATCTTTTCATCAAAAATAAAATGTGCATACTGCTTCCAAGCATTTCTTCTCTGAAACGGTGGTGTGGTAAAATTGTGTTATCGATGGTTTAATTGAGCCCGTTTTAAAGGTGATGAAAATGAATGCTATACACCTAACCGAATTCGACAAAGTTTCAGTTTTATCTTTTGGTGAAATGAGCGTTGATTGCAGATATTGTTATGATGCTGCTGCAGATAAAATTTTAGGACCGCATAGTAACGTTTTAGTAGTTATGCTGAGAGGCTTCTGGAAAGCTTGGAAACAACCATATACTGTATTATTCCTTTGCTGAGCAGATGGATCTAAAGCTGTTAACTGACATAATTCCAGCCGTTGAGCAATCGAGTTATTTAGTGCTGATCTTGGGGGGAGGGGGAGGTTCGCGGAACACGCTGTAGTGTGGAACCATCACTCGCCAGATATTTGACCATTTTCTGGAACGTAATAACTCAGAATTAAAAGTCTTTCATAAAATAAAATGGATCCACACAAATGCAAGAGGCCCCATGAGACAGATAATTAGTTTTAGCGCCCCAGATGCAATCTGAAAACGCAAGCAAAGCTGTAGAGTATTTTTTTCCTGAAAGAAAACAAATAGCTAATTTTATAAAATTGGTAAATGACTGATTCGACGAAATGAAATGTAGATTTCCCAGCTCCGAAGAGCCATTGCAGAGTGCTTTTGGAAGAAAAAGAAAAAAAGATATTCAGCAAAAAAGCATTCAACAGTATTCCTCATATTCCCGTTTTTTCCAAGTATATATATATATATATATTTTTTACTCTATTTTGAAAAATAGTCGGATGTTTGTACAATTTTTACTTAAAAATTATTTACTCAAAACTAGCTCTGTTATTTCGATTGAAAATTCACAGAGCACACCACACTTTCTCGGTATGGCTCCATGCGCGTTACAGCGTCGCTTATGACCACCGTGACGTCACAGCGCAACGAAGAGAAGCGGAAAGACGGCGCGATTACGATGGACCTACCTCTCCTCCTTCTAAGTACCTTGGTCTGGATATTGTAGTGGGATTACATAAACACCTGCCTCATTGAGAATAGAGAGCTGCTCTTAAACATCGTATATAAAGATACCGGAGATCTTATGCCGACACCGAAGCTCATCCTCCTGAGCGCGTTTTTGAGTTCATTTTTTATTTATTAAATTCTTCAAATAATGCTGTGTTTTTTACCACAGTACCTAGCGCACCCGAACAACGTGACCTCGTTTCTTCGAATGTCTGATCACATTTGCACCTATTCATTTATTGCTTAGTCAAGTCACCACGTTCAAATTGTTGAAGTGTTCCAGTATCCAGTTTGCAGTTAGTTGTCTACTTTCCTTGAAAAAGCCATCTGGTTGATGTACGAAAGCTTGGAAACTTTGTTTCATATCCTACGCCAAGAAATTCGGATCCCTAGTACTATTTTAAGTGTAAGTGGTGTACAGTTCCATTTTTATTAACAGTTCCTATTGTTGTAATTATGCTGTAGGAAAACTGAAATTGCAATAAGACGAACAGATTATTAATTTCCTTTCCAAAATTCAGAAATTGAGAGTGTTCTTTCAGTTGTATTTTGAAGGATACTTCTATGCTATTGTCATTTAATTTTCAATTAATGATTGTGTTGTACAAAACAAAATCAAAGCACAAATATTTTAATAAATTTTGACTTGATGCTTTACAAGGATTAAGTTTGCAGCATTAAAACTAAAAAAAAAAGTCAAAGAACCATAGATTTGCTTTCCCAACTAAGTGTAACCACAAGACATTATCTCTGTAATGCAAACACCGTATAACTGGCGTGCAAGTTATAAGGTTCTCTGAAGTTTTTGATGCTAGTGCATTTTTGTTTTTCGTTTCGAGGTTTATCAATCACCGTGAGCAGCTAGCTATATGTGTTGTAAAGCAGACAGTCGTCTCAAATTTAGGGATGCTGCTTCCAGAGAAGGAAGACACCCACTGCCATAAGACAGATGTACCACCCATACCTCAACCGGGATTCGAAGGGTACCATATATGCCCACTCGGACGAGCGGTCAGAAGCAAACGCTGAGATCCTTTCTCCACCAGGGAGCATACGAGCGCATTAATATATTCAGTATTATTTGATCCGTTTCTAAAACAGTTAGTACACCATTCTGAATATTTCTCAGAGATGAAACTTCGTATCTGAGATGGTACCATATATCTATGTGTCGAAATGAAAAGTGAATTAAAGTGAGCTTTATTCGTAAGACGATTTTGAGCATATTCCACATGCACCATACTCTGCAAGTCTTGCACCATACTCTGCAAGTCTTGCACCACGCGATTTTCGGCTTTTGCTTTCGAGGAAAGATTCGTGGCTGGATATCTCAACCACACAGTGGCCGAGTGGTAAGAGGCGCTGGCTTCTGTATATTTGCCTGATATGGGTTCCAGCCCGAATCCACAGTGAGACATTGGTAATGTGTGCTTGTCTTGTGGCACTGGCTCTATCACTTCCTTGGAACCAGTAGCCTTAAATTAGAGGCAAGAGACTACTTATCGCCCATTGAGCTACTTACGGTTGTCGTTAATTCCCCTGCCGAAAAAGGGGCAACAACAAATATCTCAAAGCTGGTAAGCAGCTATTCGTGTCATTTATCATTGCAACGAAGCACCTTCGTACAATGCAAATCTGGAAAACTTTCCTGCTCTTTCGCGTGACGCTTATCCCATAAAAATGTTATTCCATGGATCTGCAGGTCTGAAAAGGAGATGGCCTCCTCGGTGGCGCAGGGTCTAAGAGCTGGCTTATGACCATTCATGCGAGGAGGATCCGGGTTCGAATCCGAGAGAGGCATGGATGTTGTGTTTGTTTTACGGCACTGGCTTTCTATATCCCCTAGAACCAGTGACCCTAAATTAGGGACGGGCGACTGCTTATAGCCTATTGAGCTGCACACGGTAATCGATAAACATTCAATCACACAATTACAGAGAAGGGGATGGCAAAAGTCTTAGAAATGTCTGTGCAATTATATTGAAGAATGATTTAGATTTGAATTTATATACACTGACGGAAAAAAATCCTAACACCAAGAAGGGGTTGTGTTAGATAAACGACAGTTGGTAGACGGTGAGAGTACATCTGTAAGATGACGTCTATGTAAATTTCGCGCTCGGCGCATACGTGTAGCGCTAGTAGCGCCCCTCGGAACATGCAAAGCAGGTTTGCTGTAAATACGCGCTGTAACGTTCGTGAGCGTTAGTTATCGTTGAGATTCGACGTAGGGTGTTGATGTTAGTCAAGAATGTCTTTAAGAAGACGAAGAAGCCATTATCAACAGCTCATGGAGTTTGAACGAGGTCGTGTAATAGGGCTACGAGAAGGTGGATTTTCTTTCCATAATATTGCAGAACGACTTGGCAGGAATGTAGCCACTGTGCATGATTGTTGACAGCGGTGGTCAAGGGAAGGCACTGCCTCAAGAAGACCGGGTTCCGGCCGGCCACGTGGCACTACTGAGAGGGAAGACCGCCGTGTACGGCGTATGGCCGTGGCGCATCGTACCGCGTCTGCGGCAGCAATTCGAGCTGCAGTTGCCACCACAGTGACACAACGAACTGTTACAAATCGGTTACTTGAAGGACAGCTCCGCGACAGACGCCATGTATCTTGCATTCCACTTACTCCAAACCACTGCCGTTTGTGACGTCAGTGGTGTCAAGCTAGAGCTCATTGGAGGATGGAGTGGAGATCTGTTGTGTTTTCTGATGAAAGCCGGTTCTGCCTGGGTGCCAGTGATGGCCGTGTGTTGGTTAGCAGGAGGCCAGGTGAGCGCCTGCAACGAACCTGTCTGCGGCCGAGACACACTGGACTTACACCTGGAGTTATGGTCTGGGGAACAATTTTCCATGACAGTAGGAGCACTCTCGTGGTTATCCCACGCACCCTGACGGCACAGTTGTACGTCGGTCTGGTGATTCAACCTGTTGTGCTGCCATTCATGAACAGCATTCCAGGGGATGTTTTCCAACAGGATAACGCTCGCCCGCATACCGCTGTTGTAACCCAACATGCTCTACAGAGTGTCGACATGTTGCAGTGGCCTGCTAGATCACCAGATCTTTCACCAATCGAGCACGTATGGGTCACCATTGGACGACAACTCCAGCGTCACCCCCAACCAGCATTAACCGTCCCTGTATTGACCGACCAAGTGCAACAGGCATGGAACTCCATCCCACAAACTGACATCCAGCACCTGTACGACACAATACACGAAAGTTTGCGTGCTTGCATTCAACATTCTGGCGGTTACACCGGTTATTAATGTACCAGCATTTCACATTTAAAATGGCTCTTCTCGCGCTTACAATAAGCTGTGATCTTGAAACCTTAATCGATTAAATATGTTACCTATACAAATGTATTGCCGCCATTTCATTCCTCTACAACTATTTTTTGTGGTGTTGGGATTTTTTTCCGTCAGTGTATGATTAATGAATGATAAGTAATTTGAAACTTAGAAGACGTTACAACTTGAATATGTACGCCATTTTCCCAATTTATTGTCATCATAAAGTATGCAATTTAATGGAAGAAAACAGCAGTTAAATTCTGGATATTAGTGAACTTAGGATTCGCTGGAAAAGAAGACATGACACTCAAGGCCCACCATCCCTTCAGTGGCAATTATACATATTTGCGTCCCGGGCAAACCATAAAATATTGCGCACCTATCTGTCACTTTTTTTACGCATTCCAACCGTAGGTTGAAGAAGCGTATATGCTCCAGCTTTGTACGTCCGCACGATAACTCACGTAAAAATATTTCGATTTCGATGAAATTTTAGTATGGGGTAGGGGTCCACCTGAGGACAAACCCTAGTGAAAATGGGCGAAATGGGGTCAAAGGTAAGGACATAGGAGCGAGATTTATTCTACAGCCATTATCCTCATAACTTGAGTAATGATTTCTGGTATGTTGGAAAACGTATCATAATTAATGCATTGCATGATTTTACTAGCTTGTTTTATTTGATTTAGAAATTTAACGACTACTGCGATAACTCTAAGGAATACAAGCAGTCGCCAATTCCTAATTTATGACCCCTGGTTCCAGAGGAGGAAGCGGACTATTGTCATAAGACAAACACACCACCCATGCCTCAGCCGAGACTTGAACGCGGGTCTACTTGGCGAACAACGACAATATAATTAACGACATACCACGATGGCATCTGTATGAGGGAGGCATGATTAGTCTGTGCCGCACACGAGGGCTGAGAGGCACTGGCTTCTAGTCATGCATGTGAGGTGAGAAATGGATGGCATGTTTGTCCTATTACACTCGCTCTCTTCCTTCATTGGAGTCACTGGCCCTAAATTAAGGAGGGATGATTGCTTATAGTCCACTTTGTTGCACACGGTAGTCGTTATATCTCCCAAACAAACCATTAAACTATGAGTGTTAGTGCAGCTATTACCAACTGATCCTAAGTTCGGACCTTTGATACCACATTAAACTGGTCGAATACTCTGGTTGTCGTCGCTCGCAGCCACAGTAATAATACAACAGCCTCCACAGAATCCGCAACAATATGAACGATATATTTTTCTTGCAACGTACATACAACCGCTCCTTCATTACTGAATGCTATCAATTAACATCCCTTGAATATTTTAATGAAGAAATGCGACTTTTAAAATGTTAAAGCTACCGAGACTGGCGAAAAGTATAAGAAAACTCTGTGAATGGACAAATGTCGAAGTATGACACAAAAAATATGTACAAGAAACTCGTGCATAAGCTTCAACTCAAATTTTAATCAGACTGGAAGAAGCTACTATTGCGCCCTTTCTTGAACTACGCCCGGGCACACGCCTCGCCTGTCCCTTCCTATTATTACGCCTCTGTCATGATCTGAACATTATTTATTTAATTTTGTGACATTAAACTTAAATTCCAAGTTATTCAAAAAACATGGTAAATACCTTAATATTTTTGTAATGGTGAATAATACATTTGTTGTGTGGGTTGCAAGGGAAAATATATCTCCTTACTCACATGATCAACAACCAAGAATATTAATGCATTTCCTTGACTTTAGATCTAAAGACGCGTAAGATTATGCCGACAGGTGCAACCGAAGAGCAAACTGCAACAAGTGTGGTTCGAAACGATGTTTCATGTGCAATAACATGGCAAGTATTATAGGGAGAAAAAAGCTGCGCTATTCTGCAGATGTAGTAATGTTCATTATTATTGTTATTATTACATTTCCATTAATAAAATGTATTAAGTATTAACCAACCAATATCATATTTTATTCGCAAAATCTGATTTCTAAAAGTTCATTTCAGTGGTCGTAAATGTGTTGGATTGAAGAGGAACATTTTATTGACTAACCTCGTGCAACGCAAAAAAAACCAACACACAGCGCTTCAAAACACAGCGCTTCAAAACAGAGTTTCTGGTTTTATTTAAATAACATTTATAATCGCTATATTTCAATAGAAAATTAAACAAGAAAACTTAAATTGAATGTAGGCAATATTGCTATTTTTCTGCGTATTAGCAAAAATTCCATCAAAACCGAACTTTTCTATGGTGTTTCATTTATTCTGAGGAAGAAATGAATATCGATGAACTGAACAGCGGACGAAATGAGCATCGGTCAAAATGAACAGTTGACGAAAGGAACAGCGGACGAAGTGAACAGCTGAACAAAAGAACAGCGAACGAAGTGAACAGCAGACGAAATGAGCAGCGGTCAGAGTGAACAGTTGACGAAAGGAACAACGGAAGAATTGAATACTGGAGTTGACGAAAGGAACACCGGACGAAGTAAACAGTGGGCAAAATGAACAGTTGACAAAGTGAACAGCGGATGAAATGAGCAGCGGTCAAAATGAAAGTTGGCGAAAGGAACAGCGGACGAAGTGAATAGTGAACGAAAGGAAGAGCGGACGAAGTGAACAGTTGACGAAAGGAAGAGCGGACGAAGTGAAAAATGTGCGAAATGAATAGCTGACAAACTGAACAGCGAAAGAATTTAGTAGTAGAAGAAGTGAATAGCGGACGAAAGGAACAGCGGACGAAAAGAACAGCGGACGCAGTGAACAACTTACGAAGTAAACAGAACACGAACTTACGAGTGTACGAACTCAGAAGGGTACAAATTGAATAGGGGACAAACAGAATAGTGGACGAAGTTAACAGTTGACGAAAGAAACAGAGGACGAAGTGAACAGCAGACGAAATTAGCAGCGGTCAAAGTGAACAGTTGACGAAAGGAACAGCGGACGAAGTGAAGAGTTGACGGAAGAAACACCGGACGAAGTGAACATTGGGCGAAAGGAACAGCTGACGAAGTGAACAGCGGATGAAATGAGCAGCGGTCAAAGTGAACAGTTGGCAAAAGGAACAGCGGACGAAGTGAATAGTGAACGAAAGGAACAGCGGACAAAGTGAATACTGGAAGAAATGAACAGTTGACGAAAGGAAGAGCGGACGAAGTGAACAATGGGCGAAATGAACAGCTGACGAAGTGAACAGCGGAAGAAGTTAATAGTGGGCGAAGTGAATAGCGGACGAAAGGAACAGCGGACGAAGTAAACAGGACACGAACTTAAGACGGACGAACTTAGAAGTGTACAAAGTGAATAAGGGATGAACTGAAGAGCGGAAGAACTGAACAGTAGACGAAATAAACAGCGGACGAAGTAAACAGGAAACGAACTTAAAAGGGACGAACTTAAAAGGGACGAACTCAGAAGTGTACAAAGTGAATAGGGGATGAACTGAACAGCGGAAGAACTGAACAGTAGACGAAATAAACAGCGTACGAAAAGAACAGTGGAAGTAATGAACAGCTAACGAAGTGAACAGCGCACGAACTTAAGACTGGACGAACTAAGCAGTAGACAAACTGAATAGGGGACGAACTAAGTAGTGGACGAACTAAGTAGTGGACGAACTTAGCAGTGTACAAACTGAATAGAGAACGAACTGAACAGCGGAAGAACTGCACAGTAGACGAAATGAACAGCGTTCAAAATGAGCAGTGGACGAAATGAACAGCTCACGAAGTGAACAGCGTACGAACGCAAGAGTGGACGAACTAAACAGTGGACAATCTGAATAGAGAACGAAATGAATAGCGGACGAACTAAGTAGTGGACGAAATGAATAGCAGACGAACTAAGTAGTGGTCGAAATGAATAGCGGACGAACTAAGAAGTGGACGAAATGAACCGTGAATGAAATGATCCAGACGAAGTGAACGTGAACGAAATAAATACGGACAAAATGATCTGTCAGCCATTTTTATACCGCCAGTGAATACTTAAATCTGAGGATTTTTTTCTTCTCCTTTAGTTTCTTGCACGGGAAACTTTATTGCAGCAACGGTTTGCTAAGTGCCAAGGAAAACGTGATACTTTTCAACTCACAATGCCAAACCAAGTACCTTAAGAATAAATAGTTCATTGTGCGATTTAAGTTTGTTACTTTATATAATAGGGTGTCAACTTTGTGAAATTAAGGAAACATGTAATGCAAAATGTAAAATTTGCACAATTCAGTTTTTCTTCTGGATAATATTTCGATTTTATTAACTCGTACCCGCTAATACGACACGAAACTTTATAAATGATCTTTTTCAATTATTTTGACTGAACGCTTTTTTCACGAATTCACTACTTAAAGAGAAAGAACATAGGCTAATGTAAACATTCTGCATCGCAGTCAAATTCACTCAAGTTTATTGCATATAATCTAGCTTGCGAGTGACACAGCTTTCGAAACATACAGCATCGTAAGACGACTCAAAGAAACAAGCTTAAAGTAAACAGCTGTTGACTTCGCACAAAAAAATGAATGGAAGAATGCGAAAAACTAAGAAAGATCCTACGCTAGATTACATATGCTCTCTTTAAAGTTGATTTTTACTGAAAGACTTTTGTACACACATGTTTGTAGTACAATAATTGTACTAATTCAGAAGTTACCTGATGTTTACAAACTGTAATTCAACAAATATGATGCTGCGTTCATTTTCGAATTTTTCAACATAGCTGTTTAACTGTGAAATATATTACATATACAGAGTGTGTCTAAAGTCTTAGTCTGATTACGATAAATCGTATAAAGCTAACACTCAAGTTTATTGTCCTTTAGTATCAGGCTATACTAATCCCACCCGAAATCTGGAAAAATCACTTGCCTCAGTCCTTACCCCCTTAACCACATCTTGACCTTTCTCAATTAAGAGTTCCAAGTCCGCCCTGGAACGGATCCATTCCGCTACATCGGGTATTCCATTTAAAATGGCCAGTCTCGATGTAGTTTCCCTGTTTCCCAATGTCCCCGTGGATATTGCCATTGACCTGATTACCCCACTACTTCCATCCTTAAACCTATCTTCTACTGAATCCACTGCTATAGTTTCAGCCCTGAACCTCATCAAGAACCGGACTTATTTTAAATTTAATCACATCACCTACCGCCAGGATTTCGGTTCCCCTATGGGGTCATCTCTTTCCCCCGTCCTGGCGGAAATAGTACTGCAACACGTCGAACATACCGATTTTCATAATGGTACATTGCAACCATTACTCTATATACGATATGTCGACGATGTTTTAGGTTTTTGGCAATACTCACTTAGTGAGTTAGACACTTTTGCTGCCTCTTTATCAGCCGTCTTTCCCACTATTTCCTTCACCCAAGAGTTAGAAACCTCCCATTCCCTTCCGTTGTTAGATATTTTATTACGACGCACCCCATCTAATGACATTCAAACCTCCGTCTACCTAAAACCCACTTGTTCACCTACCCTCATTCCATATAATTCGTACACACGACTTCCCTATAAACATAGTTCTATTTCATGTTTAATCCGTAGGGCTTATAGTCATTCCTCTACCAAAAGATGTTTAAAACTAGAATTACACAGGATTTGAAATCTAACAAAGGTTTCCGGTTATCCCGGATATCTATGTACAAAATTGTTACGCAAGTATCAACGACGGATCTCCACAACGTTACAACCAATACGTGATGAAGTGACCATTAAATACGTGGCATCCATCCCCTACCACCCAACCATTGTACCGATCTTACAAAATTCATGCAAAAAATACGATTGTTCCTTTGGTGTTTCTTCGGAACGTTTGTTCAATTTGACCAAATCAGACCGAGACCGGACATCAACCTTAGGTAAATACGGTGTTTATTCCGTACCACTGAAATCATTTTCAACTACCTCACAGTCTACTTCTTACGTGGGATCCACTTGTAGATCATTAAGGACAAGAATTACAGAACACAAATACAGCGTTCGTACACATGCCTCAACAACGTCTTTAGCACGAGAGGTACTAAAAGGAGAGCACTATCCTGACTGGGACAATGTAAAACTGTTATCGACGACCAAAACCAAAAATGGCCTGTTGTTTCTCGAAAGCTTGTATATTTATCATTTGAATGAACAATGTTGTAATGATGATGCTCCATCCAATATACCAGCACCTTGGAGAAACCTACTGAAAAACCAAGAAACAAGGTTAGACAACAATTGATTTTATTGTACATATATAAAACTCAAGTGAACGAACTATGACCTTCATTTTATATTTTTATATTTATGACAGCCATTATGTGTTTTTTACCTTACAGGTTATTTCAAATGTATGTATTTTATGACCTCATCCTGTTCCGACTTGTACGGATGCGCGGTCTTTGCCCATAACCACACGTGTATATAAACACTGCGTTTCATGTGCACCTTACGAGTGTTGGTGCCTAATGATGAACCTATAAGTCGTAGGTGCGAAAGATCTGGCAAGTTTTTTAACATTAAAACCTTTTAAACCTAAATGGAATGAGTTACTCGTGTCATCATGATTTTTAACTGTGTATACTTCTGATACAGGTGATACGTTTTATCTTCATTTGAGTGTTACAATTGGTTTGATCTAAAGTGTTCGTGCTTAGACAGCTATCTTCCTTATTTATGTAACCACGATCGTTAGACACATACGGTTTTCCAATATACCTTACCTGAAATCCAGAGTTTTTTTTCCAGGTCCTCAGTATTCCTCAACGGGGGGGGGGCTTCTTTTGTTACACGGAGGATATCCAGTCGGTACTAAATCTCTTTCCATGTCTGCTGCAACATGTCATCTGTGATGGTCACAAACGCTTCAGTTATTCTTCCCTTCAAAGTGTTAACATCTGCAACTGGTGTTGCATAAACTTGATGCTTAATGTAGCCCCATAGAAACAAGCCAAGGGTAGTAATGTCTGGGGTTCTTGATGGCCAGGGTATGGGACAATCTCTGCCTATCCATATGTTAGGGAATTTGTCATCTAAGAATTGACTGAAAGGTACACCCCAGTGCAGGGCGTACTGCCCTGCTGGAACATTACGCATGGTTGCAGCTTTTCCAATTTAGGTGCAACATATAGCTGCATCATGTCGAGGTTAATACCCAATGTAATGGTGGGCTCTATAAAAAAAGAATGGTCCAATTACTTTATGAGTCCGCACCAAACATTGATTTTAGGGCAATTCCTCTGTTTCTCCAAAACCGCATGTGGGTTCTCTGAACCCCAAATATGCGCATTATGCGTGTTCATTTTACCTGAGGTATGAAAAATTGATTCGTCTGTAAAACAAATCCTCTTCAAGTAATCATTATCTTCGTCTATTCGTTCAAGAATATCGACAGCGAATGTCACACGTTTGGGCCCATCATTTGGTTCCAAGGCTTTATATATGCAAAAAAAAAAAAAAAAAAAAAAGAAGCACTTTCTTAAAATGCGATGCACTGTCCTCATAGGTATTTTTTAGTTCACTAGAGGCATGAAGAATTGATTTCCTAGGGTGTCGTACGAATGCATTACTCACTGCGTCGACAGCTTTCTCACTAATGGAAGGTCTTCCACTTCTTGCACGGTCACCCACACTGCCCGTCTGTTTAAACATTTGCTACCAGTTCCTAATGCTATTCACATCAGGCGGAGCTCTATCATACTCACTCCTAAACTTCCGATGAACTGAAATTGTAGGTTTCATTTCATGAAACCAGAGAACACAATTAACCTTCTCATGCATAGACGCCATTTCGCCGACTGACGCTTTCAACAGCAAACTACGCTGCAGACGTGCAGTGCCATCTATTGTTCCAAAAGTACAACGAACAAAAATCTTGAGAATATGACCCAATCAATGCAACAAACCGCGTACGTCTAATTAGTTCGGTTCATTCAGGAAAAGACTATAGATACACCCTGTGTATTAATTGATATTCTGCTCCGTAAAAGTTACTGAATTCGAGAATCCACGATATCTTGAATTCTCCCACGGCGTATGAAAGTACTTTAAATGAACGATAAACCTTTTTCTAGCTTGCTTGTAACACTTTCCACAGACATCAACCCCAGGTGAAAACCGGTCAGGAACACGTGTTATGTGGTCAGAGATGTATCACTCTGCAGTAAAATAATGTGAAATTATTTTATAATAGAAGAACAGGAATCTTTCAAACGAAAATATCTGTTATACTCTTCTCATGCACTGCTTAAAGGAATTACTTTAGGCACTGCTCTTTAACTTTAAGCAGTGTTTAAGACTCGGGACGTTAATTTTGGTACCAGTAGTATTCTATCCAATATTTATATTAATACGAGACAAACCTCAATTTCCGATATAAAAGTAATTTACCTCTCAAAGCACTGAGCTTAAATTCTGCGAAAACTAATGAGAAAGAATTTAATGTACAGAAATGACTTATCAAGCAGACGTTAATATCTTATGATTAAGTATTAATCCCAAAATGATCTGTAAATATTTTGCAATCAAAGCTAACTTTTTTACGTCATGAGATCTACTGATTCTTTGTTTTCGCATTGTCTTCGCAGAAGTTATATTTAATGTTCTTCAAAGTTTATATATTATCTTGTATGCGTAATTATATTTCCCACAAAATAACACATTAATGCATCAAGTGATCCATAAACAATAATGTTTTCTGCGCGAATATACCGCGAAGACTACGTACGTGGTCGTTTTCCGTTTTGTCGTTTTTCGTTGAAAGCATCCAATCTTGCAGCGGATTGAGAAAATGTTGCATTGCAATTTTCTCTTCTGATAAACTGAGCGTTACAGAAACTTGCGGGATTTTCGCGAAATCCTTTGATCACGGTACAAAACAATGCTATTATCTGGTTATCTTTCACGTACAAATTCCATTCCCCTTTCTTTCCGCAGGCGATCTAAGAAAGGTTTTACTGATACCACTGATTTTCTGGACCACGTCTTTGGGGCCACTTAAGTTGATTGTGGCCTAGGGGTAATTCTGCGGGTAGCATGTGGGAATTCAGTTTTTTAATTGCATGTTGAGCAAATCTTAAGCGCATGTTACTAGTTAGATTCATTTCTGTTCCATAAAATACAGATTTAGTCATTTGCGCTTACAAACACTCAAAACTAATATAAGATGATAATTTCGGATTCCTTGCAGACTAACGGATATTGTTTTCCCATGTGATGTACACATACCGGCCACTGAATTAGAGACTTTTCATCAGTACCAGGTTGTACGTCCTTTAGCCCTAATTACAGCACGTATGGAATTTGGTATAGATTCCACAAAGTGTTGGAGTGCATCTACGTTTAAAGCATACCAGGCGTTCACAAGGCAGTCCTATAACTGGCTCAGATTTGGCGGGAAAGGACTTTGCTCCAGATTTGGCGTAAGAGGACTTTGCTTCAGATTTGGTGGAAGAGGTCTTTGCTCCAGATTTGACGGGTCAGGACTTTGCTCCAGATTTGGCGGGAGAGGACTTTGCTCCAAATTTGGCGGGAGAGGAATTTGCTCCACGATCAAATTTTTTAACATGTCCTATACATTCTCATTAGGGTCCCGATCCGGACTTTGTGAGCCAAGAAAGGTGATGGAAGTTGTGACGCGTACTATAATTTAACATCCCTTTTGAGTTTCTTTCTGTATGTAAATTTGAGTTCGTTCTCCTTAGCATTTTTCAAACTTAACGTGATATCTTCTCTCTCGTAAGAGTATGGTATTTTCTACCTCGTGATATCTTCTCCCTCGTATGACGTGTGGATGTGTCCGATGAGAATTGAGTCTTATATGATGTTTGAACAGCAGCAGTGTGAGATATGATGATAGTATGATGATATAATAGTAGTCGAGGAAGTTGAAGTACTTGAAGTTGTGATTTCTTGACGTCTATGTATTTAATCTTCAGAGTTTGTGTTTTTGTTTTTCGTTAAACCTTCTCTAACAAGTAACTGGATTTTTTCACTAATGTTGTTGAAGACTGAATCGTGCTAAAAGAAGTTTTGCTGAATAAGGAGTAATAGTAAGTAACCTTTTCTGAAGTTATTTGAGTGACTCCTGATTCGCTTGAAAGTGAAATTATTAAGAACTGATGCAAGATGATTCGCGCTAATAACGGTAGAAGTTAAAATATCGACTAAACACGATAAAACATAAATGTAGCACACATACACTACATGAAATTAAACTTTACTGCTAAAACACACCACATGAGCTCTTTCGAAGATCACAACGTCCCCATCTTCAGATGTGACATTCACGAGCCAGACCAAGATATATATAACGCACCATCGTCAGTATCTGACAATATCGCAACGCCAGTTAGGATTTACACAATGCATTTGAAATAAAACCCTGAAAATATTCAACTGAAATAGTCAATGGTTTAGATATGACCTTAGGGGTATAATCATTACAGCAGCGAGATCCGAAAGTTGTAATATATAGGCTCTCCATGAACAATAATAGCGAGAGCTTACCTTGAGAGTTTATGATGGACACCTCATTCCCCTTTGGAACATGAGATCCGGTCGCAACCAGACGAGACATGGTGGTCGTTAACTTACCATTATGAATATCATATTTATGTTCCCGGATTCTGGTACCCAAGATCCTTTTTGTAGAACCAATATATACAATATCATTAGTCTCTGGAACAACGGCTAGTAGAGGAATTGTATATACGTCGTATCTAGTATATACAGACACCATATCCCGATCCTTCTTGATTAAGGCACAAATATTTCTAGATGTGAGGCCAAAGTCAATATTTTATGGTTTGCACTTGTTTCTTAGTAAATTAACAATCATGGGCACGTATGGAAGTGATCCCACAAAACGGGGTTTACGTAAGTCTCTAGAGAGAGTCGAAACCTTAGATTTTTTAATTTGCCAGGTAAAGCGATCCACCACCGAGGCTTCGTATCCATAATGACAGGCAATTTGTTCTATCATGACCAGTTCCAATTAGTTTTATTAAGAACTGATTTGTGTAGTGTTCAGGCAGCTATACGTAAACGAACATTACAATGTCCCTGTCCTGTTCGCTGAACCACAGCTGAACGCATCTTGTGCGATGGACAATAGCATTGTCGAACATGAAAAAACCATCTCCTGCCGGGTGAAAGGTCAACTTTTCAGGTTGTACTTGAGGGTAACACCGTTCAGATAATCCTTGGAGGACACACGATCTTCCAACAATACTAGGGGATCCGTTCCGCACCCCCAAAAAAGTACCCTACACGACGACACAACTTTTAACACCTTGAATTCTGTATACAACGCAATCTGGGACCATTGCTTCTTTGAGATTATATTCTCTGCCTACTGTCGGTACGGAATAACGGGAACCGCGACTCCTCGGACCACATGAATAATTATTAATGTCCAGTCATGGTTTTCCTCACACCACTATAGACGAACTTTCTGGTTCTTCGCTAAAATCAGTGATTTGCGTATAGGCATCTGCGACTGAGTGTACCAATTCTCTTTAATTCCCTGAGCACAGTTAGCTGAGATATGGGTCGAGAACAACCTTCATTGTATGCGTCGGTAAACTGCTGCATACAGGATGTCCTGTTTTTCAATAGAAACGTTCCCTGCACGGGGATAACTGGTTTTCCAGTTATTTGGGGAGCGGCGCCCCCACGGCCCGAGCTGACCTTGTGACTGGTCAACTTCTGTTGTCATGCCACCGCTTGTTTTTTTATTTTGGTGCTGTTAGTGTTTGCAGGGACGGCTGTTCATCCAGCTGTTGGGGAGTCGCGGCCCCACGATCCCGAGCTGGTCTTGTGTCTCGCTTTTTCGTTTTTATTTATTTTCTCCACTGGCTAGTTGCCCGTGTTGTGTTCTCTACCTAATCTCTACCACGTTATGTACTAACACCCCGGTCTTGTGGTTTTGTTACCCTCCACCACTAACTGTTTTATATTAACCGCTCAGTTCGTAGGTTGCTGAGATTCCGTTTAGGTTCCCTTCCAGGATTTGTCTTCTTTGGATTTCTTTTTTCCTTTTAACTGGTTTGGGTGCTAGACCTACTTGCATGTTTGCCGCGTGTGGAGACCCGTGAGGCGGAAATGGGATGTCTGGCGGCTGAGGTCGCAGGAGACCGGATAAGTGCCTCCTGTGTACCAACACTCCTCTTCGACCCCGGCTTCGCTGTAAACGGGAGGCTAGAGACTAACCCACCTCTAGTCAGAATTCTTGTACCAAGGTGTGTACAGGGCTTTAGCGGCTTTTTTGTCGTATAGCACGGCAGGGTAAGCCCGGGGGTTGTGGGATCATGCCAAAGGCGTTGGCATGACGGTACTCTGGAGGCCGAAGTGTCCGCCGAGTGCATGTGAACACAACCATTGGACTATATTTGCAACTAAGCTCTAGAACTGTGTCTTGCGTCTTGTGTTTGGCTTGCGGACCTCCAGTTCTCCCCTGTTGGGCTCGATTGTGGGCGGAGTACGTTGCAGATGAATTCGTTCTTACTCCCATGGGGAAACATAAACCCTCCTCAAAATTTAAAAAACAATAGGATATGGTGATTGATCAGGCGCCAAATTTGCCTCAACCACCTCCCAAACATAACACACTGAAGAGAACTTTCGTTGAAAAACGACATCACCGCGAGGTATCTTTAGATCCAGGTGTTGAGCCGTCAGCTCAGAAACGTCGCATTACACTTGCAGATTCGATACCTCAAGCTACTTTTCTCGTCATTTCTTCTACTGACCAGATGTTGAAACTTTCCTCAAAGTCTCCTTTTTTCATCTCGAAGGCACTTGCGGGTGTTGCTGGCTCTTTGAAGTCAGTAAAGAAGCTACGCTCTGGAGATCTGCTTGTGGAAACTTGCACTCTCTCTCAGAGCAAATCTCTTCTGCAGTTGACCAGACTTCAGGATATTCCAGTTCAAGTGACTGCACATCCGTATCTCAACACCTCCAAGGGAGTCATTTCTGAGCCCGACTTGTTGGTCTGCGATGAAGATGAACTTGTGTGTGAACTTGCTGATCAGGGTGTCATAGCTGCCAGACGCATGACTTTCAGGCGCGATGGCGCGCTGATCAAATCACGAAATGTTATTTTGACTTTTAACAGCCCGAAGGTACCTACTGAAATAAAAGCTGGTTACTTGTTATGTGCAGTTCGTCCTTATATACCAAATCCTCTACGCTGTTTTAAGTGCCAGAGGTATGGACATTCCCAGCGGTCCTGTAACAGTGCTGCGAGGTTCGCCAATTGTGGATCCCGAGACCACGAAGGGACTGGATGCACTTCAGAGCCCTGCTGTGTAAACTGTGGTGACTCCCACGCTGCTTATGCCCGGTCCTGTTCGAAGTGGAACGACGAGAAGGCGATCCAGCGCCTCAAGACCCTGGAGGGCCTCTCGTACCCTGCTGCCAAGGCCAAGTTGGGTATTCCCAACAACCGACAGCGTACTTTTGCCGCAGTGGTTCAGTCTCTGCCGCAACCCGTGCAGCCCTTTGTTCCGCGCCCTGTAGCTCTCGCCGCACTTGCCAAGCGATCTACAGTTGAACAAGCGACACAGGTGGATTTCACCGAGCTCCAGCTTATTCGACCAGCTGAGTCTGCGCCTTCTCTTTTGAAGACGACCGACTCTTCCGGTTCCCAGCAGACAGCCTGCACGTGCGGAAGACCCGGCCCTCAATCCGCAAAGGTGTGCCGTGTCCATCCAACTGCCGCGGTCCACCTGACACCCATTGCAACTGTCTCGGACTCAGCGAGGTCCCCACCCTCACCCAAAATTATAGAGGAACATCGGGGGGAGGAGAGTGACAGTTCGTCCCCAGCCTCAACTAACATTGCAGAGGAACATGAGGGGGAGGATAGTGACAGTTCGTCCTCGCCCGCGGCCAGCATTATATTGGAGTGTGTGGGGGAGGAGAGTGACTCATCCTACGTGTAGTTGTGTTCGATTTCGTAATATGTTTTATCATTCTCATTCCTCAGTTTTACTTAATCGGCTTGTTTCTCACCATTGTACCATGTTTTTCATACTGTTTGTTTCATTGTCTTTTTTGGCCCTTCCTTTGTACTCATGGTTCGGTTTTACTTGGTCAGCCAGATTTTGCGATTTATGCCCCGTTTTTTTTTAATTTTGTCTGTTTGTCTTGTGTCTGGCGCTCTTTGGCCAACCATGGCCCTTGCGCCAATAAAATCTAATAACCAACCAACCAACCATACAAACGTTCTGCTTATTTTTTATATCTCAAGCCCGACTTTATGGAAAGCCGACCATGGGGGATTCATAAATAATTGTTAAGGGCTTATTTATCTCTCCTGAATCATATTTAAACACTTATTTTACTCACTTTCATACCACTTACATAATCTAAAGATTTATATAAAAAGGCGAAATTTATTTAAGCTAATATTTTGCAGAACGGAGAAGTAAGGAACGCCATAAACGAGTTCCTGATTTTAAAAAAAAATCCAAGAACACCAAGTAAAAGTATTTCTCACAAATATACTATTAAACTAAATTTCATGTGGATCCATGAGATAAAATCTCACAATAAGTACTTATAAATCATAGTAAAACTCTTTCACATCTTTCATACAAATCTGTCGGAACATCTTGGCATGGGATGCAGCCTGTCTGGGGAAAAAAGGAGCAGGTTTTATACAATTTATTTAGAATCACCCTATCAGGGATCACTATGAAAGGAACCATGTTGAAGTGATTCTTTAGAAATGAGAGAAGAGGAGAAAACAAAACAAATAACAGCGAAAAAAGTGAAAGTACGAAAACATTAGAGCCACAGGAAGAGAAAGTTTACAACATATGAAAAATGGAAATTAGACTCTGGATCCTACTATCAATTCGTGACTTATTCAATATTATTTTATTCCAATATTTTATTAAGAATATCATTGCTTGTTCTACAAACTATTGGTCTTAATTCTATCCATTTTCCATTTTTAAGTTTTATTTACACCATATTTCCTATTTTTAAAGTTTAGAACTCTTCGAAAATCGCATTTTATTGCTAATTTTATTATCTCCGAATTTCGATATTTCTGATTAAATGACGGTAAATTTCGATTTTTCCAGAAATTATATTTTGTAAATGCTATTAGATAATTAATTGCATTATTTTTGAAATTACTATATTTTAAAGGTGCATGGTATAAGATTTGTTTACTGTCAAACTCTCCTTTAAATTTAAGTGATTTTTTAACCATGTCCAAATCGTTCTGAAACAACGGTGATACAGTTCCTGACAGATGTTCGGCGTGTCACAGTTAATTAGAAGCAATGCGGGTTATTTTTCCAGTGCTTAAAGATTCATGATATCTCACCTTTTGAGAAACCAATCAACTCTGCTGTTTTCATAATCGTCGCCCAGCCAGATGGGCAACAACAATAAGCACTCTATCAAACTCCGAAAGGTGCCTTGTTTTCCACATTGTGATCAACATCACTACGATTACTGATGAGCGGCAGTCTTATATAGTTGCCTAAGTGACGTGGTGATGCACATGACCACGTACTTTGCATATATGCTGCTGCGTATATGGCGTCAACGCACATCTGCATAAAGATTTCTAATTCAGTGTTCCATGTGCGTAGTTACGCATGTAAATCAAAAACTGTGCGCGACAGATTATTTAAAGATTACACTATCACGAATGTTTCAAAGTAAGTAAATAAAATATGAAGCTTTAGTGGGATTTAAGTTTTTCACGGGAGTGCCATTTCCACTGGTGCGTCGTTAAAAAACTGAACATCACTCTCGTTTTGTTTTTTACAGCACGAGTAGAGTGTCCCTTATCCGCAGCTCTTAGGGTAGAGATTTGTCTGGGATATCGGATTCTTTCGATTTTTGAAATATTTGCATAGGCTATGCAGAATCTGATAGCTTGGGGATGGAACCAAGTCTAAATACTAAATTAATTTATATTATGTAAGATTCAAAAATAAAATTAGAATAAAAGTTGTTCGCTAAACCAGAAGATTCAACGAACGACACGAACGGATCCTACTCAAAATCGATTCGCGACGTTCATTCCCTGCAGAAATCGCTTACCGGAAGTGTCAGTTACCGACACAATCGGATCCACATCAGATGCGATTCACAGCAGTCATTTGCTGTGGAAATCTTGAAGGAAGAGTTAACGGACACTGAACCGATTGAAGAGAGTCATTTTCACTGAAGAGAGTCCGAAGCTAAACCGATTGAAGGGAGTCATTTTCTGCAGAAATCATTCACTGGCAGAGTCAACGAACGACACAAATGGATCTGATTCAAACCCGATTAGCAAAAGCAATTCCCCGCAGAAATAGTACACTTGAAGTGTCAACGGACGAAACGAAGGAATCAGTGCGAATGAATTGCTTTAGCGAGTTGAATCTACAGAATCAGTTTGTCCATCGCTACAGCAGAGCATTAGATCTCCCAAACAACACAACATCAGATCCTCATCCAGGGTGTCTCAGGTCACGTGTTGTACCCTTGACCCCAGGTTATGACACGTGACCGTGACCTCCTGGTTATGACACATGGCTGTGTCAACGAATTGAACGAGCTAAAAACTTATCTCGCCCAGGATTTTGTGCACAATCAATGGACAAAAACCTAGATAAGTTTCAGTTTCAGGGAGTTTGAGTTTGGAGATTTTCCGATAAAGGACACTTGGCCTGCATTAGAAAAACAACAACGGAGTGTTTCATAATTTTTTTTATTCATTTTATAAATGCAAAAGCAATAAAAATGACAAAAATCGTTTTTCCGCTGTTGTGGTCTCAGGGGTGCTAGATTTAAATTGTCGATTTTTTTCTCCTACCGAGGTTTAGCGACAACAATGAGCAACTAAGAGCTATAAGTAATCGCCCACCCCTAATTCAGGGACGCCAGCTCCGGGAAAGGAAGAGCCAGCGTGTAAAACAAGCGCACTTACCACGTCTCATGTGATACACGAACTCGAGCCTGACTTGGGTGATTAGCCAGGCAGCTAAGTCTGTAACCACACTTCAACCAGGGAGACTATCAAAGATTTATTTCCCCACCAAAATGTTCATTTGTTAAACTCCATTTGTTGGATTTTGCAGATTACCTCAGTTGGAGAGTTTCCGTATCGAGGGTTTTTGGTTTGGGGGTTTTTGGTTTGGAAAACATAGAATGTTACTCACATCTATATATTAAAATTATATTTTTCGAAAAAGAACTCTTCAAATAGGCTTAATGTGATTTACAAATATATCAAAGACGCAAAAAACTTCGAATGTACTTGTCTCAATTTTTCACACGCATAGGCGCACACCTCACAGTCACTTCACAGTTTTTAGATTTCTCAGGCGGAAAACGTCGCCGCTTTACTTTTGCCCGATGATTAAATCGCGATTGGTGGTGACGTAGACATGATGTGAAGTAATCTTCCGCTCTCTGATTTCTGTTTTGCAGAGGTTCTTTTTTTTTTTTTTTTTTTTTTTTTTTTTGATTGGAGGTGTAACGACCACCGTGAGCAACTCAATGGGCTATAAGCAGTCGCCCGTCCCTAATTTAGGGTCACTGGTTCCAGGGAAGGGAGAGAGCCAGTGCCGTAAGACAAACACAACACCCATGCCTGACCAGGATTCGAACCGGGACCCCTTACGGACGAATGATCAGAGGCCAACGCCTTAGACCACTGCGCCACCGGGGCGGCGTTTTGCAGAGTTGTGGCTTGCTCTAAGGTTCATATCTGCAGGGTTCAGCTTGCAGCGTGCAGCGCGGTGAAGGAATGTGAGATATAAAATTCCCACATTCCATTCATATTCCATCTCCCACATTCAATTCACATCCCATCTCCCACATTCCATTCCACCGCTCATTGGGCTATGGAATGTGGGTATACAAGTGCCTCTTCTTTTAAATTTAGCTCAAAGGGAACTAAAGAAAAATATTATGACTCAGCCATTAAACATACGACATCTGTTCTAGATATGGATCGAGGTAAAATATTTATTTGAATCGAATATGCAATATATTGTCAGAAGTCACCGGACACCTAGAAGAGAAATACAACATAGCATTTATTGACACACATTAGTACGGTGTCGGTCCACCTTTGGCCTAAGTCACGCTTTTCTGAGCTACGTGTTGTGTGCCTATTTAGTGTGTTTTATCGTGTGGTTCGTCATTTTCCTTTTCGTGTTCCTTCAAGCTGAAGGTTCGTGCTTTGTTTTGATACATCTCCCAAGTTGGTGAGTAGTTTATTTTTTCTGTTATCATCATTTGAATTGTCGACCGAGCTGGTCGATTTCTCAGGTAGCCCTCGCCATTAACAATGGCGGCGGCTGCTGATAAGAGCGATGTCCACGCCCATATCAGCGAGGCATTTCCTGCCGCCTCCTCCTCCTCGATACGAGACCAATAACCTCCAATGCTTGTAGGTGACGTCACCCAACCACTAGAAGTGGAAAGTGACTCCTCAACTACAGCTCAAGCTTCTTGCCCTGCTTCGACCAGTGACGTCAGTGCAGCGCAACCTCTGTTGCTTTAAGTGAAGACATGGATGAGTCTGACAGCGCTGCTAATTTACCCTCTACTTCAACTCAGTTCAAACAGCCGGTTGCGTTGCAGCCCTCACGCTCGAGTCCTGCTCCTAGGGCATACTCTGCCGCTCTTACTGGAACAACAGCTCCTTCCAAGTTTGTTGCAGAAGTCTTACCAGACTCGTACGTCATTGTTAATGGCATTACTGCCACCATAGATATTCCCGAAGATTCCCCAGCGGGAAAACAATTCTATTCTACAATGGACTTCGGAGTGTGTTTTGATGCGCTCCCAGACACAAAGTTGAAAGAATATAGTATGGCTATCAAGCAGATACTTCCAGCTGGAGCCAGTATTACTCACATGGCTCGAAAACCTCGAGCTGTGTTGGTGTACTTTGCTCTTGAAGAGCATGCGGATCTTGTCTTGACAGACGGTTTGTCCCTCAAAGACGTCCATCTTCTACCAGAACCTGTCTCTCAGCGTCCCATCCAGGCTACATTTTATCCGGTTCCACCTGAGGTATCAGACGTTGCGCTGTGCACTGTACTCAGTAAGTTCGGCCGAGTTGTTGGGCCCGTTACTACTCTTTAAGCCGCGCCGAGAGATCCAGACGATAAATCCATAGGGGGATTTCGTCGAAGTGCAAGAGTGATTTTTCCATCTGATGAACATTTGCTCGCCTGCCCAAAGGTGCTCAACGTTCGTTGTGGACAGCAACGTAGGAGAATTGAAGTGACTAACTTCCTCCACTACCCTTTTTGCCACGGAGAGAATCATTTACGTGTGCATTGCCCACATCTAGCATCACAGTCTCCTAATAATTCTCCTACAACTTCTGGCCCTCTTCTGAGCCGAGCAACATCTTCTTCCACTGCACAAAAAGCTTCAGAATTGAAACTTTCACAAAAGTCGACTGCAGGAGTTGGTCAACGCGTGTCTACGGACCCTTCTTCCTTCGAATAGCAACTGGATTTTCCTACACTTAATTGTTCGCTTCCCATGCGTCGTCGTCCTGTAGCGGAGTCCCCTTCAGGGGGTTCCTCCACTGCCCTTATCATCGATATTTCTAAATTTGCTGATGACGGATTTTCTGGCCACGAATCTCGAGTTGATGAGAGCTCGACTGAGCCTTCGCTGAAATTTCGTGGTTCTTCTCGAAGACGCCCACCGAAGAAGCCGACTGCCGCATCACCCCGTACCTCTCCCCGTACTGGTAGTGCCTCTCGGAAGAATTCACCATCAAAGGCTGCTACCTCTTCTGTCCAGGCCGACGAACAGATTCCTCTCAAATTTGAGGATCTTGTCGAATACCTTCAGGATGGCTCGGTTCCTACTGGGCCGATTTCATTTGAAGATTTACATCAATACCTGTCACATAAGACAGACCACTCTACAACGCATGCTTTACTCTCAAAGTACGCATCGTTTCTCCCTCTAGTGCTTGATCAGATCCAAGTCCTTAATCAATGCATCTCCCGGCTTCGCAAGGAACATCCGTGGGCTAAAACCTATTTTAATCGATTCAAATCATTTCCTCCTGTTGTGAAGGTTCTTCAGCAAGCATTAATGGAAAAAAGTCTTCAAGATTGTATCTCTTAATTGCAGGGGATTTGCATCCCCATTTTCTAATGCCTTGGTACATGAAGACCTCACTCCGTTAGGAGCTGATCTTCTCTTACTACAAGAGACAAATTGCCAATCCACTACGATATTCTCACGATGGCGCCAGTGGAACTACACATTTCACCATGCCTACCAACTATCACCCCATAGTGGTCTAGCTATAGGTATCCGCCATACTTTCAACTCCATAATCACCTCTTTTTCGGTTCGAAACTTATGTCGAGACCTATTACAGTGTGCATCATTCACCATAGCTTCCACATCTTATCATATATTTAATATTTATATTCCAAGCTCTTCAACCCACTTGACAATACTTTTTACTCGCCTTCGTCGTGCCTTGTCTCGCATTCCCTCCATAGATCATGTTTTAATTGGAGGATTTCAATTGCACTCTGAATCCTACCCTGGACCGATCTCCTTCCACCAGAGAACGCCGTGTTAACTTGGTGAATCTTCTTCAGTCAGTGGTCTCCGACAACTCATTCATTGATGTTCACCGTCACTTCCATCCTTCATCAACTGTACATACTTGGCGCTCGCAACATAATCAAAATCCGTACACAGCTCGTCTTGAAAGATACTACGCCTCATCTACTCTTCTTACAGCTGTGACAGAATCTATTATCACTCCTACAGCTTCTTCTGGCCATTGTGCCATCGTTCTTATTGTTCAAGCAGTTCCAGCACAACCCCGTACAATTCGTCTATGGACTCTTGACGACACTCTTCTTACAGATCCAGACTTCTGTACTTCAGTACGCTCCTTCCTTGAGGACAAACGACCTCAACTTCAATCAGCTCCTTGTGGTCTGACTTTTTGGTTGAACATTAAACAGCAACTCGTTCTCCACGTTCGCAAACTTTCTTTTAAAGCAAAAACGCTTCAAAACATGCGTCTCAACCATGTCCGTTCCATGCTCTCCATCCTAAGCCTAAGTGATCTTCTCTTCTGCCACTATCATGAAAAACTGCGATCAATCCTCCTTCCTCTGGCTCAACAAGCTCTACGACGTCTCCGGCTACAACATCTATCGCCAGACGCATCCAATTACGATTTCCTTACATCCATGGAGAAAACACGAACAGCATCGAATTCACTTCGGCACCTTCGCCTCGCATCTGGAGAGGTGTCTGATGATCCACTCACTCTATGTTCCCAGGTCCGAAAGTTCTATACAAAGAAGTTCTGTGAATCTCCTCCGCCATCCTCTTCAGCTTTGGCATCACTTCTTTCTAACCTACCACAAGTTCCTCCCCATCTTGCCTCTTCCCTCCTCCTTCCTCCCACGTTCTCTGAACTATCCTCTACGTTTTCTTCTTTAAACTCTAGTGCCGCACCGGGTCCGGACGGCCTCACTTTCCTCTTCTATAAAACCTTTCTACCTCTCCTTCTACCATTTCTCTTTTCTGCACTTTCTGCTGCTTTCAATCACTCCCCTCTACCAAGGCGATTCACAGTAGCATATGTTGTACTATTCCCTAAGAAAGGTGATCTCCTTGACCTGGGGAATTGGCGCCCTATCTCCCTCTTAAATCTAGATTATAAACTTTATACTAAACTTCTTTCCCAACGCCTTAACCCCATTCTCACTCACATTCTCTCCCCAAATCAAACTTACACAGTTCCCGGCCGTTCACTTTCTCATAACATCCATCTACTAAATGATCTAATCCATCTTGCCCGATCTCGCTCTGAACCCCTCGCCCTTCTCTCTCTTGACCAACAATATGCTTTTGATAATATCTCACATTCCTATCTATCGGCTACACTCCTTTACTTCGGTTTTCCTCCTTCCTTCGTCTCTCTTCTTTTCTCACTCTATCAAGACGCCGTTCTCCAGGTCAAGCTGCCCACCTTTCTAACAGGGCCCATTCCCTTCCGCCGGGGAGTGCAGCAGGGTTGCCCACTCTCCGGACAACTCTTTGAAATCGCAATTGAACCATTCCTCCGCTCTGTACACCAATCCTTTAAAGCAGTTCTGCCACCACTCTCTGCCTGCACAAGACATCATGCCACTACCTCTGTTGCATACGCAGATGATGTCACCATCTGCATCCGTCATGACTCACAGTTTCCGTGTTTCCAACGTCTATTCACAGCTTATGCCTCATGCTCCGGTTCAGCGCTCAACTCATCTAAAAGCACTGGTTTATGGTGCGGCTCATGGGCACATCGTGTAGACACCCCTTGGGGAACAAGCTGGTCGTCCATCGCACAGCGTTTCCTTTTAGTTCATCTTGGTTTCTTGCAAGCTGCCCCCTCTACACGTGGAATGCTATTCACCCACGCTTCCTCAGGTCAACTGCCTCCTGGAGGAGAGCCCAGTTCTGCTCATCATTCTTCCAGAGAGCTCGCCTCTCTCGAACTTACCTAATCTCCTTGTGCACACACTCTTGGCTTGGTGTCAAGTCTCTACAACTCCGCCTTCATGAAATTACCCGATGTCTTACTTCTCTGATATGGACCTGCCACCACTGGGTCAGTGTCACAAAGCTTTGCCTCCCTCCGGATCACGGCGGCATCGGACTCATTGATACACAGGAGTACTACAAGGCCGTCAGAATTACTACTTTTCTCCGTCTCTTCACGTCGCCAGTACCAGATGCCGTTTTAGCTAGGGACGTCATCGCCTCCCCGAGCAACCCTAGCTTTTCTTTTCTCTCCTTACTACTCATGGACCACCAACCCCTCACCCTCATTCGACTTCCCCCTGCTTACCGTGAAGCTCTAACTTTCCTTCGTTCCCTCCCTCTCTCTCGTTCTTCACCTGATTCCACAACTGAGCTCCTTGCTGAACCCCTCTTTTATTCTTCGATTCTTCACCCCTCTCATCTTCCGTACTTCGCCTATCCTACCTGGCTCCGAGCAGGTGTAGTAACAGTTAAAGATCTCACTAACCCTGACCTTTTCTGGCGACCCTTCGCCAGCCTCCCTCCCTCTCTTCTCCTCTCATCCTCCTCTCGTGACGTCTACGACTCTATTCTTTCATCTATCATTTCTCAATTTCCTCATCTTGCTTCCCACTCAGGTCTTTCCTTTGTTCCTTCTGCTTCTCTCCCATTTCCTCTTTTCTTGCTTACTTCTGGCTCAGCTCATCCCATTTCTTCTCTCTCAGTGTCAGCTCTTTATCGGTTCCTCTCTATGTCCCATTCTTCTCCTCCTCTCCCCATTTCTGATGTTCCCCCTGCTGCCACTGCTACGGTTTGGTCCGCCGCCCTGTCTCCTCTTTCTGCTCCTCTAGAAATTAATACCCATTGGCTTTTCCTCCATCGCCGCCTTCCTGTTCCCTCCGTTCTTTTCCGAATGTCTCTTCTCGATTCCCCTCTTTGCCCTTTCTGTGCTCGGGAGGCTGATGTCTCCCATGTCTATCAATACTGTGTTATATTACTCCCAATGCTGAACTTGGCATTTACTATCGCCCAATGTTCCATTACAGCAGATCTTACATTTGATGCATATCGGACTCTTCTGCTACAGAACTCTCCCCCAGTCAAGCTTCCATCAGTCTGTGCCTATATTTTTATTTTAGCGAAGCATGTAATCTACGTGTTTCATCAACGCTGCAGATATTTGACTACTCCTCTTACTGTGCATGAAGCTTCTACGGCATTATTATGCCACTTCCGCGACCGCTTGACATCTCGACTTCGGCTAGAGTATTCTGTTGCAGTTACTCAGCGTCGGGAGAGCCAGTTCCTTGCCACCTGGTCACCGGCTGCCTCATGGTTTACCAGCTCGCCAGCGTCATTGTACCTGACGGTCGGCAGATTTGGTATTTGACCTTTTTGAATCAGAAATGCACATGTAATCTCAACAATCTGTTTGAAAGATCTTTGCGCAGCTTGGAAATTTACCGCACTGGTTTTTATAAAGGGCTGTACGTGTTTACACAGTAAATTGTTTTTTGTGACACTCATCTTGTATTTTTTTCTTACATTGACGTTCAAGTTAGTTCGTCTTTAGATTACATTTTGAGTATAAATATTGCAGTTAGTCATTAGCATAGTGCTGTATAAACATATAAACTGTTTCTGTCCTTTGTAACCATCTTTTTTTTTTTTCGATACCGTTTCTCTGCTTCATTAATTGCATAGTGTTGTTTTTTGTAATTTTGTTCTATTTTGTTTCCCGAACATGTTTGCACTGTGCTGTATAATTGTACATAGTTTTAAAAATATTGCGGAACAAGTAATCCATCTTATTTGCATCAGGATGTCCAAGTTTAGTTATTTCGTGTTATTCAACATTCCATTGATTTGTCTGATAATCAGTTTTTCAATTGCATAGTACTGTACATCCTTGTAAATATGTTGTGTTAAAATTCACTGTCATATCGTACCTTCTTTCAAGAGACATGTTGACTAATGATTCTTACTGTATTTTTTTGCACAAGTTAGTCAATTGCATGGTGTTGTACTCATGAGTAATATATTTTGAAAAACATTTTACCTATTTTGTTCTTTTGTGTGAGGTGATGCTTGGTACTATCATTCTTCTATTACTACATATGGATAGTGAGAATATGTTAAAGCTTTATTCATCGTGTGTTTTCTTATTATACTTACATTTTCTATCTGGTCAACAGAATAGTGTTACATTTCTGTATATGGTCCGATTTTGATTTGTAACATGTTGACACTGTGCTGTATATTTGTACATTGTTTCTGAATATTCCTGAACAGGTAATATATTCTATTTACACCAGGAAGTCCAAGTTTGTTCTTCTCCTGATATTCATCATTTCATTGATTTGTCTTATGATCAGTTTGTCAATTGCTTTGTACTATACATTCTTGTAACTATGGTGTGTTAAAACTTACTGTCTTATTGTACTTTTTTTGCAAGAGAAATGTTGTCTCATGAAGCTCTCAATATTTTCTTGAACAAGTTTGTTAATCGCACAGCAATGCACTTATGAGCAATAAGTTTTTGTTAAAATCCTTCCTAATTTGGTTCTGTTGTGTTTGGAGATGCCCAGACATGCTTGTCGCTGATCATTTATCACGAGCTGTAAGTTTGCTCCATTTTTCAACTTGTGCACTATGCTGTATATTTGTATATAGATTTTAGTGGTTTAACGATCTTTGATCGTATTTTATTTGTATTAAGACGTCTTTATTAGTTCGTCTCCTGATTTCTACCTTGAATAAAGATATTTTGAAACCACCTTTGGCCTTAATGCATGCACTGACCGTTCGAGACATGCTTTCGACAAGGTTTTGGAACACAGCGATAGGTATGCGCTTCCATTCAGTACATAATGCTGCCGCTAACTATTGCTTAGTAGTAGGCCTTGGCTCCAAACTTCTTATGCGGCGCTCTAATTCACCCCATTGGTGCTCTATGGGATTAAGATCAGGGTTCTGTGCTGGCCAGTCCACGCACGATACGGAATTATCGTCAAACCACGCCATAACAGTCCTTGCTTTATGGCTCGGTGCATTATTCTGCTGATACCAACAAGGCTCGGTTCCATAGTATTGCCACAGTGTTGGCAGGGCATAATTGTCCAGAATATCGATTTAGACGTGTTGGTTAACAGGTGTGTCCACGATAACAAATTGGCCAGGACCATGCCACGAAAAACACCCCCACACGAGTACACTGCCAGCTCCAAACTTGACCGTAGGGACAGTACACTTAGGTAAATAACGTTCCCCGGCTGCCGCCATGCTCGCACACGGCCATCAGACTGATGGATCGTGTATCTGGATTCATCAGCACATGAGACCTGTTTCCATTGATCTATGGTCCACGCTTCATGTTTTTTATACCATCCTATACGACGAGTAGCATTCCGAGTAGAGATGAAATGCTTATGAGCAGCCGCACGACCACGGTAACGCATGGAATGAGTATTTTTGCGAATGCTACGTGTACCTACCGAGGTTCCAGCATTTTTACTCACCTGTACACTGAGGCCTTGTGCAATACTCCGTCGATTAGCTGTAACGACTCTCCTGAGGCTTCGAAGTCCTCTATTATTGAGTTTCTTTGGTCGGCTGGTACGTTTTCCTGCTTCAGGCACGCCATGTGTCTTCCACTTATTCTGTGCATCCAAAACAGGTGACTTGGGTATGGTTAAACACCTCTCAGTTTCTCTTATGGACAACCTACTAATATAACACCCAACAATCTTTCCGTTCTCAAAGTCAGTTCTCTCCCGCCGCGACATTTTCACTCAGCCTCACAGGGCGATATGATCGCGGTCAGCTGCAGGATTGTTTTTATACCATTTGCAGCTGTTCCGTGCATCTTAACAACGCAGAGGATCCGTTCATTTGCTTTTGAAGGGTGTCCTGTGACTTTTGTCTATGTAGTGTATATATGGCATAACATGTTTCTTTGTGTATGTAGTGTCTTCTTGTGATAAGCAAATAAAGTGGAAAATCGGTTACGTTTTTCACTTTTAACAACGCAGAGGATCCGTACATTTCCTTTGGAAGGGTGTTCGGTGACTTTTGTCTATGTAGTGTATATAAGGCATAGCATGTTTCTTCTTGTGATAAGCAAATAAAGTGGAAAATCGGTTACGTTTTTCACTTTTACACATAACTCTGCGTTAATCCCAATATTTTGCAGCAGTTTCTATCGCTTTTTCAATTCAGCCATACGTAATTCATTTATACGTTTTTTGCTGTTGTAAGTTAAATTTTGAACTCAGATCATGAAAAATACACTGTTCTTTGATTCTTTGATACGCAACCCGTTATGTTACAGCATTGATGCACTAGAGACAGCGCTTTTTTTCAGTTACGAATAAGATGATGCAAGTAAAAATTTTATTAAATAAGGTTAACAATTATCTATTTGCACCGAATTCAAAATATGGAAACATGCAAAGACTAATAAATATTTTATCCAGCATTAATGCTAAATCAGCTACTGGACAAATTGCTTTCAAAAGAGCAATACTTAAAAATAAAGAATACGTAATAGGGATATTGAATATAAGAAAAAGTCTTATTCAGATTTACTACCTGGTCATTTAAAGGTAAGGGTTTTTTCATATATTGAATATGTGAAATAGTACAGAATTTCTTAACTGAGACATTGAATTCAGATAGCAAATAAAGTATTCACGTATGTATGCCTTGCATTATAAATTAGCGTAATGTAAAATTGCGAGTCAACCTTTCTTGCTCTTTTCTTTTTGCAGGCATCTATAATTTTACTATGTAAAATATTTAACAATTTAGAATTCCTTTAATTGGGTTGGAAAGAAAGTAATGTCTGCAAATGGAAGGCAGCAAAAAAGTGCTAATTACCGTATATACAAGTACAAATCAGTTCAAAATGTAGTCGTCATCGTCTGTCACGACAGGCTCCCATCGTCTAGGTAGCTGTTTGATACCGTCCGTTAAGAACTGTGGAGGATTGGACGCAAAGAAGGAGTAAGAGAGCGTTCGACATCGTCCAGGTTGGTGAACCGCTCGTAGCACAGGTACCATCTCTTCCCACATAGCACAGAATATTTCGTGTATGTTACACGTATGTGGCACTGAAACATTGAGACTTTGCAGATACGTTGCGCAATGTAACAGTAATGTTTTAGAAACCTTACAATTACGACAAAATGTCCTCAAACCTTACATAACTTTAAAACATAACCGATACGTTACAGTGAAAGGTCTTTGTAACTTCAACATACCAACTTCATGTTACTGTTACGCATTTGAAAGATATTTGTAACTTGGACCACAGTACTGTTACGTATTTGAAAGATATTTGTTACATCATCATATTACTGTTACGTATTTACTACGTTGAACATTATAGTTTTAATAAACTTTGTAAAATCGCAATAACAAATATTACACTCGACAGCTGTTTCAATAGCAACGACAGTCGTATTACGAGTTGTTTACGCTTTCACAGCAGGTTCCACGCAGTCCAATGTCCATTGGGAACAGTGGCTGAGTTAACATATTGATAACAAATAAAATGAAAATCGGTCCCAAATGAGGATGTCGAATTTCTATTGTACATGTGAAATAAATTACATTTCAGGGAAAAAAAGAAAGAAAATTAAATTCGTCATTTCTCTAAATACCTACCAATATGAAATTTCTCAGCATCAAGTAAAAAAAAACATCCCGGTGTAATATACTAATACAACAATATAGTCATCTACGTATATTTTATAAAATACTTTTTTGAATTTAAGAATTATAATAATAAAAACAATTACTTACTTTCGGATAATCTTGAATCACAAAAAAAAAAAAGAAAAAGAATGAAATATTAAATCAACTATACTCGAGTACGACAGTATCACCAAAGAATATCCCAGTAACACGTTGAAATACGACTACGAGAGTGCTACGGTGAAATGGCATAAATACGCATGCGCATCCACCCCGTTGCTAAACCAAAAATCTTAAATATCGCAGGAATGTAACATCAAGGTAGCAATTATGTTTAATGGAAACTATAAACCAGTAGTATCGGTGAAAGCTATTTTTAACGTAACCCTAATGTACAAAGAGTTATGTTCCAAAATAGATGTTGCTGAAACGTAAGTGTAAGATATTTCTGAAAGTGTAACGAAAATGAGATATTGTAACATTATTGATACATATCTGCAACGTTTTGTGCTGCATGGGTTGTGACAGGTTACCCATGCTATGTGACGTATCGCTCCATCGTGCTGTAAGCTGGCGCCCTTGCAATTCAGCACTGCTGGTGGTTTTGACATGACCGATGCGTGCAGATCGTCGAGCTTACGACGCTACACATCGGCGCTTTTTAGCGTCTTTTGTAAAAAAAGATCGTGCTTATGTTAGCGGTTTGTCCGTCCGTCCGTCTGTACCCACGATATCTCTGCAACTGTCAGTCCGATTTGAAAAATTCTTTTTGCGTTGGGAAGCATGAAATACGCGAATGATGACCCTTTATTTCGTTTTTTTACGATGTACAATTTCGCCGCTAGTAAACGCCGATGATGTCGAATTCAAAAATACGTTTTATTCCACATATTTGCTTCTAAACATCCGATTGAAAAACGTCTTTTATCTTCCGATTCCATTTATGTCGAAGAGTATTTTAGATGTAGGATAGTGTTGGACAGTGTTTCCAGTGTGACATGTTTTTCATATAATTTCAAAATTTTTAAGTATTTCGTAGACTTTTCGATAGGGGCGTAGAGGTAAATTGCATTTCCCCCTATATCTCTGCTTCTAAATCTCCGATTTGAAAAATTCTTTTTGCACCGGATACAGCTCCTGATGGAAATCGTTCGCACATAATTTCTAATTTTTGTAAAAAATGGTTTGGCCACCAGAGGGCGTAAATCTTAATTTCCGCTTCTGATGTATTTGCAGCAAAATATGAGCTTCTAAATTCTCGATTGAAAAAATTCGTCGTTTGTAGACCGTTAGTCCTTATGTTGACAAACCTTTTAGAAACATTTTCTTCTTAAAATAATGCATGGTTTCTACACCAGGGGGCGCAGATGTATATATTGTTTTTGTCAATATCTCTACTTCTAAAAGTCCAATTTGAAAAATTCCTTCTTTGTTGGATAGTGTTTCCGATGCGAAATGTTTTCCCTATAAATTCAAAATTTTCAAGTAAATCATAGACTTTCCGCTATGGGGCACAAAGGTAAATTGCGTTTTCTGCGTTATTTCTGCTGCTAAAACTCCGATTTGATAAATTCTTCCTGTATCGCATACAAGACCTGATGGAAAATAATTTTCACATAATTTATAATGTTTGGTAAAGAATGGTTTGGCCACCAGGGGCATAAGTGGTAATTTCTGCTTCTGATGTATTTGTAGCAAAGTCTGGGCTCCTGAAAACTCGACTAATTCTTTCTTTACTTGGACCGACAGTGCTCATATGGAAAAACCTCTTGAGAATACTTTCTTCCTAAAATAATGCATGGCTTTCCCACCAGGGGACGTAAAGTCACATCTTATTTTTGTCGATATCTCTGTTTGTAAAAGTCCGATTTGAAATATTATTTCTATGTTGGAAAGCGTTTCCGGTGCGAAATGTTTCTCATATAAATTCATGTTTTTCTTAACTCACAAGTCTGCAACAAAAGGGCATAAGCTCACGATTCTGTTTATAACAATATCTGAGGGACTAAAAACCCGATTGAAAAACTTCTTTCTTCGGTCAGATACTATTGTTTTCCATACCGGTTCCATTGACTTTGAATAGATTTGATAAATTTAAATTGCGTGAGAACGTGCTTATTACACCCGAAAATTTGGTGTCATCTTTCTTGTTTTGTGGTGTTATCCGGCAGCAGCTCAAGAAAGAGGAACACTCCTCGTACACCACCAAACACGCAACATGACTTTACATGGGTGTAACCCGGCTTTGGGGGTCGGCATGGGCTCATGTTTTGGGCCCAACCACTCTTTCCGGGTGCTGATATTGTCATACAGGACCAATTTCTCGTCACCTCTCACAATGCAATCCAAGAACGAATCAACTTGATCACGCGGAAGCAGAGAAACCCAGGCACCTAGGTGATTTGCTTTCTGCTCAACTGTGAGCTGGTTGGGTACGCGAACTGCACTTTCTAAAGTTGACGTAGATGCGTGACAATGCTCGTGTGGGTGGACCCCAGCTGTTCGGCCAACTTCCACATGTGACCACTTGGGTCGGTCTCCACTAATGTCTTCGGCATGTTGATATCCACTGTTGCTGGTCTCCCGGCATGTTGACGGTCTGACAAGTCAAAATATCCCTTTCGACACCGTTCGAATGAAAGACAGCGCTGATGATGTGATATGACTTTGTGGGACACAATGGTAATGTTCTTTACAGCACTTGCGGGGTGTGCTACCGCAACGAATCTCATACAGCATTCTATGGCAGATGTGCGCCTTGTCCACTTTCATGTGGGCTACCACTTACGCTCTTCGCCTTCTAACGGCTAACTACCACTGACTTAAGCCACCTACTTGCTGATGTCATGCCTGTGTGCTGCGCAATCTCAGTGGCCAATGTTCTTCATGTACCTCTTTATCGGACATTACTTTTTTTCACACTCCCATATATGGTTTTTTACATTTATTCGTTTTTAAGGCCATCCCCTAGAAAAATGTATAACCGAGGTTTCACTGTATTTTTTTCTCATGTGCTAATGCATTCGAATCGTAAAGCTATTCCGAGACAGACAGCCATACACACTCAAATAGGCTTGTTAGCATTTCCAGTACTAAAAGTTTAAATTAAAATGATCTTATGCTACTTGATACTACGGTAAGCGACTTGACGACTTAATCCTGCGCCGTCAAAATGAGGACCCTGCAGGGAGAAAAAGAACTCTCTCAAAATTTGTGTAGTGAAGGCGTTGCGGGAGCAATTCTGCCACGAGCCGACGGGTCTTCACCCGGAGAAGATCGGCTGCGGGACTGGTCATTCTACACTGTCCCGGTGGGACAACCGTTTTCCGCCCGCACCCCATTACCCGTTCGTGTGGCGTGCTAGATGGGCGGGGATTTCTACGAGGGTTGTACCGAAATTAATGCAAAAGTGGGCAACACTTTTGTATTAACTAAAACAGGTTGCTCAAATTGCATATGTTGGTAAAGAAACTCTTTCTCTACACAAAGATCTCTATACAAAGATGTCTACTCAACATAGTCTCTATCACAAGCGATGCATTTTCGCGATCATTGAACCCAACTTTCGAATCCGCTTTGAAAGAATTCACGTGTGTACTGCTGTACCCACTTCTTTACAGCCACTTTCACCTCGTTTGTGCAATCAAATAGCTGTCTCCGGAAACTTTCCTTCTTCGGACCAAACAGGTGGAAGTCGGAGGGCGCCAGATCTGGGTTGTACAGTGAATGGGGGACCACCGATCACCCTAATTTGCTGATCGCCTGATTTGTTGCCAAAGATGTGTGTGATCTCGCATTGTCATGGTAAATGTGGATTTATTGTTCGGTCTCTTCCTTCTTATCGCTTCTCTAAGCTTCCTGAGCATCGCAATGTACTGCTCACTGATCACGGTACTGCCACGTTCCAGAAAATCAAGAAGAATGACACCCCCGTCATCACAAAAACAGTTACCATGACTTTTTGTGCTAAACGCTGGCCCTTGAACTTCTTAGCACTTAGTGAAGAGGTGCGGCGCCATTCGATGGAATGATTCTTCGTTTCCGGATCGTAAAGATACGTCAGCGTTTCATCCCCTGACACCAGATCAGAAAAAGACGTGTCTTCATTGGCTTCAAACGCTTCAAGCATATCAGAACAGAATTCCACTCTTCTCTCCTTCAAATCGGGTGTCAGCTGTCGAGGTATCCACTTTGCACATACTTTCCTATACCCTTAGTCTTCCACCCTCTTCTGTATGGCATTGTGACTACAATCCAGTTGTGCAATAATCTCACGGATTGTGACTAGTCTCTCCGCGCGAATCAATTCATTCGTGTCAGTGGTCGCAGATGATGGTCTCCCACTGCGTGGTTTGACTTCCATGCTGGTTTCCCCTTCTTTAAACTTCTCCCTCCGTTTGCGCACATTGTTCTTCTCGATGGGATCATCTCCGTAGACATTCTGTAGCCGTCTGTGGATGTCCTACAGGCGACACCTTTTCTTCGTCAATAACTCAAATATTTAGTGGGGCTTCGACTTGGATTTCGGTATTTGCCTGCAATGAAGAAGAAAGGTTGCTGTAGAGAAAGAGTTACTCTACCAACATGTGCAATTTGAACGACCTCTGTCTGTTAATATAAAAGTTATGCCCACTTTTGCATTACTTTCCGTACAACCCTCGTTTGGCTGGGAGATTTATTTGTCAACGCTGGGGTAGCTGCTCAAACAATTTAACGTGCAAAAAATGTTCCCAAGAAATTCTGAAACTTATTTTTTTTTTGACACCAGTACCAGAAAGCAAAGCCCCAACAAAGAAATTTCTTGAATTATGAACTCAGATTTCTGTAGGAAGGGCAATAACTTAGAATTCCCCTAATGTTTCGTCTGGGCTCTTTTTATTATCACTTTAGACACTTACCTCGTACGGCTAATGGTGACCAAAAATCAGAAAAACTTTAATGTTGGCATAGCACAAAGTGAAATGCCACCCCTGTAACAGAATACTCTGACGTGCTGGATTCTGACTATTCTTCCGAGATGTGGCAGTATCGGAGGCAGCTTGGGCGGTGCGCTTGTCTGATAACGATGCCCCTTTGCTAGAGCCAGTGCCCCCAGATTAGAGAAGGAGGCTGCCCATAGCACCCCATGTTACTGCTCATGGTGGGCAATAAGCTCTGAAACAAGAGAAAGAAAAATGAACAGAACGAGACAAAACTCCGCGAGCTTTATTCTTGCCAACACTTGCCGCTTTTCATTCACCAAATGATATGTTAAGTTCCAGATCTGTACTTCAGTTTTAAAACAAGAATGTAGACCCCCAATTTTCTGTTGTAATGAGCACGTCTTTTTTTAATATTTTCCGTCACGAATTTTCTACTTCTAAATGTTTTATCGATTTTAGGACCTGTTTAAAATAATTAAGCATATTTCTACAATCGATAAAACATTTAGAAATAAAAGTACAGCGAAACCTCCGAATAAAGGTCACTGCCTGGACCGGGCAAAAGTGATCGTTATTAGGAAGTGGCCATTGTTTGAAAGGTTAGGCCAAAGTTCACGTCGCTAGGCCGTTGCCTTTCTGCAAAGGCAAAACAAATGTGTGAAGCGTTGATACACTAGAAAGAAAACGTTGCAGTGATTTTGTTTCAAATACTGAGTGCTAAATAAAACTGAATATAGTACTGAATAAAATGATGCATGTGTAGAGGATTTTAATAAATCAACGTCTGATATCTGGTGTTAAGCAGCCCTTAAAAATAGCAAGCTAGGCGATATAGGTTAGTGTTTGCCATAGGAAAGAAAAAAAGAAAAATGCTAGATAGTAAAGCATAACTACACCGTTATCTAGCCCCGCGCCGTTAAGTAGGAACAGAACCCACTGGTACCAAACAAAGAAACATCGCCCTCCAACGGGCAAAAATTCCACGCCTTATCAACCACTCCTGTCGCTCCCGGGAGCGATTGAAAGATACATAGAAGCTACAGTTAGCTTAACGTAAAACTAAACTTTTGACTCATTTCTTTTCACTTAAGCATACCACTGTACCAATCATAACTCAACCCAATACGCCTTTAGCAATAAATATTCTTTGTCCCTATCTTATCCCTCTTGCCGAAGTATTTTTGTCTTATCTTATTTCTCTTGCCGAAGTAAAGCCGCGGGATCGATTCCCATTCAAAGATGACGACATTTTCAACTTCTTGGATACTATCTGACTTAACATCCATGTCATAGTTATACCAATAAACGGATTAACATCTTCCAAATTTGTATTGTACAATGGTGTAATCCCGTATTTTATTCATTGATATTCTACGCCTCCGGGCAATCACGGAAATAAATTCTAAACCTCCAAATTCGCTATATATGAATGCGAGTTCTTTTGACTAGCGAATCCTGTGAAGGTTATGTTCAAATTACTCGGAAACTTGTAACTCGGTCATTCTGGGTGGTGTAGTGGTTAGCATACTCGGGCGCAAACCAGGAGACGCGGATTCGATTCTCGCTCCAGGACGACTAAATTTGCAAGCTTCTGAATAAACATTCTGAACATCCGACTGCGAAACGTCTTTCTCCTTTCGATACAATTTCTTACAAAGACTATATTGGGTACAGCTTCATTTTAACGTAATGGACAGTACAAAGATGAAGTTGTTATTCCGTCTATTGGTGTAAATTATGACCAGAGTGGTAAGTGTTATAAAACCCTTACCACTCTAGCCATAATTTACACCAGTAGACAGAATAACAACTTCATCATGAGTGGTAAGTGTTATAAAACACTTACTACTCTGGTCATAATTTACACCAATATGCGGAATAACAACTTCATCATGAGTGGTAAGTGTTATAGAACACTTACCACTGTGGCCATAATTATACCAATAGACGGAATAACAACTTCATCATGAGTGGTAAGTGTTATAGAACACTTACCATTCTGGCCATAATTTAAACGAATAGACAGAATAACAACTTCATCATCAGTGATAACTGTAATAAAACACTTACCACTCTGGTCAAAATTTACACCAATAGACGGAATAACAACTTTATCTTCGTACTATCCATTACGATAAAATGGAGCTGTACCCAAAATAGCTGCACCCAAATAGTCAATAAATGGAGCTGTACCCAAAATAGCTGTACCCAAATAGTCAATAAATGGAGCTGTACCCAAGCAGTCAAATTGTATCGAAAGGAGGAAGAAGTTTTGCAGTCGGATGTTCAGAATGTTCATATGGGATAAAAGACATTTTTAATTCGATAGTACAGCGGCGAAGTTGTGCATCGGAGTAAAACCAAAAAGAAAGGATCACCGTCCTTACATTCTGGGCTTCCCAGCGTAAAGAAAGTTTTTCAAATCGGAATAATACTTGCAGATATATGGTGTCCCCAGACGGATGAGCGGACAGACGAACGAATGGATAAATTGATACTATAAACACGTACCTTTTACCCAAAAGACACGCTAAAAATTATTTTATCTAGTAGTTTAATGTGCAACCAAGTGCGGTTTTTTTTCTTTTTGTGTCCCTGGGAAACCGTTTCAAATTTTCAACAAAAGCTTATATCGGAAAAATGCAGTAGATGCATTTGTTTACCCATGGCAAGGAAATATTTCGATTCATCGCTGATTTCGTTTGATCAGAGAGACAAAAATATTTTGCGTTTACCTACAAAACATGTACGCCGTGTGAGCAGTTAACAAGTGGAACCAGGTATTCGCTTCTTTTCAAACAACCACGAAGAAACAAAAATTAATCCAGAGGTGCTTTGGCGTCAGTCATAAGTTTTCAGTGTGTTTATTTATCTATGCTAAGTAAAGTAGTTGATTGATTCCGTCAATAGCCATATCCGCCGTGTTTTTCTGTTTCTTTTCATCTTCCTCGGAAAAAAGTCATTTGATTTTTAGAAAGTTTAATGCATAAGAAGACGCTTAAAGCGTTTCGTGGGGAAAAGACAAGAACAAATTATTCAGCCCTTTTCCCTTCATTAAAAAATGCCGAAGAACTGCGTTTACGGCATGGAAGCCTTTAATGAACCGTATAAACGAAACCCCTAGCAAATACTTCACGTCTTGAATTAAAGCTTTTTACAAGATATTTCTTCAAAGTCTTCTTCAGAGTGTAAGGAAAATTAAAGAAAAAAATATTTTTTTTTTTTTTTTGCAATTTACAGTTTAAGACTAATTTCTTGAGGACTAACATGAAAGAATTAAAAGAAGTATGTATATTTTCATCCTACCCATTTTCTGAAGCTCAGTTTTTATAAAAAAAAGTTTGCTTTTTTTCCTATATTTAGCTGAAAGACTCCAAGCGTGCGTTGGTATCATTAACCGTTGTTTCTCGGCAATTAACGCCGGCCGCCATTTTCCGATTTGGTATTCCGCTTTAATCGCATTTGGAGGGAGAGAAGAAGCCAAGAGAAAAAGTTCTTCGGAGCTGGCAGTAATAATTATAGCTATGACTGAAATTAGAGACAATTTAATTAATTCTAGTGTTTCCGCCACGAAAGTTGGAGAGATTAATGCACCGAAATAATAAAAAATAAAAAAAAAATAAGGCCTCTGAAAGCTCATGAATAAAAACGGCTGCGTTTACGGCGCGCTGAGCACTGTGGTAAAACAAAGAACAGTCGACTTTGTTTCGATTTCTTTTAAAGTGGAATTCATCCGTGAACTGCAAAACATTGTAATATTTGCAAGAGAATTACAGTTGCGAAGAAGCATAGAATCAGATGTAAAAGGTGTGGGAAAACTGGATGCTGAAGATCGTTTCTTAATTTACAAGTTGTAAAAACTTGTGTGATCAGAATTTGCTTGGATTCACTGCGTTTTATTAAACGGAGACAACGATTAACCAAGCTAATGAACTATTACTTCAAACATGCAGAGAAAGTGGTGTCTGCAAATCGTACCAGAAATGAGGTTCACTAGTTAAAAAGAAAGACACCTTTGCTGTAATTTTTATTGTTCGTTTCATTTGCAAATGAGAGAATCTTTCTTTTTGAATACTGTGCCTTTCCTTTTGAATTTTAAATCTCTATATCAAATGTATAATAAATGAAAATAAAACTTTAAGGATTAAAAAGACTTTATGGTGCAAGAGGAATTTCCTTTTACTATTTACTAGACTTAATGTAGAAGTGTAACAGGAAATGTTTAAGGTGTTGTTTGCATTCATAGAACCATGTATTCACGCCCAGTATAGGGCGTCAGCATAATACTACGATGCGAGGGGATTTTTCTTAGGGAAACCGGAGTCCAGGAGAGAAGAAACTGATAACGGAGTCTGAAAGGGATCGTTTCCAGGAGTGCCAGTAAGAGGAGATCAAAGGGAAACCAGGTTGTTCCAGGACGTGTCCCTAGCTGCCCGAGGTGGATATACTGACCGAATGAAGTTGACTTTACGAATGTACAAATGAATTAACGACTTGATCATATTCGCGAGAGAGCGATTTCTTGCCTCCCTGTAAGAGAATTTATAAGTTAGGAGAGCTAGAAGGTATAACCGGCAAGGAGCGTACGCAGCAAGATCCCTTGTCGGTTATACCTGGGATAAAATCTCATTATACCTGAGATAAACTGTCGGTTATACAATAGTAAAAAATCTGTTCCAAAAAAGAAAGAAGTGCAAATGTAATCCTCAATTCTAATCTTCTTTGCCATTAACTTTCACAAACTGTTAGCGAAAAATAAATATGCAGAAAGATAAAGGTCTGAAAGTGTAAATAAAATGGGCAAATCTACAGCTTGGATGTCTTAGGAATACGTTGGATATCTACGGATAAAAACGCACATGGACAGTGTAACATTCTATTGCGAACTTTTTTTTTTTAGCATAAAGTTCTTTATGCTCTTCTAAAGCATACTCTGCATTCAGATGTGCTGAGAAAGGACATGTTTTAATTAAAGTACCAAGGGATTAAGCTATTTTTTCTCAAACTCCAGCAGTGAGTTTACTGCGATTAGTTTGTTCCAAATGGAATGTCTTGATAAAGTAACTGCTCAGCAAGACATAGAGAGCAGAATTTACCTAAAGCTCCGATATATAAATATTAGCAATATATTAAATAGCAAAGCGTTTGATTATACAGGGGGATTCATAATTAGTGTCGTGGTTTCAGTGGCATATAATCGAAAAACAGGTAACAACAAACTAAAACCTTAAACAGAACATGACAAATGACGACTAAAAGTTTTATTACCTGTGGAATCAATATATCAGATACTTAGTGATAATCAATCTATTGCTAAAGCACTTTGACATGCGCCCCTTTTTCGGTGCGTAAGATATCAAAGCGATAATCAATTTCCTGCCAAGTGGTCGTCAGCATTTGCGGCGTTACTGTTGCTATCGCAGAACCAGTTATGGTCTTCAGGTCATCGAGGGAGGTCACAGGAGTCCGGTAAACAACATTTTTCACGTGTCTCCACAGGAAGAAAACCAGTAGCGTAATATCGGGTGCGCGGAGGCCACGAAATGGTACCACCACGCCCAACCCAGCGCCCAAGAAAATGCAGGTCAAGAAATTATCGGACAATAACAGCCCAATGCGGCGGTGCGTCATCGTGCTGGACCATCACATTGAGCTGCGGATCTTCCAACTGAGGCAACAGATACAGCTGTAGCATGTCCAGATAGGTCACCGCTGTCACTGTTTTCTTCACAAAGAAAAAGGGCCGCAACACTTCCGAACATGACAAAGCGCACCTGACGTTATCGTTTTGTCTATCTCGTTAGACTTCTCGAATGGCGTGAGGGTTTTCGGAACCCCATATTCTGCACTCATGCCGATATTCTGCAGTTATGCCAATGAAAAACGTTGGTTCATTACTAAATATCCATGTTCGCAGGTAATGTTCATCAACTTTGACTTTAGACAAAATGTCTTGGACTAATTGGAAACTGCGGGGTTTATTGTCCTGCTGTAAATAAAGCCTGTACAATCTGCAGTTTGTACGCACGGAGTTGTAGGCGGTTATGCAGAACTCTCCAAACAGTTGTTTGTGGCATACCTAACTGCGACGCAGCTCGTACCGTTGATTTCTGAGGGCTTCGAAAAAAGGCTTCCTGGACGCGATCTCCTGTTTGATGCTGCACGGTACCAGTCTGTTGAAACTGTTTTAACCAACGTCCGATAACATTATCGGAAGGTGGAGCTCTGCCATACTGCGTTTTGTAACGACGTTGCTTTGTGATAACTGACTTTGCTTTTAAGAACCTGGTACGCACATTACTTTTTCTCGAACAATCGCCATTTTGAAGTAGGACGTCATTTCAGCGGGTGTTGAGAACGTGTTTATGCTGTAAGCAATTTTATTTGGTCGGTTACGGTTTGATCATGCCAGGCCAAGGAAACCTGGACAATAATTGTGAATCACGCTTTACAATGGAAATTTTTCCTAATTTGAGATAGAACTGGGAAATAATGTCGATACACTCTTGAATAAATGGCTTTTGCGGGAAAACAAATTCTTAGTTCTCTTGCCCCCACTTTACTCATATTCAGGAAAAGACTGCGTGAAATAGTATACTATCCGTTCTATTGTCACATTTTTTGCAGTAGAAAGAATAAAAGAAACAGTGTTTTTAATGTTTTGCGTACTTTTTATGATTCCATAATTTTAAATCTCAGTTCTTAGCTATTATATTTCAAAAAGAAAGCCAACGTTAAGAACAGCTAAGAACTGTACGACAGTGTTCGAGTTTTTTGGTGGTCGTCTGGTCCGAGACCACTAAACATTAAGTCGGTCCATCAAAATCAAGATGTCAGCGGGCGATCTGTCACTTTTTTCAGGTAGTGTCATTGATTCCAGAAAAAAATATTTCTAAATATTTTCCTTCATTGTAGATGGCGAATAACTTACTAGTCCTTGTTAGAAATCAACACTGCAAATGTGCCTTTCGGGCTTCCATTGCATTCAATAAAAAGGGCATTTCTTCACTGAGCGACAGGTGGGTTTGCGGTGCATATTTACTTTTGACTGCTGTTCAAAGCCTCTGCCAGCAGATTTGTCTTTGTTTTTCAAAGTGTGTGTGTGTGTGTGTGTGTGTGTGTGTGTGTGTGTGTTTAACAAGAAAAGAGAAGTCGTAATGTATTACTATGTGTTTGTGATAAGCATCGTGAAGTGTCTCTTGTTAACCCATACAGTGTTTTTATTTTCATTTTAAATGAAAAGAAAAATAACTGTAATGAATTGGTAAGTTCATTTTTTTTCTGTTTCTACCTTTGCACGTATCCTGCGTGCAGCTAGTGAGCAGCTAACTACCTTCTACTGAAAGCAAAGAATTTAGGTTGTAAATTTAATTTTTTTACAAATCACCAACATTTTATTACTAACCTCTTCAAAGTTCAATGGATGAAAATAGCGCTGAGCGAAAATCCCTAAGTAAAGTATGCTAAAAGTGATTTGCTCCAGGCAAGCGCGGAATGCTAGAATTTTGGCAGCCAGCCAGCTAACTGTATTTTTCATAAGAATCTCCGTTGCATCAAGCGAATATTGCGAGAAAAAGGCAATAACACCATCGAGCTTATATTAGATGGGGACACCACTGACCCTGCCGCCATAGGACACGGCTAATCGTTGGCGTGACGTCACATACAGGCAAAAAAGAGCTAAATTATACCGTTGATGAAGCAGTAAGCTTGTGTATAGTTGATATAGATCATTGAATTACTCATTTTATCTGTCTACTAGATCAGGCGAAAGCCTTTGACTCTGTAAATCAAGATGTGCTAATGAACATTTAGCAACAATATGGGTTTACCGATACTATCATTGAATGTATAAGCATGCTGCATACAAACTCATATGCGAAAGTGTTGATCAACGGAAAAAAATAAAGATATTTTAACAGAAAGAGTAATAAAATAAGGTTTACCCCTATCACCAACATTATTCATACTAACGATATAGTTACTTCAAAATAAAATTCAGGAAAATAACAACATTCAAGGTTTCCCAATTCTAGGACTAAACAATGAGTTCATCAAATACACTGCTTAAGCCGATGATGTGGTGTTATTGGTAGCATATGAAAAATCAATCTCAGAGGCAACGAAAATTTTTGAAAAATATGGGAAATAATGGAGCTGAACTTAATGTTAGCAAATCAGAAAAGTCTTCTCTGGAAAAGATGGATACAACAAGCAAGAATTCCGAGTATAGTGAAAAAAATATTTTAGAAAAAATAACGGAGATGTTGAAAAAGAACAAAAAGAGAAAAAAAAAAGATCTCACCACTATATACGTTGGGAGACTGATTAAAAATTATACTTTCGTATTTACATTAAGTATTTCAATTCGTACTGAGAAATATATAGCGAAAGACAATTTAAGAAGAAAAGCATCGATATTTATTGCCATTCGTGATTCCTTTTTATTTCAAGGGTGGGCAGCAAACCATGTATTTCACACTGTCATATGCTTGTTTTTTCTATCTCGTACGACATCATTAACGAGACGATACAAATTACATCTTGGCATTGTAAAGTAAAAAAGACCAATTCAATGACAACTTCATGGAATTTTAATACTATCGAAGGTTAATATGGACAACTTAATATTTACTGAGGGTTGCCAGATCGAAAACAGTAGATTGCTCGCGGAAAAACCTTGATAAATCCGTTTTGCGGTGAAAAATACCACCATGTTAAAATATGCATACGTGCTATTATGCATTTAGGTACGTTTGTATTATTTATAAACATGGCTCAACCAAGAGAACAAGCTGGATTCAGGAGACAGCACCATAAATCATATCCATGTACTGAGCGTACTAATTGAAATATCAAGCAAGGCATACATTGATGAGTAAATTTAGTGGCGTAAAAAATTTAGATGGGCATCTTTTGGGAGAAACAGTAAACAGTTTCTAGGTCATTACGTCTTAAAAGAAAAATGTTTATAATCAATTGTGAGGTATATTCTAGATTAACTTTCCTTTTTTGGTTTCTTTACCTATGTAAATCTTGAGTTTATTCTCAGTATTCTTCACACTTAACGGCATATCTTTTCCCTCAAACGAATACGTTTGGCAATACAATTGAGGTTGAATGCACGTGACGTATGCCTGATATAAGATAAGAACAAGAGATAAAAAAGAAGGACTGATCGATTGCTTGAAGGGCGTTGAAGAGAGCGATTATTAAGAGCGTTGTATTGTAAACTGATGATTATTGAAAAGAGTGTTGTATTCATGTGTGGTGTGTAGAGTACATTGTGATGTTATCGTTCAGATGGAAGTGTCTTCTACAGCCTGAATAAAGTTTTCCCGTAAGTTGACTTCTGCTGTTTCTTCTGGCCGTTAAGGTTTTCTTTCATTTAGGAACTATTTCCTAGTGTATTGATGTATTAAAACAGCGTAGAAGTCGAAGAGACTTTTACATTACATTGGCGCCCGAATTCCTTCGAACAAATTCATAGAAGTCACGAAAATGGCAAATTTAACGGATCTTATCGGTCTCTTTTATGACCGCTATAGAAATGATGAGGCTCATAATTCTACAGCTGACAATTTATGTACTCAGCGTTATAGAGTTCCTCATAACTCACCGAGCGCTATATACCAGGCCTGCGGTTCTGACTTACCAGACAGTGAGTATGCGAGGTACGAAGCTTATGTACCGCGTACTTCGACCGCAGTGCCTCAACAAATATTTACCCCACCACCCCCCGTGAGAAGGAGCAAAATTCTTGCTCATTACGTAACCCATGCGGGTTATACTATATTTAGGGGAAACGGCGGTTCGCTTTGGTTTTTGGAGGATCTTGACGATCATTTTGACCTTTATAATGTTCCTGAAGACTGTCAGATACCTATTGCTGGCACATGTTTGCAACACACGGAAAACGTCTGGTACAGACAGTGGCGTCGAATGAACGCAGAGGGCTCCTATCAGCAATTTCGACCTGACTTTTTGGATTTCTTTCCTTTTGGTACCAATAAGGCCGGCCTTGCACAACAACTGTTTTCCAGGCGACAGCGAGCGTCAGATAGCCCGGTCTCGTTCGACCTGGAAACAGTTCGACTTTACAAAATATGGGATCCCGCTACAGTCGAGTCTGATATTTGTGACACCTTAGTACAGCAGCTGGATCCCTTCCTGCAGGATTATCTGGAAGTTCGACGTCCTGTCTCCATTCATGAGTGCCTGAAACTCGTTCGAGTCTATGAAGAACGCCACAGCAAGGGACAATCTTCACAGGTTCAAGAGTACCGCCAATATACGCAGTACCACGAACCTCATATTCAAAACAATAGATATCAGCAGCCAAAACAGAACATTCATCAAGGACAATTTTTCAATCAGCCTCAGAGCAGTCTAGATCCGCGCCGCCGCATCGTCGGGCACCAGAGGCGCGACATCCTGGTCATTATGGAAATCAGGACACCCAAGTTTCTCGTCCCCGGGATAATTACTACCCGGTTGACAAGACATATCCAAAACACCGTGCTGGGGAGCAAGGCAAGCCTAATGATAATAATTCTGCCTCTCCTACACGTTACTACAATTCAGCACGTCATGGTGGTTCGCCACATTTCCAAAATCAATCTAGACATTCTAATAAGTTTCATGACAATTTAAACTTCAACAGGAGGTAGATGGGTCGAGTCTATCTCCTCGTTTCTCTGAAGACCTCAAATCTCTCTTGTTAACTATTCAAGCTCCGCTTTTGCCTGATATTCATGTGACCTTGGGCAAAGTGGTGGTGTCGAGTAAAATTGATTCCGGATCTGACATCTCTGCATTAAATTTTGATTTCTGTGCTGCTACCTTTCCAAACGCTTGTGTCGAGCCCTCCCAGTAACGTCTGCGAGGTACCGACAATAATGTTTTTGCCATCTCTGGATCAGTTAATTTACCAGTCAAGATTGGCAAAGTTCAAGTTTCTTATACTTTCTTTTTAATCCAAGAGTTACCCGTGGATTGCTTTCTGGGGTTGGATTTCATTAAAATGTTTAAGCTCACACTTGATTTCGAACATGGCCTAATCTTAATGCCTGATATTAGTCCTCCCACCCCAGAAGAGCCAATTGATTTTTCTGCAGTTCTTGCAATTGACAGATTATTGCCTGAATATAAAAGGTGAACTTGGTCAGGTTTTACACAGCAGACCAGGGTTATTTTCTGATAACCCAGGGTTTACACAGGTGGTGTATCATACCATTGATACGGAAGGAGCTAAACCCACAGCATGTAAACCTTATCTATGTCCGAACCAGAAAAAAGCTGAGTTCCAAAAACAAATTCGGGATATGCTCCATTCGGGGATAATTAAAGAATCACTTAGTCCTTGAGCAGCACCTGCTTTTCTTGTTCCAAAGAAACAATCTGGAGAGTATCGCTTCGTAATTGATTATCGTAAACCCAATGCGGCAACGAAATCTATCAATTACCCATTGCCTATAATTAGCGATATTCTCCAGGACTTATCGTCAACAAGCTGACTATCAACTTTGGATTTAGCTAGTGGCTATTGGCAGGTGGCTGTCCACCCAGATTCTGTAGAAAAAACTGGATTTATTACCCCGTTTGGAGCATATGAGTTCATAAAAATGCCCTTTGGTTTGGCATATGCTCCAGCAACGTTTCAGCGCTTAATGGACTCAGTCTTACGTCCTGTGCTCCGACCTAATGTCCATGTTTATCTGGACGATATTATCGACTCTTCTGAGACTGTTGAACAGCATCTGTCTCTGTTGGACCAAGTTTTCGAACTGCTACATAATGCAAGTTTGACTTTAAAGCCTAGTAAATGTCAAATTGGCCGGGACGAAATAGTATGTCTCGGATTGAAAATTACCCCTAAAGGTCTTCTAACTGACCACTCAAAGGTCAAGCCAATTTCAGACTTTCCGAGGCCTAAGTCGGCGAAAGAATTGTCGCGATTTTGGGGCATGACCGGGTGGTACCAACCAATCGTTCCGGGGCAAGCTACTCTATGCGAACCTTTATTTGCCTTGAAACGAAAACTCTTCTGCTCCTGGAAAGTAAATAAATACGTTCTCGGCCCCTTGTAACTCAGTGCGGTCAAATTTAAAAATGCTTAAAATTCATGTGATCTAAATTGCTAAGACAAAATGAAGACATTATATTTAACTCCGTCAAGAAGCCAAAAACACACCTTTCTTCTCGATTTTATTTTTGCAAAATTCCTATCAACACTCGCACGTTCAATTTGCCAACATCTTTAGCATTTGTTAAAAAAAGCTATCATTTGATCAATCTTGTCACATTTTGTTCCTAACATAGTTCTTTATTAACTTTAATTTTGCGAATGATCTTTCACTTGAACAGGTGAGGTTAGAAATGCATGTTGTAATTGATTTTGAGAAACTAAAGAACAAATAAGGATACTACAAGAAGTCTTGTCCCACTAAACTCAGTTTTATGTTCGCAAAGCTCGAATATACCCTCTGATTTAATAAACGCAATGATACAAACGAAAATGAAGGGCCAGTTTCACCGCTATAGGCTTTTTGTAGTAAACGGGCATCCTGGAAAATTTTATCCTCTTTGGGATAATTACATTTCATGGAAATAAGGACTTCAGTAATGTATCACGCAAATAATAAAATCGAATCTAAATGTGAGGGCACAATACCAAACGCTTATTAAACACATTGCCTCTAATATGTGATTCACTGTCACTTAGTATGTTATCTTCACACGGTCCATCAAAACCTCGTGTGACTTTGTGAAACCTTCTTAGGCTAAAAGCTTTCTAAATACTTCACTTTTCATTCAGAAGTAGCTAATTGCTTCTTTCATATTCACGCAAGCAGTTCTAATTTTTTTCGACTGTTTTCTGGAACATAAGACACCCTTTTTAGCACGTCTTTTGTAAAAAAAGATCGTGCTTCTGTTATCGGTTTGTACGTCCGTCCGTCCGTCTGTATCCACGGTATCTCTGCAACTATTAGTCCGATTTGAAAAATTCTTTTTGCATTCGGAAGCTTGAAATGTGCGAATGATGATCCTTCATTTCGTTTTTTAGTGTACAATTTCTCCGCTAGAGGGCGTAAATGCAGATGATGTCGAATTCAAAATTACGTTTTGATCCACATATTTGCTTCTAAACATCCGATTGAAAAACTTCTTTTATCTTTCGATTCCATTTATGTCGAAGAGTGTTTTATATATAGTTTCCTTTTCAAATTACGCATAGATTTTCCGCTAGGGGGCGTAAAAGTAAATTACATTTTTCCCTATAACTCTTCTCCTAAAACTCCGATTTTAATTTTTTTTTTCAGCTGATACATCTCCTGATGAAAAATCTTTTGCATATAATTTCGAATTTTTGGTAAAGAATACTTTGAACACCAGGGGGCGGGGCGTAAGGGTTAATTTTTGCTTCCGTTGTATTTGCCATAAAATCTGAGCTTCTAACATATCGATTGAAAATTGTTTTTCGTGGACTGATGCCACACACATCGATAAACCTTTTCGGAATGTTTTCTTTCTTAAATATCCCACAGTTTCTCCGCCAGGAGGTGTAGATATATATCTTATTTTTGTCAATATCTCTACTTCTAGCAGTCCGATTTGAAAAATTCCTCCTTTGTTGGATAGTGCTTTCCGTGTGGCATGCTTTTCATATAATTTCAAAATTTTCAAGTAATTCACAGACTTTCTGCTAGGGGACGTAATGGTAAATTGCGTTTCTCCCTATATCTCTGCTTCTAAATCTCCGATTTGAAAAATTCTTTCTGCACCGGATACAGCTCCTGATGGGAAATTGTTTGCACATAATTTCTAATTTTTGTAAAAAAATAGTTTGGCCACCAGGGGGCGTAAATCTTAATTTCCGCTTCTGATGTACTTGCAGCAAAATATGAGCTTCTTAATTCTCTATTATAAAAAACGTCGTCTGTAGACCGATGCTACTCGTACCGACAAACCTTTTAGAAACATTTTCTTCTTAAAATAGTGCATGGTTTCTGCGCCAGGGGGCGTAGATATATATCTTATTTATGTCAATATCTCGACTTCTAGGCGTCCGATTTAAAAAATCCTTCTTTGTTGGATAGTGTTTCTAGTGTGACATGTTTTCCCCATATTTTAAAAATTTTCAAGTAATTCATAGACTTTCCGCTAGGGGGCGTAAAGCTAAATTGCTGTTTTTCCTATATCTCTGCTTCTGTACCTCCGATTTAAAAAATTCTTTCTGCACGGGATACAGCTCACGATGGGAAATCGTTTGCACATAATTCGTAATTTTTGTAAATAAAATGATATGGCCACCAATTGGCGTAAGTCTTAATTTCCGCTTCTGATGTATTTGCAGCAAAATATGAGCTTCTAAAATCTCTATTGAAAAAAAAAGTCTTTTGTTGGCCGAGGCTACTCATGTCAACAAACCTTTTAGGAACACTTTCTTCTTGAAATAATGCATGGTTTCTGCGCCAGGGGGCAAAGATGTATATCTTATTTTTGTCAATATCTCTACTTCTAAAAGTCCAATTTGAAAAATTCCTTCGTTGTTGGATAGTGTTTCCGATGCGAAATGTTTTTCCTATAAATTCAAAATTTTCACGTAAATCATTTAGACTTTCTGCTAAGGCGCATAAAGGTAAATTGCGTTTTCCGCTCCTAAAACTCCGAGTTGAGAAAATTCTTCCTGTATCGCATACAAGACGTGATGGGAAATATTTTGCACATAATTTCTAATGTTTTGTAAAGAATGGTTTGGCCACCAGGGGTTATAGTTGTTGATTTCTGCTTCTGATGTATTTGTAGCAAAATCTGGGCTCCTGAAAACTAGACTAAATTTTTTTCTTGGACCGATACCACTCATATGGATAAACCTTTTGCGAATTCTTTCTTCCTAAAATAATGCATGGTTTTCCCACCAAGGGATGTAAAGTCACATCTTATTTTTGTCGATAACTCTGTTTCTAAGAATTCGTAAGCTCAAGATTCCGTTTACACCAATATCTGAGGGATTAAAAACCCGATTGAAAAACTTCTTTCTTCCCGAAAATTTGGTGTCATCTTTCTTGTTTTATGATGTACGAGTCGTGGTAATGAGGAGACTTATTTCGGGGTAATTTTAAATTCATAAGGGGCTGTTTTCGCTCGACAATGGGTCTTTCTGCACTCAGGGCTTTCTCGTCATGCTTGACTTGGGCACCCATATATAGAAGTGGGGGTAATTGCCCCCCTTTCAAATCGGATCCGTTTCTATCCTTGAAAGGTACTACAGAGAGATATGCGATAACAATAATTTTTAGCACGTCTTTTGTAAAAAAATGTCGTGCTTATGGTACCGGTTTGTCCGTCCGTCCGTCTGTACCCACGCTATCTCAGCAACTATTAGTCCGATTTGAAAAATTCTTCTTGCATTGGGAAGCTTGAAATATGCGAATGATGATCCTTTATTTAGTTTTTTTACGATGTACAATATCGCCGTTAGAGGGAGTAAATGCAAATGATATCGATATCAAAAATGCGTTTTATTCCACATATTTGCTTCTAAACCTCCGATTCAAAGAATTATTTTATCTTTTGATTCCATTTATGTCGAAGAGTATTTTAGATATAGTTACTTTTTCAAATTACGCATAGATTTTCCGCTAGGAGACATAAAAGTAAATTACATTTTCCCCGATAACTCATCTTCTAAAACTCCGATTTGAAAATTTTTTGATTCAGCGGATGCAGCTAGTGGTGGAAAATCTTTTGCATATAATTTGAAATTTTTGGTAGAGAATACTTTAGCCACCAGGAGGCGTAAGTGTTAAATTTTGCTTCTGATGTATTTGCCATAACATCTGAGCTTCTAAATTATCGATTGAAAATTTTTTTCTGGGACTGATGCCACTCACATCGATAAACCTTTTTGGAATATTTTCTTCCTAAAATATTACACAGTTTCTCCGCCAGAGGGCGTAGATGTATATTTTATTTTTGTTAATATCTCTACTTCTTGGAGTCCGATTTGAAAAATTCCTTCTTTGTTGGATAGTGTTCTCAGTGTGACACGTTTTTCATATAATTTCGAAATGTTCAAGTAATTCATAGACTTTCCGCTAGGCGGCGTAGAGGAAAATTGGGTTCCCCCTGATAGCTCTGCTTCTAAATCTCCGATTTGAAAAATTCTTTCTGCACCGTATACAGCTCCGAATTGGAAATCGCTGGCACATAATTTCTATTTTTTGAAAAAAAATAGTTTGGCCGCCAGGGGCGTAAACCTTAATTTTCGCTTCTGATGTATTTGCAGCAAAATATGAGCTTTTAAATTCTCGATTGAAAAAAACGTCGTTTATAGACCGATGGTCACATGTCGACAAACCTTTTAGAAGCATTTTCTTCTTAAAATAATGCATGGTTTCTCCCCCAGGGGGCGTAGATATATATCTTATTTTGTCAATATCTCTACTTCTAAGAGTCCGTTTTGAAAAATTCTTCTTTGTTGGATACTGCTTCTAGCGTGACATGTTTTTCATATAATTTCAAAATTTTCAAGAAATTCGTAGAATTTCCGCTAGTGGGCGGAAAGGTAAATTGCTTTCCCCCCTATATCTCTGCTTCTAAATCTCCGATTTGAAAAATTCTTTCTGCACCGGATACAGCTCCTAATGGAAATCCTTTGCACATGATTAATATCTTTTGTAAAAACTAGTTTGGCCACCAGGTGGCGTAAGGCTTAATTTCCGCTTCTGATGTATTTGCAGCAAAATATAAGCTTCCAAAATCTCGATTGAAAGAAAAATCGTTTCTTGACCGATACTACTCATGTTGACAAACGTTTTAGGAACATTTTCTTCTTGAAATAATGAATGTTTTTTGCGCCAGGGGGCGTAGACGTATATCTTATTTTTGTCAATATCTCTACTTCTAGGAGACCAATTTGAAAAATCCCTTTTTTGTTGGATGATGTTTCCAATGCGAAATGGTTTTTCTATAAATTCAAAATTTTCCAGTAAATCATAGATTTTCCGGTAGGGGCACAAAGTTAAAATGCGTTTTCTGCGTTATTTTTGCTTCTAAAACTCCGATTTGAAATTTTTTTCCTGTATCGCATACAAGACCTGATGGAAAATATTTTTCACATAATTTCTAATGTTTGGTAAAGAATGGTTTGGTCACCAGGGGGCATAAGTGTTAATTTTTGCTTAGATGTATTTGTAGCAAAATCTGGTCTCCTGAAAACTCTACTAATTTTTTTTCTTGGACCGATACCGCTTATATGGAAAAACGTTTTGGAATACTTTCTTCCTAAAATAGTGCTTGGGTTTCCTACCAGGGGACGTAAAGTCACATCTTATTTTTGTCGATATCTTTGTTTCTAATAGTCCGACTTGGAAAATTATTTCTATGTTGGAGAGCGTTTCCGGTGTGAAATGTTTCTCATATAAATTCATGTTTTTCTTAATGCACAAGTCTGCAACCATAATGCGTAAGCTCACGATTCCATTTACAGCAATATCTGAAGAAATAAAAACCCGATTGAAAAACTTCTTTCTTCCGTCAGATACTATAGTTTTCCATACCGTGTAACATCACAGACACTCGATCACAACACAAAACATTTATTTCTTTACACAAGAAACATAAACTGGAATACACTCCGCGTTACAAACTGAACTTGTTGTCTTAGACAAAGCTCGCCATGTCCTCCTCCTTCGATATCTCTCTCGCAACTCTCCTCATCACTCACCACACGCTCAAGTCATTAAATGTCAATGTATCCTTCCGCACTTTTGTGCGTGGAAGTCGTACTTTACAACCCCTCCTCACTCCAGAGGAACTTTTTCCAGTGGTAAAAAGTTCTTGTCATTTTACAATACAATAGTCATAGTTCACATAATGAGTCATAATCCATTTACAAAGAGAAATATATGAGTTAATTTAACAATCATCTTTACGTGTTTTCCAACAATTTCTATGTAGTATATATCACAACCAAAAAAAAAAACAAAAAACAAAAAAAAAATGTTTTCACTAGCAGACACATAGCATGATCAAGGTGGATCATCTAAAGTTGGAACTCTGCTCAGTCCATCTGTATTTTTGTGCATAGTTCCCGATCGATGAATTATAACAAAATCATATGCTTGTAAAGCAAGGGCCCATCTCATCAGACGAGCATTTGAACTTGCGTTGGTGCGTGACCAAACGAGAGGGTTATGATCAGTTTGTATGAGGAAATTTTGACCATCCAGGTAGCATTTCAGTTTCTGTACCGCAAATATAATGGCGGCACATTCTTTTTCACTGGTACTGTATGTCTTCTCTGCTGTCGAAAGTTTTCTGCTTAGATAGAGTACAGGATGTTCAGCGCCATCTTCTTGTTCTTGCGAGAGGACGACTCCCACTCCTTGATCTGAAGCATCAGTTTGTAGAATAAATCTATGTTCATAGTCAGGGGCATACAGAACAGGAAAACTAGATAAAGATTTTTCTAATTCCACAAAAGCTTTCTCACATTGTTTTGACCATATAATTTCCTCTTTACGATTTTTACCCTTCAAGATGTCTGTCAAGGGAGCTGCTATCGAAGAAAACATTGGAATATATCTGCTGTAATATTCCGCCATTCCTAAGAAAGATCTTACTTGCGTCTTGTTCTTTGGCGTAGGAAAATTTTGTATGGCCTGAACCTTTCGTTCCGCTGGTTGTCGATATCCTTGTCCAACAATATGACCCAAATACAAGACGTGATCTTGAGCAAACTTACATTTGGAAGGTTTTATGGTCAAGGAAGCCCTCTGCAACCTCTGTAGCACTTCTTCAAGATGTATCAAATGATCCCCCCAGTTTTGGGAAAAAATGGCAACATCATCTAGATATGGTACGGCAAACTCTTCGCAGCCTCTTAAAAGCTCCGACATCATTTTGCTAAAAAATAAGGTGTGTTCTTAAGGCCAAATGGCATCTTTAAGGGCCGATACGTTCCAAAAGTAGTCACAAACGCTGCCAATTTTTGAGCTCTAGCACTTAATGGAATTTGCCAGTACCCTTTTGTTAAATCTAATACTGTAATATACTTCGCTCCAGAAACCTTTTCGACTCTTTCTTCTATGTTAGGCAATGGATAGAACTGGGTCCTTGTCACTTCATCCAATCGCTTGTAGTCAATACATGGGCGTAAATCTCTTCCGGGTACTTCTACCAAAATCATGGGTGATGTATAGTCTGATTCACCAACTTCTATAATCTTGTACTGCAGCATTTTATCTATCTCGGCTTTAAGAATATTTATCTGCCTGAACGACATTCTATAAGGCTTAACTCTTACAATAGCATTACTAGCTAGATCGATATCATGATCGACCAAATGAGTCTTCCCTGGAATATTAGAAAACATTTTCAAGTAATGGCATAATAGTTTTTTCAGATCCTGAATTTGTTGGCCACTTAGGCGATCTCGAAGTTTACTGTTCTCCTCGATATCAGAGAAGTTAAAGATATTGGGATTTTTTCAACTTGCGGAAATTTAATCTCTAAATCCATTTCACCATTTTCACAACCGGGCAATAAGTTCACAAATTCTGGTCGTTTATGGTATGGTTTCAGCATGTTAATGGGATATACTTGATGCTTTACATTTTTACCTTCTAAGCTTACTACACAATTAGTCTCAGAAATTTTTTCTCAATTTTCCCTGGTCCTTTCCATTGTTCAGCTAACTTATTTGGCCTGCAGGTAACAAAAACCAATACTAAATCTCCTTCTTGAAATTCACGTTTTACCGCATTTCTGTCATACCAATATTTTCTTTTCAATTTAGCCACTTCTGTGTTTTTAATGGCAAGTTCTTGACATCTTTTCATCCTATTTATTAACTCAAATACATATTCAGTGACATAGTTTTCTTCTTCAGGATGACCCATCCATTTTTTATACAATAGTGTCATTGGCGTCCTCAAATTTTTTCCATGCACCAATTCAGGAGGCGTAAACCCTGTGCTTTCATGTGTCACAGTTCTCAAAGCAAACAGCGCCGCCGGTAACTGTTTCTCCCAATTCGGAGCAGGCTCAAGACATAAAACTCTCAACATCCTTTTAATAGTTCGATGGAATCGTTCTACCGGATTACTTTGGGGATGATATACAGAACTATGAGTAACTTTTATTCCAAACCGCTCCAGAAATTCTAGTGTCAAAATGCTTACAAAACTGGCTCCTTGATCAGTTTGAATTTCTTTCGGAAATCCCATGCGGCTAAAATGTGTAACAAAGCGTCAACTACCGACTTGGATCCTATGTCTGGTACTGGTACTGTATCTGGATATTTGGACGACAAACACATAGCTGTAATTATGTATCTATTTCCGCTTGAAGTCTCGGGCAAAGGCCCACAGGCATCAACGTTGATTTTTGTAAAAATTTCAGGAATAATTGGAACTATTTTTAAAGGTGCTTTCTTTTTGTCCCCAGCTTTTCCAGCACGTTGGCATGAATCACAAGATTTTACAAATTCTTCAATGTCTTTATAACAGTTAGGCCAATAAAAATACTTCGCTAGTCTGTCTTTGGTTTTTGTCACTCCTAAATGCCCCGAAGTTCCCCAATGACACATGTTTTTTATTTGTTCTCTATATTGTTCTGGAACAACAATAAGATCTCCCTCTTCGCCAATCTTGTTGATCTTCTTCTTCACCAACATCCCATTTCTTAGTACAGCATAACCATTTGCCTTTTTTAAATCTGTTTTCTCTATTTCTTTGAGAATTTTTTTGAATTCCAAACTTTGCCGTTGATCTTCCATGAAACTTTTTGAATCCATTTTTACCAACTCTAACATGACTTTATCTTCATCATGCCTCAATGGCAGAATTTCTTCTTCTAATTCATCTGATTCTTCGGAACCCACAGCCTCTCCTTCAAGGGCTTGTTTTTCTTTCTTCCCTGAATCATTCTTTACTGAATTTCTCTCTTCGTTGTTTCGTTTCTGTTTTTCTTGATACCGAGTAACCACAACATTTACTTGTTCTGAATTAAGTGGCCACTCCATATCAATTTTTTAACAAAGCGGCAGTCTTATTTCCAAGTAAATATCTACCTTGATCTAGCGACTTTCTAATCACTGCAGCCTTAGTTACAATATGACCTAATTCACATTCTAGTTCAACTTCTGCCAACGGTAAACAAACCTTTTGTTCATCCAGAAGATGCTGTACCCACACATATTCTCCAGTAAACTCACCTGGCGACACATACTCTTGACAAATGATATCAACTGATGAACCTGTATCCCGGAGAATAGGCATGGCAACTCCATTTATTTTTCCTTCAAAGGTATAGGGTGCCAAGAGATCCCCTTCAGTTTCCTCTCTGATTCTATTTACGCTTCCTGAGTTCTGTGATTTCAGCTTAGGACACTGAGGTCGAATGTGATTATAAGATGCTCACTCGTAACATTGAATCTTCCGTCTGCGATCATAGTTTTCTTCATTCTGAGATACATTCCGTTTTGACCTCCCTTGTCCTACATCTGACTTAACATAATTTTTGTTATAAAATCCATTTTTCATAAAATTTCCCCGATCATAGTTATCTCTAGTTTTTTTCTCACTGCCTTGCATTTTCTTTGAAGCACAAAATTCATTCGACGAATTTTTCTTGATTCCTCCTCTTACACTTTCATAATTGTCCACCATATCAGCCAAATCTGAAGGTGAGACAATATTTGACCATTTATCAATAAAGTGCTCCCTTATTTCTATAGGCACTCTCCGCTTCAATTGATCTGTGTTCATTAATTTTTTTAGCCCTTCAAAGTCGCCTATTTTAAGTCCTCAAATCCATTCATTAAAATAATTTTCTAACTCGAAGGCGAAATCTCTCCAGGTCTTCTCTGATGTACGCATGTGTTGTACAAATTTCAATCTAAATTTCTCTGGACTTAACTTATATCTTAAGAAGTAACCTTTTAACATATTCATAGTTTTTAGCATCTTCCACATTTTCTCTGGCAATCAATTGTGATATTTCGTAGGGCAAAAGCCCTCTCAAATTCGTGACCCAATCTTCCCTTTTTATTTCTGCTTGTTGTGCCTGCCCCCCAAATAAAACTAAGTAAATACTTATATCACTCTCTTTTGGGTCAAATGTTTTCATCAAATGACGAAGTTCTAATCTCGGGTTTTGAGAATTTCCATTTTGCTCCAAACTACCTCCCAGCGGCTGACGTCCAGCTTCTATTTTGAGTTTTTCAAGATCAAATTCCATTTGTCTTTCTGTTTCTCTACGCTCTTTTATACCTATTAAAAGTTCTTTCACGAAATCCTCTTCATAACCTTCAAAGTTGACAATTTTATTTTTTAATTCCAGAATTTTGAGATTTGGCATAACTTCTATACCCAATTCTTCCGCCAACTGCAGAAGTTCTTCTTTTCGAGCTCTTCCTAAGAAAGCCATTTCAACAAGTTCTACGTGTACCCAATGTTCATTTATTTTCGTATATGTGTATACGTTCACAGAAATTGTTTACAACAATATTCTACATTTACCTATAATCTAGGCTCAAACAGTTGATCTGAATGTACTATTTCTTGACAGAAATTATTTCCTTCTATTTTCGTATATGTGTACACGTTCACACAAATTGTTTACAACAATATTCTACATTTAGCTATAATCTAGGCTCGAACAGTTGATCTGAATGTACTATTTCTTGACAGAAATTATTTCCTTCTATTTTCGTATATGTGTATACGTTCACAGAAATTGTTTACAACAATATTCTACATTTACCTATAATCTAGGCTCAAACAGTTGATCTGAATGTACTATTTCTTGACAGAAATTATTTCCTTCTATTTTCGTATATGTGTATACGTTCACAGAAATTGTTTACAACAATATTCTACATTTACCTATAATCTAGGCTCAAACAGTTGATCTGAATGTACTATTTCTTGACAGAAATTATTTCCTTCTATTTAATTCCGTGCCCGGAAACTTCTAAAAAACTTGCTTTGATATTTCATTCCTTTGGATAATTCTCTAAGAACAACAACAAAACAGTACTTACATAAACATCTAATGTGGTGTAAATCCGATACGGAACAAATAATTTCGAAAAAACAAACTACAGTCACTATCCTTTGTTCTTCCCAACACAAAGAGGAAAAAAAAATATCCCTGTCGCGTTGGTTCTTTCGCACGCTTGAAGAACTTTCAACTCATCGATTCTCACGGTCAAAAAAAAAAAAAACGCCGCTGAAGTTGCGCTGATCCCGTCTCACCGGCGCCTTCACTTCCTGTCTTTCGTAGTTCGAATCTCACAGGTGCCTCCAATTCTATCTTTCGTCTGTAACATCACAGACACTCGATCACAACACAAAACATTTATTTCTTTACACAAAAACATAAACTGGAATACACTCCGCGTTACAAACTGAACTTGTTGTCTTAGCCAAAGCTCGCCATGTCCTCCTCCTTCGATATCTCTCTCGCATCTCTCCTCATCACTCACCACACGCTCAAGTCATTAAATGTCAATGTATCCTTCCGCACTTTTGTGCGTGGAAGTCGTACTTTACAACCGGTTCCGTTGACTTTGAATAGCTTTGATAAATTTAATTTGCGTCAGAACGGATTCAAAAGACGTGCTTATTACACCCGAAAATTCGGTGTCATCTTTCTTGTTATCACTTTTTCTGTAGAACTTCTGCATGCCGTATATGCGGAAAAAAATTGGAAGGACGTCTTTTGTAATTGATATTTTTAGTGTCTTGCATACTATCGCTTGTAAGTGATATTTTTATTTGTTAGACAGAATATTTATTTTTTTTCAGTCGAAAAAGCGGAAATTTACAGTACACGGTACTAATTAAATTTCCCATTGCATGTTGAAGAACAGCGAACATACGTACATTTTTTTTTTTTTTTGATTGGAGGTTTAACAACCACCGTGAGCAACTCAATGGGCTATAAGCAGTCGCCCGTCCCTAATTTAGGGTCACTGGTTCCAGGAAAGGGAGAGAGCCAGTGCCGTAAGACAAACACAACATTCATGCCTCACCGGGATTCGAACCGGGACCCCTTTCGGACGAATGATCAGAGGCCATCGCTTAGACCACTGCGCCACCGGGGCGGAACGTACATTATGGAAAAATACGAAAAGTGAAGAAATGAAAAACATCATTCTTTGCAGCAGCTATTCACTACTGAACAAAGATTTCTCGAAAATTTTCTAGAGAGTATATTTTCATTCTTGACGACGAATTCAGTATTCTCTGGGGTTTTGTGACTTATGTAACACAACTGGCCAAAATGACAAAACGAACGACAAAGAAATTTGCTTCTTGTCCTGTCTAATTTATTTCTTCCTTGTTTAATGTACATAGTGCTTTGGGTCTTCTGGTTTCCAATTAAATTTATGTGTTGAGAGTCGGGTAAAAGAGATTAAGCAACAAGAAGGCACATAGAAATTTACGTATGTGTTCGTGTATGTTATTTGTAGTCACAATTTCTGTTTGCCCCTTCTGGAAACTAAGATATAGGCGATGTGATTGCAGCTCCACCACTGAAAACAGCTCACCGATTACGAGTATACGGATACTCAGGTAACCACTTCTCTTTCATACTCACCTAAGAACTTCTTGTTTCCTTCGTGCTTATGCAAGCACTTGTCGTTTCTTTTGCATTGTCTTCTGAAAGAGAGACTGCAAATTTTAAGAGATATGTGAAAATACGACTTCCTCTGGAGGAACTTAATAATCGCAAGGGACTCATTTTCGTCAATGGACTTCTCTGCACTGATGGCTTTCATGTTATGGTAGCTGTACCGCTGAAGATAACATACGAATACGAGTGCGCTGGTGTGAACATGAATTACGCAACAATGAGTGGTACGTAGACTTTGAAAACAGCAGGGGAAGAGCTTCTCTGAGATGAAAGGACATTTGAAAATTATTTGGAAGAAAAGACTCTCAGGAGGGAAATGACACATAAAGGAATTAAGAAGAAAGCATTCCAAATGCCGAGTGGCTTGATGCGGATGGTTTCTGACTATTCTTCAAGATGGGCTCGGAATCGAGCGCCGATAAGGCATTGATGAAATGCTTATATTACAGCGCTGATTCTTTCTTGGAGGAAGTGGTCATAAAGTATGGTCGAATGGTTACTTTTAGCTTTCCCAGTTGCTCATGGTGTTTGTTAAACTCCACTAAAGAAAAAAAGCGAAACAAAAAAAAAAAGAAGAAATATCCGCGACAACACTCTCACTCAGAATGGAACACATAAGGCTGCAGGAAGAAAAAGAAAATTAGGAAAGATGTGTACTCATGCTCAAAAATTAAGGATAATTGTGAATCGCAGGGAAATGTTGCAATACACAAAGTGATTCGTCAGGCAGCTACCCCATACCTCTTCCGCAATTACGAAAGTCCATCTGTTGCTCCAGAAGTCAGAGCAGCAGAATGGAGCAGGTGTTGTGCATTTCGGGGGTGTGACAGTGCTGTATAAAAAATGAATATGGCCCAGAGAACCTATATTAGCCGCCCCAGTGGCGCGGTGGTCTACGCGATGGCCTCTAATCATTCGTCTGAAAGGGGTCCGGGTTCGAATCCCGGTGAGGCATGGATGTTGTGTTTGTCTTAAGGCACTGGCTCTCTCTCTTCCCTGGAACCAGGGACCCTAAATTAGGGACGGACGACTGCTCATAGCCCATTGAATTGCTCACGGTGGGCGTTAAATCTCCAATTAAAAAAAAAAAAGAACCTATATTGTTGTTATGCGTGGCAGAATCATCGGTCGAGTCGAGGCTGGCCAAACCCAGTTGGCGATGTCCTAAGAGCTGTACGTCCCACAAAGTGTCATTTCTCGACGCTGGGGAAGGTTCGAACAGGATGAAAATGTGTCTCGACGTTTCAGCACAGGACGTCCGCGGATTACAACGCAGCAACAAGACCATCATTTGTCAGTAATTGCTAAACAGCACAAGAAGAATACAGCAGGGGACCTTGCCAGAGAGAGAGAGAGAGAGAGAGAGAGAGGCTTTTCAGATGCCACAGGAACCACGGTTTCGAAGCATACCTTGTACGGAAGATTGAGTCGGTACGGTCTGTATGCCTGCAGGCCTGCAAGATGCATCCTGTTAACTGCAACCCATCGAAGAGTCGTGTAGTCTGGTGCACAGAGCATCGTGCTCGGACTACCGCCCAATGGGCATGTGTTTTGTTTACTGACGATACATGTTTAATTTGCACAATGATTCACGCCATGCCTTCACCTGAAGAGCACCTAGGACTCGGTGCAGCACCACCAACATCCTTGAACATCATTGTTTTGGTGACGGTGAAATTCTAGTGTGGGGAGGAATAATGTTGAGTTCACGTGCACCTCCATTTGTTCGAAAGAGGAACCGTGGCAATCCAGACGTACCGTAATGTCATTCTGCAACAACATGTCCGGCTATTCAGGAGGGCCATGAGACCTGAGCTCGTGTTTATGTATGACAACGTACGTCCTCATAATCAAGCCGCCGCGCCGTAGTGGGGATATTCCTAGAAAGTGAGGGTATGACCCGCTTACAGTGGCCAGCTCGCTCTCGACCGATATAAACCCAATTGAGTATGCATGGGACATACTCGGTAGATGTGTTGAAAGCCGTCATCCACCACCTAGAGCTCTTCTGGAACTTCGGACACCATTGGCGCAAGAGTGGGATTCCGTACCTCAAGCACAGTTTGATAATCTGGAGCTGAGTACGCCCAGATGCTGCACTACATGTGCCGCGTGAGAGAAAAACATACAGCATATTGGGCACTATCTTCACCTTAAAACCCTTGTGTTCTGCACGAGAGGTGCATTACAAATTAGCTAGCGTTAGCTGTTTTTCTTTGTTTTGACCCTGTGGCGAATGCTGTAGTGTTTTTTCCGTCCTGAATTTTCATTTAGTTCAATATGCTCCATATCAAGAGCATTTTAGTTGCAGTTCTAAGGGTGGAAGAGACATCATCCTTAAAGTTTGAGCATGAGTGTACTATAGAACACATTTCCCATAAAACTTAAATAGTAACAAATTTTAACAAAAATGATGTATATTGTGATCGAAGGTAAGAAAATTTCTTGTTTTCAGTTGTTTCAATTGAAGGCTGATACAATTTAATTTAAAATTGTATGGATGTAACTGAAGGACTCCAAAAATATTAGTTATTCTGGATTTGGTGGGCGACAGAAAGGGTCATGCTGAATTGATGATGCCAATTCAAGCGGGAGTATTAACAAAACCAGCAGGTGTTGTAATGTCTTGTCTACCCTATGTCAACATTTTATAAATTAATCCTGCCGCTAATTTAAGTCACAGTGTTTATTACACGCAGCAAAGTTTTCGGCCTACTTAAACCTGGTTGAAAAAAATCGTAGCAACTCGGCATCTCTTAGGAACAAGCACAACAATAATTTATAAACTTAATTACCACAAAAACGAGGGGGCAAAAAAAGAATTTCTCCTAAAAACGTGTAATTAAACGAAAGGAAAACAAAGTGACTTTCAAAATGAATTATACACACAGATGAAGGTGTCGCAAGAGATTACGCTGCAGACATTTCTTCCACTGAAACTTACACACCTCAGCAATCATCTACCCACCCCTCTCTCCCTCTCTAAATAAATATGCTACTATCTTTTTAACTTACTTATGTAACTCTAAATGAAGAACTTTAAATTTGCGCAGTGCATGGATGAAAAATCATTAATGTTTTAGGTTGGTGAAAAGCAGAAATTTATTACAAGATGAATTTATATTAATTATAGAAAGTATATATATATATATATATATATATATATATATATGGGATGTAAGGTCAGGTGATGCGTAACATCACAGCCTCTCCTTGACAAATGTCAACCCCGCCTTCTCGTGGTGCATCCTGTTCCCACTAAAGGGGCTCTGACGACCGCCAATAGCGGTATAACTATACCATCGGGATCAGAGGAAATGCTATCCCACACTCACCAACCCGCTTGGCCAGCGTGGTGAGTTATGGCCAAACACCTCCAAAATGACTCTACAACTTAAATCTTGGCCCTCAGTCTCCGGCAGCTGGAATGTACCTGGCCAAGGCAGCAGCCAGTGCGACATGAAGGCAGAGGGTGCTAAGAATCCCCGGAGGACCGGACTCGGCTGCCATTTGATGCTGACCTTGGCTACCTACAACGGACGCTCCCTATCTTCTGATTCAAGGCTTCTTGAATTGGAAGAGGAACTACAAAGGATCAAGTGGGACATCGTCGGGCTAAGTGAGGTAAGGAGAAAAGGAGAAGATCTCATTGAACTGAAAAGTGGACATCTCTTCTACTATCGTGGGACAGATACTGGCAGAACTAGTGGTGTTGGATTTATAATAAACAAGAAACTGAAGGATAAAGTTGTAGAAGTTGAAAGTTCCTCTGACAGAGCTGCACGACTTGTTATCCAACTCTCGAAAATATACCAGGCTCAGATTATTCAAACTTATGCACCCACCACAAGTCATCCTGAAGAAGAAATTGAAGAATTTTATGAGGAAATTTGTCATCTAAATAATAAAGGTAAGCAGCACTTGAAAATAATTATGGGAGATTTCAATGCAAAAATAGGGCAACGGCAACAGAATGAAACTTCAGTAGGTAAATTCGGTCATGGCAACAGAAACCAGCGTGGAAATACTCTCGTTGAGTTTGCAGAGGCAGAAGGGTTTTTCATCTTGAACTCCTTCTTCAAGAAAAAGCCACACAGGAAATGGACATGGAGACATCCAAATGGGACGACAAGTGAAATTGATTTTATTATGTGTAACAAAAAATTCGTCATAGAAGACTGCAGTGTGCTAAACAAGTTCAACACAGGTAGTGACCATACATTGGTGAGATGTAAGATGCACCTCAACACTAAACTTGAACGTGGCAAGCTCATAAGACAAACAAAATCTATTGACATAACCAACCTTAAAAAACACCATAATACCTTCAAGTTAGAACTGAAGAACAGGTTCTCCGCTTTAGAAGGCCTAACATCGGAAGACGTGGACATCTCTGAAGTTAACAGAAAAGTAACCAAAGCTCTTATGGAAACAGCAACAAAATTAGCTGGGTCTAAGAACAAGTTGCATGTGAACAAATTATCAGGAAAAACCAAAATGTTGATGCAAAAAAGAAGAGAGATGAGGACAACTAAAGAAGATGTGACTTCCAAAGTGGAATATATAGAGCTATGCAAGACAGTAAGAAAAAATATCACTGAAGACGTAAGGAAATTCAACTGTGAACTAGTGAGGAAAGCAATTGAAAACAACCAAAGCCTAAAGATAGCAAAGGGACATCTCAGTAAGGGAAGAAAACAGATTATGGCACTGAGAAAAGAAGATGGTTCTGTAACAAGAAATAGAGGCGAAATTTTGACAAGAGTGAAAGATTTCTACTCCAAATTATATGAAAGGGATGATATATGCACTCCAGACGTCATGAAAGATACCAGTACCAGAGTTCCTCCAGTCCTTCCAGCAGAAGTTGCACATGCAATCAAGAACATGAAGCGAGGAAAAGCTCCAGGAGAAGATGGAATTACTGTAGACATCATACAAGAAGCAAGTGGAGAAATCGAAACAGTACTCGCCCAAATTTTCACTCGATGCCTTAATGAAGGAAAGATTCCTGAGGATTGGAACACCGCTACAATGATCCTGCTACATAAGAAAGGTGACATTGAGGATCTCGGAAACTACAGACCTATCAGCCTCCTATCAGTAATTTATAAAATCTTCACTAAAGTTCTTTCACACCGCTTGAAGGTAACACTGGACATGGCTCAACCGAGAGAACAAGCTGGATTCAGGAGTGGCTACAGCACAATAGATCATATCCACGTGCTCAGAGAACTAATTGAAAGAGCGAGGGAATATGAACTTCCATTGTGCATGGCTTTTATCGATTATGAAAAAGCCTTTGATTCGGTGAAACCATCAGCAGTTACAATGGCTCTGAAAACCTGCGGTATTGAAGATGCATACATTAATATTATTAATAACATCTATGAAAATGCAAGTGCAAAGATTAGGCTGTTTGAAAATACAACACACGTAAAAATTGGAAAGGGAGTGAGACAAGGTGACACCATATCTCCGAAGCTCTTTAATGCCACATTGGAGGGTGTTTTTCAGTCGCTGAGCGGGGAAAACAAGGGGATAAAGATTAATGGAGATTATCTAACCCACCTTCGTTTTGCTGATGACGTAGTCATTTTTGCAACTACCCCATCAGAGCTGCAGAGTATGATCCAGGAACTTGCTGACAAGAGTAAAGAAGTGGGATTAAAAATGAACTTTCAGAAGACAAAACTGATGTTCAATGCTTTTACAAGAAATGAAGATTTATCGATTGATGGAGAAAAGCTGGAGATAACAGAAACGTACGTTTATCTTGGACAGCAGATATCAAGTGAGGGTCACATTGATGAAGAAATTAATCGGCGTACAAAACTTGCCTGGAGAGCTTTTGGAAGAAACAGCATAATTTTCAAGAGCAATATGCCATTATGTCTTAAAAGAAAAGTGTTTGATCAGTGCATCCTTCCAGTGCTTACGTATGGTGCAGAGACGTGGACCTTAACTAAAAGAGACATACAAAGGCTGCAGACAACTCAAAGTAGCATGGAGAGGTGCATGCTTGGTGTAACCAGGAGAGATAAGAAGAGGAACTCGTGGATCCGAAAAATGACAAGAGTGGAAGACATCATGATCAGAGTTAAATCCCTGAAATGGCAATGGGCTGGACATACTGCCAGAAGGACAGATCATCGATGGACAGCCGAAATTTTAGATTGGATTCCAAGGGACAGGAAAAGACCCAGAAGAAGACCACATGGGAGATGGGTGGATGAAATTCGAAAGTATGCAGGGGTGACATGGAGGAGACTGGCACAAGACAGACCGTTGTGGAGGAAACTTGGGGAGACCTTCGTCCAGCAGTGGATTGATAATGGTTGACAATGATGATGATGATGATATATATATATATGAATTTATATTAATTATAGAATGTATATATATATATATATATATATATATATATATATATATATATATTTCTTCCACAACGGTCTGTCTTGAGCCAATCTCCTTCATATCAATCGAGCATGCTTTCCAATTTCATCCACCCATCTCCCACGGTCTTCTTCTGACTCTTTTCCTATCCTTTGGTATCCAGTCTAAAATGTAGGTTGTACATCCTTAGTCCGGAACTTCTGGCAATACGTCCAGCCCATTCTGACACTCGTTCAGTCGTTGTTTCCGAAAGGGTGCTTAATTTTTCAGGTTTCGAAGTGCGTTTACTTGCATGTTTCCCCTACCGTTTGCGTGCATTGAATCTATAAAGGTGCAGTCTACGTTGTAATCCTATTTCCAATTCCTCATGTACCAAATTAGGTTTGTACTAAATCTTTTGGGCGATCAGGTTTCGTTTGTTTACATTTGGAAGGTTTCGTTTGTTTACATTTGGAAGCCACCAAAATGGCGGCTTCATCTTTATCGCTTCCATGTCCTCTGCATTCAACCTCATTTGCAAACACGTCTTCATCGTTCTCTTGAAAGTCTTAACCAAAGCCGTCATGTTTCCAGTAGTTCTTCAGAACTGTTTCTTTTGAAACATCTTTCCAAACGCAGCTTAGCATATAAGATGCTATTCTGACGTAAAAAAACTGTTACTTCGTCTTTCTGACTCACTCAGATCTTTCAGAAGCACCCACTTTATCTTATTTTTCATTATTCCCTGATCCATTAGCTTTCAGTGTTCTGGGTAGACGGCAAACAGTCGCTGATTTTAGAATTACTTTAGTTATGTGGCCCGCACTGTTATCTATAATAAGAAGAAACTTGCACGGTTTTCTGCTTATTTCAGCGCGGAATGCTTTAACGAATTCTATAAATACTTTTAATGTCATCCTCGATTTCTGATTGGCTATAAATACTTTTAATCGTCATCCTCGATTTCTGATTGGCTACCTTGAAACAAGAGGAGTTTTTTTGATTTTCTGAGAACGAACAACTTTCTTTGGTCTGAACCATCCATATTCCCGCAATACATCATAACCAGGCTGATTTCAGATTTTTTTTTTACCATTGCATTTCCTCCGCTTTAAAAGCTTTCTATGACAATACAAAATTCCAGATTCGTTGGCAATATACACCTCCGAAAATTGTTGTTTGTAACATGCGAATAAAATAATAACGTAGAATATTACGCAGTTCAAGGGATCTTAAAAAAACTTCGGATAATGCGGAACTTCGTATTATGCGAGGTCGTTATGTGTGGGCTCGCTCGGCTGTGTTTGCAAAACTGGGTTGGAACGATTTCCACTTAAATCTTTATCATATATATTTTTGCAAGTTGTCTGCATGTCTTATATTATCATTATTGTAAGCAAGTTCTGAGGCACCAAACATACGAAATGACTGAAACTTCCTGGTATAGCGATAAATGTTTCTGTACTTTGTGGTATACATGTGTCAAAAATTCTGCACAACACATCTACTCTGAATAGGTCTTCAAATCTTTTAAATCTGTAATCCTACGTTTGACATCATGTCAACGACGTCCTCTGCATTGTTGACACCGTAACAGGCGACCAAACTGAAAAGAGCTCTTTTCTTCCTGTAACTTGCTGCATACATTTATCTTAAGACACTCATAGCTTAACCACGCTTCATAAAAGAATTGGAAACGGATCGAAATTTTGGGACCCGGAACTGACCCGAACCCAGACGCCACGCAATTGGACCCGAACTGGACAAATCTGCTTTGAACTATACATTCTAAACTCAATTTATGAATGTTAGGGAGATGTTAGCACCTCAAACGAAAACCTGTGAATGCTCAGTGCAAAAGGCGCGATGTGAAAAGTAACTTTCAGTTTTACAATATGACACGCGGGCTGTCAGAGAGTGAATCAACAGAGAAGAAGACGACAGCCGTTTGCCTGTATCCTTCTCCGGACAATCGCACTGGAAACAAACGCAAAGGGAGTATCGTTTTACGATGTGGTGTCAGTGTGTCTTTCGTCGGTCGGTAAAAATCTTCGTAGCATTAAGAAAGAGACGACAATATTTTTGCATTACAAATCATTTTTCACTCAGCAGGCACCAACGAGGACAAAATTCCACAATGCAAATTTTTCTTTGAAATACTTGTTTCTTTTCAAAAATAAAACGGAAATAAAACAGAGTAAAAACAGGATCAGGAACACCTTCATTCGACCCGTTTGACCCGCAAGAAGTCGTGGACCTATTGACACATTGACCCGTGATCCGTTACCATCGCTGCTGAATTAACACTAGTTATGCGTCAAGAATAGTTAATATTTTGTATTATCCACTGCGTAGCAGCGGAAAAATTTGCCTAAGAGCTCAATTAAATGCATTTTTACTGTTTCAACCTTGTCATTAACGATTTATAAATACTAATATTAGTTTTGTGACTTTCTTCAAAACACTTGTATAGCAGTCATATTCTCCTGATGGTTCACCGGCTCTGTGCATAGAGATAACAGATGGGCATTGTAGGGGTGAAGATAGGGCTCCGCCTGACTTATGCTGTCACCTACTTACAAGGCTTCTTATTCCACCTACGAGAATACCTACCCAATAAGAAATATATTACGGTTCGTATAATTAAAAATAAAATATACTGATTAACAGCCGCTCTGCTGCCTCAGCTTTACTATTACTAATCCGCTAATCGAGAGAGGGGAAGTGAAGGAATTATCGACATCATATACAACAAAAAACAAATAACGTTTATTATGCATTTGAGGAAAGTCAGTGCTGTCGGTGCCTAGCTGTCTGTGTCCCGGTTTCCCCCTTTGGAAGAACCTAACTTCTGCGTAAGTTACACGTTTCTACTTATCTTAGTCCAGCAAGCTTTGCTGCACTCTCCGCCGTTGAAGGAATTCTACCAGCCTATTTCTGTATCGCTTAGTAGTAGCCGGAGTCTGACTACAAAGCGGTACATAAACTCCACGCATCTGCAAGAGCCCTCCCGGCTTGTATCGCTAAACGCAAACTTCAACCTCCGTTCCACAATGTAAAAAACCCTCCACAGCTGTGTACAGGACAGAAAGCCCCCCCCCCGAGCGACTTAGCCCACGCGCTCGCAAAATCGAGGAGGCCCTCTTTCTTCTGGGTCACGAGAAAATCCGCCTTTGAAGCCCTAGCCGGAAATCCAACTACGCCATGGCATACACCCTAGACGCGTCCCTTCCTATCTGCGCCGAACGAGATAGAACCTGCTACGACTCTTCCCCTCCAGTAACCCGCCTAAATCTACCAGCACTCGGCCACTACTGTTTCACGATAGACTTTCCGCGGTCTTCTTTAAGATTTAATTCCCAAAGAACTTCGCCGCTATGGGACACCGGACACAAGACAGCTGAAAAAATGCAATTACATATCCTACTCTCAAAAGTATGTACAACCATAGGAGTGTCTCCTTTTGCGAGACAAACTGGCGCTGACCTGACGTTAGACAATGCACGCCAACGCCATCAACACTAATAGTTTGTTCCAATCAGAGCCGCAAAGGGTTTTTAATTCCCTCGTGTGCTGAGAGCAAAATGTTTGATGCACCCTTTGAGTTATTTCAGATACAGACTTTACGCCCATTTGCTCCTAACAAAGGAATGGAAAAGTTCAGCTTCTGTCCTTTGTTCTTCATCACACACCTTTACCTGGCCATATTAAATATGAAAAGAATATTTTCAGACATAACGGTGAATATTAAAATTCAAATTTACTGGCATCATTTCTATAAAGGCTTACAAGTTGAAAATATGCATTTGTTCACCTGTGTGTTTATGAGAATCTCGTAACTCACGAAATTCAGAAACTGGCTTATTGCACAAGGGAGACCATACACAATGAAATACATTAGGAAAATTAGATTTCGTTTTTAACAGATCAATTTGGAACAACAACATCAAGATGAATTTCTTGGGAATTTTATCATGAACGTACACATACGCAGTCCAGTCAAAAAAATTATGACCATCTCTGGTGTAAGAAAGAACCGTAATCAGCAGCCAGATAGCGTGCGAAGAAACATATGAAATCATATAAGGTACTTAAAATGTTACAAACTTGCAGACGGTATTCAGTTTCGCGTGAAAATGGCAAAAGGACGTGACCTAACAGGGTTTGTAAAAGGACTGATAGCTGGCTACCGACTGAAGTGTGGTAGTATTACAGAAACAGCCGAGATTGTGGGCTGTTAATGTGGGGAAGTTTTTAGAGTGTTGTATGATTGGAAGGAAACCTGCAAGACCTGCAGTAACCGGGGTAATAGTGGACGCCCACTGAGCATTGACGACTGTGATCAGCTACGGCTATCCTGCTTAGTACGATCCAACACAGAGGACACAGTGGAACAGCTGGCCAGATAATTTAATGCAGGCACATCAAGGATCGTATCGCTGAGCAAAGTCCAACGAACTCTGCTCTCCATATCTCTATGGATCTCCGGAACTGCGTTAATTCAAGATACCCATGCTGACGGCCAGATATTGGCGATCAAGGGATGTATTTGCATCTGAGAGGAGACATTGTACTATCGAACAGTGGAAGAAAGTCGCCTTTTCAGACGGATCAGGTCTTCTGCTTTATCAGTTGGATGTTCGACGGAGGTTACGGCGAAGCACTGCTGACAGAAATTATCTCGACACGATGCTCGAGGTGGAACAAGCAGGATATTGAGCAGCGTGCTCTGTGGTGTTGGGTATGTTTTCCAGGGAATCATTGGAAGCAATTATCCTCTTCGATCGCACGGTGAACGCTTCAGACTACCACTCCATTATACCGTATCAGGACCTCCCATTCATGATGACCATCTACCCTGATGGCATGGATTGCATCCAGCAAGATAGTGCCCCTTCCTCAGTTGCTGTGCGTATGCGATAATAGTTTAAAGAGCATTCTAGTGGCTTTATCTTACTGTCCTGGAACACCGTATTTGCCGGACGTCAATGCCATTGAACATTTGTGGGACTATCTTGACCAACAGTTTCGACGTACAGATCTGCCATCGATTACTCTTGATGATCTGCGAGATGTTCTGGTGTCTGCATGGTATAGCCGCTACAGAAACGTTAAGAGGCCTCATTGAGTCAATGCCACGCCGCATATCTGCGGTATTGGTTGGACGAGAACGTCATGCCTCATACTAACAGGTGGTCATAATTTTTTGACTGGACTGGGTGTATTTGACATAGGATAAAGCTGAAAACTAAAGTTAATGAACACTCGATGTTACTTAACAGGAGAAACTGGTGTGATATCACATGCACATCTGAGCTCAGTGAAACGTGATGTGGAAAACTGGGTTTTCATAAACTGGCACGTTCTTGAGCTGGTCTTCTGCGGAAATTCGCATTCAACAAAAAGCAAAATCACGATCAACCAACTATCTCAGAGTTGAGCATTGTTTGATCACTGTATTATTTTATTCTTGCTTGGTAAATACTGTAACGTGAGTTGAACTGATCAAACTGGAGAAAAACATTTAAAACTCCGGGATGTGCCAAAGTCAAAACGTCTGCTTCTTCGTCTTCTAAAAATTCTGCCATATGGAGTTCCCTTAGTACTCGCTCTTCTGAGCCATGTAAGAAATCCTCTCAGCGTGTGAGATCTTTTTTTTTTTTTTTTTTTTTTGCTCAGAGGGAAATTTTTTCAGAAGAGGAATGCTTCGATTCTCTGAAGGAGCTTGTAGCACTGTGTATTCCAGAGTTCAGAATCAGGCACGTTGTCTGCCGGGGTCTCAACGTTTTGTTTTATAATTTATTCTTCCCCGGTCGTCTCCAAAATCTCTATATTACTCGATTCTACAGTCATAGGGATGAGATCTGTAAAAACTGTATTAAAGCGGACGTTCTCCACTAAATCTCCCAGTGCGATCTTCTACTTATTCTAAATATCAAAATTCTTAAGACTCTCGTAGGGGTCCTCGGAAGATGAGACGAAAACCTTCATTTTAACCTTCCTTTTCAGTTTCTGTCGTCTTACATAAATTTGGTTTCTTCTCGTTAAATATTTTCTGACTCAACTCCACAAAGCTCCGGCCGATTAACTTTGAAGTTGGCAACTCGTAACTGCTGGTCAAAGGACAACCAACGTAATTAAAGACTGAGAAGATAACAGCTGAATATGCAATTTTTCAAGAGCAATTGAACGAACAGTTTTCTGTGAGCATTTGATAAACGGGCTATTTTAATGAAGGGAGTGAGAGATTCAAGATTGTGTAGATGTTAAACGTTTGTCGCAGGAACAAGTAGTATTCAATAATATTATTGTGGTTAGTATGCAGATTCAAAGAGTGACTAATGCCACGTATTTTATACGCAGTTTTTGATTGAAGTTAAATGCCCTGTACTGTTTCGAGCTCAGTGATTGATGTCATTATTTATCTCAGTGATTGACGAGCTTCAAAGCGAAACAGAAATTGAACTCGTAAGTAAACTTTGTATTCATTGAACCCTGGTCCTTGGTCTGTAACTACCTGTTGTGTATAATCAAGTCTATCAGCTACAATGAGCAGTGAAGTTGTCCGGATTCTACAGTGAAAACAAATCCACAAAGCTTATTCAAGATAGAATTCAACGTTGCGCGTTTTAAGGTTTATACAGTATTAATGCGAAGTTTGCCTCATTACTTTGAAATCTAATGAGAGTGGCCAATCAAGCAGACTGATTAATTGTTTAATTTATTCGCGGGTTGTCTTTTGGGGCAAGGAAGGAGAAGTCTCAAAGTGAAACGCGGACCGCCCGCATGGCTTTTGTTCTTTGTGTGTGGGGTCTCGACGCAACAGCATCATCGTCAGTCAGCCTCGATGATAACAGGCTGCAGACTAAACATGGATTTCAAGGCGGTACTTGCAGGGCAGAGTTATTGGAGAGATGACAGCAAGGGCCAAAAGTGCTCATAAATTGATGACACTTACTGGCAGGAATGTAAGGAAAATTGAAGTCCCCTTGTGTGGTATGACTGGGAGAGGGGAGGGGAGTGCGGATAAAAAAGAACCCGAAACGTCAGCAGATGATGAACAGAAGGAAAGTTCAGTTGTGTCCTGGGACTACCAAGAGAAAGGCCTCCAGCGGCACACTGAGCCATGATGAAGTGCAAAGACTCCGGATATTTCTATTAGAATCACCAGCGAAAGAAGGTTGCCGATGGCCGGCAGTAACCATCTGTATCGAGAATCCGAATTTTCGCGTAAAAAACTTCTGAACATCTGTAGAGCCTTGAGAAAAGCCAAGTGAGCAGGAGCGCATTCTCCTCGTATCTGAAGTGTTTCCAAACAGCAGGAGAGCAAGCGGACATCTCCTCCATGTAGAGGAGAAGTCAACTAGAAAAGCGTGTGTGAGGTAACATGGGGGAGGTAATACCAAAAAGTGTAAAATATAAAGCATTTCTGGTCTGATCGGAAGATTCTCAGCATTTACAACCTACATCGCAACAAACTCTCTGAGGGCATGTGCTGACTGAAGAAACTTCTCGGGGGGAGGGGGGGTAATACCTAAAACATAAAGTATTTCTGGTTGTAAATGCTGAAAATCTCCCGATCGGACGAGAAATTCTTTATGTTCTACACTTTTGGCATTACCCCCCCCCCCCCAACAACTGGTTTCCTGGGTAGGCACATGCCTTCTAATAATTTACTGATTTGTAGCTTGTACACGCTGAAAATATGCCGATCGGACCAGAAATTCTTTATATTTCATATTTCAGGTTTTAAGCAACCCCCCACCATAAGTTTCCTGGGTTTGCACATACCCGCAGATAATTTGTTTAGCTGTAATTTATAAACCTTGAAAATTATCATAAATAAGAAAATGCGAAAGTACGGAAATGTTATGTGTGTCAGATAACCAATTTCCGGAGACGTAGCCACAGCGCAGTCCAGAACGCAATTTTTGTACGGCCCCTTAACATTTTTTGTGGGCAGTTCTCCGGTGGTCAGTTCTTCGGTGGCCAGTTCTCCGCTTTGCCTTTGCCCCGAAAATCATGGAAATGTCTAAATTTCTTAATGAAAATGAAATATTATTTTTTTATGAACAATAGTTGCTCAAGTAGAGGGGATTATAGCCACACAAAATGTGTTTATGCAGAACAATTTAATGGCACTGAAATTCCAATGTGTCCAGTTCTCCGGTGGCTACTTCTCCGTACCCGGAGTTAGCTAGTTAGTGTACACTACTGTCCATCCTTTAGTTTTGTACACAACTGTATAGTATCTTAGTACGTTTGTTGGTTTTGAATCACAAAAAAAAAGTCTCAATAAAAGTAGTTTTTAGTTTGTAAGGGCAGAAAAAAAATAATGTTGATATATTGAAAAGTTTAACGACTACGCAAGTTTTGAGAAAAAAACCCAGTGAGATATGCATTAAAAGGTACATTTCGTTGATTAATCATGAATAAATGTATGTCATCCTACAGAAAAATAAAATGATCGATGAAAAAAAATGTATTTCTATTAAATAATGTATTCGCAAAGCATTTTTTTTTTGATTGGAGGTTTAACGACCACCATGAGCAACTCAATGGGCTATAAGCAGTCGCCCTTCCCTAATTTAGAGTCACTGGTTCCAAGGAAGGGAGAGAACCAGTGCCGTAAGACAAACACAACATCCATGCCTCACCGGGATTCGAACCCGGACCCCTTTTGGACGAATGATCAGAGGCCATCGCTTAGACCACTGCGCCACCGGGGCGGCACAAAGCATTTAGAAAAACTAGATTAGGATATACATTAAAAGGTACATTTCGTTGATTAATCATGAAATAATTTAAGTCATCCGACAGAAAAATAAATAATGCATTTCTATTAAACAACGTATTCGCAAGGCACTGGCCTTCTCGTTAGTTCTGTAGGAACTAACGAGTGGGATAATGCATTTGCCCAGAAACCCTCTGGACAGGGGTTCGAACCTGATGTGACTTCGAGGATTTGTATTTCCTTGGAAAGAAAATTTCCCTAGCGTCCTGACGTCACACCGTAAAATTTCCTGATGGGGGGAAAACAAAAAGGCGTACAAAAAATATCGGTGAAACCATGTGGGCTGGTAAAAAACATTGGCGAGCAAAGCATGTTCGGTAGGACCACGTGGCACACAAAAAGTTATGGTTGAACACAAAGAGAAAATGGCGGACAAAAGATGGTCGGGAAGATCACGTGGAAAAACAATGGCTGCGACTGACGTCATGATTGACCAGGAATCGACCACATGCGTCCTTGAGGTAGCACGTGGATGGGTTCTTTTATACAGAAACCCTCGATTATCACGTAACAGTAATGTAACGAAGTTACAAATACCTTTCAAACACGTAACTATAACATGAAGTTGGTATCTTGAAGTTACAAAGACCTTTCACTATAACGTATCGGTTATGTTTCAAAGTTATGTAACATTCGCGGACATTTTGACGTAACCGTAAGGTTTCTGAAACATTACTGTTACATTGCGCAACGTATCTGAAAAGTCTCAATGTTTCAGTGTTACGTACCTGTAACACATACGAAATATTCTGTGTTGTGTGGGTATGCGAACCGTAACGTCTTTTAAACGCACGCTGCACCGTATTCACAGGTTTGGTCTTGCTAAATTCAAGGACACAAGACGCCTTCTGTTGCCTCGACGTCATCTTCGCACTCACTAAGCGTAGCGGCGCTTTAGACGCTCGTGAGGCCATCTAGCCGTAGTCATAACAAACTCTGGGCCACACCCATAGACATGATACGAGTCACATTCATCAGTGGTTCGTGGTTGCCGAGATATCCACTTTTCAAATCGGGACATTCTTTATGAAACACCCTGAACTATGCGATGTAATCTGTAGATGCCCTGGATTGAAGTTATTTCTATCTTGAAGTGAGATTTTAGCTTGCGCAGATGGACTGTAGCTACATTACATTTCATCTGTGTCAGGGTCATTTCTTACATTCGTCTAAATCTGCATAGCAATAACAACAAATGCTGTTTTTGAAAACCGAACAGTCGAAATACTTATGATTGCAGCCGCCATAGTTTTGTGAATATTTACTTTTATGACTCACGTATCTTATATTATTGATATTACGAAAATAATATTTATTTATCCACCTACCTAAGTACCGCTTATCGTCAGGAATTAGTAAACAAACCTTATTTATTGTGGTTATCATATAATTTCACTTAGTATGTACCGGACTGTGGCTAGATTGTGTTGTGTTCGTAAATAGATGTATACTCTCGAACCACTCGTTTTATTTCACACCCACGAAGATCTTGGCATTCGAAAGATGCATAGCAGAAATTAACTACACAGAATAAAAGGTGCTCTCTCGATTAATTTGTGTGTGTGTGTGTGTGTGTGTGTGTGTGTGTGTGTGTTTGTGTTCATATGAGTGAAGTTACTGATATATCAGCCAGCTAAGTTAACGTTTGTTTTGCGATAAATTGGTCCCGCAGCTAGCTGCGTATGGTTATAGGTGTGCGCTATAACCACGCGCAGCTTTTGGATTACTAATTCAACAAAAACAGTAAGTAATATTATTTCATTTTATTTACGCTGGAACTGATAAAGTACATTGCTGCTAATAATTATAAGGACAGTCGTATTTTGTAGATAAGTACACAGGAACGCACATTGGCGCATTATGCACAGGACGTGGAATACTGAACCCACACGAGTTTCAAACGTGAGATGTGAAACCTCAGACAGCTTTTATAAAAAATTAGTAAAATAACTTTTACGCTTTCTTAAGGTGTCCATATATATAAGGACACGAGAAGAAGTTCCAAGAAAAACGAATAAACATCCATGACGTGCACGTGTTATGCAAATCAGAGCAATGTCTGTGTAGGTCAAGTGTTCTCGAAGACACTGCGTATGTCGTTTACTGTAATAACAGAATGCCTCGTGAAAAGGAGTTAACTGCAGTAGAGGTTCGAAAGATATGGAAACTTCGCGGTGAAGGGAAATATTATCGTGAGATAGCTGTTGCAATTAAAAGGTCAAAAGGTGTGGTAGAAAATGCAATGAAAAGAGGTATCAAGGATCCGTTAAAAAGCGTTCCGGTTGCAAACGAAAACTGTCGTCAAGGCATCATGGCTATGATGCCTTGACGACAGTTTTCGTTGACGACAGTTTGCGAGGCATCATGGCTATGGCAACCAGGGAAAAAAATGTATTGTAAAAACATTGCTCGCTCCATACCGTCAGTGTTTCCCGTCAAATTGTTTTACGTGTGCAGCACAGCTCACCTGTCGCCAAATACTTGAAAACAAAAGCGAGACTGGCCCTCACCAGAAGACATAAAGAGATGAGGAAAGCAGCTGTACTCCAGTGGATGCAGAATAACATCAGGTGGGATACAATTTGTTTTTCCGATGAAAAACGTTTTAATTTAGATGGCCCAGACGTCCTACAATATTACTGGCATGATCTCTGCAGAGAAAAAGATGCGACATTGAGGCAACATGAAGGTGGTCCATCGTTAATGTTCTGGGGTGGTGTTTCAGCTAATGGGAAGACCAGTTTAGTTTGTCAAGTATGAATTCTGAGCGATATATCCAAGTGTTAGATCAACAACTGTTAGCATATTCGTGGTGATAATTTCATCTTTCAGCAGGATAATGTCCAATCACACACATCGAGAGTTATTAAACAACAATAGTTTTCGGGCAATAACATCCGTGTTCTGAAGCTGGTCAACCAATTCTCCAGACTTGAACATCATTGAAAATCTTTGGGGTGCAATGGCTAGACTGGTGTATGTTAATGGCAGACAAACATCATTGAAAATGTTTGGGGTGCAATTGCTAGACTGGTATATGTTCATGGCAGACAATTTTCCACTGTTTTGGAGTTAGAAAAGGAAGTCTTAGCAGCATGGGACAAGATCACTCCTCAGTATTTACGGAAACTCATTGAAAGTATGCCTAACAGAATGGCTTAGTATCTAGAGAATAAAGGTGGCCATACCACCTATAAAAGGTAATAATATTGAAAAATTAATTATGTTTACACATGGACAAGCAAGCTGTCCTCATAATGTTGGACATGTGTCCAAATGGCATTTGCTTTGTTTCTTGTAATTATAATGAAAAATACAAATGCAGAATAATGTTTCTGCCATGTTGTGCGATCAATTACGTAAATATATGGTTTTCCTGTTCCTGCAGTTATTGTGTATTGTGCATCACCAGTATTTATAGTGTCCTTATAAATATGAGCAGCAGTGTACCTCTGTGACAAGACCTGTGAATGACTGTTTCGAAACTGATAAGGGAACAGTACCTGTTAGAAATCCTTTTGTTGGTCGTACATTTGACATAATTAATCTTCCTAAATTATGTGACTAACTATTTTTAAATTGAAGTCAATTTTTTTGTGTCAGAAATCCTTATAGCTCATTAGGATGCTGATTTGGTGTATTTAATGCAAAGGTCAGTTTACGTAATTGACGCTCTCACTGCAAAGGTCTCAGCGAAGGAACCTACACAATATATTTATCAGAAGAAACCGCTCGGTTAGTTATAATACTCGTACATTTTGAAGAGATGTTAGCCATAAAAACACAAATCAGCAATACGTTTAAACAATAACTTGTTAAATAGGCCCCCTCTGATGAGGAAGAAATTAACACCATATTGAGAAAATTTATGAAGTTACCCTCCCGCGGTAAAAGATGGCGTTCATTTTCGTTTTACTGCTATTCCTTCGTGCTCTTCAGGGATTTAGAGTGTGGGGTTCCTTGCTTTAGGTCAAAATTATTAAGTCATTTTTTCTGGCTTAGAGGAAGTGGAGGAGCCCTGTTTGTTTTGCTTAGGTCCATATTTGTAAGGCTGAATTATCAGGCTCTAGTTTGGTGGCTTGCGTTTAGATAGGCTTTACTATTTTACTTATTTTAAAGTTTTCTGCTGACTCCCTTGTTTGCTCTTTCTGGTGTAGAGAACCTGCACTACATCCTTTCTTGAGACGCATATTTTTAATTTAAAATTTTTATATCTTCATGGAACTTTTTATGTTTTATTTTTCGCGAAGTAGAGCAAGTTTTTTTTTTTTCGAGTTGCAGTCCAAACTGCACATTACAAAATTAACCAAACATTTATGTTATTATTTAAAGTCAATACCAAAATTATATTTTACTAAAATCGTTTAATAATGTGGAGATTTATTACGTATCCTTAGTAAATCAGCATGAAAATCTTTTCAGATATGCTCCTGGAGTAGTCAGCTGATAGACCTTAATCTGAATTAGGTAAAGCCGTTATGGAATAAACTGTATATACACTGAAGAGCAATTGGATTAGAGACAGCTGGCGTTATGCAAATGTGGCGCTGTGGGCGGCCCTGTAAACGGAAACGACATGACGTATATGCAGCGATCCGACAATATAAGGAGTGATGTGACGGGAATCAGTAAGAGTCGGACGCAGTATGGGTAAGACGAAGGATCTAAGCGCATTTGATCGTGGGCAAATTGTCGGGGCCCGACGAATGGGTCACTCCATCTCGGAAGTCGTGCAGGCACTGGGATTTTCACGAGCCACTTTGTCACGGGTGCACCGCGAGTACATCGAATCCGGTAGAACCATCCCTGCAAGGGCCAACAGCCGTGGACAACAGCGGGTGGATGAGCGGGGTCATCGTCGACTAGCTTGCATTGTAACAGTGGATAGACGGGCCACAGTGCAAGAAATCACTCGGCAATTTAACGCTGATGCACAAAAACGTGTAAGCAGCCACACCATCCAGAACCATCTCCTCGCTATGGGTACAGAAGCCATCGTCCCACGAGGGTACCGCTGCTGACCGCACATCACAGGGTGTGCAATGATTAGCATGGGCGCAGGGGAACATCGCCACTGGGCCCTAGACATGTGGGAAAATGCTGCCTGGATTGATAAGTCGAGATTCACGTTGGTACATGCGGATGGCAGGATACGAGATACGGCGCAAACCACATGAAGAGATGGATACTTCTTACCTGCAGGGTACTCTTCAACCTGGTGAGGGTGGTATTCTCGTTTGGGGACAATTTACGTGGACTGAAATGGGACCCGTGGTACGTGTGACATCGTCCCTCACAGGTCAACGTTACCGGGATATCCTGGACGACCATTTGCTCCCGTTTGTGCGCCTTCAACATCCCGCTAGGGACCTCATCCTGCAACAAGACAATGCACCGTTGCATCGCTCAAGAAATGTATCCGAATGGTTGGATGAACACTCCACTGACGTGACCTAGCTTCCTTGGCCAACTAGGTCACCTGACCTCAATCCCATCGAACACATCTGAGATGCCATTGAGAGAGATGTTCGAGGCTTTGAACCCCTCAATAAAATCTTCGTGAATTATGGGAGCTTGTTCAGGGGTCATGGATCCGTATGGCTTCTCAAAGCTTCCGGTGTCTTGTCGAGTCCATGCCGAGACGAATCGCCGCCGTAATCAGGGCGGAAGGTGGTGCTACACGTTACTAGACAGGTATCTCTAATTCAGTTGCTCTTCAGGGTATGTCAAGAAAGGTAGGCGCTAAATAGCGTCTGAAAATATGAATGCATGTACTAAATTAAACTTAATTTCCTCTAAAACCTCTCAAACGTAAGAGCAAATTTTCTCTTACGGAAGAAATGGTGTAATTGAAGAGAAATATTTTGGTCTTTGCATTGTTCAGATGTATGAATACCTTTGGCAATAAAACTAAGATTCAAATGCTAACATCTGCACAGAAGAACGCTTTTCCTACCCAGTTTTTCGTTCTTAAGTAAATTTTATTCAATAAAGGGAAACCTTATGCGCTACAAGAAATATGACTATGTACAGTACAAAATGTGCCTCCATGTAGATTGATTAACATAAGGAACTTAATACATCAGTGTCGTCATCAGTTTACGTCACTGAAAATTATTTTTTAAAAAAAGGTAGCTGCTTTAAATGCCGTTGTTATGGTTTCAGTTTAACTTGAGTTTAATATGTATAACATCCAAAAATAATAGCGCCATTTCGCCTAACAAATCGGCCGCTCTTGTAATTGGGCTGCGTTCAACCCGGAAAGGAAACTCACGCAATAATCTTTACATGAGATATGATCCCATCATTTTATTGGTTGGAAATTAGATTCTGAGTATGTAATAAATCTTGATTTTCGCTTGAATATTCCACTTTCCACCTGACGTTCAAGAAACTAGGCCATCACGGTGCATATTTAATGGAAACTGCTTCAGCATAGGTATGTTCATTCGTTGGACCCATGCAGACTCATCATGAGGAGCGCATGTGAGAGAATTAGATCGCGGGCACTTTCTAAAATCAAATGAGTGATCTACCACGGCTTGTGCTAGAGCCAGAGAATGGGGAAAGAGAGACAGATAGGGAGAGTGAGTGAATGAATGAGTGAGGGAGTGAGGGAATAAGAGTAATAAGATCCAGGTGTGGATTCAGGATAAAATTACCTTTACGTCGACTGATAGCAGGTGATGTTTTAATTGATGTGCTGTAACCTGATGGGTGTCTACGTAACGTTAATTAAGACTTACGGCTCAAGAAAGGAGTTCGACGCTCACGAAAATACAGAAACGCTCTATGTTAAGAAAATGAAAATATCTTCTATGACAAGCGTGCCTTAAAGCTGCAGTTAGAAACTACGATCTTCATCAAAGAGGACGGAATACTTTTATTATAAATTTGAGTAATGTGTTTATTACGTTCTTTGGATTTTAAAATAAATAAGATATCCGGTATTTTCAACATTGGGAAAGTTAAAGCTTGAAGTTTAAAGAACCGATTGCTGTTCAGTTTTTTAAACAACTATTGGTGGATTTTTAGTCTGATGCATGGGTTGCAAATATTCATTGTTTTGACGTAAGAAACAGCAGGACTGTCTGATTTTAATAAACTTTCTTAGTGGTATTCATCAACTAGTGATATCTGTGTTTGTCAGGGTGTAGTATGTTACGTCCAGTAAAATTTCTTGATAAAAGTGTTAGACCTTGACGGTGGTATACTGTATCAGGAGCATCGATTAATATTTTTCTTTATATCAGTGCATAAGAACCCAGTTTCTTAGATCAATGGTGAGACACTAGAGCAAGGGTAGAAAACCTATGGCACGCGTGCCTAATGTGGCATGGGGAAAAAAGATGCTAGAACGCGGCATGCAGTGCCGTCCCTTGATTTTCAAGCCTCCCCCTGCGACATATGCTTCTAATTTCACCTTTTTGAGTTTCCGTGTTCTCGTGTAAATTTGGTTTATCCCCGTTAAATACTTTCTGACTTAACGCACATTATCTCTCTACACGAACTTTTCAAAATTGTCATCTTGACAGTGGGTCAAAGTTCAGTCAAAAGTAAATAGAGCGAAAGTGAGAGCCGCAATTCAGAGAGTGAGAGCTGATGTTCTCAGAGATACGTTATCAGCAGTGTACGATATGTAATGCAAGATCATTTTATGTGGAGTATGTTTGATGACGGCGAGCGATAATTGTCAAAATAGTCGCCTGAAGCGTTTTTCATCTTGCTGTTGCAAGGGACGTATTGATGTGACGAATTCTAACGTGCTGGGAAATATATAATAATTTATAAGTACACTTACTTTGGAGCGTTTATTTGAAAGTGTCTGATTAGAGATTTATCAATGTTAAATTAATGATGCACCTACTACGAATAAGCAACGAACGAATTAGTATAATAACGGTTCATCAAACTATTTAAGTGGAGTGGTATTAAAGTTCAAGAGAAGTTAAATCACTTTTACCTAAAATAGTTTAAACTGATTACTCTATAACCCATAATAAGTAAATAATGATTATCATTAATGCCAAATGAAGCAGCTGTTTCTAAGGAATATTTTCAAGTTGCGAATGTCGGGAATAGCTTGGTTATTTTCATTAATGGATTAGGAAGAAGATTTATTTCTTCTTAATGAGTCTTTAGAGGCATGTGCCTTAAAAGTGGGCCTCCAGTCATACTACCAGAAGATGACATTTAGCTGGGTTCTTCTAAGAAGGAGCGCGGAAAGATTCTCCCTGGCCGTAACTCGAAGGGACATTAGTTGACAAATGAAAATAGGAGTGTTCATAGACCACGGTAGCACACGCGATCATCTCTCTCACTGAGCCGCAAGCAAGTGTGACCTTCTGTGTTACCCCTCTCCTAGATAAAACTAAAGAGAGCCGTGAGAAGTGCTTACTGGAGACTCTCAAGCCCATCTGATGCCGCCGAAGAGGTTTCTAGAACACGCGACGTCGTACGATGCGTTTTAAAATCCTTGTAGGCCCAGTGTACATATAAGTACTTGGGTAATAATAGAAGTAAACGGTTGGAGATTGCATCACTCAGTTTACACTGGCGGAAAGTGAAAAAGAACACCAAGAAGGAGACGTCTGGTACCAACGAAATTTATAAAGCACAATAATGGAATACAGAGGATAACGTGATCAAAACATTATGGCGAAATACAGCTGTATTTGCTGGTAAACTGAAAAATAACATTTCCATGTAACATGGTTAGTACGAGGTTGAACCGCCATGAACTGCGTCACACTGAGCAGTTCTGGCATGGAGTCTGTCGTACAGATGTTGGATGTAAGTTTGGGGTATTGAGTTCCAAGCATCCTCAACCTGGGCGCGTAAATCGGGGATGGTCGTGGCTGGCCGTGGCGACCGGATAAGTCGTTGTCCCATAAAATCCCACACGTGCTCAAAGGGGGACAAATCCGGTGAACGTGCAGGCCATGGAAGTTGTCTCACACCCTGAAGTGCATGTTGCGTCGCAAGTGCCGTGTGTGGGCGTGCGTTATCTTGCTAGAAAACACCACGATGGACCGACCTTACAAATGGCACAACAACAGGCTGAATGATGCTGTTGATGTAGGAGGTGCTGGCTAACGTTCCAGGTACAAACACTAGTTGTGTACGGGAGTGATAGCTGATCGCTTCCCACACCAGGAGACCAGGTGTAGGCCTTGTGTGTCGCTGGCGGATGCAAAAAGGGTGGAGACGCTTCCCTGTGCGTTTGCGAACACGCATACGGCCATCGGAGGCTCCCAAGCAGAATCTGCTTTCATCGCTGAACACGACAGAGCGCCATTGCGTTCTCCAGTGCAGACGTTGGCGACACCACTGCAGCCGTTCCTGACGGTGGGCTGGAGTCAGAGGTACACATGCCAGAGGCACACGTGCACGTAGTCCTGCATCCAGTAGACGGTTGCGGATTGTTCGCACAGTCACCTCATGTGCAACGGCAGCTCGGATTTGCGTCGCAGTGGATGTTCTGCTTGACAACGCCGCTCTTCTTATGCGTCCATCGGTCCGCTCATCAGTCCGTCTGTGACACCCGGTACCAGGTTTTCTCGTGTGGGAATGTTCCTCGGACTATCTACGCCACCATCGTACCACCACCGATTCTTCCCGTCCAATTCGCTCCGCAATACGACGATACGACCACCCGGCCTCGCGGAGTCCGACCAGATGACCTCGCTCAAAGTCCGATAACTGCTGAAATCGTACACGTCTTCTATGTCCAGGCATTGCAGCTTCTTCGCGGTCTTCGCACGTGTCCGTACGCCGACGACTGATTACATTCACTTCGCCGTACTCCTTAAATACCACCGACGATAATTTGCATATTATGCCGTGCTGTGGGGTAAGCGCTCACCGGTTGGTCCCGAAATTAACATCACACCTACGTAAACTCGACCCCATTAACATATGTAAATTTCATGATCGTTCGCCAATTCCTTCTATGTGTTCTTTTTTCACTTTCCGCCAGTGTATATTCTTCTTCTGTTGTCTGTAAGTGAACAGTGAACAAATACTACATATATGATAATATGCTTCTCAGATTTCTTGCGGGCACGGTACTCCACCGCTGCAGTAGCTGAAACCATTATACACAGACGATTCGAATAAAGTGGTAAAATAATACGTTACTATTTCCACAGTTAAACATACACTGAGATGGCAGTATTTTCGGTGCAGTTACCTAGTAGAGTGTTGTATTCTCCTCGGACTGCAGAACAACACGAATTATTGGGAGCATTGAACATGCGTGATGCTGAAATCGTTATGTAGGATGTTTTGCCATGCCGAAATAATTGAATCACGCAGTTGCTGTAGATTGGAAGGCGTTACATCCTCGCCACGAACAGCCCTACGTCCTCACTGATGAGAAACGCGAAGGGCTTTAACTGCAGACTAGGCAGGCCACACAAGCAAGAAATGCTTGCTGGCATGTTTCTGAATCTATTCGGTGACGATATGAGCCTTGTGAGCTGGTGCACTATTGTACTGGACGTGTCCATCAGCTCGCCGATAAACCGTAATCATGAAGTGACGGATTCGGTCCGAGCAATGTTCAGATATGCCGTAGCGTTAAGGATGAAAACATTCCCCATATCAGCACATTGCTGCAACCAACTTGTACTGTTGACAACTGACAGAATGGCTATACGTCCTCATGTTGATTGCGCCATATTCTGATCCTACTCTCCGCATGATGCAGGAGAAACCTTGATTCGTCCGTCGCGTTGATACGATCTTTCTTCAGTACTCAACTACCCAGTGGCGATGCCACTGCGCCTAGTGGAGTCTCGTGATCATGTTCTGCACGGACTACAACGGCACTCGACGTAGTTGTAAGCTGATTCCTGAAATGGTCGGAAAAGTAGTGCATTCGAAGATGACCCTCAATACACCAGTATTGCATATCGCAGTTAATTACCGATTAGTGGCTCGTTTGTTCGCGTTCACGAGTCTCGGCAGTCTCCTTTGACCCTACTGATAAACCAAGATCGTCTATCAGTGGAAGGGTTTTCGTGTGGCACCATTGACGGTAAAACGTTGCTACGGTTGTGGATGACAAGCTAAGGAAAAAGACCGTTTTGGAGATGATGAAATCGGTATGCCTAGCGCCAATTATCACGCCAATATGAAGTAGCGCAGATCAAAGGTTTTGCCCATTTTGGCTCTCAATCAAATGGTAACTGGTGATCGACGATCTGGCATGCTTGATATGTTCCGCTCGTTGCGCTCACGTGTCTTACTGTCAAAAGTCTTGAAATCATATTCTCAGTATGAAATAGATCCTGATTTTTACTAGAATTTCCGATTTGCATTCTGATGTTCAAGAAAATGTTTACAAGACTGTGTTAAAAGTTAATCCCGTTTGCAGTTGAAATGTACACTGATGCAAGGAAGCCACATACGCTAACCTTATTCTGCAAAGTACAGGCCATTGTATTCTGTAATCTTTTGCCAACGTTCTACCAAAGCCACAATCCCACGATGTTACCATTCAGCTGGTTGTGAGGACAAAAACACTATGATGTCAGCCACTCCAAAGAAGGTGAAGTCTGTCATTTCTGCTGGAAAGTTAAAGCAAACTGTTTTGTGGTATACGAAGATGGTGGTGATGATAGATTACCTTGCGGAAGAGCCATCGGCTGAGCATATTTTACTCACCTACTAATGACACTTCGCTTGCACTTAAAGGATAGACACCAAAAAAATGTGTGTTGCTTCATCAGAGTAAGGCTGAAATACACATATCGAGATTTTACAAAGCCTCCATCCATGAAACACACCATCCCTACTCACCTGAACGCGCCCCTTCAGACTACGATTTGTTTATCAAACTCAGAAAAGAATGTCAAACTGCGCAAACGAACGCGAGATCTTTAAATGCTCACGATGAAATATTTCTCACAAGCCAGTCTGTAGTGAAACATTAGGGCGCACCATTCAAATGAATGGTATTCAGGTATCATTCCCATCCTTAAGTTTCACACTTATTTCCCTGCTCAATCACATAACGATTGACACTTATCAGTTCTCGACATTGTAGGCAGCTCCATAGAAAGGAAAACGCGAATGTTGTTGGGATCATCATACATTCGCATAAATAGTCGTCTAATTTGTGTAGTAGTCATCTTACAAGCCAAAAAGAAAAGTCGAGTGAGCGATTGCACATTTTTGTAGTCGTCTAGCCTGAGTTTATATAGCTTTCTCCATAAAAATAAGAGAAAGTCGACATAATGCTGACTCATTTAGAATAGTCGGGCTAACTTGATTAGGAAGCAGTTACCATTTACACAGTGCGTCAAAGAATTTTTAAGACTGGCGCTAGATTTCAGCCTACGGTGGCGCCACCAGTGTAATCGCGAATGCGTTATAAACCGTGACCATCTGCTTGCTTTCTGCCAAAAGTACTGTGTAGTTGTTAAAGTAACTCAAACGAAACGGCCGTTCATTAGAGAAGTAAAATTTTTTTCATGTTGAATTATTAAGATGGAACAAAGGGCTGTTATTCAATTTAACGCAAAACTTGGTAAAAGTGCCTCGGAAACGTACCAAATGATGAAACAAGTTTACGGTGAGTTTTGTTTAAGTAGATCAAATGTTTTCCTGTGGCACAAACGTTTTTGGACGGAAGAGATACTGTAGAAGATGATAAGCATACCGGAAGACCAAGTTCTTCTAGGACACCTGAGATTATTGAAAAAGTGCATGATTTCGTGGCAAACAATCGATGTGCGTCACTAAGAATGATGGAAGAGTCTTTAAACATCAACAAAGAAACGATTCGAACCATCCTGCATGAAGATTTGGGCAAAACAGAAGTCTGTGCTAAATTTGTTCCACACACGTTAATCAATGAACAAAAATCAAGGAGAAGTGCACATTGCAGAGACATTATTTCAGCCGCTGAAAATGATCCAAACTTCTTAAAATCGATTGTTACAGGTGATGAAACATGGTGTTTTCAATATGATCCTAAAACAAAGCGATGAAGTGCGGAATGGAAGTCAAAAAAATCACCACAAGCCAAAAAAACCCAGAAAAGTTCCATCGAAAATCAAAACAATGCTCATTACATTCTTCGATAGTAAGGGTATTATCCACAAAGAATTTGTTCCAAATGGACAAACAATTACTGGTGAGTTTTATTTAAATGTTTTGAGTCGTTTGATGGGCAGAATTCGTCGCATTCGTCCAGAATATCGGGATGAAAACAGTTGGTGTTTGTTGCACGACAATGCACCCAGTCACACCTTACTTCTTGTTCGTAGATCTTTGGCAAAAATAACGTCTCTGTGTTGAATCATCCACCGTATTCGCCTGACTTAGCACCCTGCGACTTTTATTTATTCCGAAAACTTAAAAAGACATTAAAAGGGAGTTATTTTGATGATATTTCGACCATACAAACAGCTTCGACGCGTGCTTTGGAAGCAATTCCGCAAAGTGAACTGGAACAGACATTCGAATCATTATTAAATCGCTGTAACAAGTGTATTGAAGCCGAGGGACTCATTTTGAATAACAAACCAAAACAAATTATAATTTCTTGTTTCTATTTCATTTTACAGACCAAGTCTTAAAAATTCTTTGCCACACTGTGTATTGCAAGATGTTCCTCTGTGGTGGCGAAGTGGTGTAAGCCATAGACAATCGGTCCGGGTTTCGAGTACCGGATGAGGCATGGGTTGTATGTTTGTTTTACACCACTGGCTCTCTCCCTTCCATAGAACAAGCGGACCTAAATTAGAAACAGCAACTACTTTTATTTTTGTGAATTACTTACGGGGTAGTTAAACCTCGAAATGACACAGACCACCACACTCAGTAAAGAACAACAACATTCTCTCCACATTAAATGAAAGTGGAGAGAATGACCAAGTCTTCGTCCATAATAAAGATCTAACCATACTTTAGGCAGTCCTCTCTTTAGAAGAAAGGAGAAAAAGTAATGATCACACTTTCATATAGAGAAGTCGAACAACCTAAATGTATGAAGCCGTCTCCATCAAAGTGAGGAAAGTACATTCAAGGAAGCGATCACACAGTTATTCTTAGCACAAATAACGTAATTTGTCTTTCCACTGTAACGCTGAAACTTAGTAGAGGTCAATTGTAGTACTTACAATTACGTTTATTTTGCTTGCATGGTTTGTACTATACACTCACATTCGGTTTATTGGCGTACTCAATACAGTATCAGTGATTTTAAATCAAAACACAGTATCACAGCACGTCTATCATCAATAAATTCCATCCCCCAAAACAACCGATTAATTGCCTTTCTATCTATCATTCTTATCCGGCCACACATACGTCACCTGTTCTGACCTCAGTGTGTTGCCAACATCATTCTCGTTTGAGGGAAAAGACATAACGTTAAGGCTTGAAAATGTCTAAGAGAACGAACACAAATTTACACAGAAAAAGAAACTCAAAAGGAAAGTTAAAATACAATATACGTTACATCCTCCTCCTCCTAATGTTTTTTTTTTTTTTTTTTTTTTGAGAAGCCAAAAACTATGTGCTCTTGGAGAGGTCTCCCATTCGCACAACCTGCGCATTCCTTCAACTCATTCAGACAAGAACTTACATGTCACAGTCTCATGAAGAATAATGTCGATCATAAGCTAATGGTCGATTTTAACTACCTGAAATGAAAAATTATTAATACAACATTAGTAGGATTTTTATATTGTGAAGACATCATTATACACAATGCTGGCCACCCAAAATGCAACACCAAGAAGGACACGAGACAGCAAAGCCAGATTTACTGGACACATAACAACAGATACAAAGATGAATTGATTGAGCTTACAGGCCCGTGAGACTTGCGGAACACCCAGACATCAATAGTTCGTGTGGCCCCCATGGCTGGCAATAACGGCCACTACACGCCGAGGCATCGAACGACAGAGGCTTTGGATGTGGTCTTGGGATATGTCGGTCCAGGCTGCTTTCACACGTTGCCACAGTTTATCAGGCGTAGACGTGGGTGGTGCTTGCCGGGCCACTCGGTTGCCGATCAGCGACCAGATGTGTTCGATGGGCGACATATCGGAAGAACAGACGGGCCACGGCAGCAGTGACACCTGGTGGGCCGTGAAGAAAGGTTGCGCGATGTGTGCCACGTGCGAACGCGCATTGCCCTGCTGAAACGTGGCCGCTGGCAGACCCTGCAGGTAAGGGAGGACTACAGGCTCCAAAACGTCGCAGGTGCAGCGGTGGCTGTCGAGTGTACCGACGATGCGTACCAGAGGGATGCGGGTGTCATATCTAATTGCGCCCCAAACCATAACGCTAGGCGACGTACCGGTATGACGATGCATACAGTATCTCGCCGCGTTGCCGCCACACGCGGATCCGACTATCGTGGTGTTGCAAGCAGAAGCGGGATTCGTCGGAGAAAACAATGTCGAGCCATTCCGTAGTCCAGGTGCGTCGTTCAACTGCCCACTGCCGCCGCACTCGCCGGGGGTGTAACGTCAATGGTAATCACAGCAATGGGCGCCATGCGACAAGTCCCAGTTCCTGCAGACGACGTCAAACCCTACGTGCTGACACAGGTTGTTGCGCAACACACCCTAATTCTAATTCCTGCGCTAACGTTCGTGATGTGCCGGTGCGAGCGGTCAATGCCTGCCGCACAGCATGCCGGTCCTCTCGCTCGGTGGTGTCCCGCGGCTGCGGCAATCGCTCACGTCGTTTTGTCCGTCCCTCCTGCACCCACCGAATCCATACTCGCCTCACTGTGGCTGGATGTCGGCCCACACGGGCACCGATGTCTTAGTACGATAAACCGCTGTCGCAATAAGCCACTATTCATCCTCTGTCAAACTCCGAAACATGCTGGAATGACTGCCGTATTCTGCGACGTGGCATCAGGAAGCTTCTCACGCACAGGTCCGGCAGCACAACACACTTCCACTACTGACATCCCACCTTCTCTGCACCCTTCTTATAGTGCTTCTTGGTGGCGTGCCAGGCGCACATGATTTGCATATACCCTGCAATGCTAATCGTTTGCATGTCCTCTCGCGGGCGACGCATGCTGCGAATTTCAGGCCAATCGGATGCTTCCTTCTTGGTGTTGCATTTTGGGTGGCCAGCAGTGTATATAGTACATTACATGGCAAGACGTATTAAACGCTATCACTAAAAATATCCCTTTGAAGAATCATGGCATAAAACAAGTGCTACCATCACCAAAAATATAACTTTGAAGAATCTCATCTCAACAATAAGGCACGCAATCATGGCATCAAATAACTGCTAGCAGCACCAAAAATATCTCTTTGAAGAATCACATTTCAACAATAAGGCACGGAATCATGGCATCAAATAAGTACTATCTATAGAACTCATCACAGTAAAACAACGCAGCACTGTACTCTTGTAACGTGGTAAATTTTATCGTCGCATCGTGCGAACATTTATTTTCACCACAAAACCTATCAAAGCATAAATACATCATGAGACAATTTCGTAGATTACACATGCAAGCACTTAAAGTAGCAAAAAAAACAAAAAACAAACAAACTGCGCTATGCAGAAAAAAGCCACTTGATGCAGAAAAGCCACTTGTCATTCCTTAGAAGTTTTCAGGGAAGACAAAATTACACATTTCGTTGGCTGAACTTGAACATGTGAACACAGAACGTAAACAATCAAGTGTATAATACAAAAAAAGTTTAATCATGGAACAAGTAACAACGTTTTGCTAACACTTGGCGGCCAGGGCAGACTTGTGACTCTCCCATGCATTTGCACAAAATTTGTAATGGTGGAATAGGTGAAACCCTGTAAAACCCTACTCCGGGAGAAAACTTGATACATGTCACCAAATAGCAATTGTAGACACTAAAAGTGTGCCGGAAAACCAATATTTCAAAGTAATTTGTGAAGTATGTATACGTGCTTTTGGCTTAGGTACAACGAAATGTTTCGTCAAGATAACATAACAATTCGACATTGGCTTAAAAAACATTGTTGCCCTAACTCGCACAGGAAGACACATGGAGCATGGAAAAAAAAAGATAATCTTTGAGAGATAAGACGTAGATGTGTCAGGAACCTATCCATGGGCATTGTGAGACAACAGTCTTGATAATTTTCTTGATTGAAGAAAAAGCCCAGGAAGAATGATTTGTACAGTATATTGATAAATACAAATATTTGTGTGGCGCCACACCAAAGAACTATTAAGTTATGCATGTAAAAAAAAATAAAAAGACATGTGACACAGGTTACTAGTTTCGACAAAAACACATAATAGGCAAGAATTTTTCATGGACTGACACGGATACAAAAAGGTGTTTGTTGCTCTCCGTTTAACTTCTCGGGAGCTCACCTGGTCAGGGCTGGATCCAAGTTGGCATTCAGGAAGTAACGGACAGGTCCCGGGTAGAAACAAGGGTTCCGGGCTGATTGAAAAGAATGGCGCCGATGACCTGGAATGGACGACCGGAACACAGGATCTAGTGCTGCGGGAAATGCTGGTCGTTTAACTGGCCTTGGATCCGGGGTGAAAACATATGGGCGTTTCTGTCGACGAGGAAGACTTGTCGATGAAAGTTGCAGAGACGTCCGTCCAGATCGCAGCTGCCAGGGACGAAATCCAGGAGGACACGAAGGCGTTTTGCGAAAAGTCGGTGACTCTCCTGGTGAAACACGACGTTTCGGCTGTGTTGAAGAAGAAACTGGCAAAGGTCGAGATGAAGACTGAAGGCATGGTCCCACGGAAGAAGGTGATGAGGCTGTTTGTTGAGTACTGCTAGAGGCTGAATACATTTCACCTGACTAGAAATGTGTGAATATTGAGTATTTGTAGGAATTGACTGGCCTGTATTTATTGTAGAAACAGAATCAGAGAAAGTAGAAGATGAATGAGCTGGTGTCAGGCGTTTGACACACTTGATGAAACTTCTAGAGTCTGTCGAACGAGATATTTTGTGGACTGGGCATTTAACCGTTACCACAGATGATGAAAACACCGGTGGCAGGTGTCTAAAGGCAGGAACAGAAATTATGGTATCAGACGATGAAGATTTCTCATGCAAGGGTCATTTTACCTCTGTTGCATCAGAATGAAAAGAAATTGGTGGCGAGAAAACTTCAAGAATGCTTGGACCATATATTGAATGTGATGAAGATAAAGAACCACGTCTTACTCAAATTGAGGAATGAGAAGAACTTGAAGATTTAGCTACAGGTGAAGACACATTGAGGCTCGGAAATGCTGGCGAATTAGGGAGAGAATGAATAACTGTCCTTGTAAAAGGAAAAGTATTAGCATGGAATGAAGCCTGAGACTTTAGCGTTGCAGAGACAGATACATTTAATGGTCTGGAATTTTCCTCAGACGAAGCAAAACACGGAGTAGATTAATACTTTCCTCAGTGTCATGAGATTGTGATTGTTGAAGTGCACGTTCTTTGGGGGCAATAATAGCATCTGTATCTCTTGTGAAATATTTTCTACATTGCTGCACATGAGCGTATACACTTTCACCATTCTCTTTCTTCAAAATCACGTTATTATTATATACTTTAATAACTTCGAAGGGCCCTTCATACAAAGGAGCAAATTTTCTAACTAAGATATGAGCTACCGAGGTTTGGAAGTGAGTTTCAAGGTCAAATCCCTAACCTTCAATTCAGATTCCCTACGTTTCTTGTTATAGTTCCGAGCTTGTGCTTCCTGAACATTCATCATTGCGGCCTGGGCCTTAGCTGTCAAAATACGGACAGAGTCAGAAGTTTGTCGTTGACTGTTTTTCTCAATAATGCTAGTTAGATTTTCCAAAAGGGTACGTATCTTGCGCACTAAGATTATTTCAGCCGGATTAAGCTTAGTGCCTTCCTGCACCGCCGAGCGAAGAGCGTAACTAAAGGGATCCAAATGCTCGTGGTTATCCTTGACATAAATAGCAATCATTTTAATTAAAGTACGGTTAACCCTCTCGGTGGGATTTGACTGAGCATGATAGGGAGAAATGAATTTATGTTTGATTTGTTGCCTCGCACACATTCCATTAAAAATATCGGAAATAAACTGAGCACTATTATCAGAAATTAAATAATTAGGGACCCCAAATCTAGCAAATACAGTATGAATTAAAATATCAGAAATTGTGTTTGCAGTAGCAGATTTAAAAGGGTATTATACTTCCACTCACTTAGAGAACGTATCAGTAATCACTAAAATGAGATTTAGTCTCATGGGACATAGGGTATGGTCACAGTAAAGCTAAAGATAAGACGTCTGGAACATATTTACTTGTGCTAGAAATAAGATGACCGGTCGGTCTGTTATTATTATATTTATATCTTTGAGAAAAGTCACAAGATTGAATGTATGCGAGGGTACTTTGATACATGCCCGGCTAGTAGGCTACGTCTCGAAGTTTTTCATATGCCAAATGGCCAGCAAGAGGAATGCCATGAAATTCACATAACAGAGCCACGCGGAGAGCCTGAGGTATAGAAGGACGATACTCCGACCGAGAGGAAAACCTTTTAGTATAGTACAGAAAGCCATCAATAATTTCAAAAAGTTTAGACTGCCCCTCTAAGGAGGTGTCATTTGAATTAGGAGCTCCTGATAACAAATAATTATAAATTTCACCAAAATCAGGATCATTGGGTAGTTCTGCAATACTCTGCTCACGAGAAGAGATTTCAGATAGTAGGAAGAGAGAAACAGGCTCTTCAGTGAGCTCCGTAGGAACCTCACTGCCCGGGCAACGAGACAAGTCGTCAGCCAGCTTGTTATGTTTACCAGGCTGATAAGAAATTTTTATATTGTACTCCTGGAGTTCGAGAGACCATTTAAGGAGCCTCTGAGAAAAAATTTAACAGCGTGTAAATACTGTAAGGCAGAATGATCTGTAATCACATTAACCTTAATTTGATTTAAGTAACAGCTAAATTTCTGTAAGGCAAATAACATCTTAAGGCACTCTCTTTCGGTGGCAGAGTAGTTACGTTCTGCTTTCGATAATGTACGAGAAGCGTACGCTATCGGATGGCAATTCTGTGATAAAACTGTCCCAAAACCAACTCCTGAAGCGTCTGTAAAAATATCAAGGGATTTAGCGTCATTAGGAAACGCTAAGACTGGAGGTGACATTAAAGCAGCTTTAAGCAGATTCTTTAATAATTCCAGCCTGTAACATGGGGTTAACTTGCCTGTGCATCTCGGCCTTACGATGTGGCGCACATGGGAAAGAAAGCTATAGGTCACGAGAAGCTATAGCTTCAGCTCCAACGGCCTCAATGGTATGATAGACTACCTGAGTGAATTCGGAGAATAAACCAGGTCTTTTGTGCAACAATTGTGACAATAATAAAGTTTGCTCTGGTGTTTCACTGAGATGGGTGATTTTGAGATCAGGATCCTAAGGAATTTTAACCACTGGTTCCGGCATAGAAATAACCTTTTGCTCAAAGTTAAGTGTTAAATGAAAGAACTTGATGAAATCTAAGCCCAACAGACACTAAGGAGGTAAATCATTTAAAAATAACAATGTATGTGAGAGCTTAGCTGACCCTAACTGGTTAAATAGGGTCACAGAACCTGCTACGGCAAAAATAGCAATGTTGCCCCACCTCCAACCCCCGCAGGCTTTGCAAGGCGGATTCAACAGAAATATCAGGAGAAGACACAGAGCAAAAAGTGTATTCAACGCAGTGATTTCCGTTCCAGAATCAATCTTTGTTCGCATTATTAAGTGACATAAAGTAAGTAACACATCAGGTAAAAGGGGAGATTGAGTGGTTAAGAAAATTGATTGTACGTCATTTTTAGCACGCATGGGAGGTAGCGAAGACCTTGCTCCTTCCTCCTTCTGTAACTTAAAGGAGGTTGGTTTCTGGAATTAGCAACAGAGTGACGAGAGTCTTGTTGAAATCTTGAATTTGGAGTGATACTGCTGATTTCCGACAATGAATGCGCCATCAGTGTGCTTACGGTTGCCTGAATGGTCACGGGAAGCATAATGATTTTGGAATTGCTGATACCTGGGGAAATTATTTTCGCGAGGATATTGCCTATTTGTAGGAGTTGATTCCATATGATAGGTTTTCTGTTGAGCTGGTTCACGACGGTGGGGAGGAATATACCTTTGCTGAGGCTGTTCTAGTTGACGACTTCTGTACTGTGGTACCAGCTGGTGGTCATAATTTCTATTTGGACTCTGTTCTGAAGCAGAAGTTTGAGCAGCAAAACCATGGCGTTCCTCATTAACTCGTATCATCCTAAGGCCCTCCTGAATTGTCTTGGGTTTGCAAACCTCCAGAAAATATTGTAAATTTAGATTGAGCACGGCTAGAGGGTGTCCAGTATGTCTGCATCAGAGGCATTCGGGTCCTACAACTGATATAGCCTAGCTGTTTCCAGAGCAAAAGAGACAGTGCTATTATTTGCACGCTGCCGCCTGGTACAAAAGCTTCTAAGCAATGCCAGCTTTATTAAGGTCGTAAGGAAAAACCTCAAGAAAATTAGCTCGAAATTGAGCATAAGAGGTTTCCTGGTTTATTGTGTGCCGTTGCTGGTACCAAGTTTTAGCTGCATCTTTCATGCAGGTTCCAGCAATGTGAATTTAGCAATCTTCTGGGATATTGTAGAGGTCCAAATGGTCCTCAATATCTTCCAGGAATTTTAGAGAACCACCTGCACCATTGGAAATAATTTAGCCGGCCTGAGGTACATAGTGGGAAAACATTTTACTTCGCCTTGTCGTAGAGGTTGGAGTATAAGTTTGCTCCCATATGAGCTCCCTATGCATATTTGGAGGGATATTGGCATTCAAATTTGGGGTTGAACTGCCGGGCACCTGGTATGCAAACTCATTGAAGTCATCAAGTGAAAGATTGGAGCCACAAGCTTCATAAAGCTGCTGGCGTCTGATATTGTCCATAGATGCCGGCAAAGCCGTGTTACACGCCTGCTCGAATGTGATATTATACTGCACTTCTTGCTGCGTCATAATGATAATTTGCTACAAAAAACAGGGTGAGGTCCACAGGAAAGTTCTGGCGCCAATAAAACATAATTTGTCTTTCCGCTGTAACTTAGTCCTTATGTCAGTGATTACGTTATGTGTGCTAAAGTAATATTAGAAGGTACTCACACGCATTACAAGAAAGAAGGTCAATTGTAGTACTTGCAAATACGTTTATTTTGCTTGAATGGTTTGTACTCCACACTCACATCCGGTTTATTGGCGTACTCATTACAATGCTAGTGATTTAACATCCAATCGCAGTATAACAGCACGTCTATCATCAATAACATCAATCCTCTTAAACAGTCACTGCATTACCTTTTTATCTACCGTTCTTATCCGGGCAAACATACGTCACTCTTGTTCCGACCTCGGTGTGTTGCCAACATCATTCTCGTTTGAGGGAAAAGACATAATGCTAAGGTTTGAAAATGTTCAAGAGAACGAACTGAAATTTACATAGAAAAAGGAACTCAAAAGGATAGTTCAAATGGAATATTCGTTACACACAAACAGCCGTGCTTTCTTGATACCCAAAGTTTCGTCCTCTATGGTTCGCTTGCCGCGAGACTAATATGAATGAAAAAAATTGGTTTAAGAATTTACATAAGTTTAGCTTGTGATATTATTTTTGGCAAATAAACAGCTATCATGCTGAATAAACGCCAACGGAGTTAAAATGCTTGAATCGCATTTTTTTTAATTAAAAGAATTGCAATATTTTTTTCTCATTTTGTGCAACGATCAAATAAAAACGTTGGCCCAATATTTTGCGAGAGACCTAAGCAACATATATTGCAGCAGACAGACATTTCACAATACTCTGCTAAGTATTATTTTCATAGGTCGATTATTCCATTTCGCTTTGTTCCAAAGTTCTGTTGCCATGCCATGAAATCTTGTTAGTTCGTGTAATAGCGTTCGGGAAACCAAGCAAACATTTATGTGCTATAATTTTTTTAAATGTTCCTTGCCATCGTATACGTGACTGATATAGAGGAGCTGCACAAAATAATGTTAAGACCATGATTATAAAGGGTTAATGTTATTCGTGTAGGCTATACTGAAAATAAAACCATTGGGATTATCTGTTGTATATCTTCTTTTTGTATATATTCTTTGGGTTGAATGCTCGTGTAGTATACCTTGTGTTCAGCAAAGGGTCACATGAGTGGTCGGTGAAATGGGTGACCTGTCAGACTTCCAAAGAGGACAAATCGTGGGAGGCCTTTTGGAAAGAGCGCCTGTAACCATAACAGCCAAATTGTTTGGTGTCTCAAGAGTAACAATTTACACGGTTTTGACTGCGTACACAAAGCATAGCAAGATTTCATCTGCGGAGAAGAATAGTGGAAGAAAACCGAGATTGAATGAGAAGGACTGTCGAAAACGAAAAAGGATTCTGTCCAAACAACACCAAACTACTGCAAGAAAAGTGACAGCGGAACTCATTATCCACCTGAAGTACCTGTTTCCACAAAATCAGGGTACGGAGAACGTTATAAAGCCAACATACATGAAAGAGCTACTTTTGGTAAACCTTTAATCACTGAAACCAACACTGCAATGTGAAAAGGTGGTATCATGAGCATAAAACCCGAACAGTTGATGACTGGAAACGTGTGATATGGTTCGACGAGTCCTAATTTACATTATTCCCAACAGTAGGTCGGGTTTATGTATGGAGAACTCCCAAGGAAGCGTATAATTCGGAATGTCTTTTTCAACTGTCAAACAGGGATGTAGATTTGTGATGATTTGTGTGGCCATATCTTGGTATTCGTATGGATCCATCATTACACTTCATGGTAGAGCTACTGCCAGCAAGTACATGGACATTTTAGGTTATCAGGGGGCATCCCATGATTCAAATGTTGTTTCCCAAGAGTGATGTCATTTTTCAAAATGAAAATGATAATGCGCCAATAAACACAGACAGAACAGTTCAATCTTGGTATACGATGCACCAAGATGGACTTTAAAATTTACCTTGACCAGCTCAATCACCTGACTTGAAAATCACTGAACCACCATGTGTAGTTTTGGAGAACAGAGTGAGAAGCAGATTCCCTTATTTTGTTTAACTCCCGTATATGATTAAGGTATGGTCGTCTTAAAAATATCATTCTCCTGACCACCGAAGACACACAAGTCAACTATAGTGTGCTTATAAACAAGATAATCGACTGCCGAACTAAACTTCCTTTAGTAGTAGGCTGAGGTAGAATGCAACGAATCGCTGCCCTCAAGAAATGCTCTTCAAATTGATGCAACTTGCACAACGCCGATATTTATTTCACTGTCGTTCTTACAGAAACAGAATAAACAGACAACATTTCAATCTTCCGTGTAGCACATCACTACGTGCAACTTTTATTTGAAACTCGTTGCTGAGAGTTTCTGCGTAGATCTGTGAATTTTAAAGATCCACGAGCTCGTAGGTTGTTCCTCTCTACTCGCATTACCTTATCAGGTGTGTGTCGTCACCAACGATAAATCCTCTGGATGCATGTTCACTTACGTAACTACGAAGGTAATGCACTTTGCTGATGTTAATTTTCGGATTAGTCGATTCTCTATTACGATGTTGTGCTGATTTGGTCTTATCCTTGAAATTAGTAGATCCAATTTACATCAGGCGACTAATCTAATGTCTGGAGTTCTAGAATACACGAAAGATCAAACCTGATATGTGCTCAAAAGAAACCCCAAAAACTAATCAGCCGTTTTAAAACTCATGCGACGTCTTCATAATAAACGTTTTCAGTCAAGAACTCAGCTATACATTATTTTATCATTTCGAGTGATGTTTAAATTATTTGCAACATTTTAAACGCTATACAAAGTAGCACAGGACGACTACAAGCGGTGGCTTCTTCCGCAATAGCAATTATTGCTTCAACGAATTCGATAGAACAAGACCACCGTTATTTATACATGTTTATTTCATAGGAATTTGAATTCTTCAGGTGATTTGGAAACATATAAGCGATTTCATAGATCGACGGTTTCCTTCACAATGTAACCCGTCATCTGATTCCCACCGGATCTGGTGAAACCAGAGGGCAATCACATTTGTATAAATCATTGAATATTTTTTTTTTTTTACTTTCTTGATGCTTTGACATTACAACTGAAAAACTGTCATTTGTCATCTAACGCACAATCTGCATTTGTTGCTCATGTTCTGCAAAAATCCGTTACATCGAAGACATTTATTTATCTGTGATGCAGTTCAATTATCAGATGAGGGGTCTGTTGTCTGCCAAAATCTTCCCAACTTTACAACAGCGACGTAACATATCGTTTCGTGCATAAATTTGCATTGATATGTGCAGTTATGGAAGCTCTTAGTGTCCTGAAGAAACACCCATGAAAAAAGTTTTACAAAATGTTGTGTGTTCTAGGGGAAAAATTAAAATGCCATATAAGAGGAAGAACATGCAGGATAGTAATACATCTGCCCGTTCATTGAGCAAATAATTGTGCAACTAAAAGCTAGGTATCCCGACTCTCTGGAAGTTAAATTTAAGTGAGTAGAATTTAATTGTTTCCTGAGTGGCAGCTGAAACCATACCAGAAAAACACTTGGAAAGAAGCAATCAGGGCACTGATTGACGGATACAAAAAATATTTCGCAGAAATTCAAAATTTAAGGTGTGAGTGGAGTTCCTTAAAAAAAGTAAAAAAAGTCATTGTGTTCTTGAAATGTAGAATTTGATGAATTGGCATCCACAGTATCATATTGGGCATGGAAATATTTTTATTAAGGTTTTACGCTCCATTTCTTGTACATAAGCTGAATATAAACGGGGGCTCAAAAATACAAAAATAGGGAAGAAATCAAAACAGACTGGCGAAACAAACTCAACACAGAAACTATTTCAGACTTGATGAGAGTATTACTTGATATCCCAGATATTTCAAAATTTGATCCATTTCCGGTAGTGTAACTGTATAATGTATATGCAGTCAAAGCGAAAAGACAACAAAGTTGGCACCGAATTTTCGGGTGAAATAATCACGTCTTTTGAATTCGTTCTGACGCGAATTAAATTAATCAAAGCTATTCAAAGTCAATGGTACCGGAATAGAAAACAGTAGTACCTGACCGAAGAAATAAGTTTTTCAATCGGATGTTTTTTTAATCGCGCAGATACTGGATACTGCTGTAAACAGAATCATCTTGAACTTACGCCCTCTGGTTGCAGTCTTGTAAGTTAAGAAAAATTTTAAATTATATGAGAAACATTTCACAGCTAAAACGCTCTCCAACAAAGAAATAATTTTTCAAATCGGGCCATTATAAGCAGAGATATTGACAAAAATAAGATACACATCTAAGCCCCCTGGCGAGGAAGCCGTGCATGACTTTATGAAGAAAGTATTCTCAAGATGTTTCTCGATGTACGCGGTGTGGGACCACGAAATATTTTTTCAATTTAGCTTTTAGAAGCTCAGATTTTGTTGCAAATACCTACGAAGCAGAAATTCACGCTTATGCTCCCTAGTGGTCAAACCATATTTCATAAAAAATTAGAAGCTACAATCAAAACATTTCCCATCAGGAGCTGTATGCGATAGAGGAAGAATTTTTCAAATCGGAGTTTTAGAAGCAAAAATATCGTGGAAAACTCAATTTACCTTACGATCCCTAGCGGAAAGTCTATGAGGTACTTGAAAATTTTGACAATAATATGAAAAATATTTCGGACCGTAAAAGCTGTCTAGCAAAGAAGTAATTTTTCAAATCGGAATCTTAGAAATAGAGATATTGACAAAAATAAAATATACATCAACGGCCTCTGATGGGCAAACCCTTTTTTACCAAAAAAGTAGAAATTATATGCAAATGTTTCCTACCAGGGGCTATATCCGGGAAAGAGAGGATTTTTCAAATCGGAGTTTTACAAGCAGGGATATCGAGGCAAAAGAAATTTACCATAACGCCCCCTAGCGGAATGTCCATGAATAACTTGAAAATTAGGAAATTATATAAAAAAAGATGTCAGACTGAAAACTCTATCCAAGAAAGAAGGAATTTTTTCAAATCGTGCAATTAGAATCAGAGATATTGACAAAAATAAGATATATATCTACGCCCTCTGGCGGAGAAACAATGAATTATTTTAAGAAGAAAATATTCCGAAAAGTTTCATCAACGTGAGTGGTATCGGTACACGAACGAATTTTTTCAATTGAGATTTTAGGAGCTCAGATTTTGTGGCCAATACATCAGAAGCAGAAATTCACACTTTCGCTCCTTGGTGGTTAAAATATTGCTTACAAAAAATTAGAAATTATATGCAAAACATTTTCCATAAGGTGCTCTAACCGCTGAGGAAAACATTACTGAAATCCAAATTTTAGAAGTAGAGATATCGGGAAAACGCAATTTAATTTTACGCCCCCTAGCGGAAAATCTATGCGCAACTCGAAAATGTGACTTTATCTAAAATATTCTTCGACATAGATGGAATCGAAAGGTAAAATACTTTTTTCAATCGATGTTTAGATGCAAATATATGGAATAAAATGTATTTCGAATTTGATATCATCTGCATTTTCGCCCTCTAGCTGCGAAATTATACATCGTAAAAAAACGAAACAAAGGATCATCATTCTCATATTTCAAGCTTCCCAATGCAAGAAGAATTTTTCAAATCGGACCAATAGTTGTAGAGATATGGTGTCCACAGGCAGACGGATGGACGTACGGACGGGCAGAGCGGTGGACGAGCGGACAGACGGACAAATGGACGAACGGAAAAACAGATGCACGATCTTTTTATACAAAAGACGTGCTACAAATATATTGTTTTTGTACCTTGCAAACGTCAAAATAATAATTGAAGTTAAGTGTAACTTATGTTTTCATTAGTTGGCATGCGATTTATCAGTGTGAAAACATTTCTTAATATTTGTTCTAAATATTATTCAGTCTTTGAAGAATAGCAATAAAATTAATACAGTGTGCTTATTAAATGTGCAAACATTGGTGTCATTTGCGGTACAGGAAAAAATGGATGGGGATGACCAACTTCTGATATGCACAGTTCCGTAGTGAAGTTTTGTTTTTTTTTAATTTCTACTACTGGATAAAAAAAAAGAAAATAATTGGAGATAATCATATGAGATTTCAATTGCAAAACGAAAGAAATACTATAATGTCTTCAGAGACCCAGTAAAGAAGACCACAGACCCAGTAATAAAGCGGAAAAATACTTTGGCACACCTATAGTCTCTGACAAAGCCATGGTGAGGGTCACATGTATTTTGTTTTTGGGGGGTTTAACAACTGTAACGTATACTCTATATTCACTTTCCTTTTGATTTTTACTATCTCTGGTTATTTTATTTTCCTATGTAAATTATCTTCTTACTGAACGAGATGTTATTTCTCCCGCTGAATGAGATCTGGCAATGAGTGTAAGTCATGACGTGGTGGTAGCCAGTATAAATAGGCGCGTTCAACGATACCAGAGCGAGCTTTTTGTTGATGTGCGTAGGGAGAGCTTTGGTTATGTGAGTAGAGCTTCGTTCATGTGCAAGGAGCTACGTTTTATTGAGTAGCTGTGTGTCCGGTGAAGTGTATGTTGGATCATATCAAGAGTTTCTCTAATAAAAAGTTGTTCTAGTAAGTACGTTTTTCTCAGTTCATAGTTTTGTCAGATCTCTGTCTGGCTGTTAGGTTTATTTCATTAGTTGTTATTATTAACAACCAGCATTAAGACTTTATTCATCTTAATTACTACTACAACATTACTAGAAGTTAAAAGCTTGTTCATTATTATTACTACACTACTAGCAGGAAAGTTTATTCATGTTATAATTAACAAAACAACACCCGTTAGAAGAAGCATTAGTAGAAGAAAGCTTTTTATTCATTATACAACTCATTAGGCTGTAAGCAGCCACCTGTCCCTAATTCAGAGCCACTGACTCCTGGAAAAGGAGAGAGTCAGTACTTCAGAAAAACACAACGCCGGGCGGTCAATTGAAGTTATTATTTAGGCCCGGCCCAGCCCGTGATGTGATACTTTGTATTTTTTGTCTTTCTACATACAGTCCAACCCTTATTTATCGGAGTACGATTTAACGAATTCCGCGATTTTACGTACATTTTTTGCGGTCCGGACGGAGCTGCATTGAAATTAATGCTTGGCGTTTCCCGAATTAGCGAACACATTTCCTCAATTTAGCGAACATGTTTTTTTTTTCTTTAAACCACCAAACTATGATAACCAGCATTTTCACGTTAAAAGTCAACTATTAGAAATAGAGCTTCGAGTAACAGGAAAAGTTTACACATGCAGTTAACCAGAGTTTCAAAGAACACCATCTGCGACACAGTTTGACGGAATCATAAATCAGTTCGCCTTTCCTCCGCCTATTCGTCCTTCTTACACGGGGAAGCAAATGACCAATAAGTTTCAAAGGAGCTCAACGTTTTCTTGCATGGGTGGAAAGCAGGAAAAAGAAAGGCGGTGTAGAGAAGGAAACCTAGAGTACCCTGGGGATTCTTGTTTTCAGCTACAGACAGAAAAATAGCACTCTGTGAAGTCAGGGACACACATGGTACGTACCCATTCCTGAACCTCTGCAATTTTTCGCTGGAGAAGGAAACCTAGAGTACCCTGAGGATTCTTATTTTCAGCTACAGACAGAACAATAGCACTCTGTGAAGTCAAAGGACACACATGGTATGTACCCATTTCTGAACCTCTGAAATTCTTCGCCAAATCGCGCTGTTTTTTTCTTTTCTTCTCAGTGTTAAATATACAGCTCAAATTAAACAACACACCTCGTTTACGGACAAAGTTTTAATGAACACAGGTAGCACCAGAAAGGTTAGTCACTGAAAGAAAGAGAACATAGCTGCTTACGTATTCTACTATGAACACGAGCTTAATTTGAATGTTTCATTCAAAAGTTTCCTCGATTTAGCAAATTCCGCGATTTTACGTACAAGATTGTTAGTCCCTTGAATTTCGTTAAATCAAGGTTTGTCTGTATTGTATTTATTAAATTGTGAAAATTAAATAATGTAATGGAATATTATTGAAAATATTTAGTTAAATGTAAGCCTAAAAATATTAACTAAACTTTGGCATTTGTCGAAGAATATAACTTTTAAAAAAAGATATATATATATATATATATATATATATATATATATATATATATATATATATATATAGAGAGAGAGAGAGAGAGAGAGAGAGAGAGAGTAACAAATGAAGACCATGTGCGTTCAAAATCTCACTTTCTCTGAACTGGAAAACAGTAACAGTACAAAAGTCAATCTCCATACAGATTGTGGATAGAAGAAACAATCGATGTCGTCCCACTCTCTCATGCAAACACACAGACACCTCACCCCACTACACACACACCCCCTCGTCCCCCACTCCACACAACATGCACATTCGTTCGGGGTCGAATCTTTTTAGAGTCAAGAAGCCCCAAAGTGGTTTTACCATCTTAATATCTACAGATAGTAAAAACAGTGTGAGTGCCTCTCCTTGTCTCTGTGATTACGCCCCGGGCTATGTCGTGGAAGTAAGTAAAACCAGCAAAACAGTTAAACGGACCAGGAAATCGGGAAACGCGACTATTTTTCTTTGTTTACCATTGCAATAAAAAATAATGGGTCGACTTTTCCCGGCACATCCCGGCCCTTTGCTTTGTTCTCTAAACTAAAAACAGACCGACGAGGCCCGAGCTTGGCCTTGGCGGGCCGACCCGGCCAGTGAAGGCCTCCGGCTTAGACCACTGCGCCCCATGGCAGCCATGAATTTCGAAATCCTAATAAATATACGATTCACTTCTATTTTCTTCTTCAGACGCCATGTCTAAACAAGGACATCATCATGAGCTTCGTATAGTCATGAGAAGGAGTGTGCTGGGAAATGATAATTAAAATAAAGGGTTTGCTGTGCGTTCCTCATCAAGTGTCAGACAGCAGCCCCCAGAAATGCCTTGATATGTATAGAGCTGATGTCAGAAATCCAATCACATTTCATTTGGGGAAGCTGCATAAAAACGTGTGCCGGAATTCCGGCAGCGGGACGGTAACCCGTGACAGTTTCCCTAGGCGCAAAAAACGATGCTGGCGATTAGACAACTGCGCCACGCCGCTGGTAATTGTTCTGTCTAAATAGAGTGATATCCTGTTGTATGAAAGGATTGGGACATGAGACTAACCGCAATATCCTGATTTTAGTTTGTAGCGAAAGTACTGAACATGTTTTTTCCTCTTTCCTGTTATCTTTTGTTCTTTACAATAATTTAAAACAGTCAAAGAGCCAATCAACAAAACCTGATATTTTTTAAATGGCAAATAATTATACTCACATGAAATAAATACGGGATTGCACCATATAATACAAATTTTGAAGATGTCAAACCGATTTTCGGTGTTCGAATCCGCGTCTCCCAGATAGCTTACTTGCGATCCTTGTCACATTTACACCAAAAATCGGATTGTCATCTTCAAAATTTGTATTATATGATATAATCCCGCATTTATTTCATGATTTATCTGCTCCTCCGGCCAATCACGGGATAAGATTCTTAACCTCCAGATTCGTTAAACATAAATGCCGGTTGCTTCGACTAGCGAATCCTGTGATGGTTATATTAAAATTAATCGAAAACTTGAGACTTGGTCGTTCTGGGTGGTGTAGTGGTTAGCATACCCGGGCGCTATCTGGGAGATGCGGTTTCGAATCCCGCTCCAGGACGATGAACATTTCAAGTTTTTTGTACATTTACACCAAAATACGGATTGTCGTCTTCAAAATTTGAATTATACTTACATTTCTAGAAACTTTGCTACGTTTAGCAGCTCATACTGCTTTATCTCTATGCTGTTATTCTTGGTAAACAATTTTTGTAAAATGCTGAAACGATCTTAATTCCATGGCAATCTCTGAAAGAGATCGCCATTGAAAATTCTCTCTATCTTTTTTTTACTGAAAACGTATATCTACTGTAATTTTTTCCCTTTAAGTGATGCTTTGCTTCCGTTAACACTGATATTTCACCATCATTCCCAGCCCTGTTCTTTGGAACAAACGTCGTGCTTTGTTCATAAATGTGATGGTATTTACTTGTTGCATTTTCATCACAAAGAAAACGCCTAGCTTTATGCAAGTTATCTGGTACATAATGAAAGAATTTATGTACAGGAAAGAAGAAAACATTATTTCATGTTGCGATGATAATTTCATCCCTCTTTTTTTGTTTAAATAAAGAAGTAAAAATTCAGTCTTCGTCCTTCTTATTTTATACATAAGTTTCAGGACGTGTGAGAAAAGTTAATTAAATTTTTGCCTGAGAAAGATTTCAGATGTGTTAAATTACTTCGTATGCCGTCGTTTATTGTTTTAGATATAAACACACAAACACACACACACTCTCTCTCTCTCCCTTTCTCAGTAAATGAATCAGTCATTTATTTGATCACAGTCGAAGCAGAGGAAGTAAATACCTGGTTTATTTGCTAGGCGTAAGGGAACGCAAGTGAAAAAATCAATGACCGAAGCGCATAATGATTTATTCGCTGCTATTCAGAGTAATAACCTGATTCTTCTTTTACACAGGAGGTTAGTGTTTTACGATTTCCTAAGAGGAGTGATTACTCCATGGCCGAAGCTGATCTAGTAGATAACCACCGCTCTTCCGTTTTTTTCCTCGCAAGTATTTATTTAGCTTTGCTTGTTTTAAGAGCTGTAAATGCCCTGCAGTACATTAACCATTATCTTTCAAACTACCTAGAGAGCTTATTTCTTGATCATTTCAGCCGTTGTATAAGCTTTTAGTGCTTTTTGCTTATAGGAAATTGGATTTTTGACCGATGCCCGCCATTCAGTGTTTTTGTAATCGGAGGCATTTAAATATGAAATCCTTGAGTTTAACTGATTATGTTATGCAATATGGCTTTTTGCTTTGTTTTGTACTGTCTGCCTACAGCGGAGGGTTGGACTTACTGTAACAAATAATCCTGGCTATTCTGAATTCATACCGGCCCTGATATTCTTATTATAAGCCAGAGTAATTAAGGCAACACTAAAACAAAGATATATTAAGATCATTTTATTTCGCAAAATCCTTATAAAAAATGAGACATGCGTAAAATATTTAAATCATAAAATAAAAAAATTTTCTTTGACTTTGAGTAGTAACATTGTTGTGAAGCCCAATTTTAGAAGCTAAAATTTTTGAATTTATTATTTTAAAAATGAAGAGTTGGGTCAGCGACGCTAGCTGTATTTTAGCAAAAAGGAAAGGGAACATTTTTGGAGGCTGCTGGTTTTAGTATTTGTAAATGTTCATTTGGTGGTAATGTCTTTTGATGTTCTTTTGGTGTTTGTTAATATTCTTTTGGTAGTAATAATGTGTAATAATATTCTTTCGATAGTAATAATACTTTTTAATGTTATTTTGGTAGTAATAATGTGTAATAATATTCTTTCGATAGTAATAATACCTTTTAATGTTCTTTTGGTAGTAAACATACTTTTTAATGTTCTTTTGGTAGTAATAATGTTTGTTAAGGTCCTGTTGGTTGTAATGATGTATTTGTGGGCTGTGGGTAACAATAACGGCGTCATGTTTATTAATGTTCATTAGGTTTATTAATGCCTATTCAAAGGTGTTTAGCTGCTATTTTGTGTTTAGGCTGAAGTTTGTGTTTCTCGGTTATATCACTTGTGCTTATGGCACTACTTTCTAGTTCCTAGTTTAATTTTTAGTGCTTTCTGGCTCTTGATTTAGTAATGTGGATTCACCAAAAACCAATCCCAACGTGCATACGTTCATTACTATTGCCAGTATCGCCTCACCCAGGCAATCGGAATAACCAGTTGAATTCTCTGTAAATCAAGGCGATTTTGTTCTCTTTTATTTGTTTAAGTAGACCACGACACAAACTTTTCGGAGTCTCTAGACATGGTCAGTTTACACCACCTTCACAAAAAAATAGCTCGCTTATTGTTTTCCAAAAAGCGCAAATATTACTGAAAAGTCGCAAGGTAAACTGCGTAAATACAAAAATATGTGGTCCAACCTTTTTGGTAAAATCGGAATGTCTGCATTTTCTCTACTCCTATAAAGCACGAATTTGAAGTTTTAAATTGTATAACTAAATGCATTTATAAGGGACATTTTGTGTATAAAGGTTTATCGGTTAAATATGTGAGATTATGTAAAATAAAGCGTCTTTCGAAAATATCAATTGTAGACTGCTTTGTCTCATTAGTGAACTTCTGTGTTTACTAAAAGCTTCAGGCAGCGTTAATTCATAACTTTTTTCCAGTGAAACATTCTTAAGTTTCTCTGAACTCACTGTGTAACAAAATTGTTTCGGAACAGCAAATAGCGAAGTACGAGTTATGTTGTTCAGAATGTTAGGAATGGTCAGCAAACAAAATGGAGTTTGTAAATGTAGAGTTCTGAATCTTAATCCTGATAGCACATGTTCTATGTTGAAGATGCTTAAAAGTTGCAGGAAATTTCCAGAAACAAACATACGATCGCGTATTGTCAGCGTTGCGTACAAAAAACAAAAAGCGAATTAAGTGACATTCGAATACAGCTGATGGCAGTTTGATGCATACTTTGATGTAAAACCGTAGTACCTCTTATGTTTACAAATTATAGCATTTCTCATCGATTAAAAGTCTAAAGTGCGCAACCAGAATATGCAGACATGCTAAACAAGAAAGTTGACACCGAATTTTCGGATGTAATAAGCACGTCTTTTGAATCCGTTCTGACGCAAATTAAAATTATCAAAGCTATTCAAAGTCAATGGAACCGGTATGGAAAACAATAGATCTGACCAAAGAAAGAAGATTTTCAATCGGGTTTTTAATCCCTCAGATATTGCTGTAAACCGAATCGTGAGCTTACGAACTCTTAGAAACAGAGATATCGACAAAAATAAGATGTGACTTTACGTCCCCTGGTGGGAAAACCATGCATTATTTTAGGAAGAAAGTATTCTCAAAAGGTTTATCCGTATAAGCGGTATCGGTCGATGGAAAAAAAAATTAGTCGAGTTTTCAGGAGCCCAGATTTTGCAACAAATAATTCAGAAGCAGAAATTAACACATATGACCCCTGGTGGCTTTACCATCAGGTCTTGTATGCGATACAGGAAGAATTTTTCAAATCAGAGATTTAGGAGCAGAAATAACGCAGAAAACGCAGATTACCTTTGTGCCCCCTAGAGGAAAGTGTATGATTTACTTGAAAATTTAGAATATATAGGAAAAACATTTCGCATCGGAAACACTATCCAACAAAGAAGGAATTTTTCAAATCGTACTCTTAGAAATAGAGATATTGACAAAAATAAGATATACATCCACGCCTCCTGGCGTAGAAACCATGCATTTTTTCAAGAAGAAAATTTTCCTAAAAGGTTTGTCGACATGAGTAGTGTCGGTCAGCAAACGACTTTTTTTCAATCGATAATTTAGAAGCTGATATTTGGCTGCAAATACAACAGAAGCGGAAATTAAGATTTACGCCCCCTGGTGGCCAAACTATTTTTTAACAAAAATTTGAAATCTTATGCAAACGATTTCCCATCAGAAGCTGTATCCGGTGCAGAAAGAATTTTTCAAATCGGAGATTTAGAAGCAGAGATATAAGGGGAAACGCAATTTACCGTTACGCCCCCTAGCGGAAAGTCTATGAATTACTTGAAAATTTTGAAATTATATGAAAAACATGTTACACGGGAAACACTGTCCAACAAATAAGGAATTTCTCAAATCGGACTGCTAGAAGTAGAGATATTGATAAAAATAAGATGTACATCTACGCCCCCTAGCAGAGAAACTGTGGAATATTTTAAGAAGAAAATATTCCGAAAAGGTTTATCGATGTGAGTGGCATCAGTCCACGAAATAATTTTTTAATCGATATTTTAGAAGCTACGATTTTATGGCAAATACATCAGAGGCAAAAATTAACACTTACGCCCCTGGTGGCCGAAGTATTCTTTACCAAAAATTTGAAATTATATGCAAAAGATTTTCCATCAAGAGATGTATCTGCTGAAGAAATTTTTTTCAAATCGGAGTTTTAGAAGAAGAGTTATCGGGGAAAATGTAATTTACTTTTACGACCCCTAGCGGAAAATCTATGCGTAATTTGAAAAAGTAACTATACCTAAAATACTTTTCAACATAAATGGAATCGGAAGATATAAATTTTTTTTTAGTCGGATGTTTAGAAGCAAATATGTGGAATAAAACGTATTTTTGAATTCGACATCATCTGCATTTACGCCCTCTACCGGCGAAATTGTACATCGTAAAGAAAAACGAAATAAAGGATCATCATTTGCATATTTCAAGCTTCCCAATGCGAAAAGAATTTTTCGAATCGGACTAATAGTTGCAGAGATATGGTGGGTACAGGCGGACGAACGGACAAACCGATAACAGAAGCACGATCTTTTTTTTACAAAAGACGTGCTAAAAATAGTGATGAAAAACTACGTCGGAAAAATTGGAAACAAAAACAACATATTTTATTAACGTTCTGGGTAGGAATTCATTTGAAACAGAACAAAAATTCTTTCCAGAGATTTTTGTGACTTCAGAAAGGAAATTAGGAAACAGACTAGATTTCTTCCAGATTACGGCTGGTAGTTTCCACTTCTTAATATTATTGTTGGCTGTAGCTTTTCTTGCTAAACACGTGTGCTGACTGGAGGAAGAAAATCATTAATAACTTCGCTGATCGCTACTTATTAAACATTCAACTTATTAAACATTCAATACTGACACTAGAACTACCCATTTGAGAAACTAAGATTTGTTTCAAACCGCGATACATAATTTATAACAGAAGAAAAAATCCTTTAATCCTACTAATATTCGGCGGAATTTTAATGCTCTTGCGTTGGCAATAGCACATCTAATGCAAAATTTAGAACAATGGTATTGAGTTGGTGCAGATCAAACGTCGCTTTCAGAGGGTTAACATATTCAAACCTTCCAGCGGCGTGCTGCCGTCCAGTAACGTCGCATGGCAAACATTATAAGGTCGGTACATACTGTATATGGTAAACGCGTTGTGTGCTTTAGTTCGCAACAAAGTTCAACAGCGATTTCGCAAGCTTTGGTGTAAATTGACCATAAAGACAGGCGAGTTACGAGTAACTTTTCTGCATGCGTTCAAACTCAGATATTTGGCTGGTAGGGCGGTCCGAAACATTAATGCGGCGTACGGTAGCAACGAGACGACAAAACTGTGGATTATGAAAAAGAGACAGCAAAACTATGGATTATTATGTCTTCTTTACAACATAATTTCCTTGCCAGTTCGTTCAATAGCTGACACCACGTATTTGCTATCAAGCTGAGTAGGTTACCACATCATGCCGTCTATAGACACACAGAGAAGCGCAAACACTTTCACTGGTCCGGCTGCTGAACAGTAGGAGTATCACTAAACACAGCCATGTGATTATCTCCAAAGAAACGAAGGGTCGGTCAACGTCGTCCCGATTAGACAATCAGACCATCAAGTTTCCTCCATGCTCCCAGATGACTGGAATATTCAGATACAATGAGGAACGATTACGACACCTGGTCACTTGCCGCTCCGTCACACTATGGACGCTGGCAAATGGCTTGTCCTTGTGGAGACATCCCTTATTGCGATGTCGGGCCAAGGTGGGCAATCTGCAATTTTTGCTTGTTGTTGGATCAGGCAATCCTCTCCTACACTCTTTATCGGAGCAGAGAAGAAGTTTAGATGCACGCTTTATACTTTTCCTCAAAAAAAAGCGTGCAGACAATTTTGTAAAAAATGTGCAGATGATTTTCCTCTCGTGTCTCGGGAAGCAGCAACTGCTTATTTCGTTCTTCTATGTTAACTTTTCTGCCCTCCCCCCCCATGCACACTAGAACACAAGAATATTAGCAGCACTCAAAAATGTGTTCGTCGTTCCATAAGAATTATACTTATATGACTATTTCTAGACCCAAACTGCAACCTCTTACATAAATCTGTCCTGCAAATTACGTTCCCAACCCCCTTTTTTACGCTTTCCAGCCGTAGGTTGAAGAAGCGTATATGCTCCAGCTTTGTCCGTCCATCCGCACGATAACTCACGTGAAAATGGTTCGATTTCGACGAAATTTTAGTATGTGGTAGAGGACCACCAAGGTACGAACCCTATTGAAAATGGGCGAAGCAGGATCAAAGGTCAGGACATAGGAGCGGGATCCATTCCATAGCTCTTATGTGTCATAACGTGTAAATATAGTTAGATTTCGATGAAATTTTAGTATGTGATAGGGAACTACCTGGGCACGACTCCTATTGAAAATGGGCGGAATGGGGTCAAAGGTCAGGACATAAAAGCGGGATCCATTCCATTGCCTCCATGCGTCATAACATGCGTAAATATGGTTCGATTTCGATGAAATTTTAGTATGTGATAGAAAACCACCTAGGCACGAATCCTATTGAAAATGGGAGAAATGGGGTCAAAGGTCAGGCAGGGCATAAGAGCGGGATATATTCCATTGCCCTTATACGTCATAACGTGCGTAAAAATGGTTCGATTTCGATGAAATTTTAGTATGTGGTAAGAAACCACCTGGGGACGAACCCCTTTTGATAATGGGCGAAATGGGGTTAAAGGTCAGGACACTGGAGTGGGATCCATTCCATTGCCCTTGTGCATCATAACTTACCTAAAAATGTTTCGATTGCGACAAAACGTTATCATGTTGTTCCGGAGGTATAGTGAACTGGTTCTGTTGAATATCAACGAAATGAGGTCAAAGGTCATTTCACAAAAGCCAGATTTATTCCACAGCCATTATTCTCATAACTTGCGTAAAACTGCTTCTATTGCAACAAAACTTTATTATGTTGTTCCGGAGGTATAGTGAACCGGTTCTGTTGAATATCATCGAAATGGGGTCAAAGGTCAGGACACAGGAGCGAGATTTATTCCACAACCATCATCCACATAACCTGAGTAATCATTTCTGGTATTCAAAATAGTATAACTATATACTAAAAATCCGAAAATTTATTGGCGTAGAATAAATAATCAAAATTTCCAAGCTTTCGCACATCAACCAGATGGCTTTCGCAAGGAAGGTAGACAGCTAACTGCAAACAGGATAATAGAACGTTTCAACACTTTAAACGCGGTGACTTGACTAGACAATAAATGATTAGGAGCAAACGTGATATTTTGAAGAAACGAGGTCACGTTGGTTGGGCACGCGGTAGAAATCTCAGCATTATTTGAAGAATTGATTCCAAATACGTGCTAACTCCAGAGAGACGCTATCGTTGCAAGCCTCGCAGCTGGTCAAGATTTCCAAGGTTTCGCGAATTGCAGTAGATTTGGGTGTGGAGTATGAAGCTAATTTCTTTACATCACTCCATATAGGATCGGCGGACTTAAACTTGACTTCCCTTGTTAGGGCAGTGGTTATTTTCCCGTCTCTTGTATCCCTTTTATGTTCGCTGATTCTAATTCCAAACGAACGTTTGGTCATTCCGATGTAGTATCGCCTGGAGCCGTCCGGATATTTTAGTGGGATGGCATAAATGCCTGCGTCATTGAGAAGAGGGGGCTTGTCAATATTTCTCTTAAGCATCGTGTATAAAGATGCCGGAGACCTTATGCCGACACCGAAGTTCATCCTTCTGAGCGCGTTTTTGAGTTGATGGGAAATATCTGGTATGTAGGGAATAGAGCCCAGGTAGCGAAGTTGCGGCATAGAAATATTATTAGCACTTCTGGTTCTGGCTTTCTCGATTAAGTTATGCATCTGGTTCGAAGTATTTCCTGCCTCAGTGGCCAATTCGACGATGTTTCTTAGTTCACATTGTCTAGAACGGGCATTGGATGAGACAGCGAAGGCTCTTCTAATTCGTGAACGGAATAAGGCGGTCTTGTAATCATCAGGGCAGAATGAACTGCGGACCATCAGAACGATAGCGTCTCTCTGGAGTTACCACGTATTTGGAATCAATTCTTCAAATAATGCTGAGATTTCTACCATAGTACCGCGTGCCCAACCAACGTGACCTCGTTTCTTCGAAATATCACGTTTGCTCCTAATAATTTATTGTCTAGTCAAGTCACCGCGTTTAAAGTGTTGAAACGTTCTATTATCCTGTTTGCAGTTAGCTGTCTACCTTCCTTGAGAACGCCATCTGGTTGATGTGCGAAAGCTTGGATATTTTGATTATTTATTCTACGCCAATAAATTTTCGGATTTTTAGTATATAGTTATACTATTTTGAGTTTAATTTGGTGTACAGTTCCTCCTTTTTGAATTTCTGGTATGTTGGAAAGCGTATCATAATCAATGCATTGCATGATTTTACTAACTTGTTTTCTAGAACCCAGAGACATCGGCTGAATTACGACTGTTTTCGTCGCCTTCGAGATTCCACACACAGCCGCAAACCCTTTTTGGTGGTCCCTACTTCAATTTGGAACCTCTTTTTTTGTTCAAAAACCCATTCAACACAAGGGAATGAATTAATTTATCGTCTGATTAGCCATGCCCATTATTTCAAAATAATGAGGAAAAATTCGTAACAATATGTTTAAGAGGTTTTCTTACTTGGTAAAGGACAAATTGTTACTTGATTGGTGTGTATGCCACATTAAATGACTTCGGTACCACGTACGGTCTGTTGCCGGACGTTATTCTTGTGTAATAGACCTCCAAAGACGTTTGTAGAAAGGACATGCTCAATATTTCCACAGCGAAGTCTATGCAGATTAGCTTCCGAAGGGTTTCTATTCTCGGAACAGGCATCATAAAAATTCATGTAAACCCTCCATTATATCGCGATCTGGCTTGTACTAATGAATGTCTATGCGATGAATTCTTATTACAGTTCCTGGTTCACATTCCTCGAAACTTATGTCACTCCAGCATTTCGATCGAAGTCAGAACGATGTTTCTGGTAACTAGCATTGACGGCCATTCATATCTTAAGTGAATACGCATCGTTCCGAATGACTAATGTTGTTTTATGGCAGTAACCATGGACATCGCAGCTGTCCGAGTGAGTGAAAGCTCTCTCGGACCGCTGATAACTCCGATGCCATATACAGGGACCTCTCGGACTATGCATATGGCATCGGAGTTCCAGAAGAAGAAATTGAGAACAAAAATAAGATATGTCCTATGTCTAAGACACCTAGGATTTCTTTTATTTTCTAAGAACTGTGTGATTACTTGCTATTTCAATAACTTTAAGTTTAATAAACTATATCGTTTGGTAAAACATTAAAGAAACAATGTAAATATTTATTGTATTATTTTGCAATGAAATCAGGAAAAGTGGAATCACGGGTACCGATGGCTTTGTTTTCAAGTGGAGGCAAACAAAGCCATTTTAACTGCAAACATACACAAATACCACACACAAATTTTTATTGTGCCTTCTTGTTATTAACAATTTTTACCACATACGCAACACATAAATTTAAGTGGAACTCAGGAGACCCAGAAGCTACATAGAGATGGATAAATGAAATTATACAGCATGTCTGTCCAATAAAGAAGTGCCTTTTTTATTCTTCTGAGTCTTGCGCCTCTTGGCTGCTTGTGATCCATGCTCCACGAAACTCAGTGATCACTCAATCCGTCATCAAGAAGGAAAAGACTGTTTAGAAAAAGTTCTGAAAAACATTTCAGATTTTTGTCCAGTATTCAATGGTTGCGGCAGAGGATGATATCTTGTGTTTAATTTATTCGCCTTTTAAGGGTTTTTCATTCTGAGCGTTCTGACGTACTACAGAGGTGATGCACATGTCAGGACGGCTAGTAGCAGTGATAAGCCCCTGGCGGCGTAGCTTAATTGAGAAAACATTCGGCTCCGGAGCAGAAGGACGGGAACTCGGTTCACTCCACCGGCAAATTTCTGTTTTCACGTTAGCGCCTGAACGTAAAAACGGATCGACTGGTTGTTAGGTTCTTCGAAAAACGTGTGATGTTCCTTCCACACATTGTTTGGAATTAATGATAATTCCTTTTTCAACGCTTCAAAAATGTGTGATGCTTCTTGCACACATTGTCAAGAATTAGAGAGAATTCCTTCTTCAGCAAAAAGTTACTTCAAGCACGATTTGCGGCGGACAAGAAACCTGAGATTTTGTGTCCCCCCTTCTCAAGACGAGGTTAAAGGAGAGAACCAGTGCCGTAAGTCAAACACAACATCCATGCCTCACCGGAATTTGAACCCGGATCCATCTTGGACGAATGCTACCGCCAAATTTGAGAACACGACAAACTGTGGCATTTTGTGTTAAACGGGGTTGTAAGCTATAGAAATAATGCACATGAAGGAAGCTGTGCATTCTTTCCAAGTCGATGTGCCTGTGGGTGGGAAGGAGATGGAGTATTTATTGTTTTAATTTTTAAGTGTTACTCCCTGCAATAAAAAAAAATCAGACAATCTAAAATGTCTATCATGATTAACAATTTGAACCAGATTGACTTGCTGTGTACCAAACGGTTTCTTACAAGGAACAATAGTGTCAAAAACGAAGATCTAAATTGTTTTTCGTTTACTTATCATGCCTTTTGAGAAAAATACACTTAGAACTACTACGATAAATTTGTCTGTCCAACTTTGATCACCATATCACTACGCCTATTAGCTAGCTTTGAAAATTCTATTACTGAAAACCATGAACTGGGAGAACAAAGACCCAAACCTTCATGTTTGCTTCCGATCCACAACTTAGCAGTTAGAAGGCGTAAATGCACATACTATTTGATTCAGAATATATTTTAACCCATATCATTGCTCCTAAAAGTACTTGACGATCCGATGTCCAAGTTGTTCAAGGTACTGGCTTCCAATTATTTACCCGAGCGAGTCTGGGTTCAAACACTGAGTGAGGAATGTGTGGTGTGCTTGTCTTACCGCAGTAGCCCTGTCCCCTTCTTGGAACAAGGTGCCCCAAATTACGGATGGGAGAGTTCTACCAGATCATTGAGCTGCTCACGGGGGTTGTAAAACTCCCAAAACGAACACGGCTTTTAAAAAATTTGACTGAAAAAAACTTTAGTTTTGAAACTAAATACATTGTACGCCCAGTTTCTGCTTTAAATAATTTACAGTATTTTCATTAAATGCATCCTAAAATTTTACCGAAAGACATGCTTTTAAAAATCTTATTAAAAAACTACGTAATTTAGTTTGATAGCGTTCATAGTGAACATTGTTCTTCATATAATTTCTATTAGATACTCGTGATGAACAATTTTGTTAATACTGGACGTAAGTATATACCTCTCTTCGCAATGAGTTTACATCAGGATCTATGCGCCTATCAGACAAAGAGTTTCTTTCATCAGGTTTTGGCTATTGGAAAAATTTCCGAAAGTGGAACTGCTCATTCCGGAAACTAATTTGCTCGTTTTTCTTGTTTAAATTAATGTAGGGTTTTCTAGCTAGAGGAGCAAGTGGATATTCTATTTTTCTCAATTTCTTTCTTCAATAAGTTCGATATAAGACGTAATTTACGCACTAGATATAATCCGTTGGTCGATCAGCCGCGAAACTGTATTTTTCATAATCCACAGTTTTACCGACAACACTTTCAGGTCGACCAGCTCCTAGGCCTAGTCGACCTGAAAGTGTTGTTGGAGCGTATTGTTAACACTGTTTGGACAATCCTGCAAGAAGATAGACGAATAACGTATAAAGACATAGCGGCGTAAACTGATATTTCAAAAACGTCGGCATTCCGCATTCTACGGGAGAAGGTACTACTGCATCGTGTGTGTTCCAGATGGGTACCTCATCACCTGAGGAGAGAACAATTGTTAGCCAGAGTTCAGGTGCGTCATGAGTGAAAACAAAACATTGCAAAGGATCCAAACTTTCTAAATAACTGCCGATGAAACATGGGTCCACTATTCAGCCTCTCTCACGAAACGTGCAACGACTGTCACACAGACTCGCCTCCTACGATAAAAGTCCGCCAAACCAAATAAGCGGGAAAGTGTTGATGATAATTTTCTTTGATCATAACGGTGTTGTCTACCTGCATGCCGTTCCTCCACAAATTGCTGTTAGTTCTGAGTGTTACATTTTAGTCTTGAAATGTCTGCGATTAAGCGACCGGAACTGGTGGGCAAATGGACTTTACACCATGTTAACGCCCGCACACATGTGGCTGCTTGTATTCAACAGTTTCTTACGAAATGCAGTATTGAAATCATGCCACAGCCTGCCTACAGTCCAGACCTTCCAACAATGAAGGAGAAGTTTCGTGGCGCAACATTCAACACAGATGCTGACGTTATTCTAGCTGTACAAGGGTCGCTAAAGCAGCTTCCACAAAATGCCGTCGCCACAAGCTTTGAAAAGTGGACTGAACGATAGGAGCGTTGCATATCATCCGAAGGAAGATACTTTAAGAAAGAAAATCAATTGCTATACCTATATTTCTTCATTTTGTGTGATTTTACTCTCGGTTTTTAAGGAAAGGCCGTTGTATCTTGAAGGCAGATTTGAGCTTGCGCATGTGCAGATTAATTTCGTAGCTACATCACATTTAATCGGTGTCAGGGTCGCTTCTTACTGTCGTCTAAATATGAATTACATGTATTAATTATAATAAAAATAAATATAGTTTTTGAAAGCTAAACAGTTAAAATACTTACTCTCAGAAAAAACACAAGTGCAGGGAAACTGCTGGCCACCAGCTGGCAGTGATGGTTCACTGCTGGCTGAAATCCCGGTAGCGGTCCGTTGGTGGCAGCACCATCAGTTGGCGAGCCATTGATGGCCATGCAAGCAAGTGTCACTAGTGGCTCGTTGCTGGCAACCAATACAACCCCAATATCAGGTGGAAGCAACGGGACTGCGCATGCGCAGAAGCTACACTTGCTGTGTCTCTCATGGTACCAGTTAGTTGAAGACGACGCTATCGCCTTCGTGTTATTTTAGTGGATGTTAAAAAAAATCCATATGTAGAGAGGCGAATTAATTTACTAATGAAATTCCACGTCGACGAAGATATCAGATTAAGCTATGAAATACTAGATTGTAGCCATGAAATACACCCACTCCATTCCCATGAATAACAATTCATGGAATGGAGTGTGTGAATAAAAAGAAACAATTTGAAACGCTTGAAACAAATGCCCTGGAGAAACATTAAAAAAACGTTTGTCGGGGGAAAATAAAAAGAATTATACGAGTACAAAATTTATTAATTATTTGAAAGGGAAAAAAAGCAACGCTATGTGGATATAATGTACTCATCCATGGGTTGAATACACAAGACAGGGAGGAATTCGCTTCTAAAAATAACGAGAAGTAAAATAAAATATCTTTCCTCTTTAAAACAAATGTAGCTTCGGACAACAGAAAGGAAAGATACAACGTTAAAAATGTAACAGAATGTGACATGAACCCGGGTAAATATATATTAATTCAACAATCTCCTTTCAAGACGACAAGGACAGTGCAAAACTTTGGAAAGCGACTTTAAGTTGGTACACTCCTTGAAAATTAGTGAAATTCCCTTAAGGTAAAAGAAACTAATGTAACGTTGAAATAATAAATTTATGAATTATATGAAACTTACTTTTATAAAAAAATTCCTCGCAATATTGTAAAATGAAAGATAGAACCATTCGATTACACATTCCTCACGAAACGGACAGCTTCAAGCACACGCTCGTGCGTGGCAAATTAATCCTGTCGGTAGAGAGCTCACCTCCCACGCCGACAGCCCTGGTTCGTATGCACCCAGATCCATACGGGCGTTTTTCCGGTCTGTTGAGAGATTTTCCCAACACAGTGATATAATTAACAAGTTTCGTAAGGGGAGACAAAAAAAGGTGTAGCTTTGGGAAACTGCGGTTATCCTTGACTTTTTTTATGGCTACTACTGGCAAATCGGCGGACAAGATTCGGCAAGCCATCCGTTACGTCACGTGGTTGCTGGCTGCCACTACCGGCAAACTAGCGGATGACATTAGGCTAGCCATCATTTCTGGCACGTGCTTGCAGGGCCGCTGAAGGGCTATTTGTGGCAGCTAGTGCATGTGATGGATAACTAACTGATGGCCCTGTTGTGGCATATGACAACTGATGGGGTGCCAACTGTTGGCCTGAACTGCTGGCCTTTCTGTTGGCCGCTCGGAAATTTTATGGACGGTTCGGCAGCGGCAACATAGTGCTGGGCCATTGCTGGCCCAAAAAGACTGTTTTTGCTGGGCCTATTTATTGCACTCGCCATTGTTTAGTAAATATTTTCTTTTATGACTCACATATCCTCTTTCATGGTTTTACGACAATGGCATTCACTAATCCACCGCTCAATGTCAGGAATTAGTAAACCTTATTGTTTGTTGTTATGATTTAATCCCACTTACTATGTACCGAACTGTGGCTCGGCGTGGTTGTGAGTGACGTGAATGACACTAATGCGTTGTGCGTAAATAAATGTATACTCTCGAATCACTGGTTTTGTTTCACACCCACAAACATCTTGACATGCGAAAGATGTAATGCATAAATTATCTGCAAAGAGTATCAGGGTACTCTCTCGATTTTTTTATGAATAACAATGTGGTTATTTTTGTTATTGAAAGGGCAGACGTAGCTAGAGTGATTACAAATTCATCTAAGAAGATCTTTCACATTCACTAGAGATACAACAATGATTTACAGATAAAAGTTGCTAGGTTTTCCTTTTCCTTGTAGTTGAGGAAATTCTCAAAACCACGAATCATGTCTCTTTCCAATCTCTTAGATAATTTCCTCCTTTCTTATCACGATATTGTATAGACCGTATGCATTGACGTCACGAAACCGCTGTTCGCGTCACTTTTTTCGTCTGCTGCTTTCTTGCAGAACAACTGGAGTACAAGTGAGATCAAAGGTGCATTACATGCGTTACGTAAGTGGGCTATCTGGCGATCAAAAATAGCTTTATTCTGATAAATTAAAGTTATTTGGCAATTGTGGTGACCCATATGTAATTCCATACTCATTTTTCCTTAACAATATTGAGGTTTTGCAACGAATAGAACACGGCGATATTGTTAATTATACGTATTTCGTTTTTTGCACGAACGCCTTCACTCCCGAGCAAATGAAATCGTGCAAGTCATTCATGAAGAAAGGTTAATTCCAGTCTAAAGATCTTCATACAGATTTTGTAGATAATGCATCAGTAAATTTATGAACATACCTGTTACAAAATGTAAACTACACACTAATGTTCCTTCGTTTCCGGTCATCAATGTCAACTCTGCTGATACGTGTTAACCACAAATTTTGGCACCTGAATTAAATTTTTATAATTCTGATCCCACTTCGTTCGTTCAGATGGTAATTTATAATAGGACACATCATTATCTCTCCCACTTCGGTTACCGCAGCCGAAAATAGCACATAACACCATCTTCCTTAACGCTCCACAATGCAAATCCAAGCAGTATTTGTACACCAGTTGATCACCAGGGCGTCTTCTGGGATGGTTTACCTTGCTGCGACGTCATATGCAAAGGGTTTATATTTTCCTGTATACATCACGTAACGCTGTACAGAGTACATTATGTTTGATTTCTTCCTTCTTCAACTTGGAAAAAAATAAAATTCAACTCCTGTCATCTCTCTCACTCAAATGTAAATGGACAATGTCATCGTTCTGTCCATTGTGTTCCGACACCGCTGGGATTGAATTCCAGATCTCTCCATAACAAAAGAAATTTAGTAATGAGTTCTGGACAGACCGATGGCATCGCCCATTTACATTATTTCCACGTATTTGATGATTATATATATTCACTCAAATGTTACGGTAATAACATGTTGTTACGGTTATTACTGTACTTTACTTAAATATTTATGACAAAGCACGAAATCAAAAATACAGGGTGCTCCAAAATTTTCTTTACAAATTTGACCCTCAATAAAACCTAAACGAAATATGATAGCGAAGTTCTGTTTTTTGTGCATCTGACAGCGACGCATAAAGTTTTATTGGTACCCAAAAGGTTTTTGTTTACTTTCAGGTACGACCCTGAACTTGTGACAGTTACTGCACAAAGAAAGGCTCAGTGTGGGGCATTGTTCATAGAGACGAAGTCAGATACACAAGTCCAGTGGAACTTCCGTACTACATGCTGACGTAATCCACCATCCAGACCCTCAATACCGGAGTGGCAGAAGTTTATGGAAACTGGTAGTGTGCTTCATAAAAAGGGAGCTAGCAGGCAAAGCACAAGTCAAGAGGATATGTAATTTGGATATGTCGTGCGAGTTTTTTTCCCCAAGTTGTAAGGTCCGCAACAGGGTATCGTCATCCTATTCTAAATATTCTAAAAATTCATGAAATTTTTACCTTGAAACTAGGTATCATATTATTTAAAATAATGCATCTTAAACTGCCTATTTTTCAATCTGACATCAAATATCTGGATTATTCTATTTTCACCAGATCTGTTGCTAACAACAAATTATGTCAGCCGTGTGTTAGATTTAATTATGGTTTAAATAGCATTCTGTATAAGGCCAGTATCCTATGGAATAATCTCCCAGAGAACATCAGATCCCTGGAAAATATCAAAATGTTTTCCTTGTCTCTGCGAAATTACATTGTAAATCACCCTGATCTCCATAACGAATCTCAACCCTATCATTAACTTACAGCGGTGCTTTTGTTATAACCATCTTATTTGCTTTCATTTATGCCATATGTTTTATTCTTTTTCTTACATCTGATAGGGGGAATCGCCAATGTGTTCAGATTCCTCCTGGTGTATTGCATTTTCATATAACTGTAAGTCTTAAATGTGTGCAATAAATAATTGTATTGTATTGTATAGCAAGATGGTGCACCCTGCACTGGGCACTTCGTGTTCGTGAGTTTCTTGATGAAATCTTTCCGGAGCGATGGATTGGTTGGGATGGCCCAATTCGTTGGCCTCCACGTTCACCGGATCGTATCCCCTAGAGTTTTTTTTTCTGTTGGGCTACGAGTACGTGAAGGTAAGTGTGTACCGCCCAAAGGTTCTTGATGTGGATGAGCTGAAGCACAGGATTACAGCTGTCATCACAGCAATTCCTGAGGACATGATCGGGAGAACATGGCAGGAGGTCTAATACCGTCTCGACGTTAGGTGTGCATGTGAGGCGTGACGTGCCTGCCCAGCAGGACGCACACGAAATAAAGGCAGATAGAAGCGATAACGAAAGTCAATTGGTAGAGCGACTTATTACGGAATGAGGGTCCCGGGTTCGAGCCGCGGCGTGTACAAAAATTACGAAGAAATTTACTTCGTTATAATGGCGCCCGAACTTTCCGGATGACCCGGCTGTTCAAGATCTCGCAATGGTGTGATGTTCTTTCCACACCGCGAGATAGGAAAAATCAGAGAATCCCTTCTCCAGCGTTTCGAAAAATATATGTGTGTGACGTTGCATTCCACACACTAGATTGACTGGGAGTTCTCAAGCGCACGTTCTACAGTGGATGGCTGCCTGCAACGATTCATGGTCACGGCTGACCAGTGGGCCATGCCCCCGGCCCTCTTTCGGGGGGGGGGAGATGTGAAGGGCCTTCCCAACATGACGCACACGATATAAAGGTAGATAGCAGCGATACGTACGTCCGCGTAGCACAATTGGAAGAGCAACTTATTCCGGAATGAGGGGACCCGGGTTCGAGCCCCGGCGTGGACAAAAATGACGCAGAAATTTACTTCGATATAGGAGCTGTAGTATCATTCTAACAAACTTTGGAACGTTCTGTTCAATGTGCAATAAACCGATTTTTGTTCTCTTATTCTGTTTTTGTTTTATATAGGGTCAAAGTTCTAAAGATGAATTTGAAACACTGTATTTTGTGATAGAAAAAGGATCCGGGACACCGTTCCGGCGTGTTCGACTAGAAAAGAGCCCTGATATTACCCAATGTGGACGGCAACTCAATATGACCGCCAATGCGTTTTGAAAGTATTTCCATGTTAGTTGGACGAACATCTTGCAGGATATCAGATCACGTCATATATAGAGTAGTTTAGGAAGGGCTGTGTGACCCCAGGTCTTAAACAACCCTTAGAAAGAGGAAGCTAGGATATTTAGGCTAGAGTGCCCGATAAGAAAGTGACACGGAAGTGAGGTAGAAAGGGGGAGGAAGACGCCCTTATTTATTACCGAAGGGCCAGTACCTTGGGTCCGACGGCTTAACTTGCCCATCCGACGCACGGCGGATATTTAGTGGTTCGAGTGTTCGTGCCTGCCTTGGATCGAACCTTAGGTTTCTCCGTGGCAGTCACGAACGTTGACCACTAGGCCATCCACGGCCCTCTTGCAGCGTATGACTGACCATCGTATTTAAATAGCATATAGCAGTCATGTACCATTTATGCAATAACTGGCAGTGTTTTGAACATTTCTTCCTTTGGATTTTAATTATTCCTTTCATAACGAGATGTTCCTTCATCAATATGCAGATATGTGATACCTGCGATTGCTACATTTATTTCTTGTGTTACAACATCTTTGTTGCATAATGCATTTACATGCGAAGTAAGCATAAAATTTGCTTTCCTCAAAACATAATTTTATCTCTCAACGTAATTAATTTTATCTGAACCGCAGCTGTTCTCAGTCAAATAACGAACTTACATAATTCATAATTCTGTTCTTCAGTGTGAGATGTAGTTGAGTTGTGATGTATGTCTTGTTTGACGTTTGGGTGACATCTTGAACTTAACAGATGCGTAATTATTTGATAAATCCTCTTTAGTCCAGTGCGTTCCTTACACACTGTCGGAGCAAACATTTCGCGGCTGCTTAATTTGTCTCTTGACTACACCATCGTGAAGCTCGCTGTTTGGAGCTATGAACAGTGTATTCATTCGTAAAGCTTCCTCTTTTGGGACGTGCCATGATTATAGCTCTTTCATTATGTTCAAAGCTGATAACTAATTGCAAAGAGAACTAATTAATTTCAGAAGGAAGAAAACAGCATACTGGGTAATTTCAGTTCTGACAAAAAATATGTTCTCTACCGTCCAGTATCACATAACTAACGGAACAAGATAAAACGAATTATAATGTTAGGTTAATTTTAATAAACTAACTGGCGCAAAATTTTAGCAAACTTATTAAGAAAACACTATCTCTCTCTCTCTCACTCTCTCTCTCTGTCTCTCTGTGTGTGGCATATACCTCTAACTGAACCTTCACTTTGAATTTATGTGTCCGCATGTAAATTCGGTTTCTCCTAGTCAAATATTTGCTGACTTAATGGCACATTATTTCTCTCGACGAACTCCTGAATGTTGAAAGCCTGACTGTGGGTCAAAGTGCAGTCAAAACCAAATAACAGGTAAGAGCGATGCTCTAATTGTGTGGAGAGCAAATAAAATGTCATGTTAGAAACAGCTGTCGAACAAGTCAGGGTGAGCTCCGTTCCTAGTCCTACTAAATGAACGCGGCGTGTGTCTCGTGAAACGGGTATTTCACAACCGGTGGTTTTACGAGTGTTCCGAAACCGATCGCACTTAAATCCGTACAAATTTGCCATGGTTAAAGAAATTAGTAGCGTAGATTGAGTTACTCGTCTGGAATTCTGTGAGAAAAAGTTGTATGAAACAACACTCTGTCATGTTAGAAACAGCTGTCGAACAAGTCAGGGTGAGCTCCGTTCGTTGTCCTACTAAATGAACGCGGCGTGTGTCTCGTGAAGCGGGTATTTCACAACCGACGGTTTCGCGAGTGTTCCGAAACCGATCGAACTTAAATCCATACAAATTTGCCATGGCTAAAGAAATTAGTAGCGTAGATTGAGTGACTCGTCTGGAATTCTGTGAGAAAAAGTTGCATCGAATAGAGAAAGACGGGACATTCCCGGACTACGTAATATTCAATGATGAGTCGACATTTAATATAAGTGGTAAGGTTAACAACCACAACTTCAGGATTTGGTGCGCCGAAAATTCATGCGAAACTCTGGAATATTTTCGTGACAGCCCAAAGGTGAACGCTTTTGTGCACGTAGCAAACATACGGTTTACGGCCCCTTCTTTTTTCATGAGAAAACCCATTACCGATATCGTGTATCTGGATATGCTCGAAATTGATCTCATTCCATAGTGGGACGATGATGCCCAAGAAGGACGATTTATTTTCAGCAAGACGGCGCACCCCCTCACTACTGTAAAGATGTCCGGGATTTCCACAATAAACGTTTTCCAAGTCGGTATATTGGTCGAGCAGGGCAGATAGAATGATCACCTCATTCTCCTGACTTTTTGCTATGGGGTTCATTAGACTAGATCGAGTGTTGTTCCAAAATTACCTGCATATCTCGCTGAACTCAAACTTTCAATCGCCACTGCAGTTGCAGAAATGACAACAGATATGCTGCTTCCAGTTTGGGTAGAAATTGACTTCGGGTGAGATGTCTGCTGTATCACCAATGGCAGATACATCGAATCAAAATGATTATGTGAGATAAAACGTGACATGCTTTGCTACAGATTAACGCCTTAAAAAATTTTGTAAGCATCCTCAATACATTTCTGTGCGTTTTCTTGAATCACTCTGTACAATTCGTTGAAATTATTTTGGCCAATCAGCACTACTCTGACAACAGTGCATTCGAGTTCTATTGCCTCTTGCTGTCAAAGGCGGTCGTGGCAATAGATTTCGAGGGTATAGGTCTATCTCCAGCAGTTTTCAGCCTTGTGTTGTGATGTAAACGTTTGTGGCCGCAGTTATAATTAATCGAAAGGCTATTTACTGTTACAGAAAATAATGCCCGCAACCGCCTGTAGACAAATTCGGCGATCAAATTTACCTGACTTGCATTCGACACCGTGTGCCCCTCTGCGACAAATGTAAGTAATGTCTCGCCAACATTGATGCCTACAGAGTCCCACTGTTCTAGCACCACGGTGTCCAGTATGTCCCGTGATAAGACGAGTATACTATCCAGCTTCGTGATACGATCTCACTCAAATATCTAGCAGCTGATAGTCGTGAAGACAAGATTCTTGAAGCACACTTTACACCAGTGCTTCTCAAAGTGGCAGTTCGCTGCCCGGCACTGGTCAGCGCCAACAGACGCTGTTACTCAGCAGCTTTCGGGGCAAGAAAGATAAAAAACGTTCCTCTAAAACCCGCGGCCTTTACGCAAAAAAGAGTTGAGATTGTTGTTGACCTGCGGCGCTTTCGTGGCGGCTGCGGCTGATTTATTTCCACAGACCAGCATTTCTTCCCTTTACACCAAAAACATTTCCGTTCTTTTCCTGTTCTGTTCGGAAGACAATTCTTTTCCTTAGATCTTGTTGTTCAAGAGTTGGTGGAGCTGATAGATTCAAATTTTAAACAGTTCGAATATTCTTTCTTACATCAATTTAGCATGTTTTCCAAGACACCAGCGATTTAGGATATTCAAATTTCTGAACGGAAACAGCTTTGTTTTGTTAACTGCAAAGGTTTTCAAAGATTTGTGGCCACCTCAGGAACACATATAATATGATATTTAATAAGTAAAGCTTCGAAACCGTCCTAAGTGTTTGCCTACTATAATGTCAAAGACAATCACAAAGTGATGTACTAAATACAAATTTCGCACATGTGGCGCAGTGGTCTCAGTGATGGCTTCTTATCAATCGTCCGAGATGGGTCCGGTTTCGAATCCCGGTGAGGTATGGATGTTGTGTTTGTCTTAAGACCATGGCTCTCTCCCTTCCCTGGAGTCAGTGGCCCTAAATTAGGGACTGGCGACTGCTTATAGCCGATTGAGTTTCTCACGGTAGCCGTTAAACCTTCAATCAAAAGAAAAAAAATACAAAAGTGCCTTTCCTTGGATAGTATTCTCATCCTTCTATCAAAGCAAAGTAGTCCGAAGTCCTACGATATCATCCTCATTCCAATTTAAACCTTGATGTCAGACAAAAAAATTCTTTGTCCATGTGTTGCATTGAAACTCTGTAACAAAATGTTAAATACATCGAAATACAAAATACACCATGTAATGAAATCTATCATGTCCTATTGAAATAACTGAAATGCATGCTTTACAGCAAATGGATATTTTCAAACAGGCTAATATGTAAACGATTTTCAGTTTGATTTGTTCTGCATTGTTTATCGTGTAATTAAATTTGTATCCTTAAAGAAGCCATCCGGTCGACGCGCGAAAGTTCTACTTATGTAAATCTTTATCTGCACCAATAAAAAAACTGATTGAAGCTCCCAGCTTATTATAGATTTGAAAAGTACGTGTTTTGCACACAGAAGGAAATTCTTTGTAATTAAGAAGCGAGTGTGTGTGGGCGCATTGTTGTATAATAACTTCTAACAAAGCCAACATTCTTTATTGCTTAAAACCAGGGATTACTGAATTTGTTTCCTTCGTAATTACGATCTCGTAGCCACTCTAGCGCTATGAAATCAAATCCGGTACACATAAATTATGTGGAAGAAATATTCTTCTCGCAATACGTGAAAACACGTTAGAATTTTTAACTCAGCAATCAGACATATCTGAACTGCTTGTATTTACTGTTCATCACGTGACATCGGAAATAACTGATGAATACTGTACATGTAATTATTATACTTGATGTGCATAAATTAAATGTGTTGAAGTCCGAGTTGTTTGATTTCACATTTTGCGTTTGTCCCAATTTAAGTTTTCTCCTTTCTCCAATCCGGCCTTTATGTCGCTTGGAGAAGTTCAACATTTTACTAGGTATGCTCCGAAAGTATTGCATCATCACATGAGATGCATTTCTTTCGAATATTTTTTGCATTGAATTTCATGCGAACACATTTTCTGTAGAAGACAATACGCACTAAAACGTTCCAGTGGCGCAGAAGTCTAAGCGACGGCATCTGACCATTCGTCTGAGACGGGTACTTGTTCGAGTACCGGGGAGACATGGATGTCGTGTTTGTCTTACGGCACTAGTTCTCTCCCTTCCCTGGAACCAATGGCTCCAAATTAGGAACGGCGACTGAGTTGCTCACGGTGGTCGTTAAACTCCCAATCTGAAAAAAAACAAAAAAAAACACGCACTAAAAAGAGAACCGGTAACAAACTCAGAACGGCAAACACAGAAGATACGTTTTCGGTGATATCTCAATGCAAAGGATTTGATCAATCTTTCTGGAACTTTGATGTCAGAAGTTAAAAATTCTTAAAACAAGGTGTTATTGTAGCTGAAAAGAGAGCCAATTTTTGCCAGTTTCCCACTTTTTTCTTGCAAGGGATTTTCAATTTAGGTCAATTTAAGACTGATAGTTGTCAACCAGGTAGCTAATCAGTGTACAAAATGGTAGGATATGGGCTTTGAAGTTCGATGAGTTGTGATAATGCAAAACACAGAAATTTAACCTTTAATAATTCTCGACCGAGTGAATGAATTGGAATTAAAATTTTTGTACGAGGTGTGCTAGAAAGTATTCGGCCACCCCGGTGGCGCAGTGGTCTCAGCGATGGCTTCTGATCGTTTCGTCCGAATGGAGTCCGGGTTCGAATCCCGCTGACGCATGGATGTTGTGTTTGTCTTACGGCACTGGCTCTTACCTTCCCCCAGGACGGGTGACTGCCCATTGAGTTGCTCACGGTGGTCATTAAAAATCCAATAAAAAAAAAAAGGGATTCAAAATTGTTGAACTTAGAAAGTATTCAAACTTGATTTTAGATTTTCAGATAGATTTATTCCTTTTTGTCAGTTTCTTGCTCGAGATTTTTGACGGTGTCGGCATCTCTCCTAACATAATAATTTCGGTTGTGATTCCGCACCTTAACGATGTTTCTGTAACTCAAAAGCGGTTTGTTTTCTCGTAGATACTATCAGGGCTGTGTAATGTCACTGGGCCAAACCAATTTCATCCCGACATTAACAAATGTGTCACTTTAACATAGAAAGGAAAGCGTGACGTCATTGCAAACCAATCTCTCAATTTTAATCATAATAAAAATTGTTTGGGAAAAGAGGTGTTTTCTTTCGTTTCTTGTGTATCTACACACAAGAGCTGCTGGAGTGAATAAATACGCAGAATTATGTTACACTCGAGTTTTGAACAATGTTACTTTGAAAGTACAAGTGATCGATTCATTCAGATCTTAAACGTGGTTAGAAACATGCCAAGCCCAATTGCTTCCTCTATTTATTTATTTATCTGTGCATTAACTCATCAGAGAACAGTCGAAATTCCAGAGAAGAAAAACGTCTGAGATCCAATTGAAAAACGGCGATACCAGAAATGACTAAGCAGAGGTCAGATCAGATCAGATCATATGTAGAGGATTTTAGGAAGGGAGTGTCTGACCCCAGGTCTTAAACAACCCTTAAAAATAGAAAGCTAGGAGATTTGGGCTAGAGTGTCCGATAGGAAAGTGACACGGAAGCGAGGTAGAAAGGGGAAGATAGACGCCCTTATTTATCACCGGGGGCCAGTACTCGGGGTCCGACGGCTTAACGTGCTCATCCGACGCACGGCGGGTATTTAGTGATTCGAACGTTCTTACCTGCTCAGGATCGAACCTGAGGTTATCTCCGTGGCAGTCACGAACGCTGACCACTAGGCCACCCGCGGCCCTAAGCAGAGGTCAATGAGATTAGCAGAGCTTTGCTCTGTGCCTTTCCTTTTTGGTGCCGCACAAGGCCGTAGGTTTCAGCACCAGAGGAGTTGAAGACTCATCTGAAGTGGGAGGGGGGGGGCTATGTGTTCAACGCAAAACTATATTCATCCACGATTTCAGATTTAAGTTTTGCTTCCTATTTTCGTTCCTTTTGTTAATTCACTTCACTAATGCACAATTTCTCCATACTGCAAAGTAAAATAACAATAATAAGAAGAATAAATCCAAAAAAAGAAAAGCAAACGGGGGCGGGAAGGAAGAATACCGAACACTCTTGAAATATAGAAAATAAATCGCTATCTCATCATAAGAATTTGTTTGACGATGGCTGAGCTGTAAGGTCATTATCGCTTGAGGAAAGATAACTTCCAACTAACATAAAAAAAGTCTATTTATTTTTTAGTCTATTCTAGTTCCTTTCCCTGGATCAACGCAGTGGCATTGAAGAGTTATTGATGCCGAATTCCGGCTCTTTCTTCATTTTTAATTGTGCGTTAGCCTTTTCTGGTGTTCGGAGATAGCCTCTCTTACCGTGGTCAACAGTTAAACCTCCCTTCGCCACTCAAAAACTAAAAGGCCTCAGATTTCCACCAATAAATACTGTACTTCTTCTCCCACACATGCATCGCAAAACGACTCATACTGACAGCAAAACAATGAACAGGTAGAAGTTGAAAGCTCCCTGCTTCTCTCTCTCTCTCTCTCTCTCTCTCTCTCTCTCTCTCTCGCACAAATATTTCTCTTCAGCGCAGTTTTACACCGCCTATAGGGATACATTTAGCTAAACCGTTCCCACGTCAATAATTTTATTTTACATATTACGTTTCTTCAAAAAAAAATAATAATAAAGGAAGAACACAATATTAAAACAAAGAAAGGGTTTCTCTATTTCCTGGCCCTTAGCAGCAAAAAGCTCCGTGCCCTTTTGGCAGAGAATCATTGGCGCAGCTGTTTGCACTGATTCACTTCCAGAAGTAATTTCTTTTGAGTTAACAATCCTTCATGTTGTTTCATTTCAATTTCACTTTCTCTTTAAATCTGCAGTACACGAACGAATCAGGGAAAGTATTTATACTTATAATGAAATACAAAAAAAAATTTCATAAGCCACCGAAAATAAAAGTTCAAAGAATTTAATGTCGTATATTTTCCATGCAAAGGGGGGGGGGGGGTGAGGCACTCTAGCCTCCTGCTAGGAACGGTCCTAGTGCTGCATTCATCAGGGAGTTAGTTTCTAAAAAAGAACGCGTAGGACACACCGCGGTCGTGCACCTATTGCCGTTGTCATCATTGGTTTATTGAGACCCATTGGGCTTTAAGAGGCGCCTAAGGGTGACTTTGTGCCTTGTAGCTGTGTGTCGCAAGTGCTCCTTTGTAGAGGACTCAGCCCCTGGTGTAACAAGCACCAATAAGAAATAGAGGTAAAGCTCAAAAATTATTTCTCCGAGTTCTATTTAGTCTCTTATGGTTTCACTAGCTTTGTAATTGTTACATTTCTTATTGATGCTTAAAAAATTAGATGAGGACTTCAAAAATAGCGTAAGTCGATTAGCCGAACATAATTCTCTAGGCACTTAGTAAACCTGCATGATGTTGGACACATGGCCAAATGGTCAGAATAGCTGTTTTGTGACTTATCTCCCTACTTGTCCTCACCTGACTCCTGGATGAAACTAAGGTATAATCTTTTTAAATAAATATCAATACATATTCGGCGGTTCTGAAATTTCGCCCTATCTAGAGGGCAGGTATTCCAATCTAAAAGAGGGAGCTGGACAAACAGAAAATTTTATTTCCAAATTTGTAACAAAGTTTCGAATTTTAATTCTTTTTGGGAAGTTTTGAAATCGAAATATGCAATAACAAAAACTAATTACATATGATCTTGGCTACAGGAAAGGAAAATATCAGCGTTATTGATAGGACTGTTTTAAGGCTTTGTTAGGCCTTAGGCACTTTTATTTCTAAAGTCTTCTGTGTTGCAATGGGTTGTGAACGCCGTTGAACCTCTGATGACACAAAATCCTGGGTCTGCCACTGGTTTGCAGTTCGCAATACGTGAAACGAGGCATAAGATTGTACGCATAACAACATAACCCTAGCATAGTTCATACACCTCTGAGCAAAAAGAGAAAAAAACAGAATTCAACTACTTTTCAAGGACTTCTCAAGATCCAAGAAACATTTTTCGAGGACCGAATCACATTGAGGTTAAATTCACATATATGTAGTAGTCGTTAGTACATATACATATACGTGCATGATGTATGTGTGTTCAAACACGTAACTTTAGAAAATATTATAATTAATTAAACCCTAAATAAAAAAAATAAAATTTAAATTAAATTTTTTTCTTCAGAAACAGCTACTGAGCGTGGCCAAATGTTAATGCAGTGCATTCTAAATTTTGTAAATTAATTTTTGTTATTCATCATTTTAATGATTTACTCTTAACGGTTATTTAAATAACATAAATATGAAAGGGAAAATTTATTTTTTAGTGATATCTCAACGCATTTGTAGGGACTGTGATTTCGATAATATGAGAGGTCATTACGGTAGCCTACTTGGATAGAACATAAGAATATCAAATTTCAAATACTGAAGCTACTTATTTTGTGTAGATAAACTGATCTGATATAAGAATATACAATTTGATAAGTGCTTACTATCAGTGAGGCTGCTGAGAAACGCGACGACTTAAATTATTTATTATTGTGCCTTCGTCATTCAAATATCTAAATAAACATTTTAAATTAAAATTTGCAGATTTTTTTTTATTTTTTATTTTTCTTTCTTTTTTATTATTATGTATTTATCTTTTTAAGTGAAATATTTTAGGCCCTAGTCATTTGCCTACTTGGCCTAGCGAATAGAGCGGTAGTGGTTATGGCAGAAACGCGATTGCTCTGCTTTGCTGTCAGGGCACCAAAAAACTTCGCAATTAGGTGAAACGAACTGTGATTTTGAATTTTCGAAACTAACAGAAGACGGAAAATGCTACTTTGGAGCATTTTCATCTTCTGTTAGTTACGGTTTTTCGTTTTCTGTTAGTTTTCTTTTCTTCCACAGTAGAAAATGTCTGCTTTCTACTGCAGAGAATTGGAAAAAATATAAATTAGTCGTGTGAAAAGTTTTGGCAGTGCCCTGAATGAACCCGAAAATAAAAGGAAGGTTGTTAAAAATAAGGTTGTTAAAAATCTTCGTTACACATTTTCTGCTATTTTTTAAATAAATCCTTGGACAACTAAACGCGATAAGTCTAAATTACACAAAAAAGTGGAAACAGAATAAGTTACCTATTAGTTTACATAAAAACGTAATGCTTTGTTTCATGTCTGAAAATTTTCTGGTGCGTAAGTTAATATCCGGTCATTAGTTTCTAAGGTCATGAGAGACACGCCGATCTGGTAAACGTTTAGTATCTGGAAAATTGCATGGCTTCGCCTAGATTTGACGTTCCACTGGGCTTGGGTTTTTTTTTAAGCTATTTCCCCGACTAAGTAATTTAGGATTAGGTCAAAGCTGATTAGCTGAAATTTTACACTTGGCGTCCCATGAGTACGGTCCGTAACAATGAGGAATGGTTGTTTCATCAATTCTTTTCCATTATCGAATGAAATATTAATACCTCTGCTTTGTGAATATAGATGGCGCCACTACACAGAGAAGACGAAGCTCTTTTCGTAATCAAATCCACAAAGAAAATTAAAAAAAAAAAAGATGGAGAGGCTAAATTAGGAAAAGCAGACACATGAATCAATAAATTTCTCAAGGGAGATGATGCTCCTATTCAGGAGATGATTCATCTTTCACTTAGGGAAAGAGGGAAATTCCCTTCAGTGTCCTGTTGTCATCCAGAAGGCACATCACCTGATTGTCGTTACCTTTTCCCATAGCACATTCTCCTCCAGTTTTGATTCCTAGAGAGTTTCTTTAAAAAAATCTCTGCATGATATATTGAAAGCCAGAACGCGATGGAAACTGTGTGCCTCCCGATTGTTATAAACTCTCGGTCTGAGATTTTTTACCTTGTTTTTATCAGAAATGCTCACAAAAAGAACCGAATTCAAAACCCATTTCAATTAGGAGCTGTGTGTTGAACTATAAATTGCAGACGGCAGCATGTAATTTGAAATAAACAGCAACAAACATTAATTATTGCGTATACATTTTTCCCAAAAATGATATTCGTTAAAATGATACATTGTGCATTTAAGTAGGCTGCATATGCATTTAAGTACTAAGCATATATCGTTCATTCCTCAGATAAAATTTGATACAAAAATTGTTTTCTGGTGCCAGGCAAAGAATGCCAATAGTCGAAATGTATATGCACTGAGAAAAAACGATTTGTTAATTCGGCAGAAAAATTGTTGAATCAACCAAAAATTTTGTCGATATGCAGCCAATAAAAATGTTTGTTGAATTCACAAACGTATTTTGCTGAAAATTATTGTTGATTCAACAAAATTTATTGTTATCATAACAAAACGTTGTGTTCATTTAACAAAGTGTCCAGGTCGATTTTTGGGAATTTGTTTGATCCTACAATATGTATTGTTATCGTGATAAAACGTATAGTTAAAATAACAAAATATGGCCAACGAAATAATTTTGTGTTGCCAACAAAACAATTCCGATGGAGTTTGACTAAAGCAACAAACTAAATCGACAAAACAAAACAATAAAACTATTTTGTTGTTTCAAACAAACTTTTTTTCTCAGTGAACAGGAATGTTTGGAAAAACTAGGAGGCCAGAGAATTTCTTTAAACAATACAATTATTAATCTTGTGAATTAATGAAGCAATGGCATATCCTACTGGCGAAATACAGTTAAATTTTACTTTAGTTTTACGGGAATTAATTACTAGAATGAAACCCTTAGTTTTTGCTGCTACATTTCTGGTTGCACACTAACCTGTCTTCGGAACTGACTGGTATTGTCACTCCTGCGATAAAACTAATGATCAGAAGTAGCACTGCTACTTTTACAGGAACGTTGCATGCAATATTTCTGGAAACAGAAAAATATAGTTTTCTGCTACAAAAAAAAAAAGAAAAACCAAGCTACAAATGGCGCTACTTTAAAAAAGAGTCATAAAAATTTCTTCGAATCATGTGACATTTTCTTATTTTCTGAAGCTTTATTCGTTGGAACAAGAGTACACGTTTCCCACACCAAAGTTCCCGACGTGACTTGTACTGTAAAGGCCAGCCAAACCGATAGCCATTTTCCCACTTACACCCTTTTTGCTTGGTGAAAAAAATATATACAGTAAAACTTCCGAATAGCGGACATCGAACATCGAAGGGGAAAGAAAAACTGTCCGTTATTTAGAAGTGTCCCCTATTGGGAAAATCATGCTTTATGACAGCATGCTATGTTTATAACGTAAAAGCAGTTTAAAAGATAAATAAATATAAGTACGTAAATGCAATACATAGAGCGAACTTGTACTAACCCTTATTTAAAAATATCCATCAAAACCTAAGAAACAAAATAATCAAGTATTGTTTATCTATTACATACTTGTGAAATTTTGTTTCCTGAATGAATTTCTAGCCAGTCGCCTGAAGCTTTGAATCCTGTGAATCCTAATTCATTTGCGATTTCTAAAGCCTTTTGATGAATTAAAGTCCCTGATAAAGGAATGTTGTTGACTATAGCGCGGCAAAACCATTCATAGGTAGGAGTGTCCAGAGCTAAACTATCAGTTTTAGAGAAAGCTCTCTTAATTTTCTGGTTGGAATTACAATCTAGCCAAGACTTCAAGATTTCACTCACTTGTGATTTTCCAATGCCCAGTTTATCTTCTTAAACGCGCACACTTAATCTTTCCCTTTCCTCCAGCTCCACTATTTCAACTTTTTCTTTTAGAGTCAAACGCTTACGTTCGTGCGATATTTTGAAATCGATGTTAGAGAAATCTTTGCTTCACAGCTCGCTTGATGAGGAAAACCTACCTTACCAAACAACAAAAGGTGAGTCCTTCCCACCTACACCTGAATTGTTTTTCATGTGTTTCAATCCGATTACCGTTCCCAAATTAGCTGGCCCTGAACGCTGGTCCACGTTTCTGAGGTGGCCCTGAGCGCTGGTCCCCGTTTCTGCATTGGCCCTGAGCGCTGGTCCCCGTTTCTGCATTGGCCCTGAGCGCTGGTCCCCGTTTCTGAGGTGGCCCTGAGCGCTGGTTCCCGTTTCTGGGGTGGCCCTGAGCGCTGGTTCCCGTTTCTGAGGTGGCCCTGAACGCTGGTCCCCGTTTCTGAGGTGACCCTGAGCGCTGGTCCCTGTTTCTGAGGTGGCCCTGAGCGCTGGTCCCAGTTTCTGAGGTGGCCCTGAGCGCTGGTCCCCGTTTCTGAGGTGGCCCTGAGCGCTGGTCCCCGTTTCTGAGGTGGCCCTGAGCGCTGGTCCCCGTTTCTGAGGTGACCCTGAGCGCTGGTCCCCGTTTCTGAGGTGGCCCTGAGCGCTGGTTCCCGTTTCTGAGGTGGCCTGAGCGCTGGTCCCCGTTTTTGAGGTGGCCCTGATCGCTGGTCCCCGTTTTTGAGGTGGCCCTGAGTGCTGGTCCCTGTTTCTGAGGTGGCCCTGAGCGCTGGTCCCCGTTTCTGAGGTCTCACTCCATTGGGAGCACCTGAAGAGCTAGAAAGCAGTTTCTCTTGGTAAGATGTATGTACGCAAAGAGAAGGTCGGACTGTCTGGTTAGCACGGACGCTATTTCCTTTTCCAGTGATTTCGGGCACTTACCAGGGGTACATAGCACTTAGCACCTTAAAATTTACTAGGACTCGGAAACAAAACTGTTAAGATAGAGAATGGAGAAGGGTAAAATAACAAGGAAAAATTTGGCGACCGGGCGAATCACACCCCTAGAATCGAAAGCAAATTGTCCGTTATATTGTATTTTAAGTGTGTCAGCGTCTGTTATTTAAAATGTCGGCTATTAAGAAGTAAATGTCCCATAAGAAGCCCTGCATTTCTGCAGGGAAATAAAAAAAATGTCCGTTATGGAGAGATGTCCGCCATTAAAAAGTGTCCGTTAATGGAAGTTTCACCATACTGTGAAACCTCCGTTAACGGACACCTCCGAACAACGGTAACCTCCAAGTTTTTGTTCGTACATAACACTTGCCAAAGGATCAACATTAAGGATAACCTCCGAAGAACCAAAGCTCTTAATATCGGGCAACGGACACCCCACTTAGTCCTGAAGCAGTTCTAGCAGACATCTTATTTTTGCGGATTATTCGTAGTTCCATCTTTATTTCGACAAAAGGGATAAAATACGGACAAAGTATATTTCTAAAGGAACTGTTTGACGGGAATGATGGGTTTAATTACAGGGGTAGAATGGTATGCTTAAATGAAAAAGAAAGAATTAAAAGTTTAGGACAGCTTGAGGTGAGCTTCCACGGGTGTTTCAGACGCCACCTGGGGGTTGCTGATGCCTGGTATGTTGCACCGTGGTGGTGATCAAAGATGGAAACGGGTCACCGGGTCGACAATTTCTTTCAGGTCAAAGGGGTTGGCTCCAACAGGTGTTCATGACCTAATTTTGACCGGATTTTATTTCCGTTTTATTTTTGAATAGAAAAAAAAATATATTTCAAAGGACCCTTCAGAGATCTTAGAAACAATACTTCGAAGCTGCAGAGTATGATCCATGAACTTGCTGAGAAGGGTAAAGAAATGGGGATTAATAAAGCGACGGGCACATTGATGAAGAAATTAATAGCGTATAAAACTTGGTTGGAGAGTTTTTGGAAGAAACAGTAAAATTTTTTTAGAGCAATATGCCGTTATGTCTTTAAAAAAGTGCATCCTTCCAGTGCTTACGTACGAAGCAGAGATGTGCACCTTAACTATTAAAGGCATACAGGACTGCAGACAACTGAAAGAAGCATGGAGAGATGCATACTTGGTGTAACCAACAAATGTAAAAGAAGAAACTTGTGGATAAGGAAAATAACAAGAGTGGAAGACATGATCAGTGTAAACTCCCTGAAATTTCAATGGGCTGGACATATTGACAGGTGAACGACCGCCGATGAACAACCAAATTTTAGATTTGATTACAAGGGACAGTAAAAAACCCAGAAGACCACGTTGAAGATGGGTGGATGGAGGACTCTGGCCCAAGACATTGCGTTGTGGAAGAAACTTTATCCAGCATTGGATTGATAATGATTGACAACATTGGCGCACCCACGGAGGGGGCTTTGGGGGCTTAAGCCCACTCCAAGAAGATTAAGAACGACGTACGTCACAAATTAAACATTCAAAAACATTATTCTACATGTTCAAAAAATTACATAGTGTCCGACATAGTGTCTTCTATTACACGGGGTCTTCTTTCCGAAGCCACAAAGAGATTAAGAGCGACGTACATCGCAAATTAAACACTCAAAAATATTATTTTACATGTTCAAAAAATTACAGTGTTTTCTATTACATGGTGTCTTCTTCCCAAAGCCCCAAAGAAATTAAGAGCGACGTACGCCACAACCGTATATAAACTATAGGCGTACACTACATATATGTACACACACTGTGTACGTATACTATATATATACAGCCCTTTCCAACAAGAATTCCTAAGCGCGTCACTGATTGACAATGATGATGATATGTTGGAGTTTATAGCTCAAAGCAGATTTTCCCGGGTCGAATTCTATTATGTGACGGCGGGTCCAGGTACAAAATACGTATTTGACCCGTTTCCAACATTGGTGGCGATCTCTAGGTTCGGTTCATTTTGATTCTATTCCTGCTTTCATGAGCGCGATTAGCTAACTGTGCAGTTACATTAAGCTATAGGAAAGAAACATATTTCTTTGTTACTTTTCTAGAGCATACCCTGGCCCTAACCTCTTAGCTTGTTATTTATAAGAGCTGTTTAGGACCAGACGTCAGACAGAGCTTTCCTAAAATTGTTTACAGCATGATTTATTTATTTAAGTATTATACTGAGTTTTGGTCAGCCTTGGAGAGTGCACTGCATCATTTTTCTTTGTGCATAGGCCTCATATATTTATTTTCCTTTTGTACAAATGTAGTGTTAACTTAGACTTAACCTCCGAACACTGCTACGTCCAAACAACGGTCACTGTTTTCAAGTCCGAGCAATGACCGTTATTCGGAGGTTTCACGGTATTTATTATTTAGAAAAGTTACACACTGTTAAATATTTGGAGGGGAATTTTCCCTCTCAAATACCGCTTCCAGGTAGAGAAATAAACTATAATCTTTCGCTTTCCTGTTTTGTTAAAAAATATGCATCTAATATGAACTGCTCTTTGAAGTGCAAAATGCTACTGAAAATGCATTGGGCAAATGCAACGTTTTTATCAGAAGGTAATATTTTTGTTGTTGTTGTTATAGGGTGCAACGATAACCATGAGCAACTCTAATTGCATAAGCATTAGCCCTACCATAATTCTGGTCTACAGTTTTCAGGAAAGGGAGAAGAGTCGTCAGACAAACACACCGCTCACGCCTGACCTAAAAGTTGAGACTGACAACAACAACAACAACAATCTCCTAACTTAGGTTTAGATACCCGAACATACAGCGCCCTGCGCCTCTTGGCAGGTGAAAAATGGAAATAAAGAGAAGCGGGAACAGGTTGCCCTGATAGGATAGTATGAAAGAAAAGTGCGGAAGAATTAGAGTTCAAGAAGTATAGGGTTACCTGTTAAGAAATGAAGTTATAAGCTGCCCTACATACTTACCTGCACCAGCAAGTCATTTCGACGAACAATTCTCTTTCTTGATCCCGACAGGCTGATACTGGGGCATTTTTCCGAAGCCGGTGTCATAAACCATTGGCCCAGCAGGGCGGCGTTGTAGACAAAAATGCATGTGAATGTAGAGAAAGAGTAAAAAAACCAGATGATGGATAACTTAACATCTAATGTTCAAAAGATACATCTTACAACAAGCATGTTTTGTATTTCTACGTGTTTGAACCACTTCAATTTTGGATTAATAAAAATATGCTACATATGACAATCACAGTTAAGAGGTAAATACAAAGATACATTGTTTGTGTAATTTGCGTAATTTGCTTTGATATTTAACTCTGAATGTCATATGTAATATTGTATAAAGATGATCTTCAGAATTAATACTTTCAGCTTAAAGTTAAAGGTAAAAAAAGTAGCTAAAAGGCAGTTGCAGCTGCAGCAAGCTACATTTTCAAGAATGTGGTTGTAGCAGCTGATGTCTACTGTTAAAGAATCGCATTCTAATCGCTGGGTAAAACATAGCCCTTCTGTTCCTTAATTGTAGTTTGTCTTCTTTCAACTTGTACACCATCTTTCACTTTCGTTTCCACAAAAAGTGGTTCACGTACTAGAATTTTTATGGAGTTCCAGTTAATTGAATGCCCAATGTTTTATTGCGTCGGTCAAATACTGTTCTGCTGGTAACATTTTGTCATAGCGCCTTTATGTTCTGCTGCACAGGTTCGAAGTCATCACTCAGTTTTCCTACATAGGTGTTGTCAGAATCGCAGTTTACATTGCAAACCATTTGTTCTTGTAGCAGGATATTGCTTTCTATTTGCTTTATGAGAGGGAAGAATTACAACTTTCATTACACCGCGATTCAATTATAGATAGTGTCTGTAACTACTAGTACGTGCATATTATTTATTGGTGAATAGTTAAAAACCTAACGACGGCGCCCTTCTTTCACGTGTTATTCCGTTTCTTTTAGTCTGCGGAAAACTATCCTTGGGCAAACTAAAAAAATATTGAGTCCCAACCGTGTCTTTACATTATGTATATACTCAATGGACAGAACATTAGAAACACCTACCTAATAGGGTGTTGGTCCTCTTCTAGCGCGAATAATAGCCTGTACACGCCGATGCATGGACTCCACAAGATGCCAGAGGGTTTACGGAGGTAATGCCATCCACGCCTATTGCAGAATTGTCCGAAACTCCGCTCGAGATTTTTGTCCAAGATTTACTATGGATATGATGTTCTGCTCCACGGCACCCTAAAGCTCTTCTAAAGTGTCTAAAGCCGGGAGTCTTGGGAGCTGCTGGATGGTTCCAAACTCACATAAGTGTTCCTCGGGCAATTCTGGTTGGTTGCAGCCCGGTGAAGGGACGCATTATCCTTCTGAAATAGACCATCGCCTACAGGACACGCGATGGTCATAAAAACGTGTAAGTTACACTGGCGGAAAGTGAAACAATAACACCAAGAAGGAATTGGTGGACGATCATGAAATTTACATATGTAAATGGTGTCGAGTTTACGTAGTTGTGATGTTAATTTCCGGACCAACCGGTGAGCGCCTGTGCCACAGCACGGCATAATATGCAAATTATCGTCGGTGGTATTTAAGGAGTACGGCAAAGTGAATGTAATCAGTCGTCGGCGTGCGGACACGTGCGAAGACCCTGAAGAAGCTGTAATGCCTGGACATCGAAGACGTGTACGATTTCAGCAGTTATCGGACTTTGAGCGAGGTCGTCTAGTCGGACTCCGCGAGGCCGGGTGGTCGTATCATCGTATTGCGGAGCGAATTTAACGGGAAGTATCGGTGGTGGTACGATGGTGGCGTGGTTGGTCCGAGGAACATTCCCACACGAGAAGACGTGGAACCGGGAGTCACAGACGGACTGATGAGCGGACCGATCGACGCATAAGAAGAGCGGCGTTGTCAAGCAGAACATCCACTGCGACGCAAATCCGAGCTTCCGTTGCACCTGAGGTGACTGTGCGAACAATCCGCAACCGTCTACTGGATGCAGGACTACGTGCCCATGTGCCTCTGGCATGTGTACCTCTGACTTCAGCCCACCGTCAGGAACGTCTGCAGTGGTGTCGCCAACGTCTGCACTGGAGAACTAATGGCGATCTGTCGTGTTCAGCGATGAAAGCAGATTCTGTTTGAGAGCCTCCGATGGCCGTATGCGTGTTCGCAGACGCACAAGGGAGCGTCTCCACCGTGCTTGCATCCTCCAGCGACACACAGGGCATACACCTGGTCTTCTGGTGTGGGGAGCGATCAGCTATCATTCCCGTACACAACTAGTGTTTGTACCGGGTACGTTAAACAGCACCTCCTACATCAACAACATCATTCAGCCCGTTGTTGTGCCATTTGTAAGGTCGGTCCATGGTCGTGTTTTCCAGCAAGATATCGCACGCCCACACACGGCACGTGCAACACAACATGCACTTCAGGGTGTGAGACAACTTCCATGGCCTGCACGTTCACCGGATTTGTCCCCCATTGAGCATGTGTGGGAATTTATGGGACAACGACTTATTCGGTCTCCGCGGCCAGCCACGACCATCCCCGATTTACGCGTCCAGGTTGAGGATGCTTGGAACTCAGTACCCCAAACTTACATCCAACATCTGTACGACAGACTCCATGCCAGAATTGCACAGTGTGACGCAGTTCATGACGATTCAACCTCGTACTAACCATGTTACATGAAAATATTATTTTTCAGTTTACCGTTATTATGCTGTATAAATTTCGTTGGTATCAGACGTCTCCTTTTTGGTGTCCTTTTTCCACTTTCGGCCAGTGTATTGGCGAGCACATGCTGGTAGCGCGCAGATGTTAAGGACTTCTCCAGTTACACTAAGGAACCTAAGGTGTTTCCTGAGAAGGGTCCTCGAATCATCACGCAGCCATCACCACCTTGAACAGAGCCGACGTGGTACAACGGTGCCATGGCCTCATGCTGTCGACGCTACACCCGCACCCTCTTGTTAGTTTGATCCAGCTGAAAACCGGATTAATATGACCACAGGACGAGGCGCCACATTGCAAAGTTCTGGTTTTGGCGTTCCCGGCACCAGGCAAGGCGTAATGTCCAACGAGGAGGTCTCAACAGTGGCACATGAGTAAGGCTTCTACCCCCGTAGCCAAGGGTATGCCACGTGGCCCGTACCTTTTGCTCGCTGGCGCTGCTTGGGGTTCCGACATTTAACCTCAATGTGATTTTCTCCGCCCTTACTAAGCGGCCTGTCTCGATGATCCTGGATAATATACGTCGAGCCCGGTCATCAATGGCGTGTGGTAAGCCATCACGTGCCCTCTGGGTGCTAGTACGTCAGTTAAGGATGTACTCGCGTAACATCCTTGATATGGTTGCCCTCGGAAACACCAGGGTTCTTACCACTTGAGCGATAGAATGAACCATCTGTCTTGATCTTACAATTTGTTTACGACCAAAGTCGCTCAGGCGCTCAGATCGCCACGTTTACTCATGTTCGTTCATTGCGGTACACTATTGGAAGCTCTGATCTCCGCTTATTTCCTATTTATCGCCTATTAGGTGTTTACATTCAGAGATGTAGTCTCTGAATGTAAGCAATTAACATTCTCTCAAAATTTGAGGGGAAAATACGAATTTTAACTTGCCAAGTCTACTAAAGCTAGCGAAACATATTATAAGATTTTTTTTTTAAAATGGACAAATGACAAAGTATGGAGTCAAAAAACGGTACCAGAGACTAGTTCTAAAGTTTTAATTCCAATTTCAACCAGGCTGTAGGCAGTGATCTTTACGCCCGCTCTTGATCTACGCTTGAAGAACACGCCTCGCTCGCCCCTCCTTAGTTTATGAAAAGTCAACGGAGGTGCCCGTCGAACTGCAATGCGTCTACCAAGTGCGTCCCAGGCAGGCTCCATTGAATGTAAGTCAGGGGAACTTGCTAGCCTCTCAATGCTCTTGATTTCCTTTTCTTTAACCATCCTGTCCACTAGCCAAGCAGGTAGAGCGTTACCGTGCATGAAAAGGAACGGATAATGACAATATGCCTTAGAATCTCGTCTCTATATCTTTCGGCCAAGAGACTACCGCTTCAGATGACGTACAGGGTCCGTACGTCCACCGATACTTATGCCTGCCCAGACCATCATCAACCCATGTCTTCTGTAATGCGATGTTTTCTGCACAGAAGCTGGGTTACTTCGTGTGCATGGCTCCCTCCAGATAAGAACTCGTCGATTGTCAGACCCCAGATTGAATCTCTACTCGTCAGAGAAGAGAATTGACTCATTTCGTCGTTTCCCCAACTACGATGCTCTTAATTCAATTTTTGTAGCGGTCATGCGGTTAAATAGACAAACACCATTGGTTTACGTGCATAACACCCGCGTTGATGAAGGCAATTGCGGATAGTTTGAGCTGACAACCTACGTCTTGTTGATACGAGAAGCTCTCGTGTCAACAGGACGGAGCTGAGCAGCATGTTCCCGCCTGTTCTGACGGACAGTTAACAATATATGCCAGTCGTCTCCTGTAGCTGCTCATGGATGACCTTGACCATAGCTTCTTCGAACACTTCCCGTATCCCGGAATCGTGTCCAGAGACGGAAAATAGCACTTCGAGAAAATTCCAATGGCATCTTCTAACAACCCGCTGTTTCTGACCTGCTACGGCCGGCCAATGGCTCTTCACGCTGTTGATTCAGGTAAATCACGCTGTTGAGATATCGTTCGAACCGAAGGCTTCAAGAAACCAAGTGTTAAGTTGCGTGTCTGAAAAAGGAGCTCCCGAAAAACCTTCGTTTTTATCCCAGTCTGTGATTATGCTTTATGACGCTAAATTGCATAAGGATATGCATAAATCATATCCTAATGCAAATTAAATTTTAAGAAGGGGAAAGACAGGGAGCAAGCTTGTTGATTGGAATCAAAGAACCTTGTGGAATGACCATAAAAGGGTTGCGAGATCTTGCTGAGAACAGATCAAGATGGTGAGCTTTTGTTCATACAATCACCAACAGCCGAACACGGCTCGATGGAATTTAACAATAACAACAATGCATGATTCGACTGTCCAGTGTATAATTCATTAGACTTGTGTTTTCCTTGTTTTAGTAAGATATTACAGAAATGGCTTGCAAAAAATAGATATCACACAAATAAATACAAAAATATGAGTTTAAGAAACAAAAAAATCCAATAGGCTAATTTCGGATATAGATTACAGTCGTGCTCCTTGTTCATTTGGCCCAGTATGACTGCATCTGTCGGTTTTTGAGCTGCAGGTGCCACTGATGTTACGTCTCGACTAGTCTTGCGCAACGCCATGAATACAGCAATATAAAGGGGAATAATCAGACACCTTAGCTGTTACTCGCAAACAGTCTCTCACACACAGAATTACTGTCTCATACACATTATTGAGTCACAACATGACCACATAACCTATCAAATAGAGAGACTATGTAACTTGGCCAACGAAGCAACCTTAAGCCGTTGTTAGTGGCGCTATGAGCATTTCTCTCACGCTTCGCATATAAAAAGCGCCATGATTGACCCTGGGGGCACCACCCCTAGCTAACTCTTCTCAGTAATCTCTTATCTGTTCCGGTGAAGACTGGCGCGTCTTGAACCTTCAAACAGTGGGCTATGCTTCCCGTGAACATTTCTCACATCAAGCGACCCCTGGCATTTATGTTTTGTATTTTTATAGACAACGCGATTACACGAGTGCGTTTTTGCCTAATTTGATTTGTAACTACGTATAATAACTGTACTCCTTGAAAAGAAATAACTCTGAAGTGTTATTATTGAGTAGACTACTTGAAAACAGCGGGAAAAGATGGTGTGAGAAAAACTCTCATTGGCGACCACTGGTGTTGTTCAACGTGTAGCGATTAACGATGAGGTAGCCAAAAGTGTCTTAAAAGAATGGTAATGCTCATAGAAACATGAACTATACAAAATATTCGTTTATAGGTGTAAGGAAACGAGCAAACATTATTTTTAATCTTTCACACATCAGCTGATGTCTTTGCTAAAGCTGACAGGAGACTAGAAACGTATAGTGTACAAAGTGGTAGACTACAAGTGTCTACAAGTTTGTAGACTGTCAGCGCTGACAAAGCCATTCGTTGACATGTGAAATCTTGGAAAAACCTTTGATCCCTTGCTCTAATAAACGGATAGTTACTGTAGTTTATTTTCATATATACTTCTATACTTGGTGGATCAACCGTTCCGTTATTTATTACTGATATAAATTAAAGGAATAGTATACACAACACTGAAAATAGTATAACTATATTAGTAATCCGAATTTCTTGGCGTAGATTATAAATAAAAGTTTCCAAGATTTCGCACATCAACCAGATGGCTTTTTCAAAGAAGGTGAACAGCAAACTGAATAATAGAACGCATCAGCAATTTGAACACGGGGACTTGACTTGACAGTAAACGAACAGATGCTAAGTAACATGAATGGAATACGGGATTACACCGTACAATACAAATTTTGCAGATGAGAATCCGTTTTTTGGTGTAAATCTGACAAGGATGGTAAGCAGATAATATCCGAAAACTTGAAATATTCCTCATCCTGGAGCTGGAACCGAACCTGCATCTTGTGGATACCGCCCGATTATGCTAACCCCTACACCACCCAGAATAACCAAGTCTCAAGTTTCCGACTAATTTGAATACAGCCATCACGGGATTTTCTAGTCGAAGCAACCGGCATTCATGTTTAGCGAATCTGGAGGTTAAGAATTCTGTCCCGTGGTTGCCCGCAGGAGCAGATAAATCATTAATGGAATATGGGATTACACCATACAATATCCATCCATGTCATAGTTACACCAAAAAACGGATTCTCATCTTCAAAAGTTGTATTATATGATGTAATACCGTATTTTATTCATGATTCATCTGTTCCTGCGGGCAATCACGGGATAGGATTCTTAACCTCCAGATTCGCTAAACATGAATGCCAGTTGCTTCGACTAGCGAATCTTGTGATGGTTATATTTAAATTAATCGGAAACTTGAGACTTGGTTGTTCTGGGTGGTGTAGTGGTTAGCATACTCTGGCGCTATCTGGGAGACGTAGGTTCAATTCCCGTTCCACGCTGACGAAGTTTTAAAGATTTCGGATATATTCTGACTTACGATCCATGTCATATTAACACCAAAAAACGGATTCTCATCTTCAAAATTTGTAGATGCTAAGTAATTATATTCATTCAAAGACTCGAGGCGTCATGTTCGTTTAGCACGCGGAAAGAAGGAAACAAAAGGCATTCACTATTTGAAGAACTGGTTCCAAACTCGTGGCAACTCCAGCGAGACGCTGTCATTGCGTAATTCGCTACTCCTTTGTGGGATGACGTAAAGAAATTAGCTTTCTACTCCACCCCAAAATCGATTGCATTCGCGAAACTTTAGAGAATATCACCAACGGTGAATTATGGCAACTCGCACTCATGGCAACTCGCTGGAGTTGCCATGAGTTTGGAACCAGTTCTTCAAATAGTGAATGCCTTTTGTTTCCTTCTATGATGGCGCCTGCTGAAACGAACATGACGCCTCGAGTCTTTAAATGAATAATTACTTAGCATCTGTTCGTTTATTTGCAAGTCAAGTTACAGCGTTCAAATTGTTGAACCGTTTTATTATTCAACTTGCAGTTTGGTTTCTACCTTCCTTGAAAAAGCCATCTGGTTGATGTGCGAAAGCTTGGAAACTTTGATTTATATTCTACGCAAAGAATTCAGATTACTAATATAGTTATACTATTTTAAGTTTAATTCGTGTACAGCCCCTCGTTATTACTTAGTATACACAACAATTATCAAGTACACAAGCATCGAAACGTCTTTGCACTATTTAAACTTGCTATAAATATCCCAAAGTCAAGAAAACGACAAATTAGAAGTAAATAAATTTTCAGATCTTTCGGAAGCACGATGGATCCATCTTTAGAAAACACTGATTGAAAATAGAAAATGTTACAATTTAAATGCAAGTATTATCGATTTATATAAATTTACGATTTATCGCAAGTTTAAATCGTGCAAAGCCGGTTCGATGCTAGTGTACTTATCCTTGCGTAATAACATAGGCTATTTTCTTTTGTTGAATACTATGAAGAGATATTAGCATTTTTTCTCATAAAGATACATTATTTTCGTACTAGGAGTAGAAAACGTTGGAGGAATGCAGCTTACATACGTACAGCAGGACAATGCGAAAGGAAAACAATGGATGAATCTAAACCATGTTCACCCATTACAATCATACGTGATCGTATGTGACGGAGGAAACCGTTCCGAAGTTCCTTCTACAGTCATACATCTTTTACGTTGTATTGCGTATCTTTTCTTCTTTGTGTCAAATTTACTCTGCTTTCTTTTTTATCGTTGTTTCGCGTTATTTGCCATTTATTTGTTTTCCATTTAACTTTGTCACGCTGTTATTTATTGCCATTACTTTTGCGTGTAACACACTCGTTTTCATGTTCTGCTTGTTCTTTTTTTAATAAAAGTCTCCGTTATGTATTTCTAACCAGTAACGTACGTTCCTGGAATATATGCTGAAGGAAGATTTATATGTGGACGGACGTTTGAAACCGACTGACGGTCCTCATTACGATGTAATTTTAGATGTCACTGGTTTCGAAGTTTCTGAAAATCCAACAGTTTTATTTGATTCATTGTTACTGAGGAGCGGGACTTCCAGCACTCTTCGGCGAAATTCACAGACTACGGCAAATGATCGGAGTATTTTCAATCAGTATATAATTGAAGCGAAAGCTCCTTCTCTGATTACATTTCAGACAAAAAAAGTTTAATAATATCAGTTTTTACTGGTGCATTAATGAGCTTTGTTAGTAAATCCAAGAAGCCTTGGGAAATAAAGCCTAATCCACCTTTCTGTTTTAACTTGTTAAAGGTTACTTTGAAAGGACCAAATATTATTTGTCGTTTGTAGCAAAAAAAGCAAACCGTGGTGAGCAGATATTCATAGACTGGTCTACACAATTAGATTGGACGTAAAAGCTAAGTAGAAAGACTAGCATTACGTGTTGAAAACTAATGTTTGAGCTTCTAACAGTACCGCTGTATGGGATTATGTGAGACATTTTTCAAGGTTCCTTCTCTGAAAATGCCTGCTATTTACGGAGGAAATGGTTTCATTTTTGATTGATCAAGAAAAGCATAAAACATCCCTGATGCGCTGGAAGATCACCTCTCTATCTACATAAGGATTTAGACGATCCTATTCCTTTTGCTACTACTGCAGCTTCAAACTTGAATTTTGTGCACTGCTATCCAAACTTTAAGAAGAGGTACATTTTGACAGTCAAAATCCGGAAAAGTGATTTGCAGCTGTAAGTGGTATCGATGGTAACAGCAAAATGAAATTCACGACATCGAGAATTATGGGAAATGCAAGAGATCGAAATATAACGAAATGCTGCGAAGGAGGTACAAGCACATCTGACACCTGCCGTCCAGAGACACTTTTTTCCATCAGCATTTCATAAAGAGACTCTAGGGCGAAGTCGTCAGCACGTGATATGTCCACTCCACACGGCAATGCATGTGTGGCTCCGGTGTATCGTGATTAGCAGCAAGTGGTTCAGGAGCTCTTAGTTCAAATTGTTCGACTCCTGCTGGAGACCTCTGAGAAGCGTTGGGAAGCTGCTTGGTGAGGATTCAGTTTGCGGAACACGTTTCACCAGAGCGTCCCAGGCATTTTTAAATTGGATTGAGATCACGAATATGCACTGGCCCTTCGATTCAACCGATATCCTCACTAGGCAATACTTTAGACACAGCTTTTGTACGCCGCCCCGGTGGCGCAGTGGTCTAAGGCGATGGCCTCTGACCATTCGTCCGAAAAGGGGTCCGGGTTCAAATCCCGGTGAGGCATGAATGTTGGGTTTGTCTTACGGTACTGGCGCTCTCCCTTCCCTGGAACCAGTGACCCTAAATTAGAGACGGGCGACTTCTTATAGCCCATGTGACGTACCTGCCAGCAGGACGCACACGACATAAAGGCACATAGCAATCAGAACAAATGTCTGCGTAGCTCAGTTGGTAGAGCAACTTGTTCCGGAATAAGCGGCCTCAGGTTCGAATCCCGGCGTAGACCGAAAATGACGGAGAAATTTACTTCGTTGTAATGGCGCCCGAACTATCTGGATGACCCGACCGTTCAAAATCTCGCATTGGTGTGATGTTATTTCCACACCGCGAGACAGGAAAAATCAGAGAATCCCTTCTCCAGCGCTTCGAAAAATAAAAAAATGTGTGATGTTGCATTCCACACACCAGATTTACTGGGAGTTCTCAAGTGTACGTTCTACAGTGGATGGCTGCCTGCAACGATTCATGGTCACGGCTGACCCGTGGGCCATGCCCCCGGCCCTCTTTCGGGGGAGATGTGACGTACCTGCCAGCAGGACGCACACGACATAAAGGCACATAGCAATCAGAACAAATGTCTGCGTAGCTCAGTTGGTAGAGCAACTTGTTCCGGAATAAGCGGCCTCGGGTTCGAATCTCGGCGTAGACCGAAAATGACGGAGAAATTTACTTCGTTATACCCATTGAGTTGCTCACGGTGGTCGTTAAACCTCCAATAAAAAAAAAAGCTTTTGTACGGTGAGGACAGGCATTATCGTCCATAAAAATGAAATATGCTCACACAGCACTACAGAACATACGATAATGGCAAATAATCCAATTATATCCGTACCGCTTCCTTGTTACTATCCTTTGATCCATCCTGATCAATTTTGGTAAGTCAATTGACAATGATACTGGCATAAACCATGACGCCGCGACTGCCATATTTGTCCTGTTCAACAATGTTCTTGGCATCACGCGTATTTCCACGGTCCCTCCAGACCAAATGCCGCTTGAAATTCGACGAAAGTATAACTTAGCCTTCATCCGTGAACGTTATCACATACCATTGATCTGGAGACCAGTCAACGAGAGACATGCCACTGATTGCTGGCAGTTCGATGTGCTCTAGATAATAATAGACACTGGACCCGTTTTTTTCGAACATACAGTACTACTGCATTTAGACGTCTTGACACGTTTTTGGCGCGAAATTTACGCACCCGTGCTTGCTTGGAGACGTGAACTAACAGGCCTGCAGTTCTATTTCGACTAAATTTTGCCATTATGGCCAGGTCACCCAGCTGACACGTATAGTATGACGTCCTCCAGCAAAGCATCCGGCAGTTGCACTGTGCTTCACGAACGCCGAGCAGACCAACGACACTACACTGTGTGATACTCAAAACTCTCTGATGGCAGCGATCGCAGTCCGAGTTTGCTGACAATTCTGCCTCGGGTAAAATAATCCATATTATGTATACTAGACATACGTTTATTACCTCTGATACGCATTTTCACGCCACGCCCCGTAGCTGAAATACATGAAAAACAGAATGAACATTTATGAAACATGACTCATCCTGTTTCCTATATACACTCCCTGCAGCTGTCACGTACTCACATCAAATTTGTATACGGGCTGCGCATCTGGAGTAACTTCGCTCATCACACGGAATTCGTATGCATATGTTAGCAAACTATTTTAGACTCGTGAAGCTGTGTAATCTTTAGATATCTTGTTCGTTCTGAGTTGCAGACAGTTGTGTACATAACTGCATGTGGTTACAGTGCCGTCACTAACAATGTCCTAGCATCGAAAGTGAAGCAATCAAAGTGATCCTGAAGAAGCTTAATAATAAGAAAGCTTCAGAAAAACATCATCTTGCTCCCAATGTCTTAAAGGAGTTCTTTTAAAGCTTCATTGGTTTTCTTTCCATTAATCGCAGATCGTTGTAGAAGAACAAACATCTGAGAAACACCTGCTTTTGTGATCGTTTCCGTTTTTGCTTAAAAGTCCTTGATGGAAGTTTATTTTTCCATTAGTGCTCTCACAGCAAGAAATACGTTCTTCTCAGTTGTAGGTAATTCACGGTTAATCTTACTTTAGATTTTTTTCTTTTAATTCCCATTCAACAAGGAATTCTAATCGAATAGTAACTAGTTTCTTCAGACATCTGTCTACAGGTAGAGTTTAATTGGAAATATTTCTTCAACTTCAATTGCCAGATTCTCCTCTTCCCATAGTGCTAAAGCGATTTTTTAGAGTCCTTACCATTTTGATAAAAGAAGAAATGTTTCTTGGTTATAGATGCTACAAGGAGTTAATATTTATTTTAAAACCGATTTTTCTAAATCTGGTAATGCTTTTCAAACCATGAGAATATTTCTTACTATTTTGTAATGCTACTCTTTGCTGTATTTCATAATCTCTCTCCACTGTCAGTAAATAAAAATCAGTCTTTTGGCAAAGATCTTACCCAAATACTGATATGTTTAAACCTTTGGAGTAAGCAAATTACTTATCTTACATAGATTATACGAATTTACTCCATAAAGATCAGTGTTATTTAGTAGATAGCCAACATGACATCTATTCTTTCTTCTTTCCTTTGGAAATCAGTCACTAAGAGCAATCCCCTTTCCCCTTTGCATTGTTAGAATTTTTCGTTATTAATAAAAAAGTGCAGGAATCCCGCTACTTAATAATTTTCGACCGTTAATTTTCATGATTTATTTTCATTATATATATTAATTTTCAAATATGTCTAATAAGCATGTTTCCTTAACTCTGTTGTTTCACAGGATTCGTTCACACTTCAGAAATTCTTTGCTCAGTAAACAGCCAAATAGAATTTCTCAAAAACTTCCATAGATGCCTATTTTTCTTATTTGATAGGTGCTTATACACTACATGATCAGCTTTTGAAAACAAACCCAGCTTACATAAAGAGGTCTACGGTCTACAATGCTTGAATTACGAAACTGCGTAACCCGTAGTTCAAGAAAGTGAAGAAATAATAATAGAAAATTGATAAATAACAATCTAAAACGTTTCATCATTAACAGTAAAATGACGTCCTTGTAAGAGAAATTATAGAGAAAAGTTTACTAAATGCATTCATAAATACAAATGTTTTAATAAAATATCGTTATTTGGAAAGAGAAATTAAAATAACAAGCATTTCTAATGGAAAATATTCCGAAAAAATAATAATTTATCTTGCAATTGTGATGAAATCTCCGTGTTTTCCTAGAAGCCGTTTGCTATTCGGCATTTCTTTAATTGAATTACGTAAACATCTCGGAAAAAGTTTCAAAATAGGATAATATTTCATGAAGGCAAGTAATATTGAGTTTAGCAGATATGAAAAAGGAAAATATATTACAGAAAATAGGAACGGAGTAGAAAGGAAGTAGAAATAATGATGTAAAGGAAAGCGATTGTCTGGAAGCTTTTTGAGGATTATAATGATGGAAAACTTGTTTTGAAATTAAAGACGCAGTTATACAGTATAAATACCATACGATTGAAGAAAATCATTCACAAAAGGGGAAACTAAATTAAATTTCTGAAATCTTGCTTTAAAGGAAACGCCAGAAGTTAAACTGAAGTGTGTTTATCCAAGTTATATCAACCCGCAGTGTTAGGGGCAAAAAATGTCTTTCTAAGATGGACTGCTTATTCCTCAGGAACGTCCTGTAGTATGCAAAAGCAGTAGGGGAACAAAGTGAAATACCAAGTTCACATGAGCCTATTTTACATAATTTCCATCCCTACGTCTGTTTAGCGAATTGTTACACTTTCTATGCTAACAAAATCATAATTTCCAGAAGATTCGGGACAAGATAAAATTCCCACCCGTTGTAAGCGTACGCATAACAACATGATAGCTTTACCCTGACGCCATATCGTGTTCAGTGATGAGTCTCGATCGATTCTACCTCGGTCTGTAAAGTAAGTTTGATCATTGTTTAGCTTTGGCATGCTTTTTGTTAAGCCAGTGGTCGCGTATTAAAGCATAGCGTGAAAACTAAATTTCTACCTGGTGCGAACATTGACAACGCATGGTGTGACACACTACTTGAATTTGAGATTGCCCAACCCAAAAAAGTTCGGTGTATAGGCATGAAAATTGGTAGGTTCATGCAGGTTGGTTGGGTATGCAAATCACTCGAGTATGTCATCAATTGTGTGAGATGTAAGATAAAATGGCGAATACGGGTAATCAAAGCCATGCCGTGTCTCGTGCTCCAGGGATTACTGAACAACGCAACGGAAAGTTAAGGTCTGCTACAGCATATCCAAGAACTGAAAATGCCTCGTAGAACTTTATCGCCAGCCCTATCTTGGGATAAATTCGTTTGAGAGAGGTGGGATAAAAGTGCTCCGTAAAGCTGGTCGATCGATTCGATGAATCATGGCTTATGTGTATCCGGATACCAGAACTGTTGGACAATGTTGGCAGCAGTGGTTGTCAGAAGGCATTCCTTTGCATCTGCATGAAATCATTGAAGATCAGCCCGTATCGATCGTCGAATTTGTGGACAGGCAAATTCGGACCCACATAGTAAGTAGAGGTCATTCCACGAACTGTGACGACGATTAAGGAGATCCCCTTCACTACTCGGAAGGTGAACCGGAGATTGGAGGAAGAAGGTTTGAGCACGTTGTAGCCCTTGCGAGCACGCTGCAGCTCAGGATACCGTTGATTCAGCTGGAGTGGTGTCACAGTACAGCCCCGTGGGGACAAGAATGGCAGTATATCCTGTTCATTGATGAATCACGGTTCTGTATCTGTGCCGTTGATTGTCGAGTCTCCATATGGCGACCACGTATCCACAAAGATAATTCATCTCTTTTCCGCGAGCAGCACGCTGCCCTCTAACGAGGCATCCCCGAACAGGTTGCCAAAAGTTAATGTTCCAGTCAGCTCTTATATGCATAACGAGCACGGTGACCGCCGGATGTAACGTTAATGACTTCAGAGTGGTATCCAGAAGCCATTTACAGAGAAGATAACGCTTGCCGCATAACGCTAACATCTCCCGAGCGTTAATACAAAGGGTCCATGTGCTTCCACAGTCGGAGTGATCGCCTGACCTATCACGCATTGAGCCTGTACGGGGAAAAAACGCTTGCTAGCTTCTCTCTGCAGCAAAGGAAATGCCACTAAATTATGGAACTAGTTGAACGTGCCGTGGTACTAGATACTCCAGGACACCATTCAAGGGCTACTAGATGCTCCCGGACACCATTCAAGGGCAACTAGATACTCCAGGACACCATTCAAGGGCTACTAGATACTCAAGGACACAATTCAAGGGCTATTAGATACTCAAGGACACCATTCAAGGTGTCCTAGAGTATCCAGTAGCCCTTGAATGGTGCGCCATGCCGTGCCGTTTGTATGATTGCACGCCACAGCATGGTGGCTATACATGGTTTTCATAAATTGTACGATCAGCATGGTGCTTACACAAGGTATCAAACTGTTGAATTGCCTTGGGCATTAAATCATGTATTATTCACCTCACACCCTGTATCTCTAGTGATTTTCAGCTCATCTAGCTTCCTTTTTCTTGATGGAGCAATTTCAGTGTTGAGCAGCGTACGTTGCTTTATGGACTAGAAATAAACATCAGATAATCACGTTAGGTGGAAGAGAATTGGCTGATACGGAAGAACCGTCTGGTGCGATCTCCTGAGTTACAGGAAGAACGAAGATGTTTCTGATGGCTTGATATCTCGAATCTTTTGCAGATCACTGACACAAAAAGTTTTGTTTAAATGAATGTTTTCTTACGGCAACTAATGCTCATAGGTCAGTAGTCTCCACATTTCAATAAGCAAAAACATTAGCCAAGAAAACAGGGAAGTGAAAGTCTTTGGACTTATTAAAATAAGTTGGTGTCTACTGCATCCCAATGAAATCAATTGATGATACTCTCTGTATATAGGATCCACATTACTTGCTATACGAACTAGATTAAATGAGCATAATTGTACCATTCGTACTCATTCGGATGCCTCGGCTCCATCCAGGAATGTAAATAATGGAACTCATGTTCCAATGTGGGACGATACTAGGATCATAACTACACGAACACACGCAGGTCTTTGTTGTTTGTCGAAATTGTTTTGTACGTATTTACTCTTTCAGAGATAGTTGCTGTAATGATGACGTTCCTGCAGTGATTCCATTGAAGTGGAAATTTCTTTTAAGATATTTTTTTCATTTTAAATTGATGTGTATTACATTAATCTTGCGTGGGGAGGACAGAGGGGGCGGGAAGTCCGAGTGGCAGGTGTGAATCGTTGTATAAATAGAGGTATAGAATAATAACGGGAGTATTTTGTAATTTGTGTTTCACGTTTATGCCATATAATTGATGCTTTGATTTTTGTGTTGTGGCAATTGTTTGCACACGGCTGTTTCTGTGTGACTATGAAATAGCTTATGCGCATGAGTTTTTAGGACTCATGACTGAAGTCTGATAAAAATCACGGTAACCATTGGGCTTGTGTGTCATTTCACCTGATGATGGACCGGAAGGCGTTCTGAATGATCTGTGATTTTAGCTATCATTAAATTATTTTTTAAATGAAGCTGTAATCATTATTTGACTATCGTGTAAAGACGGCAGAACGTTTAACTTATTTTAATATATTTACAGCACGATTTTATATTTTTATTTTTTATTGTTTTTATCGTCTTTTTTGGACTTACCTGTTGGATATAAAGAAATTGAGGTTAAAATAATCCATTTTTCCCTTAAATCATATTAGGAAAAAGAGCGTGGAAGAAATTGGCATTCAAAATACCCTAAACAGTTTTTTAGTAAGGAGGCAAACATACGCAATTTAGGAAACAAGGTAAATGCCAAATAACATTCCCACTCAAGAGAGCTACCCCGAAAGAAAACCATTTTCTTTCTATTTAATTCTGCTGAAAATCTTTATCATCCATAAAGATGAAAGTAAAATGAAGTAAATACCGTTCATGGAGTTGGTTTTACAGTGGAAATACTCTCCTGTAAGATCTAAACTGTAGGAAAAGCAAAGCAGGTAATAGAAAAACTGTGGTTCTGCTTTTAAACGTTGTGAGTAATTGCTTGCTTTGTCTGGTAACATCAGCTATCTGTTTGCGAACATGGTACTGCCAAGTCATGCAGTAATTGTTCTGGAGAAAAAAGAAAAAAACTAAAAAAAATAATTTTCACACGTTTGAGGATCTTGCCCTTATCATTACTCACAATCGAGAATTTTCTGGAACATGTCAAAATGCTTTTTTGAGATTTTCAAACTGATTTTCAGCTTAACATTTTATTAAAATGCCACTTACGTTTTATAGGTTTTTCCATCCTTTCAGCTAAAAATGATACGCTGCAAAGCTTTGATAAAATGAAATCTGATATCGATACGCCTTATTTTTGCCGTAATATCTACACTGCTGGCCACCCAAAATGCAGCACAACGAAGGACACGAGATAGCAAAGCCAGATTTACGGGACACATAACAACAGATACAAAGATGAAACGATTGAGCTTACAGGCCCGTGCGACTTGCAGAACACGCAGACATCAATAGTTCGTGTGGCCCCCATGGCTGGCAATAACGGCCGCTACACGCCGCGGCATCGAACGAAAGAGGTTTTGGATGTGGGCTTGGGGTATGTCGGTCCAGGCTGCTTCCACACGTTGCCACAGTTCATCAGGCGTAGTCGCGGGTGGTGCTTGTCGGGCCACTCGGTTGCCGATCAGCAACCAGACGTGTTCGATGGGCGACATATCGGAAGAACAGGCGGGCCACGGCAGCAGTGACACCTGGTGGGCCGTGAATAATTGTTGTATGATGCGTGCCACGTGCGGGCGCTCATTGTCCTGTTGAGACGTGGACGCTGGCAGATCCTGCAGGTAAGGGAGGACTACAGGCACCAAAACGTAGGAAATGTAGCGGTCGCTGTTTAGTGTACCATCGACGTGTACCAGAGGGGTGCGGATGTCATATACGATTGCGCCACAAACCATAACGCCAGGCGACGGATCGGTATGGCGATGCATAATTCAGACGTCATACAGTCTCTCACCTAGGTGCCGCCACACGCGGATCCGACCATCGTGGTGTTGCAGGCAGAAGCGGGATTAGTCGGATAAGACAATGTCGTGCCATTCCGTAGTCCATGTGTGGCGTTCAACGGCCCACTGCCGCCGCACTCGCCGGTGGTGTAACGTCAATGGTAATCGGAGCAATTGGCGCCGTGCGACAAGTCCCTGCTCCTGCAGACGACGTCGAACGGTACGTGCTGACACAGGTTGTTGCGCAACAGACCCTAATTCCTGCGCTAACGTTCGGGATATGGCGTTGCGAGCCGTCAATGCCCGGCGCACAACGTGCCGGTCCTCTCGTTCGGTGATGTGTCGCGGTTGCGGCAAATGTTCACAGCGGTCCGTCCGTCCCTCCTGCACCCTTCGAATCCATACTCGCCTCACTGTGGCTGGATGTCGTCCCACACGGGCGCCGATGTCTCGGTACGACGAACCGCTGTCGCGATAAGCCATTGTTCGTCCTCTGTCTAACTCCGAAACGTGCTGGAATGACTGCCGTATTCTGCGACGAGGCATCAAGAAGCTTCCCACGCACAGGTCCGACAGCACATGACTTGCATATGCCCTACTATGCTAATCGTTTGCATGTCCTCTCGCTGGCGACGAATGCTGCGAATTTCAAGCCAATCGGATGCTTTCTCCTTGGTGTTGCATTTTGGGTAGCCATCAGTGTATTTCCTCTTTTTGTCAGATCTGTGTAGAAGATGTTGTATCCTAGTAATGTCAGATTTTTTTATCCTATTTTATGTCACTGAAGTATAATTGTAATCTGATATGCCTGAAAATCTGGTACATACTTTTTTAATGGTAATGTGATGTACACATACCAGTCACTGAATTAGAAACATTTATTAAATTCCGAGTTGGATAGCCTGTAAGCCGAATTACGGCACGTATGCGGTTTGGCATAGATTCTACAAGAGGTGGCGTGTATCTACGTTAACAACATACCAGCCGTTCACCAGATAGTGGCCGCCCCGGTGGCGCAGTGGTCTAAGCGATGGCCTCTGATCATTCGTCCGAACGGTGTCCGGGTTTGAATCCCGGTGAGGCATGGATGTTGTGTTTGTCTTACGGCACTGGCTCTCTCCCTTCCCTGGAACCAGTGACCCTAAATTAGGGACGGGCGACTGATTATAGCCCATTGAGTTGTTGTTTGATTTTTATGGCGCAAGGGCCATGTTTGGCGAAAGAGCGCCCATTGAGTTGTTCACGGTGGTCGTTAAACCTCCAACTAAACAAACAAACAAATCACCAGATAGTGCTTTAACTGGCTCTGATTTGACGTAAGAGGACTTTGCTCCTGGGTGTTTTTCTAACATGTCTCATGCAATGGGTTAAGATCCGGGCTTTCTGGTGACCAGGGAAAACCGTGGAAGTGTCTGCCATGCTCGCTGAACCACAGCTAAGCACACCTTGCTATACGGACACTCGCATTTTCGTCCATAAAACAGCCGCCATATGCTGAATAAAAATTCAGCATTACAGAATGGACTTGATCGGCAATAAGGTTCAGAAAATCCTTGGAGGGCACCGGACCATCTAGCAAAAATTAGGAAACTCATAACGTATCAAACGAAATGTATTTCACACTATGACGCCGTCTCCGGAATCTTGAATTGTTTACATGGCACGCTAGATCTATTGCTTCATGGGTCGTCCTGCAAACTCTCTGCCTATTATCGATGTCTAGGTGTATCACGATTGGTCAGAACAGATGACTTTTTCCAGTCTTCCAGTGTCCAGTCATGGTGTTGCTGACATTACTCTAGACGAACTTTCTGGTGTTTTGTAATAATTAATGGTTTCCGTATAAGCATGCAACTGCCAGTACCGATCCTCTTCAATTTCATGCTCACGGTTCGCTGAGATATGGGTCGCAAATAGCATTCATTGAATGTTTCAGTCAATTGCAGTAAAGAGGAAATCCTGTTTCTTCGTACAAGCTTTCTCAGACTACGTTGAGCTCGTTCTTTTCAGAATGTCTTCGTACCACAGTTACGCCTCTTAGGCAACCAAACGGAGTTACTTTTTCCACTGATTAAAGACCCCCGATATCTCACTTTTTAAGAAACTAGTTAAGTCAGTTGTTTTCAAAATCGTCGCTGCAACCAGTCTGGCACCCACAATATAAGCCCTTTATCGAACACCAAGGGAGTCTTTGTTTTTCTAATTTTAATCGACAGGACTGACGATTACTGACAAGCAGCAGTCTTAAAAAGCTGCCTAGATCACTTGGTGGCGTTCGTGACCACATGCAGTAGTGGCCATAAAAATTGCTTCACCTATAAAATCATGAAGAATTGCGCTTATTTTGTAAATTAAAGCAGCATTGTGCTCCAGATCTGTAACAAACCTTACAGATTGGATCATCCATGTTATAAGAAATACGAGAACCTTTTCATTGGCTACCAATGTGTGCTGCAGCAATGTTTCTGTTGATTATATCGTCCATTGGTACAAAACTCCATGCGAAGGTGGTTCGCTATTATAAACAAAATGGAAAGTTTTCAACAATTAACATTGCGTAAAAAGTCCGTAATTGTTGTTTTCAATGCTCAGGGTTTATCATCGGGTGAATTAGTGCAAATAGTTGTAAATCAATCAACAATGATGCGTATTCAAATTAATCGGAAACTTGAAACTTGGTCGTTCTGGGTGGTTAGCATACTCGAGCACTATCCGGGAGACGTGGATTCGTTTCTCGCTCCAGAACGACAAAATTTCCAAGTTTTGGGATATTATCTGACATAACATCCATGTAATATTGACACCAATAAACGGATTCACATCTTCCAAATCTGTTTTGTGCAATGGTGTAATCCCGTATTTCATTCATTGATATTCTGCGCCTTCGGGGAATCACGGGAATTAATTCCAAATCTCCAGATTCGCTGTATATGAATGCCGGTTGCTTCGAATAGCGAATCCTGTGATGGTTATATTCAAATTAATCGGAAATTTGAAACTTGGTCGTTCTCGGTGGTGCAGTGGTTACCATACCCTGGGGCTATCCGGGAGACTCAGGTTCGCTTCCCTCTCCAGAACGACGAACTTTTAAAGTTTTCGGATATTATCTAACTTAACATCCATGTCATATTTACACCAATAAACGCATTCACATCTTCCAAATTTGTAATGATGCGTTTGATACAAAAGATAGTTTTAACATGACAACATGGAAAGAAAAGCCGGATCAGAAGGTAAATGTGTGAGTACCCCGTTTCAGGATAGGATACTGAAACGTCTCAGTCTACGACAGCATACAACTAGTTCATCCGAATTTAAAATACAGTGGGAAGAGCAGACAGGCGTAAAAGCTACGGCACGAACTGTGCCACGTCACCTGTGCGACATGGGTCTCAAAGCCAATGATCCATGTAAGAAGCCATTACTGATGAATAAAGTGCGAAGACGACGGCTTTTTTGAGCTTAAGGGCGTACAGACTGGACCATGCGCTTGTGGGATTATGTTATGTTTTCCGATTAATCGAAATTTAACCTGCGCGAATCCAACGGCAAACTCTTTATTAGGTGTCGAAAAGGCGTGACCTTTATGCTTGGTGCAAACAGTAAAGTTCCTCGTGAGTCAAATGGTGTGGGGATACATATCCAATAAAAGTGTCAGCAGACTGAACTTTATAAAAGGGACTGTGAGTGCAGAGTGGTATGAAAAAATATTTTCTGCCCAGCTAATTCCAACAATACAGGAACAATCTTGTGACACTGAATTCTACGTTTTCTAGGACGCTTTACGCCATGTTACCTCGCAAGTACGATGAGTATATTTTCATGTGTAATCTGTCGGTACGGTTTGTTAACATTATTGCCACTTAACTGAGACCCAATATTTTGCATTTAGATCGAAAATCTCCTACAAGAGGCGAAGTTCAGATGCCTAATCTGGCTAGGTAACAGTCCAGACCTAAACCCAATTGAGAACTTGTGACGTACTACAGATGTGAAAACATGTGTCAAGACGAGAAATCTGCAGCGAGACATTCTGTCGCCGTAGCTCAGTTGGAAGAGCGACTTACTCCGAAGTGAGAGGACACGGTTTCGAAGTCCGTCGCTCACGAACTTGTGTGATCACAAATTGCTGTTATGTGGATGCCTGACAATAAACAACTGCAGGAGTGTATTACAATAGATTAGTATCACAAACTTGGTATATAATATTTGAAGAAACTCACCCACTCCATGCGGGAGCTCTGCGAAGCTGTTGTTAAGGCTCGAGGTGACCCTACAAAGTATTAGGATCCTACGAAATGAGAAATAACTTTTCTTGTTACGTTTTGTAGGCATACCTACGCTCTGAACCATTTTTTCCCTTAAAGAACTGCGAAACGTACGTTCTTGCGACAGTGCTCCTTAACAGTATTGGTGAGTATGTAGTGTGAAATTACACTTATTTCAGCTAAATGTATCATTATACATACTTATGTTATAAATTTCATTTCTTCGGTTTACTTTTCTTGATTTATTCTCTGTGCTATATATGGTATCATTATAAATCGTGATCATGACTTAAATATACTACTTTGAACTGAAGTATTAATTCTAAATCATGAAAATTGCTGAAAATCAAGAAGAAATATTTCACTGACACCTACTAATAGGCTGACTTTTAGTATATCTCATATGTGATGCAATGCCCATTAGGGTGGAGCGAAAAACACTTTTTTTTTTATTTGAAATGTCACCATGTGCAATAGTTGCGATATTATTACTGAAATGACCCCCCGAAATATGGATGACATTATTTGATATCTTAGGCTGCCCCAAGTATCTCGAAGTTTGAAAGTTTTAGGGGAAAATGGTTTAAAAACACCCGTTTTCTCCATTTTGTAAATATAAAAAAAACCGTGTCACCATGTTATTTAATATCACCTTTGAGTGTATAAACACTGGATAAAAGTTCATCATACATGAGTTAATTTCTTAGGCTTCTCCAGATCCCTTAAATTATGTAACTTGTGCCAAAAATGACATGATAAGTTGCGTAATAACTAAGTTCGACAGCAGCCTTATTTTTACTAATTTGGGCTTAACATTAATAATCAGTCCACCCCCTCTCATACTTTCTGAAAACCTCTTGTTGATATTGCGCTCTGCTTTGTTTTTGTTACCTTTTTCATCTCAGCCCACCCCTTCTCTCGCAGCGGAGCTCTGTTTGCGAATTTGCTGAGTCATCTCATCACAGTCGCACAGGTCCGTTTGGGAGAGAGTGTTGGAGGGTTTGCGTCATAATGATGCAACAGTTTCTTTCACTATTAGTGACGTTGATTTGATCGTACCGGCATTTTCGTTTTGTCGTCTAACTACTTAAGATGGCTGAAACAAGAAATAAAGCTGATTGCTCTATCCTCGGGATTTATAAGGAGATGCATGAGAATGTGTTGCCTACGTACGAAGATGTAATGCGCCATTACTATCTTGTGAGGAATACTCTTAGGCAGGAAGGTGCAAATTATGAGCCTGCTGTAGCAGAAATAGCAAGTATTGTCGCGGACAAAGTGCTAAGTATATGGAAGACAGCATCTCTTCCGACATCTTTCCACAAATCTGTTGCAAAGCGTATTACAGCATGCAACACTGAAATCCGAAAGCTGAAAAAACACGCTTCAAGAATGGATGAAACCTACCGAAAGAAGATTGAACAATTTCGTGCAGATTCGCAACTTATCTTTGACATATACTCATGCAAGTGCAAATGTTTTAGAACCTGCAAATGCAGCTCTGCAAAAAAGGTACCCGTGAAAGAGCGAGGCTTACTGATGGACCAGAGAACAAACAGAAGAGTGATAGTAGGTGGGCTTGACGCAAAAACCACCAGTGTACTGAAGAAAAGATCAGCTCGAAAGAGTGATAGGGAAGAGCATGTCCGTAGGAAATTACAGAAATCTGCATCACTGAAATCGGCCCTACGAGTCGAGGATGATCCTTCAGAAGAGGATACAAATACTAATTCTGCACGAAAACCAGACGAGCCGGGTTCTAGTCATTTGTTGGCCTCGGAGAAAGATTACGATTTAACTCCACGTCGTTTTATGAAACCTAGGGCTCAGATGACACTCTGCATTTTCTAGAAAGTGCGATAGGCGAGGCATCAGCGTCCGAGCGGCAGCTGATCTAGCGTCGGCGTTTCTTCATGATGTAAGTGAATTGGTTCATTCGAAAGAATGTAATGTATCTGTTATTGACCGGCATAAAGTACGACGAGAAAGGAAAAAGACCCGTCAAACAATTCAAGATGAGGTAAACTGGACTGGTCGCAAGATTGTAGCTTTATTTTTGGACGGAAGAAGGGATGAAACTTACGAATACACAGACAGATGATGACAAATGGCACAAGCGAAATAAATGGGAAGAGCATATTACACTTGTTGAAGAACCGGGTTCAGTCTATTTGGGACATTTTGCACCGTAGAGTAAGAATGCAAAGGGACATTTCCGACGGTATCTTCAGCTTATTGAACCAGAAGGCATTTGACTTGTCGGAGTTAGTCTTTATTGGAAGTGACTAATACCGGCACAAATGCAGAGGTAATTATGCGCCTTGAAGAGAAGCTGAATTCTCCCGTAAACTGGATTATATGTCAACTTCATTTTAATGAACTGCCTGTACGCCACCCCACTGAAGCACTTGATGGGAAAGCATCAGGTCCAAGAGGATTTAGTGGATTGATTGGAAAGCGCCTGAAGACGTGCGCAAACCATCCTGTCGTTAGTTTCTAGATAATTGAATTTTCGCTTCATTCCGACATTAACTATGGAGATCTTAGCTCGGATCAACTTTATTTGTGGGAAATTTGTAAGGCAGTCTATGCAGGTGATTGTCCACAAGATCTGGCAAATCGGGATCCTGGAGCACTTGCACATTACCGTTGGCTGACTCTTGCAAATCGCATTCTGCGTTTGTATGTTGGAACTAGTGATCCAACACCACAACTTGTATCATTAGCCACCGTCATAATGAAAGTATATGCACCATCGTGGTTCACGATCAAATGTAACGGTACCTGTATAGATGGTCCAAGAAATTTGCAGCTTTTTATATCTAGGTTTCAGTATCTTCCAGATAATTTAAAGGATATTGTAAAAAGAGTCGTCCAAGACAACGCGTATTTTGCCCATGCAGAAAACTTGCTCGCTGCAATGTTGTTTGACGACAGAAGGTATGTCCGTGAGCTTGCTGTTCGACGTATCATGAAGGCCAGGAAATCATCTGAACAAACAACTACCATTAGGAAGTTTCGTATTCCTAAGCTGAATTTCCAGAGCAATGATTACATCGACTTAATCGACTGGCAAAAGTGTAATGTGACTGAGCCTCCCATCCCACGGAAATGGATTTTTTTTTTATTGTTTGGTTTAACGACCACCGTGAGCAACTCAATGGGCTATAAGCAGTCGCCCGTCCCTAATTTAGGGTCACTGGTTCCAGGGAAGGAAGCGAACCAGTGCCGTAAGACAAACACAACATCCATGCCTCACCGGGATTCGAACCCGGACCCCTTACTGATGAATGATCAGAGGCCAGCGACTTAGACCACTGCGCCACCGGGGTGGCCCACGGAAATGGAAAGACGATGAGCTTCTGGTATTACTACAGTCGGATAAATATCAAAGTTCTTGCCACGAATTTACAAAAATACCCTGCCATTCTCAGGCAGTAGAGAGGATGGTTAAGATTGTAACAGATTCTTCTGCTCATGTGTGCGGCCTTCTTGCAAGAGATGGATTCATCAGAGCAAACATTTTCGATAGGAAGCTGATGCCAAGTTTTGAAAAAAGTCTGATTTCTAAGTGAAAAAACTCACTCCTCAAGTTATGCTACTAGGTAAGGCTGGTGTCTATCATATTTACATAACTTATGCCATTTGTGGAGAAATATGACAAATCTTGAGTTCTTTGGGGAAGCCTAAGAAATTAACTCACGTCTGCTGAATTTTTACCCGTGTATATACACCCAAAGGTGATATTAAATAACATGGTGACACAGTATTTTTTTATACTTACAAAATGGAGAAAGCGGGTGTTTTTAAACCATATTCTCTATAACTTTCAAACTTCGAGGTTCTTGGGGCAGCCTAAGATATCAAATAATGTCATCTATATTTTGGGGTGTCATTTCAGTAATAAAATCGCAACTATTGCACATAGTGACGTTTCAAATAAAAAAAGTGTTTTTCGCTACGCCCTAATGTCAATGGACGCTAATGTAATTTGCATATACGCTGAGTAAGTGACGTTTGCTCTCACTTGCATAAAATGTTCTTAATTCAGTGGAAGGTGTCTTTGTTTTCCATTTATCCACGCAGTAGTTGCTTTAATTTCAAAACTATCATAGTTAATATATTAGAATGAGCAGCCATAGGTTGTGCTGTCGGCATGAATATAGGCAAACATGATCTTCTTGAACGTAATTTCATCATGTAGTTTTAAGATTGTGAATTATTTTCACGGTTTCTTTCCAATTACTGACTGCTGAGATTCCAGTTTTTCCATTGTACATTCGAGTGATTCTTCAGAAGGTTATGGAACTGTTAGTAGGTGTCAGTGCAATATTTCTTCTTGTTTTTCAAAAAATTTTATGATTTAGGATTAATACTTTAGTTCTTCTGAATTCCCTTATTCTGTAGCTATATGAATGTATGTTTTCTTTTATTTTCTAAAACAAAACTTGTCAGTAAGTTTAAGTTTTTTTGAACAAAGCTTTAAATATTGTCTGCACCGTGCGATCCAGGAGTGGACCCCTCTCGATGATTCCAATATAGATCAGTAGTTTCGATAAATTTCAGATGTCAAGACAAAAAAAGGAAATAATGTCCTACTCTCGGAATTGAGAGCCGAAACGTTTCCACACATGGAATAAAAAACATCGCAGGAGTATGCTTCTCCAAAAGCGAGTCCAAACCGTACCACTGTTGAATAAACCATTTGAGATAATCAACATCACTTAATTATAAGCATGGGCTTTAATTATAGGACCGCCCGTCCAAGCCTTTTAGCAATTCCATGTTTTTCTCTCCTTGTTACAATTAATGCAAAACTTTATCTTTAAAAACAAAGCTGTTCTAATGAAAACTACCTCAAAAGTAAACGGAATGTAACTCAGGCGTGTGCCTTGCTGTAGGAATTCTTCCTACAGATGAGTGTTTTTAGACCTGACTACCTACTTCTATTACAAATGTAAACGCAATTCCTTTTCCACACTTAAGTATCAACAACTTTTCCTCGATCCCCATATAAACAAATACTTCGAACTTTCTCATCCCCTTTACAGCATTGAATCACGCCAGAAGCTCGGTCATCTGGTTTCGTGGAACTGTAGTCTGTTTACGTAAACATTTCTCGAAGAAGAATAAACAGCTAGCTGTTTTAGCCAGTAACTTCGCGTATATAAATATCGCTCGTAAACGACAGTTAGGTGTTTTGTGACATCCAAAGACCCTGACTAACATCTAATCTCCAGTAATTAGCGCATTTTACATGAAACCTTTAGAGCACTAAAACTACCGCAGTTCTAAGTGTAAGTGGTCATAAATGAGCTTCCTCTTCACATATTAATTTCAAAAGAATCCCACAAAGTCATCAAGTAACTGAATCGTGAGTGCAAATTGTGCGTAGGGTCGACAGATTCTCAAGTCTCGACCACTGCTGAGGTCAGAGTGTTAAAGGCAGTTAAAGCAAACAAAGTGAAAACAGAATTTAATTTTAACTTTGAAAGAAATGATCCGGCCAGTTACAGGCACGTATCTTGCAACCAGACTTTACGATTTTATCTGTAAATAAATTAGTGTATCCAGTGGCGGATGCATTTCCATGTCTTTCGTTTAGCTCAATGGTTTTCGTCATGTGGTTATTAAACAAATCAGTCTAAAAAACAAGCTCTCGTTTAGCTCAATGTTTTTCTTTAGTTTAGGAGCAAAGTGCCAAACATTCCAGTACCGGCCCATCCTGGCCCGAGTCTGGACGTTAACTAATGAGAAAAAATAATGGCAATTGCTCGGGCTTTAAGCGGCGGGCAAGTTCCGTGCAGCCCTCTAACGTGATATTGAATACAAATGGCTGTTGGCCATGTACTCATATAATCTTCTGTACCGTTAGCTATTATCCGAAGTGAGTTTTGACAACAGTGAAGCAACGAGGTATCAGTGGCAAACATTCTTTTCTGTGATGCAAAGAGCTTCGTGTTTGATGAAGGATCTGTTGGTAACTTGTAATGCATCTGTAATGCACATCATGACATGACTTTCCTCTCGAGCTGTTCGCTATGCACGATTGGCTTTGCTTCCTTACATGGCCTCAGCTACCCGTTTCCCAGTCGTAGGTTAACGTAAGAATATCCGTTTTTCATCACCTTTGACGATATTACACCAAAACCTATCGTCCTGTGTATTGACAGCTATTTGCGACATGTTACTTTACAGGCTGGGATTTTATTTCATGGGGAACCATTTCCATGGTGGGTGGTTCCTTTCAACTAAAATCGTTACTAGTCACGAACAATGGTGATTAGGAAGACCCCGCATCAGCTGCCAATTGTCTTGTGCTAGTAGCAGGGTTATCAGTCACAGTTTCGACCAGGGTGTTAGTGTGGGTGGCCGTTGGACGTTCCGACCTCGGCCTGCAGTCGAGACTGGTGTCCGTAGCTCTGAAAAACGGAAGCTATTTATTTGAAGTGCTGTTGCCCACTGTTTTCTTGTCTTCATTTGCACAAATTGCTCTCGCTGTTTCTGCCGGGTTTACCCCTTTCCAAATAATGGCGTTGGAGCACCCGAACAACACGTTTATCGGCCTTTATTCTCTATTTACCTGATAACATAATGTGGCTCCATGCCTGATGCAAATCATCAGCCTCATGTTTTTCAAGTTATCCCGGTACCCAGTCGAATCTGACGGGCGTTTCGTCCAAAAATGGAAGCCCAGCGAGTGCAGATGATGTACGTAATACGAGTGTAAACCAGTCATAAAAATTAAGACTGCGAAGAGAACTACACAATTGCTAATCAACGAATGTGCATTTCCGATTGTTCAATGTTGTTAAGGTGTGTTTGAATAAAGAAAATGATTTTCGTATTATCTACCGTACGTACTCTCATATAAGCCAAAAGTTTTTGGAAGAAATCCTGCTTTCAAAGCTGGGGGTGGGCTTATATGCGGGTCAGTAAAAAATCGGGTTGGTCATCCGTGAATTCTCCTGCGGTATTACCCATAGATTTGTTTCACGTTTCAGATCGCAGCTTTCCGCGTGTCAAAAGTGTAAAAAATAGGTTTTAGACCGCGGCTTCCCGCGTGTTCATCGAAAGTGCTTCCAAAAAATAATGAAAATTATGAAGTATTTTTCCACCCACTGTAGGATTCGTACGAGAATAAATGCCGCTAATATGATAAACGGAAAACCTAATCCCGTTTCAAATTGAGACTGAAATTTCTTGCTTCCAAACACGGAATTGAACACCTCATTACTTCCCGTACGGAATCACGTTACACAGTCTTTTAAACTGGACACGCAGTGAATCAGGCACCGCGAAAATGGCTTAGCTGTTGGGGTGTGCCTCAGACAAGCAGGCATCTCTCTCTTCTCTCGAGTTTTCACGTCAAGCGTGGGAGTACGTGTGCTCCGCTCCGTTCATGGCGATAGCCATTTCCGCAATCATACAGCAAAGGCACAATGCTTTACGAAATATGTTAAAACTTGAGAAAAAATGCAGACTTGGCATTGTTAGTTCTTGAGCGAAATGACTTTGGGATGCAATTTCACCAGAGATGGTGATAAGGGCTCTCTAAAAATGCTGCATAAGTAATGCAAGGGATGTAACTGAAGTTATTTGGAAACTGCGATAGTGAATTGTACTTCGGAGGTTTTTACCGAAGATAATGTCCGAAATTTGCATAATTCATTTCAATAAATACATTTTCCGAACTCCTAAACTTCAACTTCAGCTTATATGCGGGTCAAGGTTTTTCAAAAATTTTAGCTCTTGAAACTGGGTGTCGGCTTCTACCCGAAGGCGGGTTATACGGGAGTATGTACGGTATTTAAAAAATAAATATTCCCCAAATATAAAAATATAAATGCAAATAAGGGAAAAACAATTTAATAATCTTTAGTTTATACAAGCACCTATTTTTTACTTAGGACCAACTCGACAGATAGCGAGAAAAAAATCATACAAAATTCGGTCTTAATATATATATACAGGGTGATTCAGCTAAGCGTGTACAAACTTCTGAGAGGGGTAGGTTGCACAAAGACAAAACAAAATTACATAGCAATGCAGGGTCGGAAACGCAATCTTCATGCGGTAGATGGCGTTGTTCGGCCGCGAGACTGCTCATACGTTCTTTCAGGGTACCGTTATTTGTAAACCGCCCGCAGAGGTAGTACGATGGCTGAATTAACGAACGAGCCGCAGTACGACACTACCAAAAACGGTACCCGATGAGACGAGTGCCAAACCACCAAGTGGTTGCACGGCTGCATCTGAGGTTTTGCGAAACTTGTTCTTTCCAGGGGTCTGCTAGGTGTCGGGAACGATGGGTACACACTCCTGACATAGAAGATAATGTGTTTAGTCATGCAGCAGACACTCCAATTGACAGCACTCGAACAATTGCCCATCGGCTCGGTCTGTCCCAATCCACCGTATGGAGGGTTCTGCACGAAAACCAATTGGATCCATATCATGTGCAGCGCGTTCAGACTCTAACCCTAAGGATTACCCTCACCGCATTGCATTTGCGCAATAGTACCGACAGAAGAGTGCGGCAGAACCCCAATTTCCTGGTTCTGTGCTGGTCACAGACGAAACGTGCCGGAAGGTTGTTTCAATGCACATAACGCGCATGTATGGGGCGTGGAGAACTTCCATGCTGTACGACCACTTGCAGCGCAAAACCGTTTTGCTGTTAATGTTTAGGCCGGCATTGTCGGGGACCACTTAATTGGCCCATACCTCATGTCTCCTCGTCTGGACGGAAGGAGTTACCGGATATTTCTGGAGGACGTCTTGCCAGAGGTATTGAACGAACAACAGGTCCCTCAGTCGCAGCGCTGTGTAATGTGGTTCCAGCACGACGGGGCTCTCACCCATTTCAGCAATGACGTTCGTTTTCACTTAAACATGACATTTGGACATCAGTGGATCGGACGTCGTGGTCCCGTTTCATTGGCCTGCAAGATCGCCTGGCTTAATATGCCTTGATTACTGCTCTAGGGGTTGCATCAAAGGATTGGTGTACGACACCCGCGTTGAAAGTGATGGGGACCTTATAGCACGCATTTCTGTAACTGTTTCGGAAGTACGAGAAACGCCAGGAATTTTCCAAAATATACGTGATTCCATGCGCTCACGATGTCAAGCGAGTGTTACAGCTCATGGTCGCAACTTTGAACACCTTCTGTAACCTCAATGCATTTCGCAAATGTCTTGTGAGTAATGAAAAGCATTTTATTCTCTTACGTGCTGCCCTTTCATTTCTCGTCCTCTCTGTACACTAGCACATCAAGATGGCGTTTCCGACCCTGCATTGCTATGTGATTCCGATTTGACTTTGTGCACCTGACCCCTCGCAGAAGTTTGTACACGTTTAGCTGAATCACCCTGTATATTACACTGGAAATTACATGTAATTTTTATGCAAAAATCGGATTTCAAAGTATTTTTTGTTTGCAGTCCATATTACGATAAAAAACGCATGTCATAATAATGTGATTGTCACTGAAAACTATAATATGCTTCCTTCAGTCTTTGCCACGGAAAACAAAAATTCGTATTTTCCCCCAGTCATTATACGTAAAGTGAACGTTATATTGAGAAGCTCTAAGGATTGCACTGGGGAACAAAGTTTTCGTTGCATTGATACCAGTACTTGTTCTTACTTAATTTGAGTATGCTGAATTCAAACCCAAAGTTAGTGTTTCTGTGTAAGCTCTAGATTTTTTTCAATTCCACATTTCCATTTTTTGAGAAATTTTGACGCCTCTCGCATGGTGACATGGTCTATCTGAGGAATTTATGGTCACGCAGTCTTAAAATTAGGAATAAACAAACATCTTGGCAAATGTATTCTTTATGCATTCACAAAAACATGTAGGTGCATCACAATGTGCATTAAAATTTGAAAAGAGGCAAGAAAATCAGTTGTGTGGAGTAAAATATGTATTGCCACTTGCCAATTTTCTGAAACTTTAATCCATTATACTCAAACATGAGTATGCACCAATACTTTTTACTTTAAATTAACATATATTTCGACATAAAGATGATAGGTTATTCAGAACAACTTACAAGGATGGGACGCAAAATAAACACATGCCCCATTCAGGCAAGAATTGCGCTTGTAGCTGTTGCGTTTGTAGACTTTCTCAGGGCATCGTTTGATGCTCCAGCAAGAGTCTGCCATCATATTTTTGTTCCATCGCCCTTGACAGCGCTGTTCCATCGTCATGAGGTCTTGATGGAAGCGCTATCCCTGTTCATCACTAACTGCCCACAGATTCTCGGGGAATTGATCAAGGTGACCATTCAGGAAATGGAGCTTGACACCCATGTTGCATCCAAGATCGCGTAAAACTAACAGCAATATAGTAACGAGAACGTCACCGTTATCTGACTTTTTGTTACCAAGTACGTACAACGGAACGAATTTGAGGTCCATCGAACACACCTGCTTTGATCATCTCGAAAGACAAAGCAAGAAAAGCAGAAACTATGTGTTGAAAACATTCATCATCAGTACTTAATGCCTTCACAAAGCGTTTCATCAACCCAAGCTTGATATGAAGTGTGGGGAGGGGGATAATCTTCTCTTGGCTGATAATTGGGTCATTCATAATGTTTGACATGCCTGCTTCTAGAGTTTCACTAACGGCACTCTTTCTGAATCCAGTGTTTCTCTCGAACTAGGCTGACACACATCCAGATATAGCACGGAAACTTCGTGAAGCCTTTCTTTTGACCAAGCAGGAAGTTGACCATTTCCAGGTCCACACAAATGATCCAGTTATGAACGTGATATTTGATTAAGTCAATGACCATTTTTAAGTCATTATGTTCATCTCGCAAATCGACTGAGTGACAAACTGGTACCTCTCCATAAACATTGCCATTATGGAAACGAACACACTTGAGGCTGCGGTTTGAGCTGTCCAGAAATAATCGCCATTCTGTTGGACAATATGAGGTAACACCTAATTATCTGAGAGGACCTCGGATATCGTGGCAGTAAACAAACTGTTTTTTTTTCTGAAAAAAAAGCCCACAAAATTCTGTGCAGCTTTCGCAAATTAAAAAACTTTTGCAGAGTGGTCAAGTAGGTTTTTTCTTGCTGCCTGGAGGCTAATACCTCAGCTGTTTTTGAAGAGCCCCAAATCACGCTTTAGTCATTCAATTCCGGTTTGCTAAACTGCTGAGGGGCTGATGACTGTTTGGAATCAGATGAGTAGTCTTCGGATTCTGAAGACATTTCTTGAAGCTCATTATCACAACCCTCGTGCTCTTTTTGATAATGTTTGCTGCCTTCATCTTCAGATGAGGCAAAACCATTAAAAACTGGAACCGGGAGCTCTTCAGAGTGGGGATTAGGTCGAATTTCTGAGGGAATACTCGGATAGGAGATCGTATACCGGTTTTCCTTACCGGCACCCGTGACCAGGCAAAGATAGTAGTTAGTTATATGTTCCTTCGGTTCTCACCAGACCATGGGAACTCCAAAATGCAGACCATTTCATTTCCCTTTGTCCAGTCAGGAAGCATTTCCTCACAATTATGACACCCAATACGAGAAGCCCATTTCTTGTCTTGGTTGCCAAGGGCAACTTCAAAATAGGCTTTACAGGCACACCTCACAAACGAAGTTATATTGCGCCTTCGACAAAGAAGTGTGTAGCAGTCACATACATAACAGAATGTGTCTACCTGAAGAAGCCATGATCAGATCTGAAACAAAGAAAAACAATATTTACACATTTATGTCTACTTGAAAAAGCCATGATCAGATCTGAAACACAGAAGAACAGGTGCTATTTTTGGGTAAATCTGATAAATCTCTAGAATTCAAAATTAACAATAAAGATTAAGAATATTGATGTTTGTAAGAAGTTATCCTATTTAGTCTAAGGTTAGGGTAGATGTAAGCCTAGTTCTCAAGCTATCCCTAGTGTAAATAGCAATGGGTGTCCTTTTTTTGCGAAATTCGCAAGTTTCAAATTGTATGAAAACTAGAGCATGGAGAGGAAACCCGAATTCAGATTTGAAATCAGCGTTAAACAATACTTAGAAACAGTTGAAAAATCTTATGAAACAGAAAATAAGAAAAAATTGTTCCCCAGTGTTATGATTTCTATTTCGTAGCTTCCACATTATTGCTACTTTTGGAGCGTTGTTCGTATTGGCTAATACGTTGTAAGTGGTTCATATTTACAGTAATAGCCCACATGATTTTTCAGGAAAAACGCTTTTCTTTTCAAATATTACTGTTTTGTACTAAGCCGTGCTATAACGAAGTAAATTTCTCCGTCATTTTTGGTCTACGCCGGGATTTGTTCTGATTCCTATCTGCCTTTATGTAGTGTGCGTCCTGCTGGCAGGTACGTCACATCTCCCCCCGAAAGAGGGTCGGGGGCATGGCCCACGGGTCAGCCGTGACCATGAATCGTTGCAGGCAGCCATCCACTGTAGAACGTGTGTAACGTACCAGGAGATGTGACGTACCTGCCAGAAGGACGCACATGACATAAAGACAGATAGGAATCAGAATACATGTCCGCGTAGCTTAATTGGTAGAGCAACTTGTTCCGGAATAAGCGTACTCGGGTTCGAATCCCGGCGTAGGCCAAAAATGACGGAGAAATTCACTTCGTTATAATGGCGCCCGAACTATCCGGATGACCCGACCGTTCAAAATCTCGCATTGGTGTGATGTTATTTCCACACCGCGAGATAGCAAAAATAAGAGAATCCTTTCTCCAGCACTTCGAAAAAAAAAAAAAATAATAATAAGGGGGAGATGACGTAACGTACCAGGAGATGTGACGTACCTGCCAGAAGGACGCACACGACATAAAGGCAGATAGGAATCAGAATAACATGTCCGCGTAGCTTAATTGGTAGAGCAACTTATTCCGGAATGAGTGGACCCGGGTTCGAACCCCGGCGCGGATAAAAATGACGGAGAAATTCACTTCGTTATACGTGCACTTGAGAACTCCCAGTCAATCTGCTGTGTGGAATGCAACATCACACATTTTTATTTTTCGAAGCGCTGGAGAAGGAATTCTCTGATTTTTCCTGTCTCGCGGTGTGGAAATAACATCACACCAATGCGAGATTTTGAACGGCCGGGTCATCCGGATAGGTCGGGCGCCATTATAACGAAGTAAATTTCTGCGTCATTTTTGGTCTACGCCGGGATTCGAACCCGAGGCCGCTTATTCCGGAACAAGTCGCTCTACCAACTGAGCTACGCAGACGTTTTATTCTGATTCCTATCTGCCTTTATGTCGTGTGCGTCCTGCTGGCAGGTACGTCACAGTGCTTCATACTCACGCATATTTTTTTCCTAAAACAAGCAGAAGTTTCACAGCAAGTGCTATATTTTTGCAGAGAACAAATAATTTTACGTGATTTTCTTTCATGTTAAATAGATTTATCCAATGAATCGCTGGTCAAAAAGCAATAATTCTTTCGGCTAAAAAGTTCATATTTTGGCAAAATTTTGAAGGGACTGAAAGATATGAATAGTTAAAATTAAAACAAAGTTCAGATCAAGTAGAAATGTTACATTCAACATGCTAAAGTCACTTCTTTAAACGCTAAACGCGCGGGAAAAAGACGAAAAATGACTGGGCTCATTTAAGACAAACAATGTTTGGAGAACAGAGCTTAACTATTACTAATAATTCCCTTTTTTACTTTGACTGACAAAAGTGGAGGAGTTATTGTCTATTAGCTTCATATCAATGACAGAGTATGTGTATCACCTCCGTGTTAAAGTAAATGCAACTTAAAATTTCTTATCGTTGTGTTGACTAAGTATAGCAGTGTTATTCTTGAGTATAGAAAACCAGAGCGCCATTTACAATGCAAAAAAATGCATTAATAATTCAGTAAGCATTCTCCCAGAGAAAATTCCCTTTTGTGGACTAAAAAATTCCTCTAATTTAGTTTTCGTAAACAATGCAAAACACTGCTTGTAATTCACACGTGGCTGCAAACTTTGAAGGTTTAAAGCTTTAGTATGATTATAGGGTTTCCAAATAAAGTAGAGTAAATAATTACTTGTTCGGAAAAAGAGGATATCGAAAGTGTTTCGTGAATTTCAACGCCACCGATAGAGTAAATCATTACGCTTAGGGATTACATAAATTTTGAGAAGGAAAACACATGATGACACTCATGCAGTTTTCTATTGTTTCTCGCAGCACGTTCCTTAAAATATCTAAAATCCTACCGGAGGCTCTACATTCAGCTACCCAGTTATCAAAGACGTATTAATAATTGTAAAAGAAAGCTATATTTATTTAAACTTGTTAGTCTGCTACTGGTTAGAGAATTGCATGCATGGATTATACTACGGTTTAGCTTATATAGGTTGTATATGGTATAGAGAATTCTTTACATCTTTTGCTTTTCGCAAAAATATTGTAAACCAATGACAAAAGGCCAGACAATGAGAAGTATGTCCGTAAAGTTAAAGTTTGGAGCTAATCAATGTAAATATAAAAAAATGGTATACAAGGACTGAACCACCGTCTCGGAAAAGACTATTTGCAAACTTTGGACACATTCCTGTAGAAGCAAGATGAGCTCCTTCAAAAGGCAGCATAATCTGTTGTTGCGGTGTTCTAAATCTGTGATTATACAATAAAGGAGTCGAACTACAGTTTTACATGAACACCCTCCCTTCGGATTAGCAGATATACACTATATTGACAAAAGTCACCGGGCACCTAGAAGAGAAACACAACATAGCCTTTATTGATATACATTAGTACGGTGTCAGTCCTCCTTCGGCCTACACGTATCTTCACGAGTTCCGTGTTTCAGTGCTTCACGTACGGGTTTTGTGTGTCGCATCGTTGTTGTTCTGTGTGAGTGCCGAAGTAAAAGGTCTGTGCTTTCGTTTAAGATCCCTCACGAGTTGGCGACTCCTTATTTATTTTCATTATCAGTGTTTTTATTTCCAGACCGAGCTGGTCGTTTCCTTCGCCAACCCTTGCCATTGATTATGTCATCTGCCGATGAGGGCGCTGTTCCCGCCCGCATCGTTGCTGCTCTTTGCGTCGCCTCCTCAACGCCAGTCGCAGTCGACCAATAATCTTCGCTTGCTAATGGAGAGCCTCTTCATCTTCCTCCTGTCACTTGCACCTCTCGCTCTCCTGCACGGGTTTCCGACTCTGCTCTTGAGAGCGTGAACGTGACGTCACTGGCCTCTTTTGACGATGATGCGTTCATGGACGTCTCTGATGGCGTAACTGTTGAGGCCTCTGCCCTCAACAGTTTCTACTGCCTCTGCTTCCAGTACATTGCCTCATGCTACGTCAGTGCATTCCAGAGTAGGCGCTTCTGCACGCACGTATCATTCGTCTGCCTCTGGTGTTTAACCGGTTTCCTCCTCGTCCCGTCTGCCCCCTATGGATTCTTACGTTATTCTCAATGGTGACACCATTTTATTAGACATTCCCGAGAACTCTCCTGCTGGTCAACGTCTTCATTCGACCCTCGAGGTGGGGTATTGTTTTGATGCGCCACCCAACACTCCTTTGAAGCAGTACAGCTTCGCCCTCAAGAAGATGCTTCCTTCAGGTGCCACCACACACCTCACCCGTAAGCCACGAACTGTGATTTTTTATTTTTCGAAGAAAGAATAGGCCGAGCTTGTCTTGTCTCTGGGTCTATCAATTAGTGATCGTCAATTCTTAGCTGAATCCATCGCCCAGCGTCCTGTTCTGGTCTCTGTAAATCCGGTACATCCGGAGATATCCGATGATATGCTGAGTGCTGCACTTAGTCGAGGCGGCAGAGTAGTTGGCCAAATGAAGACTCTCTCCTCTTCCCCCTCTGACCCCGATGATAAACATAGCTGTGGCTTCCGTAGAGCTGTTCGCATTATCTTCTCGTCGGAAGAGGATCTCATAAAGTTTTCCACGGTTCCTCGATGTTCGTTATGGCAACGAGCGCCGCTGGATTGAGCTCCTCAAATCTGCTCATTACTCACGGTGCAAGGCTTACGGCCATCAGCAGGCTCATTGCCCCCATGCAGCGCCCCTGGCACCTGCAGCTCCAAGGCAACACTCTACCTCTTCCTCCGTTTCTCCTGCCATACCTCCTCCTGAGTCTACATCTGCTGGGTCCAATTCTGCCGAAAATCTGATTAAAGACTACGATCAACGCGCCTCTTCCGACGTTGCTTTCTCCAATCTGTCGGATTTTCCTCTGTTTGACTCCTCCCTGCCTTCCCGTGTTTTCTCTCCATCAGAGGACATCACGGCTGATCTTCAAGCTTCATTCACCATCGGCACTTTTGTTCTCGGAGATGATGTGGAGCTTTCCTCTGATTCCACATCTCGTGTGTCATCGATCCACGGCAAACGTCGCTCTACTACCAGGACTTAGGCCCGGAGAAAAAAGTAGAAGTCACCTTCTCCGAATGGCCGCCCACATCGTTCCACCCGTTTAGCAGACTCCAAGTCATCTCTGTCACGTTCTAGCTCTTCCTCTTCAAAGTCCAAGTGCCCTCTGCCGACGATTGAGGATTTCTCAACTCTGCTTACCAACGCCCCTCTTCCTTCAGAACCTGTCTCCTTTGAAGATCTTTACGAGTTTCTCACTCCTAAAACAAGTCAGGAGGCTCCTCTAATCTATTTACAGCGGTTTGAAGCAGTTCTCCCCGAGGTCTTCGACCAAGCAACCTCTATCCTCAAATTTCTCCGTTATCATGCCAAGCAAACCGACTCGTCTTGTGGTGTCGCGGTATTATCATTCGCCTCGATACATTCCAGAAAGCTGCCATAGCCGCTCTTCATCCGACGTCGGACTTACCCATTCAAGGTTGCCCTTCTGAATTGTAGGGGGTTTGCTAACCGCCTCGCAAACGCTCTCATTCTGGAAGATTTCTCGCTCGTTGGGACCGACTTATTCCTTCTGCAAGAGACGTACTGCCACTCCTCGACACTTTTTCATAGATGTTGCACTTGATACTTCACCTTTCTCCATGCTTTCCGTTACTCTGTTCACGGTGGTCCCGCTATTGGTGTTCGTCATCAGTTTCGAACCACCCTGTCTTCAATCTTCGTCCGCAATCTCTGCCGAGATCTTCTACAGCAAATCTCCTTCACTCTAGCTGGAATTCGTTTTCATGTCTTCAACATCTACTTACCATGTTCCTTTACGCACCTATCTCTGCTGTTCATGAGACTCCGGGGAGCCCTCTCTCAGGTACCTTCCTCTGATCAAGTGCTTCTTGGGGGTGATTTCAACTGCACTCTCAACCCATCTCTTGCCCGCCTGTCAGTGTCTCTTGATCGCCGCACGGACCAAGTCGCTCTCCTCCAAGACCTTGTTTCGGAATTTTCTCTAGTTGACGTCCACCGCCATCTTCATCCTGCGGACTTCTCCCACACCAGGAGTTCGTCTGGGACGCGAGCTTCCTTGACCGCTCGCTTGAATCGCTATTATGCTTCGCCATCGCTCCATCCGGCAGTGAAATATTCTCTCCATCACCCCACAGCGTCCTCCGACCGCTGCGTGGTGACTCTCACAGTGTTAGTCGCGTAGTCACCTTTCTCGAACAGTTCGCCCATTTACCTTTGATACTACCCTGCTTGGTTATTCCGAGTTCTGTTTTTCCATCCATGCCTTCTTTGATGCTAGTTGTGAGGGACTGCAGTCTGCTCCCTGTGCTCTTTTGTATTGGTTGGAGATCAAACAACAGCTCATTCTACACATTTGCCAGCTTTACGTTGCTCCGTCAGAGAACACCCTTCGATTGATGCAACTCGATCATGCTCGACTGATGCTATCCCTCATCAGTTTAGCTGATCCGCTCTTCTCTGTATACCAAGCTAAGTCAAGGCGCTGCTGGAACCCCTCGTACAGCAAGCCCTCATCCGCCTTCGTTTACAACATCTCAACCCACCCGATTGCTCATACGACTTCCTCACATCTATGGAGCCTGATCGCCATGCCTCTACTTCGCTCCGTTACCTTTGTCTTCCTTCTGGCACTATCACCTCCGATCCAGGTAATATTTGCTCTCAGGTACGCCGGTTTTTCGCCGATAAATTTTGTGAAACTCCTCCTCCTTTCTCATCTGCTTCTTATCTTCTCTCCTATCTCCCTCAGGTCCCTTCCCATCTTTCTGACTCTCTTCTTCTCCCTCCTACATTTTGTGAGCTCTCCGATACTTTTTTTCTCTTAACCCTCACGCTGCTCCGGGTCCAGACCCTTTTGCTCTTCTACAGTACTGTCTTCTTCGCGCTCTTCTCTTTTCTCCTCTGTGCTCTAACTTCTGCTTTTCATTGTTCTATTCTCCCGAGGATTTTCACAGATTCACATATTGTTCTTTGTCCCAAAAAAGGAGAATCTCTTGACTTGGAGAATTGGCGTCCTATCTCCCTCCTTAACCTAGACTACAAACTCTATACTAAACTTCTCTCCCGCCGGCTTAACTGTATTCTTCCGTACATTCTTTCCCCTAATCGGACTTACACTGTTCCCGGCCGTTCTATCTCTCATAATGTTCTGCTTCTCCGCGACCTTCTTCACCTTGCTGAGGCACGCTTTGATCCGCTTGCCCTTTTTTCTCTTGATATTCGCTCCGCTTTTAATAATATTTCCCATTCGTATCTTTCCAACACTCTTCTCAGCTTTGGTTTTTCTTCCTCCTTTGCTTCTCTCATTCTCTCTCTCTCTCTACCGGGATGCCTTTCTCCACGTTAAGACGACCACCTTTCTCACTGCGCCCAGCTCCTTTTTCCGTGGTGTACTAGAAGGCTGCCCGTTATCAGGGGAACTCTTTATCATCGCAATGGGGCCGTTCCTGCGCTTCGTGGAACACTCTCTTCAGGCATCTTTAACACCACCAGTTGCAAGCACTCGGCACCACTCTATCTCTTGCACCGCTTACGCTGATGATATCACCGTGTGCATTCGTGCTGATTCTCAGTTCTCTCAGTTCCGTCATCTTTTTTATACCTATGCCTCCTGCTCTGCTGCAGACCTCAATGCCGCCAAATGCACTGGACTTTGGTGCGGTGCGTGATCTGGTCGTACAGACTCCCCGTGGAGGGGCACGTGGTCCTCGTCGGCTCAGCGCTTCCTCGGGGTGTTTCTCGGCTAGCCTCGCGCTTTTTCAACAGCCACCCGTAGTGCGCTTCGTCCATGTCTCTTTCGAGCAGCTGCCTTCTGCACCGTGCCCAATTTTGCACGTTGTTTTATCAACAAACCGACCTTGCACATACCCATCTTCTTTCTCTGCGTCAGTACCCCTGGATTGCCTCATCTTCTCCACTTTATTGTCTCCGAAAAATCACCAGTTGCCTCACCCGTGTCTCGTGGTCCGGTCATCACTGGGTCGCCGTCACCAAGCTCTGTCATCCTCCTGCTCGTGATGGAATTGTGCTTATTGATGTTCAGCTCTACTGTTAAGCCAGCCGTATCGTCATGCTCCTCCGTTTTTTACTGCTCCTGCTCCGTCGGCCGTCGTTGTGTGCGACGTCCTCAACTCCCCGCGTAAACCTCATTTTGCTTTCTCTTTTCTCGTATTAATGGATTGCTTTCCTTCTCTTCCATACAAACAACCTCCTACCTATTCTGAGGCCCTCACTTTCCGGCGTTCTCTCCCCTTATTTGCTCCCTTCCATCTTCTACTCTGGACCTTCTCTCTGAACCACTCTTCTTCTGTTCTCTACTTCGTCCTCTTCATCTTCCCTGCTTCGCTTTCTTCTCTTGGCTTCGTGCTGGGGTGGTAACAGTCTGCGACCTCACTAACCCTGACCTCTCCTGGCGCTCCTTTTCTAGCCTTCCGCATGCTATTATCTCCTCTCTTTTAGCTCGCTACGTCTACGACTCTCTCTGCTCTGCTATCGCTTCTCAGTTTCCTGATTTCGCAACTCCTCATGGCTTTGTCTCTGTACTTTCTGTTCCGCTACCACTCCCCTTCTTTCTGCGAGTCTCTGGCCTGTGCCTTCCTCTGTTCTCGTTCTCTACTAAATGCATCTATTGGTTTCTCTCCTTCTCTGCTTCCCCTTCACCTCTACCTACCTATAGTGTCCCTCCTACTACTGTTCCTACTGTCTGGGCAACTGCCCGCTCCTCTCTTTCGTCCCCGCTTGAACTCAATACCTACTGGCTCTTCCTTCATAACTGAGTTCCCGTTCCTTCCCTTCTCCACCACATGCCACTTCTCGCTTCTCCTCTTTACTCCTTATGCGCGGAGGAGGCGGACGCCATGCACGTCAACCTTTACTGCCCTGTGGTACTACCTCTCCTACATCTGGCGTTTTCAATCCCTTGTCGCTCCTGCACCGTCGACCTCACCTTTTGCAGCATACCAGCATCTCCTCTTCTGTGCTCATCCGCCTGTGTTCCTTCCACCAGAGTGTTCTTATGTGTTTGTGCTGGTGAAACACGTCATCTACGTGTATTTTCAGCAACTCCGCAGTCTACCTCCTCTTGCGTATTCCATTCAAGCCAGTGCTGTCCTACTAAGACATTTCCGCAATTGCCTTCTCTCCCGCTTGCAGCTGGAGTATCAGTCTGCCATCTCCGCATGCCGTGAAAGCTCCTTCTATGCTTCGTGATCGCCAATGAACCCGTGATTTGCTGTTACACCAAGTCCGTTACATCTCATGGTGAGTTAAGACTCTGCATGAACTTTTTGATGTTCTTTCGCACTGCGGTTCTCCACCAGTGATCATTTTGTTTTTCCTCAAGCATTGCTCTGTTTGCATCACGTTGTAAATTTGTCATTACTCATTCATTGTCTTGTATATCATAGCTTTTATCAGTTTGTATCATTGCGGTTCTGTTTTTTCTTTGAGACGATTCCATGTTGCTCGTTTCCTCTGTTTAGTTACATTAAAGCGATTCTGAAACCACCTTTGCCCTTCATGCATGTACTGACCCTTGGGAGACAGGCTGCGAGAAGATTTTGGAGCACATCGATAGGTACGCGCTTCCATTGAGTACATAATGTTGCCGCCAACTGTTGCTTAATAGTAGGCCTTGTTTCCAAACTCTTTATGCGGCGCTCTAATTAATCCAATAGGTGCTGTATGGGATTAAAATCAGTGCTCTGTGCTGGCCGGCCCACACATGACACCGGATTATCCCACGCCTTAACAGTCCTTGCTTTATGGCTCGGTGCTTTATCCTGCTAGTACCAACAAGGCTCGGTTCCAAAGTATTGCCACGCAGTTGGTAGGGTATTATTGTCCAGAATATCGAGGTAAAAGTGTTGGTTAACAGGTTCGTTCACGATAACCAATGGGCCGGGACCATACCACGAAAAACAGGCCTACACGAGTACACTGTTAGATTCAAACTTGATTGTAGGTACAGTACACTGTGGTAAATAGCGCACTCCCAGCAGCCGCCATACCCACACACGGCCATCAGACAGATGAAACGTGTATCTGGATTCATCAGTGCATAGGACCCGTTTCCATTGATCTACGGTCCACGAAAAATGTTCTTTACACCAAGCTAAACGACGAGTACCATTCCGAGTGGAGATGAAAGGCTTATGAGCAGCCGCACGACCACGGTAATACATGGAATGAAGTTCTCTGGGAATAGTATGTGCACATACCGAGGTTCCAGCATTTTTACTCACCTGCACCCCGAGGTCTTGTGCACTCCGGCGATTAGCTGTAACGATTATCCTGAGGCTTCGACGACCTCTGTCACTGATTTTCTTTGGTCTGTCGGTACGGTTTGTTGTTTCAGGCTGGCTATGTGTCTTCTACTTATTCAGTACATCCAAAACAGTTGACTTGGGTATGTTTCAACGCCTCTGGGTTTCTCTTATGGACAACCCATTAATATGACACCCAACAATCGTTCCTTTCTCAAAGTCACTTTTCTTCTGCCGCAACATTTTCACTCTACCTCAGAGTGCGATTTGATATCGGTCAGTTGCAGTCTTGTTTTTATACCGTTTGCAGTTGTATTGCGCACCTGAACAACGCAGCGGATCCGTTTATTTGCTTTTGAAGCGGTGTCCGGTGACTTTAGTCAATATAGTGTGTATATGGCATCGCTTTCATTAACACCTCAATGCAAATAAGACAACGAAAAACAGTACTAGTTATCCCTATGTTCAGATCAAGAAGAACACAAAAGGGTAAAAGCTTTTCTGGTTTTCTATTACAAGGAAAAGACGAAATGTGATTTAAAGAAAGTTCTCTCGATTTCACAAAACCTAAAAAGAAAGGAAAGAAAGACAGCAGAAATCTCATTCCTCAAAGAAAACAAGCAAGTAGAGGTATACACTGCAGTGCCAAAAACAATGAGATACCTCTTTCATACCACGTTAGCCCGCCTTGTGATCGAGAAACGGCAGCAACACTACGCGGTATGGACTCCACGAGCTCTCTCTAATACTGTGGAGACAGTGCACACCATGCTTCCTGAAGAGTGTTCCGAAATTCCGTAAGATTCGCTTGTGAAGGATTCCTGGCAAAAACGGCGCATTGAACAGAATTCCAAATGTGTTCGATGGCTTTTAAATCCGGCGACCCAGGGTGCCAAGTCAGGATGATAAACTCTGGGGAATGTTCCGCCAGCCATAATATGGCGACTGTGGACGTGTACGGTTGAGCATTTTTGTGTTGAAAGAGGTTGCACTCGTTGGAGTTGCTAAATTATATGAACGGGTGCAAATCATCCTCAAGGCTGGTAATGTAGATTCCACCGATCAGGGCGTTCTGTAGACGTATGAGGGAACCTAACGCATGTCAGCTGAAAGCACTTCACGTCATAACAGAGATAACGCCGGGCTGCACTCTCCTTTGTAAGCATGCGGGATACATTGCCTCGTGGGACTGTCTCCACACCCGAAGTCGCCATCTTCCCGAAACTGTTGGTACCGCAATTCATCGGATCAGGCTACATTTATCGAGTCATCTTGTGTCTGATGGCTGTGTTTACGAGCCCAGGCGAAGGCGCATAGCCTTGTGTAGTCAGGTCAGCAATGGCGACCGTGTGTGCCGTCAGCTCCATAACCCCAGAGAACACGGGGAATGTTGCACGCCAGGCAGATGTTTCTATGCGTGCCAGACGCGCTGTCCACGATCGTCAAGGCTTTTCAACGGCCACACCTGTCTCGCACCCTGGATGTTTTCCCTCAGGTTGTGTAGTCCCGGTACACCTTTGAAATTGTTGACCATCTGAATCCAAATTTCGTGGCAATTTACGAGATGGACTTACCCATCTCCCAGGCGCCAACTATCACACCACTTTCGAAATCGCTTAAACAATGATAAGCTGCCGTCTGAACTGCGAATGGTACTACTTGAGCTTGCGGAGATATCTGCCTCTGTATATACGTCGTTTGCGGACGATACGATTCACCGCATTGGTGTGGTAGAATGTAATGTAACTGGTAGCTCCTTTCCTAGTTTCTTTTGGCATCTCATTTGTAACTACACCAAGGAGAAGGATGATGCTAAATGAAAGCATGAACACTGTTACCATCACCCAAAAGAACAGGAGAAGGCAGAGCAATCAAAGCTCGTTTCCTTCCCAACTTCCCAATCCAGAGTAATTAAAAATTGTAAGAATGGACGCTACTTTCATACTGTTCTACGAAAAAGAGTAAAACGCAATGCAAAGAAAGTTTCGAAAAAGGGTGAAATCAAACCGAAGACAAAACAGAGATAAATGCCAAATTTAGTAGATTTGGATTCCGCTTTCTGATAGCTTCTCAAAACTTCCTACATCATTCTTTTGAGTCTAATGTGCATCAGAAAGTTATTCTTGGATAAAGATGCTTTCGGCAGCAATCCTAATCTGCCCTACGTTTCTGACATTTTGGTCAAGATGAGGCTGAACAGTTACAAATTTCGATCAAGTTGAGGTGGAACGGTAAGTAACATGTATAATTCTTGAGTTCAGTGCTTCATTCTTAAGTCCAGTAACATGAATCATTCTTGAGTAAGTAACATAATTATTATTATTATGTCCAATGTGTCCGTTTGCACGTGTGGCTTTTGAAAACCATTTCTGTTGCCACGGATGCAAGTATGTGAGGCACACGAACAGAAAAACTTGGCAACATTTTTAATTATTTGTTTTAGCCCAAATCTTAAGTAAATAGTAAATTTGCTCTTAATGTGTTAATAAAAATTTGTCAGTAAGAGTACCTTCGTGCTGTTTGTATAGATTGCAAAATTTACTATCGTAATTGTTCCGATCAATAACATCGCAGATAATTCGAAAATACATCATCAACTAAATCAATGGGGTGAACGAGAAATGGCCCGAACAGCCATTCATACAAGTATGGAATAACATGATACCATTCAAATTTATTTCATAAATGTTTCTTACTGTCAATTCTCTAAAATACAAAATGTCTCTTACTATCAGTTCTTCAAAATACAAAATGTTTCTTACTGTCAGTTCTTCAAAATATAAAATATCTCTTACTGTCAGTTCTTGAAAATGTCTCGTAATATCAGTTCTTCAAAACACAAAATAGTTCTCACTGTCAGTTCTTCTAAATACAACAAGTTAGTAAAATCGTGCAATACATTGATTATGATACGCTTTCCAACATACCAGGAATCATAACTCAATGAGGATAATGGCAGTAGAATAAATCTCACTCCAATGATCTGACCTTTGACCCCATTTTGATGATATTAAGCAGAACCAGAAAAGTATTCTTCCGGGACAACATGATAAGGTTTTGTCTCAATCGAAGCATTTTTACGTAAGTTATAGCGCATAAGGGCAATGGAATGGATCCCGATCCTATGTCCTGACCTTTGACCCCATTTCTTTCATTTCCAATAGGGTTCGTCCCCAGTTGTCCCCTACCTCATGCTAAAATTTTATCGAAAATGAACCATTTTTACGTAAGTAATAAAGCATAAGGGCAATGGAATGCATCCCGCTCCTATGTCCAGACCGTTGACTCCACTTCACCCATTTTCAATAGGGTTCGTCCCCAGGTGGTCCCTTACCACATACTAAAATTTAATCGAAATTGAACAATTTTTACACGAGTTATTGTGCGGACACACGAACAAAGCTGGAGCATATACGCTGCTTCAACCTATGGTAGGAAAGCGTAAAAAAGGCTCTTATTGTCAGTTCTTCAAAATAGAAAATGTCTCCTTTCGACGATAACTATTCCCGTAGAAAGGCTTTATCGCATTGATAGCGACCCCACAGTCCTGTCAAGAATCTGTTTTAGTGATGAGTCAACATTTCATGTGTCAGGTACCGTCAACAAGCATATTTGCCGAATTTGGTATTTAGAAATCCCCATGCTGTCCTGAAGTACACAAGACACATCCCCAAAGTTAATATTTGGTGTGGCATTATGCAGGACAAAGGCATTGGGCCATTCTTGTTTGCATGTTACAACTGTTCGCCATTCCTCAACTGCGGGAGATTCCAGACGTCATTTTCCAGCAAGATGGGGCTCCCCCTCATTGGCCATGAGACGTTCGTGCATGCTTGGATCAACACTTTCCTGGTCGGTGGATTGGACACGGAGGTCCAATGGCATGGACTCCCCGTTCGCCAGACATAACCCCCTGTGAATTTTTCATGGGAGTTCTTTAAAGATATTGTCTACCAGACAAAGGTTGCCTCTCTCGGTGACCTAAAGGCGCGCATCACCGCAGCCTTCCATTTCATAGTTGATTAGTACAAAAAGCATTTGTGGTACGAATGTTTTACGTTTTGAGACAGATTCTAGAAATAGCCACGTCACCCCAGATATTCTGAACCGTACTTGGTCCAAAACCGACTACGGCATCGACATCCTGCGCGCTACGAATGGAGCATATGTGGAAGTGCATTTATTGCAAAGCTATAAACTTTAGAACTTTCTTAATCTTGGACAAAACATAAAACATTCGTATCGCAAATACTTTTTCTACTAATCAATGAATATGCAAACATCATTTCCGAACACCCTGTATATTTATGAAAAGTCAGAGCGCAGTTCCACTCAAGTATTTTTGACATAGCAAATTTTCAAAAAAGCTAAATCGCTGATTTTATAGCATACATTTTGTATTTTGCTTTTGTTGACACCTAAGTTCAGTTCTTAAGGAAGAAAATCCGTAGTTTGCAATGATTTGAAATCGCTTTCCGGAACCGTACCGTAAATAAGAATACCGCTTTCTACTTTTACCAAATGCATGAATGTTCTGCGACACATTTTGAAGAGAAACAGTAATTATATTTCTTAAACTCAGGTAAAACAACGAGTGTAGTTCAGGCTTGTAAAATTTAAAAGGAATCACAGTCGGCTAATAAATCCTTAAATACCGGCATGCAACTTTTAGTGTTTTATAAGGATGTAAATGTAGTCAATAATTATCCCTTCACGTGGAATCTATATAATAATTTGCTAGAAAAGCTTCGCGATTTCCATATTTAAAAAAATACAGCTACGACAACAGAAAGTTCTCTTCTAACTTTCTTCGTGAAACACAAAGTTAACCATAAAAATTCTTGCTCGAGATTGTATCAAAGCCGGAAAGATATTTATTCTAGAACAGAAATTAATTAAAATCTACAAAACGAATGTGGAGTAAACATACGTACTCTTGAAACAATGTAAACCAACAAAAATTTTTTCCTCGTGCAATTTACGGTGGAATCAGATGAGAAACATATATATTCGTGTTGACACATGAACGCATTTGGTTTTATTTCATTGCAAGGAACGGTATTTTTCTCTGCAGTTATTATCTCTTAGAATGTGAAAATTGCAATTAGTGAATTAGCAGGAGCTCTCAAAATATTTAAATAAAAACTTGCATCAGAAAGTGGTAACAATTGCCGTTATTTAATTTTTGTATATATCTTTAAATTCCAAATATCGCAATTGCAATAACCTTTCTTGATGTGTTTTTACTCTTGCTTGCGAACTTCGTGAAAATTTAAGGGTTCTCTACAGGGTACTTACCTCGGCGCTCAGAATTTCCAGTGAGCGAAGCTTGTAATAAATAAACAGTAGTTCTATAACCCTCCGTTTTACTGAATAAATTGCCCTTTGCTACATTTTCCGCTTGCGAAATATCGACGTCCTTCTTTCTTGATCTACCATTATTTCTTTTCTTTTTTTGCATATTCAATGTACGCCCTCCTATATTTGTCCTCTGTCGGTAAGGTTATGAAAGGTATTCCATGTGCTTTCCAGTAATATAATCCATAATAACGATATAATCTGTTACCAAATATTGATTTTAGTCAGTTTATAATGCATTTTTACTGCTATTGAAGGATTTCCTTCTCTTCTACGCTGGATAAGTTGAGTTTATTATTCACACTACACAAATAATTCTCACGAATATTTTCAGTGTTGTGACATTTCTTGCTAGCTGTTGCTTCCGGTGTTTTTCCATTTTCCATTACGGCATTCTAAACAGAAGTTTCATATTTTCTGACATCCGGTGGCTATATCTAGATAAAATAGAATAGGAAGATGGTTTGATGCTTGCTATTCTCCTTGAGAGATTTCCCATCATGACAGTTAAAGCTCAACCTACATGCTATCGCCAGGTTGGATCACCGGCTGACCAGAATAGAATCTGTCATGGATTTGTATTTACTTCTTAGACTAAACACGTCTACGTTTCTGAAAGATGTGCAAATGTGGAGAAACGTTTCGATTTCGAATGCCGTGAGTTGGAGATAAAGTACAGATTTAGCCATAACTTTACAGATTTACGTATGGTTAATTGAATTCTCGAGATCACCACCACAGGATATTATTTTTTTTTACATTTTTTGATTCAAGTTTTAACCACCATCGTGATGTGCTATAAGCAGTCACCTGTCACTAATTTAAGGCCACTGGTTTCAGGGAAGTAAGAGAGTCTGTGCCATGAGACAAACACAACATCATGCCTTACCCGAGATTCGAACTCGGATCCATCTCAGAAGAGTGGTTAGAAGCCGACGCGGAGAACACTGTGCCACCGGATGTGGCCACTGGTTCCAGGGAAGTAAGAGAGTCTGTGCCATGAGACAAACAGAACATCATGCCTAACCAGAGATTCGAACTCGGATACATCTCGGAAGAGTGGTTAGAAGCCTACGCCGAGAACACTGCGCCACCAGGGCAGCACACAGCATCCAAGTGACAGATTCTAGAAATAGCTATTCGTAAAAATGTTATCTGCGCATAGAATATGCAGTGGGGAAAACGTATGCTGTTTTCAGGTGAACAGACGTTAACAATGCTATATCACTTAAGTGTACATCAATTGTGGAAGTTTCCAACGCCTATTGCTTAGTAATTTTAAATCGTTTATTCAGAGACTTAGTACCATTGTATATACCAGAGTGAGTCAATGTTCATCCCGTTTTGAAATACACATAATATTGGACCCAACCCCTCTGCGGTACCCGCACCAGCCTAGACTCAGCATCGCGATGACGTGACAAAAACAATCGAGCAAATGACGTGCATTTATCACGGAAAAACATATCGTTTTGAAGTCAACAAAAGATGGAGATCGATTAACATACTGTAAGGGTTGCGAAGTTCACAAGTTTGTCGGTGGTGGAAATTGCGCCTCTTCGCTTCAGAGCCAGTTGTTCCAACCGGCTAAACTACATCGATAGAATGTATCACTACAGATTTGTCGTCTTGACACCTACGTAACTTCTGTATTACGTCACAGGGTTCACTACGCCATCATTGGAAAAAAGGGTTAAACTTGACAGCAGCAAGAGAAGTGTGTGCAGTTGAAAGAGAGGAAAACTAGGAGAATATCACTGTACGAAAATGGTTTCAGCGTCCCAATGCTGGTGAGCTCTTAGACAAGTTAGGAGGTCCAGCAACTACCAACACTGACAACTCAGTCGAAGCTGTGACATTGAACTCCGGTACCAGTACATGAGTGTTATAACGTTCACACTCGTACTCGTTATAGTCGGAGACTTCACAGCTACAATGGTGTATTATATTGTGTTGGTGCGAATGAAATGTCCGGAGCGAACGACCAATGGAGACAGGCTCCCACCATAGCGGAATGGAACCACCCACAGGTGTTGTGTGTATTACGTCACAGAGTTACTATTAATAGCTAGCATGTTTGTGAAGAACAAGGCACAGGTGTGGTTTGTTTGGTCGTAACGTGGCTTACAAAGGAAACATTCGGACGCCGGATTTGAATATAATATTCCTGTATAAATTTAAAATGGGCCGTTCTGCAAGAATTCCCGCTCGAAACGTTAACGTACACTGTAAAAAAAACCCTGAAATTCACATTACTTTTTTTCTGTGATTTTACATAAAAAAACTGTTTTTTCAGCTGATCTGTGTTTTTCCTGGAATTTCAGTAAAACTTTCGAACATTGTGTTAAAATGTTTGTAAATTCACAGAAAAACTTAGTCAGAAAGATCTGGCAATGCTTTATAGCGTAACGCGCATGCGCAGTTCAACTCTACCTACGAAAACAACGATCAACGTGAATGCAAACCCCATGTGTAGCACGAAACTTTTCTGGTAAGTACATTTTTCTGTTTCATTATGATTTAAATCAACTGCAGTTAATTGATTTCAGATATGTGCGCTGCTCTGTAGTATATTTGAAATTGTGTGTGTTATACTAACATCTTCAAAATCCATTATTTACACAGTACGGGGCTGTTTACGAAACTGTTTTGTTACGATATTTTAATTCACATATATAAGGTATTTTGGTAAACCTTCTAAATTGTAAGTTACATTAGAAAAATAACTTAAAATTTCATGAACAAGACGAAATTTCAATAGGGAACGTTGCCTGACCAAACCGATCCGCCTAATTGAAACGCCAACAGGCGACTCCCAATACCAAATTTTCAAATCAGAAACCCTCTGGCCCTAAGGTTTTGTGTAGTACATATAGCGAAATATCGCAAGCAATCCTTCGCATTTTTTTTATCGCATTGGTAATGTAAAGAATTGCCAATCAGAAACGTGGTAAGAAGTAATTAGAATCGGCAAATTGTCAGAAATTTTTTAGTTACACAACCCTGAAAATTTAACGATCTAGCAGATACAAGTTTCCAAAGGCATACTGTTTTTGTCCCCCCCGCCCCCATCCAATTTAACTTTCTTTTTGTAAAAAGTTTTTAGCCTATATTTTCTAGCTATTTTTTTTTTTTTGTATCGATTTGCAGTGATAGGGGCCCCTTGGGTAATTTCTACTGAAAATCTAAATCCCTGCAAAATTCGTTCTGTTCCTATTAGGATTGGAAGAGACTTTGGAATGACGAAGACTGAGAATTTGAAGATTTGTTTTCAGGACATTTCACATGAAAGAAAGCATTTGTAATGTGAAACAAATCCAGCACATTTGTGAAATATCTGACAAATTTTTTTTTACCGATATTCTAACTTATCGGACCGTAGCGATATTTTCCAAAACAATGATTTTCCTCGAAGTTCTGTATCAGCTATATTAGAAATCTGATTTAGGTTCGATATTTAACGGTGAAATAACTTATCTATTGATTTAAAGGCCAAGTCTTAAGTATCGCTATCACAAACTTTCCAAATCAGAAACCAATTCGATGGCACTGCGGATCAATAAAACGAAGAGATGCGTAACTCGGAGTATGGCACTGCACCCATTAAACAAAGAGATGCGTAACTCGGAGTATGACCAGTCAGAGTTAAAAAGAATCGCTAAAAAGTGAATTAAAGGTCACCGTCTAGAATACTATAAAACTAAAATTTGTATTTTTTGTTTCTCTACATATGTGTAAAAAATGCTAAAACTCCCACTTTTTTTTTGGCAGAACTGACATTATTTCACTGGAAGTATCATACCATGAATTCAAGTGGATCTTCAAATTTCCAGTGTAAAATGTGCAAATCCTTTTTTCGAGACTTAAGTCCTATGCAACTCATATAAAAATACACAAAAACATTACTAGGGTGCAGTTTCCTTTTTTTTTTGTTCATAACATGCTCTAGAACATTTGCTAAATTTTCATCTTTGAAGACACATACTTCACGTGACCATCTGAAACTTACACCATTGTGTACTACTCAGACTATTAAAAGTAGCCTGCCGCATTCAAACATGTCAATAACAGAATGCAGACTGAGCTTCCTTAATTTCACATGTTCAACTACACATAAAAAGACAAGATGAAGTTCCACGTCCTTATGAGAAGTGTAGTAAAACATTGGTAAATTTAGTAACAGGTCGACATTTTCATCGCACTTGTCTCAAAAACACAACAAATTTTCTGACGGCCAATAAATTCAGGAACAACGAACTGTTACAACCTTGTACAATTTTTAATGCATGCAAAATAATATATTTACATGGGACTACGATGGTTTGGAAGAGTGCGTGCAGTAGGCCTAGGACGATAGGGTGAAGGTGGAGTCCGGTGAATGGAAGCTTCGTTAAGAAGGGCAAGTAATGTGCGGAATATTACAGAAGAAAGTGGTTCCGCAGTACGCAGTCATAGAAGCATCTTGTAGGAATACGCTGAAGGAAACAGGTCGGCTTTACACAGCATTGTAAACTGTGGTATTGGTAGCTTTTTCAACGGTGTGAGTGGCTCTTTCCAAAGTCTCCATACTTCATTTCAGATTTCGTCAGGGCTTAAAATTTCATTATCCGGTACAATACATAAGCTCTTGACCTCCCTGCCATACTATGATATCTAAATTGAAGAAACTCCTTTATTTTCAAAAATATCCGTTTCTGGGCGCAAAAATATTAGCTACACTATACGGAATAAGAGCACAACTACAAATGAAGTACTCGAAGAAATCAACTACCCCTGTACATCTTTGAAACCATAACTAAAACTTGAAATTCAACCGGAACCAAAAGTTCTTACTCAACACTTCTGTCGTACATGAAAACATTTACATTCCTTCATTTGTTTCCATTCGGATACATTGTGAAACTAATAATGACATTCCGCACATTTCTTTCTCAAAAATGAAAAAAAAAAAACAGTTTTTGAACTATTTCCACTTGCGCCGGATTACAGCACGCATCACACTCTTCCGAAGAATACACTCCACTTTTATTGTATTCTTCTGGGCATTCACTACGAACTTCTGCTCCCTATCAAAACATGGAAGCTTCACGTCGTTGCCGTTAACATCGCTTAAGCCTCCTCCCTCACCAACTGCTACACACCATCGTACTCCAGGTAAATACTTCGGTGAAATTCTTTCACATTCTTTTAAATTACTGTATTTTTGCAGCTTGCCCCATTATTTCGCATGCTTAAAAAATTTTGTCGCACTCTCCCCACACAGTAAACTTTTCCTGACTAAATAATTTAGGACGTTAAATTACACATTTACCACATTGGTAAATTTAGTAACAAGTCGACATTTTAATCGCACTTGTCTCGAAAGCATACAACAAGGTTTCTGACAGCCGATAAATTCAAGAACAACGAACCGTTACAACCTTGTGAAGATGTTGACAGTGAGAGTATCCTAAATAAGGAGAATGTAAATGAACTGAGTAGCAGTACAAACAGTAAAATTTCAGCCTTAGACATGAACACATCAGTTGCTTTGTTTTGTTTAAGGCTACTGGCCAAATTTTATTTACCTTCTTTTGTTGTCGATGTGATAATTACTGAAACGCTGAATATTCATAAAATAAATCAGGAGAATATTATGCAGTTCATAAGCAGTCGGTTGCAAAAAAGTAATCAAGTTAATGAATTTCAGATTACTGAAGTTCTCCAAAAAGAACAAAAGCACGATTTTCTGAATCAAGCATGCTCAAATAGAGGTTTGCTTGTTGTGACTATTTGACGAAAAAATATTTCGAGCAAAATTTCAGTTGTGTTCATCCTATTGCCATGAATTTAGGCAGAAATGGTGATAATAAAACATCTACTTTCTACTGCGTGCCAATCTTAAAAAGTCTGGCAGTTTTAATACAAAATGCTTCTGTAGAAAAGCAAATCAAATCTCCACTTCTGTGTGTTCTGAAGGAGTTTTATCAAACTTCACAGATGGGACCATTTTCAAAGGTGCTAGGTTTTTTCATGAATCAGAAAATTTGAAAATTCTGCTGCATCAGAACAGTTTCGAAACAGTAAACCCCCTTGGGTTTGGAAAAAAAAAAAAGCATAAAATATATGTATCCTTGGTTCAGATCAAAATGGAACCAATGAAATTAGTTCTGTTACGCAGACGGGTGAATTTTGATTTTTATGGGCATGAAGCAATATTCATGCCACATGTGCAACAAAAAAATCTTTCGTTTCCCCAAAATAGTATAAATGTTCATCAAATTTTAGACCATATTTAATCTTTAAAGTGTTCACTAGATATTTACTTGTTACTGTATATTATTCGCCACTAAAGATACTTTTGTTTCCCAAAAATAGTAAATGTTCACCAAATTTTAGACCACGTAATAATGATAAAGTGATAACCTGATATTAACTTCTCATCATTTTCTTAATTATTGGACAGTAAAAAACTGTGTCTCCCAAAAATACTAAATGTTCACCAAATTTTAGATATCTAATTTAAGATCAATAACCTGATATTGACTTGTTAGTCTCTTATCATTTGTAAGCAAAATAATATTTACCAAACGTAAGACTACATACTTTTAAAACGGGGAAAATGTAATCATAATTATGTTGTTCTTATGATATTGGAACTGAAATTAAAATTAATAATTCATGACTAAATCTAAAGTTATTTTTCTGAGCAAAAAATAACATTAGCAGCGTTCGAATTACCCAGTGGTCGTCATTGGCCAGTAAAACTTCCATCGGACCATTGAGCTATTGATTTTACTGGCCCAGATGGGCAGGAAGTTTTTTTATTTTTTTTTCAAATTTCTCACAAGTTAAAAAATGAATTTCTGTTTTCTTTTTACCTTGCTGTATGGTTTTCTTTTTAGGCTGCAAACTAATGACAGGTTTAAAAACAAATATTGGATATAATTCCATTGAAATGATACATTATTTTCTACATATATTGTAAATGTCGTTAAATTTTTTTTTATTATTTTTTTTACAGAACAGTAGGCATTTTGGTGGACCATTGGTTTGCCAATTCTAGTGGTCCACTGGGCCAGTAGATCTTATTCTAACCCTGAGTAGTAATACCCATATACCTGCCTGCAGTTACCTGTAAATCCTTGTAGTTATAGGTGTTAAGCTAATACAATGAAAACTAAACTTTTAAGGTGCTAAAGTTTTATTATAATAATCATGATATAGAAATTAGTCTCACTAATTATTAAAAATAAAATCACATAATAAACGTGAAATAAGAAATTATTGAATTAGTAAGGTTTTTTTATTTTACTGTCAGTTTTCTTTTACGTTTTTCCCTGATTGGTACACTCTTTGTTTCAGCAGGTTGTTCAACATATTTCAGGCGAATTGCTAACCCAACTAAATGTTTACAAACGTAATCACTGATATACTTTATGCAATTATTGCATGTGCCATTCAGCCAATCAGTCTTGTCGCGTGGTAATTCTACTTCCCACTAGCTAAAATGTTGTTCCTTGTACTCATCGAACGTTTCCCAGGGATTGCCCGAAGTTTCACATTCCAATGCGTCACCACCTGAAATTCGTTTGGGGGCGGGGCTTATAATTACACCGAAGAGCAATTGAATTAGAGACAGCTGGCGTTATGCAAATGTGGTGCTGTGGGTGGCCTTATAAACGGAAACGACATGACTTATACAATGATCCGACAATATAAGGAATGATGCGACGGAAATCAGTAAGAGTCGGACGCAGTATGGGTAAGACGAAGGATCAAAGCGCATTTCATCATGGACAAGTTGTCAGGGCCCGACGAATGGGTCACTCCATCTCGGAAAGTCGTGCAGCCACTGTGTCACGGGTGCACTGTGAGTACGTTGAATCCGGTAAAACCATCCCTGCAAGGGCCAACTGCCATGGACAACAGCGTGTGGATGAGCGGGGTCATCGTCAGCTAGCTCGCATTGTAACAGCGGATAGACAGGCCACAGTGCAAGAAATCACTCGGCAATTTAACGCTGGTGCACAAAAACCATGTAAGCAGCCACACCATCCAGAACCATCTCCTTGCTATGGGGTGCAGAAGCCATCGACCAACGAGGGTACCGCTGCTGACCGCACATCACAGGGTGCAAACATTAGTATGGGCACGGGAACATCGCCACTGGACCCTAGACATGTGGGAAAATGTTGCCTGGACTGATGAGTCGAGATTCACGTTGGTACATGTGGATGGTAGAATACGAGTACGGCGCAAATCACATGAAGCAATGGATCCTTCTTGCCAGCAGGGTACTCTTCAAGCTATGTGGGGTGGCATTCTCGTCTGGGCACTGTTTACGTGGACTGAAATGGAACCCCTGGTACGTGTGACATCGTCCCTCACAGGTCAACGTTACTGGGATATCCTGGACGACCATTTGCTCCCATTTGTGAGTCTTCAACATCCCACTGGGGACTTCATCCTGCAACAAGACAATGCACCATGCTATCGGTTCCAAATTGTATCCGAATGGTTGGATGAACACTCCACCGACGTGACCTTGCTTCCTTGGCCAGCTAGGTCACCTGACATAAATCCCATCGAGCACATCTGGGATACCATCGAGAGAGATGTTCGAGGCTCTGACCCCCTCCCCCCCCCCCTCATGAAATCTTCGTGAACTGTGGGAGCTTGTTCACGGGTCGTGGATCCGTATGGCTTCCTAAAGCTTCAGGTGTCTTGTCAAGTCCATGCCGAGACGAATCGACGTCGTCATCAGGTCGAAAGGTGGTGCTACACGTTACTAGACAGGTATCTCTAATTCAATTGCTCTTCAGTGTATGCTAGCTAAATAATAATTTGATGTAACATTTTTATCTTTTTTATTTTGACAAAGTGTTTATTGCAACAACAAAAACTTTCTTTTTTCAGCATTGTCGGGTAAATTTAGTGTTACACATTTGGTAAACATTTACTAAATTCGGTATAGCAATAGTATTTAAAATACAGGCATTACTAAAACAGTAGATACCATTATTATTTTAGTGACTCAAATTTAGTTTTTTAATCTATAATCATTTAGTATCTCAAAAGTACTTTTGATATTCATTATTTTTTTTATTTTTTGGAGTACAGTGCTAGGGGTTCAGAGTTTAATTTGGTAAACATTTAATTTGATCCCCTTATTAATGACCTGAAGAAACTAGAAAATGGAGTCGATCTGGGCACAGGTAATACAGTGAAAGGTTCAATATTTATTAATATTTAAATTTAAAATTACTTGTTTAACTTTTTATTGTATGAGATTGAATATATTTTTCAGTTGAAAAAATGCTGCAAAATGTTATGAAGTATAAGAAAGACATGTTTAAAAATATGATTTCCCCTGCACAACACTTTTAATAATTTTCTAAATTTTACAACACAAAAATATTCTCAAAAGTGATGCTACTACTAATTCAAAAACACATGTTATTCCCTGAAACTATTTCTTTCTATATATATAAAAGTGAAAGTATGTTTTGTTGGAAACACAAGGAAAGATACTGCGCACTTCGCAGTAGTCGAAAAGTTAAAAAAAGTCCACACAAGAGAGGAAGAGAAAGAATTGTTTTGAAATTCTCTTTGCGTCGAGTGCGTGGTTTATCATATGAACTCTATACAGCCGCCCCGGTGGCGCAGTGGTCTAAGTCGATGGCCTCTGATCATTCGTCTGAAAGGGGTCCGGGTTCGAATCCCGGTGAGGCATGGATGTAGTGTTTGTCTTACGGCACTGGCTCTCCCCCTTCCCTGGAACCAGTGACCCTAAATTAGGGACGGGCGACTGCTTATAGCCCATTGAGTTGCTCACAGTGGTCGTTAAACCTCAAATAAGAAAAAAATCCAAAAAAACTCTATACGTTAAGTGGCAACCGAACGTAAGTTGTTCATCAGCAGCTGCAATAATGCAAGCTTTTAAAAGAAATGAACCCTCAATATGTTATGTGTATAGTGCTCCTATTACGTTATTTTATTAAATAATAGTTTTGTTCATCTAATGAAACCATTATTCAAGGTGAGTTTGTTCATGCATGCAATAGTTCTTCTTTTCCAAAGTTTTAAGTCCTCCATTGGGGCATTGGGCTACTTGCTTCCGAAAGACATCAACGATAAAATGTAGATAAACAATATGTTTGTTCCGCATATGTTCGTAAGCGGTTTGATCGATTTACACCAAAATTGGCATGCAAACTCTTCATCACCCAGATTAAAAAACAGGTGGGACGATTTTTAGAAATTCCATCCCTAAGGGGGTCAAATGTGTTTTTATGAGGCCCTCTATAGACTGGGTGAACGTCGGCTGCTGAAGTATTGCTCCATGTCAGAGCAACAGTCTTCAGGTGACGCCTCACTGCTCGCAAGTGTCCGTGGTACAGGCATACGGGAAAGAGTCCAAATGGTTATGCATCATTCTTGATGGTTTTCTAAGCGATTTGCTAGAAAGTGCCTTATCTACACTAGAAAGCTGAATGCAATGTGCAGGAAGTGTATTGTACATGTTTGCTATTTTGAGTTTTTAGGGCTCAGAACGGCCATTATAAATCGTGATAAGGTGTTGTCTGAATGGCAGGTGCAAATAAAGTACTGCTTTGTGATTCAGCATGGTGAGTAATTTTGAAGTGCTCAAAAACAAACTTTGTCTATCCTGGACAATGCTGGGTACCTCCACTAATAATTGATAAAACAAATTTTAAAATTGTTGTGGAGGAGACATTGGTTTTGAAAATTTTTAGTGTTAGTCATGCAAAACATATTTCCACTTTGTGTTCTCAGTTATAAATGTGCCTCAGAAATGGCAGCACTTGTAAGGAAAATCTCCTGTTTGTATTCTTGTAGCCACAGGGCAAGAATTCCTAACCAAAAAGCAAATTAAGTAGAAGTTAAAAATGTCCACTTCCCTTCACAACAGTTATTTATTTTACATTGCATTAATAAAGGTAAATAAACCCACTTGAATTTTTACAGCTTTTCCAGTACCACAGACTCCATTAAAAAATAAAATTTCAATGTTACTTTAATTTTATCATTATTAGTACTTGCAAAATGTCATTGACAAGATAAAATGGTTATCAAAGTTATTGGTCTGGGCTTGCAAATAAGAAATCCAGTTGTCTGCCAGGTGTGCAAATAAAAATGTGTTGGAAGGGGAAATTCATAGGTCAATTTTTTTATTTTTTTTAAGCATTAATGGAAAAGAAATTAAGTAAAATAGCACAAGAAAAAGTTGCTTTGAGGTCCACCCTCTCCCCCATGAATTCAGTACTGTCTCCCTAATAGTAAATGTTTCCCTGAATTCCGGCCCATACAGCAAGCCAAGAGGGAATGCCGTCATAAGTCATAATCCTTTCAGCGAGCATTGTTCCTGATCATCCTGCTTCCCATTGTTCCTGATCACTCTGCTTACCGTGGAGACGACACAAAAAAACCCTCCAACGCTAAAATATAAACTGATACAAAAACAGTAAAGCCATGTGAAACACTTCCCAAAAACAAACTACCAAATACAAATAACCCAATGGCATGAATTCGTCGGTCGGTTGAGGATAGGTGTGGAATATCAAACACTTTTCCAAAAGTTATAGCTGCTTAACCTTAAATACGTATCAAATGAAACAAAAAGGTTTAAAGCAAACTTGCACAAACACTGAGTAACAAATCTCTCGGTGCTCTAATAAAAGCCCACCCAGACTTGCGTGGCTTGGCCTGTGGATATTAAAAATGAAATAACTATGTTTAGATGCAAAAACCTAACTCATTATTTACAACTCCTAGTTTAAAATGTAGTTGATATATAAACCTGTTAAGAAACGAATGCATGAATTATGTTGGAAGCCTATGAATTGAAACAAAAAAACTTTCCTTTTATGAACTTTTGATTAATAATCTATGAAGATAACATAAACTGTTTGTGAACTTGCTTTTTAATAATCCTAGATGATAAACGAACAAATGTGTAAACTTCGTCAAAAACAAGGTTCACACATACGAGCAATACTGTTTTGTTTGAAATCTTAAGAACCCTGCTATGACATCACGCGCGACAGCAGCGCCGCACATTAATGCTCGATCAAGTACGACTTCCTCCGGTCCAGACAGCATGGCATCACATCATTCGGAACTGCTATTCGTTCAGTTCGCCGCTCGCGAAGCACTTGAAGTCAGGAGACATCAGAACTTGGAATCTTCGTGGATGTTTAGTAATTATAATATTTCAGCAGGCTTTTAGATTAAAAAGGAAGGTCGCCCATCCTGCTACGGCAAAAAGTGGGTCCTCTGCCCTTTCTATCATTGCACTTAGAATAATAAAGATTGTTCTCTTTGAATATTAATTGAAGAGACGAGTTAAAAGGTCAACTGTTGCCTAAGTACAGTGGGTAAGCTTTGCTATAAAAAGTGCTAGGTTCTCAAGAAGTCTTTCCTCCATTGCACTACGGAAGAATAAATTTATAAAATAGGTATGCTGCCTTAATAAGTAGGCTTCTATGCCTTTAGAGGAGTTTAAACTTCCCAATAAAAAGTGTTTTTCTTAGCTCTTTTCAAAGCTTGGGAAAACTCTGAGCAAAATCTGGATTTTTCGCACAAACTCGTGCTGAAAAAACTATTTTTGCTAGGAATTGCGCACTAATTTATTTAGAATTCATTAAATTGGACAGCATATTCCTGGTCTTTAAACATACACAAGCACCAAAAAGATTTTCATTTTAGTAATTATTTTCGATAAATTCTGCATTTCTATGCAAAATGATGCAGATGCACTAAATAAAAATCTATGTGCTCCAGAAGTAAATTAAACAGTGAATTGAGGGACTTTTCTCAGATATAAAAGGCTACAAAAATAAAAACCTCCAACACCCAAAGCAAAATAGCCTTAAAAATAAAGATAGTAAGCGAAAAGCTGTAAATGCATGAAACAGCAAGAACTGGAGGAAGTGTGCTCCGCCCCTCTGGAAAAATCCAGAACAAGGAGACAAATTTGGTTCTGATAGAAATAAAATTAGATTATAAGAGAAGCATGCATTTTTCTCTAAAGAGAAAAAAAAATCCAAACGGCGCACAAAATAAAGTAGAAACCACATGCGTTCGAGTGACGTGGGAAGCTAAAAAAGTGGTTTAAATTCAAAATAGACTGCGTGGGGGTGGAGTGGGGGTGAGGGTTAAGGTGGTTGTTGCAAGAAATCGATCATCAGAAAAGGTTTTCCAGTAAAGAAAACCGTCAGCATTTATCCATACTAACTGGAAAAGCAGAGGGAAAGGCCTCGCTCAAAAGTGCAAGTCACCATAACACGGAGTACCAGTTAATGTGGAATCAGCGGAACGAATGATGTTACGTCACAATACCTGGACGCCATCCACTTTAGTGTCGACCGAGAACAAACAAGCACTGCTAGAAGACCAACAGCCAATGGGAACAAAGTAAACAAAAGGAGCATCAGCGCTGGACTGGCCATTCTCCGAACCATTACGCCGCACATGTGCAGGTTTGTACTTCAGCGTTCAGCATGGAAGAAAATAATTTGGCGTACGATTACGAAAAATTTAGTTTTGGTAGTGTCGTGATGGCGAGCCAACGCGACACCCGTCCTGAGACATAGGTTGTGCATCATTGTTCTGAGGTCTAATGACATCCCATTTTCCTTGACGTCTTCTTGGACGGTTTTCAACATGACTTCTCGACCCTCACCGATGAGTTGAGTGCACCAGAAAGGTAAAACCTTAAATATTTCTTTTTTTCCTTTGGCCATCAAAATTCTTCATAAACAAATGCTGAAGGCCCATCTCCATATGCAGAAAAAGAAAAGAGCAGGAAGCAGAAATTCCAAATAGAAAGTGTTTGATTGCTATTTTATAATTCTGATGAAACATGATACTTTCTAGTTGCACATTATGGTATTAACCAAATCATGCCATTATACGTGGAACATATATAGTATCTGAAACAATCATTTGATGTTTCTGAATATTTCTGTTTCACGCGTTATGTCCTATCAAAGTTTGACTGGCTGATACGTAATGTCTGACTGTGAAAATTTTTTGTGTGTCAATTGACCATTATAATTAAAAAATACATATTAAGCGTATTAATGCTTACCACTTGCGAACTACCCCGCTTTCCTTCGCTGACAATGAAGGAAAGCGGGGTAATTCTCAAGTGGTAAGCATTAATATGTATTTTTTAACTATAATGATCAATTGACACAAATAATTTTCACCTTCGGACGCTACGTATCAGCCAGTTGAACTTTCACAGAACATAACGTGTGAAACAGAAATATTCAGAAACATCAAATGATTGTTTCAGATATGAAACATGATACATTTTGCCTGATAGAAGAAAAAAATTTAAGTCAATGAGTTTCTGATGTTGAGCAAGTGTTGAATACATTTTTTTCTATTTTTTTGTATGTCTTTGTGAAGGAAGAATGAAGGGGGAATTGCTAAGAATGTTCTTTTCTGTTTGATCCATCAGATGCTGCCCAAAAGGGTATGCTAAATTTTTAAATTGGAGTTTTAAATCAAAATGTTGAAATAGAGAAAGAGAAGGTACTTATGTTAAGAGATTTGGTAGTTGTGAAAAGAGTAGTTATCCTATGATTTTGTGATAATTTATTTCGGTGAAAAATATTTCCAAAATGAATGTATTAAGTGAAGGAACTAATCAATGGTGTAGCTTGTGAAATATGAGTCCCTTCAAAGTTCACTTGGGCGTTAACCTCTTTTAGCCTTCTCGGGTGTGATGTGTTAAAATTAATGCTCAAATTTGTCTGTTAAAGAAATTCTGTGAAACAAAAAAAAGTTCTTTTCAGCCAGGCAAGAGGTCTCAGCTGCAAATAAATAAATACAGCTGAAGTCAGCTTTCTCACCCAATTTCTGAGTCACATTTGCTCTTGTGTTCAGTGATTCTAGGATAATATGTGCAATTTTTGTGTTTTGTTTAGTGACATCTCATACAATCCCCCTGGCAGGTCATTTTTGTTTTTAAACAAACTAGTCTATTTTTGTTTTGGGGATATTGCGGCAGCGTAATTTATTTATTTAAATTTGTTTATCCATTATCATCATGAGCCTTACTAAGTTTTCTTTGGTGCATACATATATTTTGAGATATGATATTGCAATTTCATAATCATCAAGAATATTAATGATTTTAATGTTTAACCAAATGTACACAACAGTTATACGTATCATTATTACCCTACTTTGCACAATATTTAATGCTATGTGTTTAATACTAATTCTTTGCATTTTCTGTTTTTCAGGGTGCTTTGCAAACATAAACCCTCGGAGGGGAACGAAAGTTCCAAAAAAGAAGGTGCAGCAGCCTGCAATAGCACCTAGGGTGTTGCAACTTGAAGAAAAGATAAAAACATTGTTGAAACAATTTTTCAAATTTGGTCCAGTTTTAGAAATGAAATTGAAGCATTTTTTTTTCTGTACATAATCGGAAATAAAGTGGGGCACATATCATTAAATGTAGTTTGCTGAATCTTTGAAATCTGACATACGTATTTGCATTTTGGTATAAGAATAATTATAGAACAAATATCATGACAGACCATGAATGTTAATACTGAAGGTTTTAAAAGAGCACGAATGCTCCTCTAAAATCATCCATCTTTATGTTAATGGTCAAATCTCATTAATATTCTATGAAAACTGCAGTAATTAGCTTTGATCTTTTTTTTTTTTTTTAACTACTAGTAATGCAAGGAAAATGCTAGCACTCCTATATGATACAGTAGCATTAACAGATGTAGTGTTGAAAATCACAATTACAAAATGTATCTACATTTATCTTTCCTGTTTATAAGCAATGGTAATTTCTAGTCTCAGTGTAAACACATGTAGGCATTTACAGAGCTTTCAGCTTGATACAAGCTGTTAATCATACCAGCTAGCTTTGAATAATCTGGTGGTTTTGGAGAAATTCAAATATACCTAAGAAATGTTAGCTGGCTAACAACATCTTTGAAAACAGCGAGCTGTGGGTAATTACAATTTGTAATTAATGTTTCATTTGTTTATTATTGTCGTGTCCTAGCATTTTACTGTGCAGGAAAATAAAACTCTGGAACATTAAATTCCTACCAAAACACTTGAAGTTTTTTTGTTTTTTTTTATGCTTACATAGTTGTCATGACCGATTTCTACTCCTACGAAATCTTTTCATTCCATTAAAATTACAAGTTGATTTATACAACAGCCATGTTTATAACTTGGAACATAGATTCAGAAGAAAACCCAAAAGCCATTCATTGAAGTGTTAAGAACAGGCAGTTTTTTTTTTTTTTTTAATTCTACAATATTCTTCCAAAATTCTGCTGAAACAATGACAAAAAATTTTGTACACATATGCTGGTGCTAAAAGATACTAAACATATGAGTGACGGCAACAAGAAAAAGTACAGATCTGCTATTGATCATACTGTCATTTGTAAACAGAACACATTGACCATTAACAATGTGGTATTTGTACTGTTTGTATAAGGTGGTTTCTAAAAATGAAAATCTGAAATATTCCTGCAAAAACTATTTGTAAACAACGGTTTTATGAAACAGATCTAACAAAAAAAATATTGTGTGAAAAAACCTGCCAGTTCTTTTTAAATAAGAATTCCTGTAGGACGTTTTGTTGCCAGAAATGTAAATACTATTTACATAAACAGAACTGACTAAAATATTAATTACAAAGGAAAAATTTGAGGTGAGTATAAAAAAAATATGTGTGGTAAGTATAAACCAAAACATTGTACAAAACAAAATTTGCCTGCTGAAAACAAATACTACTTACATAAACAGTTTATAGAAATAAAATATTATTGAGGTACTTTGCCTATTTAGTTTTCACACCTTATATTTCGCCTGGTTCTGCGTAAATACATGTTCCATGCGAAATGTTTTTGGGTGTTTTCTTACATACAATATTATATGATACTCGTTTCGACCATAATGTGTGCAAAGAAATTATGTAAAAAACAATGTAATTAAAAGGAAACTTAAATATCACAAAAATGATATTTGGAAATTAAAATTTATGAAAAGAAACATTGTCTGAATACATATTTTATTGGGAAACAATATTTAAAAAAAATTTGAAGACCAGACCTAATCTGTCAGAAAACATCATTATTTTGCGGAAAAGTGAAATAATATAAAAGTTTCGTAATTAAATTTATAATTCTATCAGAAAGAAATAATTTGTGGGAAAACGTTATTAAACATAACGTTTCTATGTAAAGAATTATGCCCAGGGAATAAATAATTGGATAAAATATAAAACATAATATTTGTAAATATACATAGTAACTGTCAGAAAACACAAATATTTTGTGAAAAAACATTACGTTATAAAACAGTTTTTGTAAATAAACATAATAATTCTATCAAAACACCGAATGTTACAAAACAAATTTTGTGAAAAAACGTAGTAATTCTGTCCGAAAACAGAAATATTTTGTGAAAATGTGGAATGGTATAAAACAGGTTTTGTAAAATAACGTAATTATTTTGTAAGAAAACACAAATATTTTGTGAAAATACTGAATAGCACAAAACGGTTTTTGTAAAAAAACGTAATAATTCTGTCAGAAAACGTAAATACTTTGTGAAAAGACAGAATGTTATAAAACTGTTTTTGTAAATAAACGTAATAATTCTGTCAGAAAACGGAAATATTTTGTGGAAAAACATAATATTATAAAACGGAAGTTTTGTAAAAAAACAGAATTTTTATTAACGGAACGGAATTATTTTGGCAACTGTGCTGCCATAAGATTTTACGTTAATTCACAGAAATTTTTTACAGTGTAGCGATTGGGGAGAATACGGCCAACGAACGAGCCATTAGGTGATGGTTTGTGAAGTTTCGAAGCAGAGACACGGACCTGCAAAACGAAGCACATGGTCGACCGACCTGTTGCTGTTCCTGACGATGTTCTGTTACGTGTGGTTGAAGCGGACCCGCGAAAAACATGTCGCGAGATAGCGACAGAGGTAGGTGTCCACCACACGACAGTTATTCGACGTCTGGCTGCGCTGGAAAAGGTCCAAACGCTGGACGAGTTGAATACTGACAATGCTAGGTGTTTGGAATTCTGCACATAGCTACTTGCCAGGAATAAAAAAGAAACCTCTAGTGCATAGAATCATCCCTTGCGACGAAAATTGCGTCCTTTATGATAATCTGAAAATATCTGCACAATGGTAAAGCAAGGCACAGCCTGCTGGACGGTATTTTAAGCAACCCCTACACACCAAGAAGATGATCCTCCTTGTCTGGTGGTCCACAGTCGGGATATTTCATCATCAGAATTTCTTGGCAAGGGGCCAAACCGTCACTGCAGAACGTTATTGTGCTGAATTACATCAGATCCTCCGGAAATTTCTGGAGAAACAACCGGTTTTGGTCAACAGACATGATGTTCTTCTGCTCCAGGACAACGCTCGCCGTCATGTCGAACAACAAACGATGCCGACACTAAGTGCCTTAGGCTATGAAGCACTGCCTCATCTTTCCTGTTACCTGGACTTGTCTCCAACAGGCTATCATCTGTTTCGTCACCTGGATCACTTCCTATCCGGGACACAGTACACGACATACAACGAGGTTCAACGTGCGATTGATGACGTCTTCGGTTTCCAGCAACAAGACGTTTTTCGTTCTAGGATCATGTCCTTGCCAGACAGATGGCAACCATGTGTCAATGCCGAGGGGGATTATTTTGCCTAGGTAAGATGTCCTACTTTTCCGTTCTCGCTGTCCACGTGTACTGGTACTTTGCCGGTCATTTTATTCGCATCAACCCAATATTTACCTACTATACCATTCAACCAATAGGTGTTACGCCACTAAATAAACGAATAACAGCAAGAGAAGTACAGATACCATGATATCTCCAGAACTCTCAATTGGTGAACGTCGGCTCTGTGACAGAAGCGAGACTTTTCTCTGAACGCATGTTTTCAGTCGTCCCGCCACGAATGTCTGGAAAGTTTTCATTTGTCTTCTTCTCTGGTGTTTTCATTCTTACTGGCACGTAACTGAGAACCTGAGCGACAATGTTCTGAGACAAGAGGCTATCGTCGTAATGGTGGGAGAGGCCGTATATTTGTATCATTCAATTTGCAATTCACAGGTTGTGTCAATAGCTTAGCTGCCTGTACACCACGTGGAGTGTTGTCCCCTGTTATTGTAGGGCTACTACTACTTGTTGTAGAATGCGGCGACCGAGGCGTTCGGATGCCCGTCTACATGCACCATTCCCACTAAGGCAAAGCACGTTACCTTCTTCCAACCACTGGTACCTGATATGACAGCTGTTGCATCGCGGAGCGTTTTCGAAGCGATGTGGCGCAGGGAAAAGACAGTCGAATAGAGCCGTATGATGAAGCTTCCAGTAAAGGTGTTCGTGTGATGGTAGAATTCCCGATAACATCTCGTATAGGCATTCTCACTCCTTATACGTGCTTTTGCCACCGAGATCACTCCATTGCAGTTGTCCAAACGGCAAGGTGAAGATCATTAAACGTAGCTACTTCTGGCCACTTTCCCGGTTTATCTGTATATGTATCACGTGATTCATTTGCGACTGCGATCATTTACATAACCAGCTATTGACACGTAGTTACCAATTTGCATGGCGCTCCGACAAATGCTTCCGGGTTTGGGATACTCCATGTTGATCAGTGGTTTTGTTAGCTTTAGAAAACTTGAGTCTGCAATTCATATGCTCCACACTCTTTTTTATTGGAGGTTTAGTGACCACCGAGAGGAACATAATGGGTTATAAGCAGTCGCTCGTTGGCAAACACAACATCCATGCCTCACCGGAATTCGAACCCGTACCCCTTTCGGACGAATGATCAGAAGCCATAGCTGAGGCTACTGCGCCACTGTGGCGGCCGCCACTTTTGGAAAACACTCCTGCGTTTTACTAAATTTAACATACGATGAGAAAGGTTTCAGGACGGAATGAATTATTTAACGTTTTAATCAAATATTAATTAATTCTGGGACTACACCTAAGTGACGTAGGGTACGGAATTCTGGGGTTTCGTGTTGTTAGGTCCTAGTTCGAATCCCGCAGAGGATGCCGTCCTTCTGTCTCTGTATCTCTTTTGCCCAAGAAATCACCGGCTCCAAATTAGGAATGGGTGACTCTGTAGTTTTTATGTTCATGGACATCGATGAACATCCAAACAGAAAAATCTATGACTAATCACGAAAGAATTGTCATCTTCAAAATGTCTATGGCTAATGTTTGCAGAACATGGATATGACTGATTTTTTAGGCCTACCGGTGTTTCTAGTTTGGGACAGATACATAGCAATCACCTTCCGGCCATCGCTTTTATGGGAATTTTAGATACATCTGCAATGTAAACGGAATAAATTTAAATTTTAGCTATCTAAGCATAGAATCAGGTTTCGGAAGCGAAGCTTAGTATTTTCCACAGACGTTACCAATCAAAAATAAATTAATCGTTGCAAAAATGAGGATTCTGCAGTAGATTAGGGTTTCAGTCGAACATATGAAGCCCTAAGAGCAAAAGTTAAAACAACAAAGTTTCCGGAGAAAGTGGATGAAGCAAGACTGCTGCGGTGTGGAGGGGATTGAGAAACAGCAAACGGTTTGTGACACATACATACCTCTATTTACACTTCCTTTAAAATTTCTGCTGTCTTACCTATGGTATTTAATCTTTCCCGGTTGTGAAATTACAACCCACATCTTCATATTCCTCAGTGGTTGTTCTAATAGGTAAACTCGGCGACAAGATTACCGCTGCTACTTATTTATCCATTTGTCCCATGTGCCACTTCAATAGTACGTCGTAAAAGTATTGTCACCTAGTACGTTATTTTGTCCCACTTAAGAATGGCTGAGGCACGAAATCGCAGTTTTCGGGTCAGCCGACAACCATACTCGATAGGCGATTTATTGTAGAAGAATAATTTCCATTAATTACGCGCATTTCAAGGAAGACTCATCAAATAAAAAAATTCAAACCTAACTGCATGGAGATTTAGTCTCGTTCCGGCGCCAAAATAGCATCTAACGTATTGTCGGTGTTGTTTCGAATCCATATTTTCCTACTCTGGAGTGGCTGTTTTCTTATTATTTCAGCTACGCCGGCAGGCTTGTCGTGTGCCATTGGGGATTTGACTCATGCGTCGTCACCTCATGAATACGTCTTCTGCGCCATGTCATGTAATGCGTTACCTATGTAAATCTACTTATTTCTCAATGAATAAAACACAGGATTACGCCATTGTACAATACAAATTTGGAAGATGTGAGTTCGTTTATTGGTGTAAATCTGACATGGATGTTAAGTCAGATAATATCTGAAAACTTGAAATGTTTTTCATCCTGGAGCGGGAATCAAACCACTCCGGCGCTATCCGAGAAACACGGATTCGATTCCCGCTGCAGGACGATAAATTTTCAAGTTTTGGGGATATTATCTGACTTAACATACATGTCATATTTACATCAAAAAACAGATTCACATCATCCAAATTTGCATTCTGCTTATTTCTCTTTGAAAGGTTTTACATTCGGCGATACATTACTCCTCCGAACAACTTTTACAATTTAGCAACAATGACAGCTAGTCAAATTTAGGTAAAAATGTCAACATTGAATATACGTATATGGTATAGAAGTCGTAGCGGAGAGTTGATATGGAATAGTTGATGTGGAATTGTGGAAAAATTTATATACGACATAGATACAGCGATTTATGTGAAAAGATTTATCCACGAGAATATTTGTTCATGGAAAGTAGATTGCTGAAAGTTGCTATAAAAGTTATCGCTGTCGATATGGAAGAAAAACGAGTATCAGCATGTAGAGTTTGATATCTATGTTGAGCCCTTTTGGATCTTCTTCTGGGTGGAAAAAAGAAACGAAGAATTTGTTTAACATCAAATGCTGATCTTTTTACCCTGGCATTTGTGATCCGTAGTAAAGTAAAATATACGTTCACGAAGTTCACTATTAACATTTGCACATATGCATAATTAAGCACGTGTACTTAAAATACACAGCTATTCAAAGTAAAGACTTCACAGAGTGCAACGGACAAAGAGCAACTTGAAAAACTGAGCCTAAATTCGGGTGAAGCCATATAAACGGTCGAGTCACATTATTGTGACCATCAGCTAATATCTAGAGTAACCGCCGTGTGCAGCGCAGACAGCAGCTAGGCGTGCTGGGAGTGACTCAATAAGGTGCTGGAAGGTGAACACCTTCCCGAACCACAGGTACATGGAGCCATGTTGACTGCAGTGCATCTGATAGCTACTGGAAGGCGCGTTGTGGAGGATCTATAGAGGGAAAACTACGATCGAGGTGGTCCCACAGATGCTCAGTCTGGGGAATTAGGTGGCCAGAGAAGTATTTTGAAGTTTTCATCGTGCTCTTAAAACAACACTCAGACATATCTCGCTATGTGACACGTCGCATTGTAGTGCTGGAAGATCCCATCCGCCCCAGGGAAGACAATCAGTGTATATTTGATGTACGTGGTCTGCAAGGATGGATTTATAACGAATTCGGTCGGTAGTGCCTTCCACGGGTATGAGTGGACCCATGGAATGCCACGAAAACATTCCCCAGACCATAACGCTGCCCACACCAGCTTGTGTTTTTCCAGCAATGGTTGAAGAATGTTTGTTCTCTGATGTTTCTCGCCTTATACGCCAACGTCCATCCGTTTGATAAAGCAGAAAACATGACTCATCGGAGAAGGCAATGATTTGCCAATCAGCGGAGGTCCAATTCCAATACTGCCGTGAAAAATGCAATCCTTTTCTGCCGATGCACCTTCGTTAGCATACGTGCAGTGACCATTGGTCTGCATCGGAGCCCCTACGCAGCAGGGTTCGCTGAACTGTCGTTTTAGACACACTTCCGGTAACCCCTCCCTGGTTCATTCGGCCAGTGAGTTGCTCCACTGTAGCGTATCGTTCTGTCCTCACGCACCTTCGAAGCCGACGTTCACCTCTCATATCAATGGCACGTGGTGTTCTGCAGTTTCCACGTCGCTTATTCGCAATGTTGCCATTTCTCCAATCACGATATACTTCAACCACAGCAGCACGCGAACAGTTCACAAACTGTGCCGTTTCAGAAATACTGCCAACCTTGGCCCGAAAACCGACAATTATCAATTTTTGCAAATCTGATAAATCGCTCCTTGTATCCAACGAGTGATATGTTTTCAGAATGCTTACAACACACCTTATATACCCTCCAAATCAGCTCACTACACGTTCTTTCTTTCATTGGCCACGCGCTGTTGACGTCGAGAGTAGGAGGTGGTCACAGTAATGTGACACCACGACTGTGTAGATGAAACAATAAAGTGGAGGATCATAATTTAAAGAAACCGCCGATACGAACAGAAGTGAGACTAATGAGTCAGTGAAAGAAATGTCAAACGCTGCGTTGTTGTAATTGTTAGTCTAGAATATTGAAGGTAACGCTAATTTAATGTTTTGATATTATGTATTCACGTCCCTTGAAATTCTAAAGATTCAATTCTTGAAGACATAATTTTTAACCTTATTGGGCTTAGTAAGCACCTACAAAGGATTCTTTTTGCTAACTACATAAATTTTACTAACTAAATGTAAAGTATAAGAAAACAAATAAATATTCTCAACGTTATATTCAAGTTTTAAATCACGTCTCTTTAAATTCATTAAAATGTTTACTTGCATTCATCTTCATTGTAGAGAAAGGATTTGCATTACCTACAAGCACTCGCGTTGAGTATGGAATGCAAAGCAATGCTTGTTAAGAAACGCAAAACTTTGCCTCCTACATTTCACTTACCCTCCCTGCGATTCTTCATCTTCCGTTTCGGTTATTATGTTTTCGTCCCTCGGAAACCTTACGCGTACCTCTATTATGCTCACTCTCTACCTGTGATCCATTCCTCTTTGTAAGGCTCTTCACCATATCCGCTCACACTTATTTCTTCTTTGTCTTCGTCTTACAGTTACTTCATCGTGGCTCCCCCGCGTGGGCCATGCATGAACCAAATGCTTATCAGATCACCTGATCTGTTGCTTTTCTAAACCAGCACTAGGAGATGCGGCTGACGGTGAAATAATATTCTTCTGATCATATTCTTGCGTGGAATTCAATGACAGGGGTTATTTTGGGCTGGGTTAAAATATAACTCAAGGAAAAGAAATGAAAGATCATGGACGATTGTAGCTTTGGTTCATAAGGCAATTCGTATTGCTTTTGCAGTAAGAAGGAAGTGCATTTATCACTTTTATTTACTGACTTTTCCGTCATGATTTGACAGAAACGAAGATAGGAAATGTCACAGCGCACCCAAAACTAAACATAATGTTTAGCTTTACTCTTTTAAAAATAATGTTTGCCTCTACTTTTTTTTTGTTTACCTTTACTTTTATGTTTACCTTTACTTTTTTTGTTTACCTTTACTTTTATGTTTACTTTTACTTTTTTTAAAATAATGTTTACCTTTACTTTTTTTTTGTTTACCTTTAATTTTATTACTTTTATGTTTACCTTTTTTTTACCTTTACTTTTATGTTTACCTTTTTTTTTTATGTTTACCTTTACTTTTTTTTATGTTTACCTTTACTTTTTTTATGCTTACCATTACTTTTTTTAAAATAAACATAATGTTTACCTTTTACTTCTTTTTTTGTGAATAAAGTGCGAGAATAACGTATGTGGACATTTTTTTTTCATAGGAAACAGAAGTGGAATTATGTGCATTAAATCATTTGCTTTACGTTTTATATGAGGTCTGAGAAATTAATAATACGAAACATTAATAACAACAATCGTAAATCATCTTCAACCATTATCAATCCACTGTTGAACGAAATTCCTTACCCAACTCTTTATCTTTAGCCAGTCGTCTCCATGTAACTCCGACATGCTTATAAATTTCGTCTACCTGTCTTCCACATGGTCTTGGTCTGGGTACCTTGAATCCAGTTTAGAATATCAGATATTTAACTGTGGTCAGCTCTTTCAGCAGTATGTCCACTCCATTGTCATTTTTAGGGATTTAACTTTGATTGCTCGTCATTTTACTGTTCAGGGTGTTCATCTTTCTACCATTCTTGGTTATACCAAACATGGGCAGTTCCATACTTCTTTCAGTAATTAACAACCTCTAGATCTCTTTTTACAGAGGATGTTCACACATTTTTAGATCGATTTTCCAAAAGTATAATTAATGTTTAAAATGAAATTATTTCTCTCTTAAATGTTATATCTGATAGCCTTTCTTCTGGACTATGAAACTACATCTAGATTTCCAAGACAACACGGCATTTCTTAAAATTGGTAGTGATATTTTATTTCACTCCTCTTCCAATGCTTTCAACAGTCCAATCGTTGTTTTAGGTCTGCGTTTAGAAAGCTCTCGTTCTTGCAGTCTGAAGGTAAAATAGTCCATTGGTGACAATTTAAGGGACTTTGAAGGAGAATGCGCAAAATGTAAGACCTGAAACCCGTCGTATTTTTCATTTTTTTAAGATATAAAGTGGTAGATATTCGATGTATGACTGGTACGTGGCCTTATCCTAATGGAGTTCTACTCTTTGATGGCTTTGTGGATAAAGGGATGGTATTCCATCTTTAAATATAGTAGTTAAAACATTAGCTTTGTAATAAGTAGCATTGATTTTAATATTCTTTTCACTTTTATCAACTTTAATTTCCCATTGTAAAAAAACAGTAGTAATCATGAATCCTTTACTGAAACCTTCTTTGGATTCTTGGAACCAAGTTTGTAAGAGTTTTTCTGCTCTTTTATGATAATAAATTTCCTTTTTTTCGTTTCATTCTTTTAGGTAGATCCATGTTTCATCAATAGTCACAATAAATTTCCATCTTTCTCCAGTTAAATGATTTTCATAAAGACATTTACACCGTGTTCTGCGCTGAGACACGTCCCTAGGCAAAAGGCCGTGAACATCACGTTTTCCTTTTTTTGCTTCTTGTTTTTATCAGGTTCAAATACTTGTTTATTACCATGTTTACAGTTGAGATTTTTAACGAATTAGCGATTGCTCTTTGTGTCGATGGATTTTCTTTTAAAACCAAAGATCTTACTTTTGAAGTAGTCGTAAAAGTACATCTAGTCAAAGTTAGGTAAAAATGTTGTTCTAACGGTATTTTATATACTCCCTCTTTTTGTAATCAGCAAAAAGAATAATTCCTTGATTTATTCTTTTTTCAACAGAAAAGAATAAATCAACAAATTAGACAAAAGTAAAATTTGGTATCAAATAAGTAAGTGTAAAGGTACTGGCAAAAAATAAATACAGTGATACGAGAAGAATATTGTAAGAACGGACACATTACCTATGTTAATTAATATTAATGATGAACATTATGTTGCTTTTTCATGACGAAAGAAGCATTGCAAGCCCCAAAAGGTCGACAGAAAGTTCGCAAACATTCTTTATTTTTTTCAGGAGTCGAGAACTTCAACAAAGGACTTCAGTTTCTCACACCTTAAAAGGGCGAGGCCTTTTTCAACGAACTGATAGTATCGTCAAGGACACAGCAACTTTCGCTGTACATTGTTAGTGTCGTCCAGAAGCCTACAAGTCTGGAAGACAGCCATCCACCTTTGTATGAACATAACAATGTGTATTGTGTTACTATACGGATGTACTTCGACGGTAGGATTACTTTCTCAAAAGGGGGCACTCACTAATGGATGATCTGAGGAGGATCGAGAAGACGCATAGGGTAAGATTAAAATCAATCAGCAAGAAACTTAGCCAACGCCCATGGGTGTGGCCGGTAAAGGGCGCCAAAGGTGACCCACGTGACCGGAGAGGCGAGCGACCTGAACAGGTTAGCGTGAGGTCAAGGTCAGCGCCGATGTACTTGGGGAAGGCGCAGCGTGTAGGGGGAGTCTAGCAGGTTCCTTGAAGAGGAACTGTTAGTCAGTCTGTGTTCGGTCAACGGAAAGAGCAGTTCTCCGATAGAAGCAGAAGCGACGCGTTTGCCTTTTATTGTGTGGTGTGCCAAGGGACGCTCCAGGATAGAGAGCGACTGTAGTTCACGGGGGAGTTAGCGAGCATCTATCCTAGAAGAGTTAGATCGCCGCTGTAGTGGAATAGGCCCTAGTCAGGGATTCCGTTGGTGTATTAGATATTTCACTACAGAAAATACGAACTTAGCACAGGCTAGGACTGGAACATCGGATAGAGAAGAATAGTTAGAATACTATTCCTTAAGAGTTTACGAGATATAGATCTACCTAGTGTCAGGTAGACTCTATGCTAGAACTTCAGCGCTAAGCAAGATTTCCTCAGGAAGAGATCATACCAGCTTTCGCGTTTCACGATTGTTGTCAGGTCCAATCCTTAGTGAGGCCGGACGTTAGAGAACGAGTAATCCGCCGCCGTCTAACTTCTAAATGGTTATGAAATAAATGTTTGTGTGTTGTCAGACGAGTTTTCTCTTGATATTGTTATATCTAAAGATGAATATTCTTCCGTACGTTCAGCTGTTGTCACCTGTCTTCCCGAATCAAAGATTTAATATTAAAGTCGGGAAGGCTTCGTTTGTTCGCTCGAACAGAGTGGGAGAGAGTGTTTCTGAGAAACGTAAACACTTCCTCGTTGTTGTGAGAGACAATATAGCGCGGACGCCTCAGATACATAAGTAGGAGGCGGCGCTACAACACGTGACAGTACTTTCGCTCTTGCAAATATGATGGAGAAATTAATAAGAAAGATGAAACAATATTAAGAACATGTGAACAGAAAAAAATAAATAAACAAATTAGACAAAAGAAAATTTTTGTTTTCACATTAAATAATATATATATATATATATATATATATATATATATATATATTATTTTCCGTTTATTATTAATAATGTTGCTTATTTTATATTTAAAAATGTTAATTCCACGATTTTCACAGCGTTTTTTAAATATAGAATACGAATATTCCTCTTCGTAAAGTACGAAAACAGAACCTTCTATCCACAGCTTGTTTACGTGCGCCATTTTTTTAGCCGCCGATACTTAACTTCAGCAGATGTTTCGTTGGTGTTCCTCTAACACGCTGTTGCCAGTTTCAATTCTTGAATTTCTTTAATTTTTTGTACATTCTTGTTAAAAACGTTCTAAAAATGTTTGAACATTCTATGTGATCCAGGTCCGTGTCTGTGATTCATAAGTCAAAATTGAATGGATGCACCAATTAAACACTTTTTAAAAGACTTTTTGTGCTATTAAAAATTTTACTTCTTCTTTCAAATGCTCCCTAACCAAGCTTTATACACTGATTAATTTATTCTTCGATGTGGCCCTTATTTGATATCTGATGTCTAAGGTAACCTAGGTATCTGCCACTTCTAGATTTTCTCTATCAATCGCTAAATATTCAGTTCTTATAAAAGCATTGTACATCATTTCCCCCTGTAAGTTCCACTTTAATCCCACTTCTCTACTGCCTGTTAATGAACTTAATGCGCAGCTCCGATATGTTACTTGCAAAAATGGATGTGTCGTTAGCAAAACGCAGGTGGATTAAATACTCTTTCTATCCCATTTTTCTCTCTCTAGCTGAGTGATCGGAAAACAATCTGCAGCATGGCACTAAAGAGCTTGATAGATATGGTGCCATCTTGTCTCACTCCTTTTCCAATTTTTATTGGTGCTGTGTCTTTGAGCAGTTGGACCTTTGCACTTTCATTTTCATAGATGATATTAATAATAATAACTCCTGCATTTTCAATATCTCAGTATTTAAAAGACAATATAACTGCTGATGGTTTCAGCGGTTAAAAGCCATTTTACAATAAATGAAAGTCATGCATAATGGAAGTTCATACTCATTCTCTCGTTCAATTAGTTCTCTCAACACACAGGTGTGATTTACACTGCTGTAACCACTCTTGAATTTAGCTTATTTCCTTGGTTGAGCCATGGCCAGTGCGTTATCCTCAAGTGACGTGACTGTTATCTTAGTCAAGATTTTTTAAACAACTGATAGGTCTGTAGTTCTTGAGATCTTCAATATCCCTCTGAAATCCATATGAAATGCAAGGTACTGATTGAACGAAGATATAACACATAGAATTTACAGCACAACTGCGACCTCTGCTTCTATGCTCTTTGCCATATAGTAAAATCTTCTCGGTAAATCCATAACACTAATCCAGCTAATCACCATATTATACACTGAGTGATAAATATTGTGAAGAATTTTCCGAATAAATTTTTTCGTTGGTATTTTAAAGTTAACTAGGATTTCTTTTGTATTAATACAAAAGAAATGAAAAGGAACGCAGTTACCAAACAAGGGTTTACCTTAAAATTTACGCACTTGTCTCATCTTTATGGAAGACGCCGTATTTCATAAATTACATGGATTTGGGCTGCTATCGTAGCCATCGTATGTCCCACTCTGGTAGTACTTCATCTGTAGCGAATTTGTTCTCTATGAATAAATGAAAATATTTTGCAGCTAAATCAAGTGTGTAGTGAGGAAGGCTGGGTATTTCACAGTCCACTGGGCCCACAGCTGGAGTTGTCATGTAAGCTGTATGTGGCCTAGCATTATCAAGGGATTGTTTTGAAAATTTTCCTAGCCTCTCGATCAGAAGGGCTCGTAGGATATTCCCTTTTTTACGAGGTTAATGGAATACTGAGCATCCATTGTTACACCCCGGGAAGGAAAATTCACCAGGGGTACCCCGTTTCCATGGCAGGATATTATAGGCATTAGCTTTTCTGCAGACGATGCTACTTTCTATTCTTCGCCCTAAGAAAACCCTTCTGCCCCATTCAAAGCTGGGGGGTTAGCTTGTTTTCAGGAGTAAAATATGTAATCCAAGTCTTGTCACTGGTCACGAACTGTTGGAGAAGTGTATCCCCTCAAATGCAAAGTTATGAAACAACAGCTCTGTGAAGATGACAACACTGATAAAATATCAATGGGTTTGGGAATCAACGAACAGAAAATTTCCTGAACAGCAGGTACTTTGATGGGGACCAGGAAAGCGAAATTGCGCATCTTTTTCTTTCTATTTACCAGAATAGCCTGTTGTACACCATTGATGTTCACTTCGGTCAGAGAAGAGCTCGACATATGTCTATACGGTTCAATTAATATTTCTTCTCTACCCCCGGAAAAGTTTTTGCGCCAATTGTGTACACTTGTTATTGGCTGCATTTTGTCCCCATTCTCTGATTACAATCTACGAAAAGTCGCAACGAGTTTTACCTCCCCTTTCTCAAGAAATTATACAATACAATATAAATACGCACTGATACCTCTACAGGGACCATACTTCCCACTGTTCACTTCACACACACGTCACGTAGATGAAACTACTACTGGAGTCAAGGAAAGGATCGTTCGTACACTCGTGTTCTCAAAACAACAGAACACCTGAAAGCAGTCGAGTTGCGATTTTGATTTTTACAGGATGTGTTCATTAGGCAATACTGAGCAAATGATTAGCATTGCGGTATCGTACGCACGAGGTTCGTTGATATAGCTAATAATCGGTGTTGCCACTTCTTGCTTGTATCACCAGCTGTACGCGCTGAAGCATTAAATAAAATAATGTGTGCCTGGGTTGCTGTGGAACAGCCATCCAGACTGAATTGACCCATGTCCAAAACTCATCAAGAGTTGCTGGCGGACGGTCGTATCGCTGCACCTGTCGTTTGAGCTTGACCCAGATATTCTGTTGGTGATAAAACGGAGATATAGCCGGCCACCGCAGAAGTTGAACCTAGTCGTTCCTGAAGAAGGCACGTGTTTTCGCTGCATCATGCGGTATTGCAGGTCTAGTTGTGTGTCGAGGTTGCTAAATTGGAGATTATAACGAAGTAAATTTCTCCGTCATTTTTGTCTACGCCGGGGCTCGAACCCGGGTCCCCTCATTCAGGAATAAGTCGCTCTACCAACTGAGCTACGCAGACGTTCTTTCTTGCTGCTATCTGCCTTTATGGCGTGTGCGTCCTGCGGGGCAGGGACGTCACATCCCCCCCTCGAAAGAGGGCCGGGGCATGGCCCATGGGTCAGCCGTGACCATGAATCGTTGCAGGCAGCCATCCGCTGTAGAACATGCACTTGAGAACTCCCAGTCAATCTAGTATGTGGAATGCAACGTCACACACATTTATTTTTCGAAGCGCTGGAGAAGGGATTCTCTTACTTTTCCTATCTCGCGGTGTGGAAAGAACATCACACCATAGCGAGATCTTTAATGGCCGGGTCATCCAGGAAGTTCGGGCGCCATTATAACGAAGTAAATTTCTGCGTCATTTTTGGTCCACGTCGGGGATCGAACCCGAGTCCACTTATTTACGGAACAAGTCGCTTTACCAACTGAGCAACGCTGAAGTTCGTTCTCGCTGCTACCTGCCTTTATGTCGTGGGCGTCCTGCGGGGCAGGCACGGCACCTGACACAAAAGAAGTAGGTTAAACGAAAACATAGTTTAATGAAAACTGCATATCTAAGCTAGAGATAGCAAGACTCATATAAATGAACGTACAATATCTGACGGAAATACATAATGATGTGTAACAATACGTGTGGGACTTGTAGACTCACCGACATCGTAGGAAAAAGTAATGGAATCAGTCTATGTTGGATACGGCATTTATCCATTTTAATACTTTGTAGCTTTGATGACAAAATGTTACAAATGAAAAACGATAGTCACTATCAAGCTCTTTGTAATATTCCCGAATAGAAATCTCCTAATCAACTTTGCAACATGGATTAATTTCTTCAATTTTCACATCACACCTCAACGAGGTTTAGATCCTGACTGTTTGCTAGCCATGTCATTGTACTTATTTGTCGTTCCTAAAGAAAGTGCTGCACGCTTTCGGCCCTGTGACATGATGCATTTTCGTCTTAAAAAGTGACCTCATCATCTCAAAACTATTTTCAATTGATGGAATAAGAAAGTTCTCTAAAATGTCAATGTATACCTGCACAAAGACTGTTCCTGTGATGATCGCCATTTGATCTGGTCCTTTATTTAATATGCAACCCTATATCATGAGTGATTGGGGAAACTTCACTGTTTTTCTGAAGCAGTTATCCTTATAAGCTTCATTAGCGCGTCTCCAGACTAAACCTTCCAGCATCATCACCGTGACAACTTCACATCTACAATTCATCCCTTTCATCCAATCTTGTGCAGACTTTGATTGCTTTCCACCAAACGTCTTTTCTTTTGGTTAGTTTTCCAAGCTGCCTTTTTATCTCTAAGAAAATCCTATCTTCTTCAAACGGTTTCATACTGTTCTGTCAGAGACATCAACACTTGTGTCCACCAACTTTGTCTCAATTTTTGGTGAAGTACACATTTACGGTTTTGAAGAAATGCTTTTTTTAGTTTTCTGTCCTTAAGCTTTGATGTTTTTCTCAGGCGACCGGTATGTTTCCCTCTTATAACCATCCTGTTTTGTTTATACTCCAACTATATTTTCGAGACCAACGACTACGAACAGCCAACACCTTTCGCCACGTATCTTGTTGATATTCCTTTTTAAAGAAGCTTAAAAACCCTTTCCCTCGTTTCCACTAATTATTCCGTCGTTCGCGCCATGTTGTTACTGTTGACTCACAGATACAACTAATCTTTCTTTATCGCTACGCTTATATGCATATTACGAAAGGGTGCTCTTGCCAGATTCCGTTTACAATCTATACGGTGATTCCATAATTTTTTTCTCCGATATCTCCGAGTCTACAATTATTCGCCACACGTATTGTTACACATCCATCATTACGTGTTGCAGCCATATATTGTACGTTCCTTTATACACTATCTACCAACAGGTAATTGGACACCCCTGCAATCGACGATATCTGCGGTCCTGATACACGTCACGGCCGCCGCCGTTAAATATCGTGTGGGAAACAACAACGCAACCAGTCGCATGCAAGATGTCACGCAGTTTGGAGCTCTCTGATTTCGAGAAAGGTGTAATCGTCGGGTATCACAGAAATGGCCGATCCATAGGTGACATATCCAGCAAGTTGAAGTACCCAAAATCGGCAGTGGCCTACGTGATTGGCGAGTGGAAGATGAGAGGTGACTGTCGGAATGTGCCCCGACCCAGCAAACCCACAAAACTTGGAGTTAGAGACCGACGGGTGCTGGCCAGAGAAATTCGGAAGAACCGCACCAAATCGACGGGCTAAAACCGCGAGGAGTTTCAACAGGTTTACGGGAGTATCCTTTCGATGAATATCCTACGTAAGGAAGTCCATCAGCTCGGTTTTCATGGACGTGCTGCCCCTCCTCACAAGCTTTTGATCACCAAGTACAATAGCGCTGCTCTGCTAACGTGGTGCAAAGAACGTCGACAGTGGACTGTTGAACAGTGGAAACAGGTTCTCTGGAGCGACGAATCAAGGTTCACCCTCTACCGTTCGGATGAAAAGGTCTGGATTAAGCGTCTGCCTGGAGAACGCCTCCTTCTCGGAATGTATTGTGCCAACCGTGATGTTCGGCGGTAGCGGAATTATGCTATGGGGGTGTTTCTCCTGGTATGGTACGGGACCCTTGGTCGCAATTCCTGGTAGACTCAACGCCGAGGCTTACTGCACCCTTTTGGATGACCATGCGCTTCCTACGTTGTGGCAGTTTTACGGGGTGGACCCATGTTACTTTCAGGATGACAATGCCACCTCTCATGTTGCAAGGTCCACCATGGCTTTCTATGGTGACAATGGGGTTAATCGAATGGACTGACCTGCGCAGAGCCCGGACCTTAACCCTATCGAGCACCTCTGGGACGAGTTGGAGCGTCGACTTAAGGGGTGCTCCCACCGTCCGAAATCGATGAAGGAACTGACCTGTCTTGTCCAAGCCGAGTGGAAGAAAATACCGCTAGCCGTCGTACAACGCCTGGTTGAGAGTATGCCCCGGAGGGTCGCAGCTGTAATCGCCGCTCGAGGAGGCTCCACCAGCTATTGAAGGTGAATAAACCTCGTTTTCCTTTGCTATCACAGGTGCCCAATTACTTGTTGGTAGATAGTGTAGTTAGCATATATTTGATAAAAATGACTGCTTATGTCACCACTGTGTGTATCCAACATTCTATGGGCACTATATCATTAGTCAGATTCGAAAATTCTCTTGCACATTTTAAACCCTTAACTATGATAACAATGGTATTTACATTTCTTTCCTTATCCAGATACATAACTTCGACGTTAGGAGGGGTAATTTCAGATGCTATCGAATTTAAAATATGTGTTATTCAAATCGCTGCTTATATTAATTCGATTTACAGTGTACACTATCTACCAACAAGTAATTGGACACCCCTGCAATCGACGATATTTGCGGTCCTGATACACGTTACGGCCACCGACGTTAAATATCGTGTGGGAAACAACAGCGCAACCAGTCGCATGTAAGATACCACGAAGTTCGGAGCTCTCTGATTTCGAGAAAGGTGTCATCGTCGGGTATCACAGAAATGGCCGATCGATACGTGACATATCCATCGAGTTGAAGTAACCAAAATCGACAGTGGCCTACGTGATTGGCAAGTGGAAGATGAGAGGTGGCTGTCGGAATGTGCCCCGACCCGGCAGACCCACAAAACTGGGAGTTAGAGACAGACGGGTTCTGGCCGGAGAAATTCGGAAGAACCGCACCAAATCGACGGGCCACATCCGCGAGGAGTTTCAACAGGCATCCGGGAGTGTTCTTTCGATGAATACCATCCGTAAGGAAGCCCATCTGCTCGGTTATCATGGACGTGCTGCCGCCTACACGCCTTTGATCGCCAAGTCCAATAGCGCTGCTCTGCTAACGTGGTGCAAAGAACGTCGACAGCGGACCGTTGAACAGTGGAAACAAGTTCTCTGGAGCGACCAATCAAGGTTCACCCTCTACCGTTCGGATGGCAGGGTCTGAGTTTTGCGTCTGCCTGGAGAACGGCTCCTGCCGGAATGTATTATTCCAACTGTGAAGTTCGGCGGCGGTGAAATTATGCTATGGGGATGTTTCTCCTGGTATGGCACGGGAACCTTCGTCGCAATTCCTGGTAGGCTCAACGCCGAGACCTACTGCACCATTTTGGATGACCATGCGCTTCCTACGTTGTGGCAGTTTTACGGGGCGGACCCATGTTATTTTCAGGGTCATAATGCCACCTGTCATGTTGCGAGGTCCATCATGGCTTGGTATGGTGACAATGGGGTTAATCGAATGGACTGGACTGCACATAGCCCGGACCTTAACATTATCGAGGACCTCTGGGACGAGTTGGAGCGTCGACTTAAGTGGTGCCCCCCACCGTCCGAAATCGGTGAAGGAACTGTTCTGTCTTCTCCAAGCCGAGTGGAAGAAAATACCGCTAGCCGTCGTACAACGCCTGGTTGAGATTATGTCCCGTAGGGTCACAGCTGTAATCGCCGCCCGTGGAGGCTCCGCCAAATATTGAAAGTGAATAAACTTCGTTTTCCTTTGCTATCACATGTGTCCAATTACTTGTTGGTTGATAGCGTATATGTATTCATGGTAGGAGTATCTTTAGTTTTACATTACCCTATTAACTTCATGTATCTTCCAATACTAGTTTACCGACTCTTATCATCACCAAGCGATACAGATAATCCTCTCCGGATTTAAGGTTTCCTATCCCATAGAAGATAGAGAAGTAAGTGAAAAGAACAGATAAGAATAAATGTAAAAACAGTTTAGAAAAAAAGAAAATTCAAGTTACACACAAATGATTTACGATCAACGGATTTTATATCTATGCCTGTTGAGCTTTCACCTCCGACTAAAATTTTCAACGTGATACTCTTGTAGGTCAGCTTTAGTAAGTTTTCAAGTAATTTTGTGACAATAGAGTGGATCTTGTCCTCCTACTTTTCGTTATCTTTAAGACATTTGAAAAGGAATGAAAATTCGTTATGAAATGGAGTGAGATCAAAATAAAAAGCTGCATACTACAGTCACTGCAGACGAACTGTTCGTTATCATTGTTGATGCATACTTCAAATTAGGTACACAATATTATCAAAAGTATTCGGACCTCACGATGTTTTAGGACAAATGGCTTTATTATCTCAATTAGTAGTTAGAATCTCCACATATCGCGTGCATGACAGGGGCAACACGTCGAGGCATACTGCAACTAATTTCCGGTAGGGGTCGACAGAAATGGCTCCCAATTCATCCTAAAATACTGCTCCCTGGGTGGAAAACAAAGACCGTCATTGTGGTTAATTTTGTATCCATGGCTCCAATTCATCCCATGGATGTTCTACGGGATCCAGATTGGAATTATGAGCACGCCAGCCAAATAAGTCTACCTCATTTTCAAGAAATCAGTCCTGTACATGCCGCCGTGCAGTGTGGCAGGAAACTCGATCGTGTTGCAAGAGACAACGGTCATTTCCGTAATACTGCCACATTATTGGTAGGGCGGAATTATCCAGAACGTCGAGGTATACTTCAGGGTTCATGGTGTTTGAAAAGCGTGACTCATCACTCTAAATAACAGCTTTCCAGTCGCTCATAGTCCAGGAACAACAGGAAACACACCCCTACAAATGGGGTTTCACATTCATTGTAGTAATGTGGAACTCGTGTGACGCTGCTCTTCCATAATAACCTATACTGTGGAACTCTTTGTGCATAGTTATGTTATTAACCGAGCCATTACAAGAATTTTGTACTTCAGCAGCGATGCAAACGGCAGAAGAAGAAGAAGGGTATTTGTTAACATTTCGTCCAATGGCTCTTCTGTCAGGTCCGGTCACTTTATGCTTCCTGAACCTTGATTTGCCGTAGTTGCACCGTGCTGCTTCCATCTCTTCACATCACTAACTGTCGATTTTATAATGGAAAGGTTACCCAAATGACATCCTATGACCAGCCCACGATGGAACTCGGAAAGTTCACGTCCACGAGGCATATCCGCTTCAAATTTACTTATAACACAGCAGAGCATCTCAACTTTATACGCTGAAGAGCAATTGAATTAGAGATACATGTCTAGTAACGTGTAGCAGCACCTTTCGCCCTGATGACGGCGGCGATTCATCTCGGCATGGACTCGACAAGACACCGGAAGCGTTGGGAAGCCATACGGATCCACGACCCCTGAACAAGCTCCCACAGTTCACGAAGATTTGATGGAAGGAGGTAAGAGCCTCGAACATCTCTCTCTCTATGGCATCCCAGATGTGCTCGATGGGATTGAGGTCAGGTGATCTAGTTGGCCAAGAAAGCGAGGTCACGTCGGTGGAGTCTTCATCCAACCATTCGGATACCATTCAGGAGCAATGCCACTGTGCATTGTCTTGTTGCAGAATGAGGTTCCCAATGGGATGTTGAAGATGCACAAACGGGAGCAAATGGTGTTCCAGGATATCCCGGTAACGTTGAGCTGTGAGGGACGATGTCACACTTGCCAGGGTTCCCATTTTAGTCCACGTAAGCAGTCCCCAGACGAGAATGCCACCCCTACCAGCTTGAAGAGTACCCTGCTGGCAAGAAGGATCCATCGCTTCATGTGGTTTCGCCGTACTTGTATCCTGCCATCCGCATGTACCAACGCGAATCTCGACTCATCAGTCCAGGCAAGATTTTTTCATTTGTCTAGGGTCCTGTGGCGATGTTCCCGCGCTCATGCTATTCTTTGCACCCTGGGATGTGCGGTCAGCAGCGGTACCCTCGTGGGACGATGGCTTCTGTACCCCATAGCGAGGAGATAGTTCTGGATGGTGTGCTTGCTTACACGTTTTTGTGCACCAGCGTTAAATTGCCGAGTGATTTCTTGCACTGTGGCCCGTCTATCCACTGTTACAATGCGAGATAGCCGACGATGACCCCACTCATCCACACTCTGGTGTCCACGGCAGTTGGCCCTTGCAGGGATGGATTTCCGGATTCGGTGTACTCACGGTGCACCCGTGACACAGTGGCTCATGAAAATTTCAGTGCCTGCACGACCTCCGAGATGGAGTGACACATTCATCGGGCCCCGATAATTTGCCCACGATTAAATGCGCTTAGATGCTTCGTCTTACCCATACTACGTCCGACTCTTACTCATTGCCGTCGCATCACTCCTTATATTGTCGGATCGTTGCATACGTCATGTCGTTTCCGTTTACAGGGCCGCCCACAGCGCCATATTTGCATAACGCCAGCTGTCTCTAATTCAATTGCTCTTCAGTTTATACGTACCTCCCCACTCACAGCGCACCTTCTTCGGCAACCGATCTTTGCATTTATACAAATTTTCGTAATGTCCGAATTCTTATGATAATATAGTGTATATGGACAGTTTCTCTCGCTCATCTTTAATTAAAGATTGCTCTGTGAGATTTAATATTTATGTTCTGAATTTCCATCATTTCAATACTCTACATATACCTCCATGTGTGTAAACACAGATTGCCCTTTTTCTCCTTCAACCCCTAAAATTCATATAATAGAACGGTTTGAGACGCTGGCATCGGATTTGCCTTCCGAGATTTGTCTGGGTAAGAATCCCTGATTAGGTATGGGTGGTGTGCCTTGCAGGATGACGCTGGTTCTATTTCTTGCCTAGAACTAGTGGCCCTAAGTTTGGAACAGAATATTGCTTTTAGCTCATAGAGTTGCTAATCGTGATCGCTGTTCCCCGTAACAGACAAAAGGCTATAACTCTGGAATCCATGACGGCGCATCAATTGCTGAATCTGTCATACTAATAAAGGAACTATCCGCTTTCCTGTGAGGACCATTTTAAATCCCGAAAGTCACTTTCGAGATCCGAAGTGAGAAGTGGAACACGAGAAGCTATTTGCTTGCTTTTAAAAAGGTTTTCTGGAACAGCGAATTACTTCTTACCACCCGTGATTTACCACCGCCTAAACGTAGTTGATATTATTTATGATTGATTGTTTTGACGGGTTTTTCTTCTACTATTTGCATAAAAGGTAAATCATTATATTTTATGGGTGAGAATTCAAGGTACTATGAGCAGTAAAATATGAAAAACTGCCAGCTCTTTGGTCTCGGCTTCGAGAATAAGTACTTAACATTTTTTGGCAAAAGTTTAGGTCATGTATCTCGGTGTAGCATTTAAAATTCATGAGAGTTGTTTTTGGAGGAAATCGATGTACGACCATCTATCATGCGTTGGGAACCTATCTTTAGTGTGAAAAAGTCCTCGCTCTTATACAATAGGTACACGGTTTTTGAACACTCCTTAATGGACGAGGCAATAACGGCTGAAGCGTAGGATACACGATCTCTTAAAATATATATTATGCTCGGAAGGCTGCGCGATTTTCAGGTTCATTGTTTGAAAACAAGAGATGCTCAAAGCCAAGGGAAAATTATGGAACATGCACTGGCGAATAGATGAGATGCAGCGCATGGTGATGTTTTTAAAATCGATATTCTGCACTCACTTTGATTGGCACCGCGTTCGTACGGGGCTGCTCAAGCTTGTTTTTGAAAGGCATGAGAGAGCTCTCAAAATTGTCTCTTGCGGAAAGGTTATCAATAACATCCAAAGTATACCTGATTAATATGCAGAATATGTAGATAGGAGACACATGTCCTGATGAGATGAGGTTATAACAACAATTACGGGACGTGTCATTTTAATTAAGGGAACTGAAGGGGCGCTTTCACAATTAACCTGAAGAATGCCAGCCTCATAAGTACCTGAAGCTTTTTCTTTATTCAAGAACACTGTTTTTAGGCGCGTTTCTAAGCTTTAAAAATGTTAAGTGGTTATGCACGGAATATGATTTTCCTATAATTTCTTTTTGTAGATGACATGATAAGACGTTTTTTGTCGATGACTAAGATATTAATTTTGTAGCTGGGAATACAAATGATAAATGGTAAGCCAAAGTACACAGGCGGCATTTCACAAATCATGCTCTTTTTCTGTTATGTTGTTACTTTGCAAAATAAAATCAGATTAATCCTATGCAACGATGGTTCAGAAGTTATACATTTAGTGTAATCATGAAGAACTATGAGGAAAGGAAATTCGTCAGCTTGAGTTCTACTTATCATTTTGTCATATTCTCTATCGTGTTATAAATCTTTTCTTGGGTTTCGTTTGTTTTTATTAAACAGACACTAAAATTACTAAAACTACTCCTACATACTAAAACTGCTTTTGCATACTAAAACTAGCCAAAACACGAAATAGCTCGCCAGTTTGGTAAATAAACTACTTACTCTTACATAAATTTCAAAGTGCTGTATGCTAATCATCAGTTGATGATGAACCACTTAGTGAAACACATTTAACTTGAAAAGAAACAATATTCGAGAACAAACTGACGAAGTACAACATACCCCTGAATCATACAGTATATTATATACATATATACAAAATACGGGTATTTTTTATATAGAGATAGATGTGTGTATCCACTCCCTTTCTCACTCTAAGAGTAAATCTCTTTTCTTTGCAATCCATCAAAGCTGTCAATTTTTGCCAAAGCTGAAGCAGAAGCTTTGGGTTTCCGATGTACAGTTCAGGATGAAAGCACAACTATAGAGTAAAACAATCCACATAAAGGAAAGAAACGTAAACATAAGGTTAAAGCATAGTTATGTCATATCTCTTACTCATACAAGATCAAGATACAACAGTTTAGCTTTACCTCTATTTCGAAACACGTTCCATTGCCGCCGAAATTGCCATTCGAGAAACTTAGTGAAGTGTTAACAATAATTTCCCTTAGATTTTGTAAAACTGCAAAGGTAAAGTCCCAAGTTAATTAGAAAACCATTTTTGACTGATTCTAATTATTTTTAAAGCGTTTTAAAGAATTTGAAACGAAAAATGTAAGATGGGGAAATTAAATAAAGATAGCAGCCGAAACAAGAAAATAATAATTAATTTTTATATCACGAAAACGAAATTATTATATGAAAGGAAACTTAACAAATGCACCAGAGCAGGTGCTATCTGAAGTGAATTGTACTGCCTTTCAGAAAAGATCCTGCTTAATCACTGCACCTTCATTCAACATAGTGTTTGATAATGTTTGAGAGAGAAATTAAGACAGAAATAATAAAAGTTCAGATGTTAGAAAAACTTTAAGTTGAAAAACAACAACAATTAAATGAGTTCGAGATGTTATTCTAAAAGTTGTATGCGCAAACTTTTTATTTCTACACTATCGTCTTTCTTTTTTTTGTGAAGAAATTGCCAAAATTTCAAATATTATGCTGCATAAAACACCACTAGGAGTTATCTTTAAAGTAAAATTCTTTTTCGGAAAAATCTTACTTGATAAGGATTTCCACAGTAACATCATAGGAGTACATGGGGTGGCAAAACTACAACAATAGTCTGCTCCGCATGAGACATTGGTGTTATGCTTGTCGTTCGAAATTTGATCCTTCCCCTTCCTGGAACCAGTGGCCCTAAATTAGGAACAGTCAACCGATTATAGCTCTTGTAGTTGCTGATAGTGGCCGTTAAATCCAAACAAAGAAAATTGGTGCTGACATTATTTTTATGAAATACACTGAAGAGCAATTGAATTAGATCGTCTCGGCATATACTCGACAAGACATGTAACGTACCAGGAGATGTGACGTACCTGCCAGCAGGGCGCACACGACATAAAGGCAGATAGTAGTCAGAACAAATGTCTGCGTAGCTCAATTGGTAGAGCAACTTATTCCGGAATGAGGGGACCCGGGTTCGAATCCTGGCACGGATAAAAATGACGGAGAAATTTACTTCGTTATAATGGCGCCCGAACTATCCGGATGACCCGACCGTTCAAAATCTCGCAATGGTGTGATGTTATTTCCACACCGCGAGATAGGAAAAATAAAAGCAGCACTTCAAAAAAAATAAAAAAATAAAAATAAGGGGAGTTGATGTAACGTACCAGGAGATGTGACGTACCTGCCAGCAGGGCGCACACGGCATAAAGGCAGATAGTAGTCAGAACAAATGTCTGCGTAGCTCAATTGGTAGAGCAACTTATTCCGGAATGAGGGGACCCGGGTTCGAATCCTGGCACGGATAAAAATGACGGAGAAATTTACTTCGTTATAGACAACGGAAGCGTTGGGAAGCCATACGGATCCACGACCCCTGATCAAGCTCCCACAGTTCACGAAGATTTTATGGAGGAGGGTCACAGCCTGGAACATCTTCTTCGATGGCATCCCAGATGTGCTCGATGGGATTGAGGTCAGGTGACCTAGCTAGCCAAGGAAGCGAGGTCACGTCGGTGGAGTGTTCATCCAACCAGTCGGATACAATTCGGCAGAGATGGTACGATGCATTGTCTTGTTGCAGGATGAGGTCACCAGTGGGATGTTGAAGACGCACAAACGGGAGCAAATGGTCGTCCAGGATATCCTGGTAACGTTGATCTGTGAGAGACCATGTCACACGTACCAAGGGGTCCCATTTCAGTCCTCGTAAACAGTCCCCAGACGAGAATGCCACCCTCACCGGCTTGAAGAGTACCCTTCTGGCAAGAAGGATCCATTGCTTCATGTGGTTTGCGCCGTACTCGTATCCTGCCATCCGCATGTACCAACGTGAATCTCGACTCATCAGTCCAGGGAAAATTTTCCCACATGTCTAGGGTCCAGTGGCGAGGTTCCCGCGCCCATGCTAATCTTTGCGCCCTGTGATGTGCGGTCAGCAGCGTTACCCTCGTAGGACGATGGCTTCTGCACCCCATAGCGTGGAGATGGTTCTGGATGGTGGGGCTGCTTACACGTTTTTGTGCACCAGCGTTAAATTGCCGAGTGATTTCTTGCACTGTGGCCCGTCTATCCGCTGGTACAATGCCATCTAGCCGACGATGACCCCGTTCATGCACACGCTGGTGTCTACGGCAGTTGGCCCTTGCAGGCATGGATTTACCGGATTCGATGTACTCACGGTGCACCCGTGACACAGTGGCTCGTGAAAGTCCCAGTAGCTGCACGACTTCCGAGATGGAGTTACCCATTCGTCGGACCCGACAATTGGCCCACGATCAAATGCGCTTTGATGCTTCGTCTTACCTATATTGCGTCCGACTCTTACTTATTCCCGTCGCATCACTCTTTATATTGTCGGATCGCTGCATAGGTCGTGTCGTTTCCGTTTACAGGGCCGCCCACAGCGCCACATTTGCATAACGCCAGCTGTCTCTAATTCAATTGCTCTTCAATTTATGTTATAACGAACACTGAAAGGATGCCATTAATATGCAGAAGATCAATTATTATGCAGAATACCAGACTCATGATAAACTGTTCAAGAGACCCAGTGCGAAAACTAACAGCATTTTTTGACACGCTTTCTAGAACGTTTTTCTGCATCTGTAAACGATTTCTACAACGGTCTTTCAACAAAAACTGAGAGTAAAATCACACAAAGCGAAGAAATATGGGTAGAGCAAATTATATGTTATTTTTTCTCGAAGTATCTTCCCTCGAATGATGTGAAACGGTCCCATCTTTCAGTCCACTTTTCAAAGCATTGGGCAAAGGCATTTTGTGGAAGCTGCTCTAGCGACCCGTTGATAGCTTGAATAACCTCAGCATGTGTGTTGAATGTTGCGCCACAAAACTTCTCCTTCATTGCTGGAAACAACCAGAAATGGCACAGGGCGAGGGCAAGACTGTAGGCAGGCTGTGGCATGATTTCAATTCTGCATTTCGTAAGAAACTGTTGAACACAAGCAGTCACACGTGGGCGGGCGTTATCGTTGTGAAGGGTACACTTGCCAACCAGTTCTGGTCACTTAATCGATATGTGTCGTCACAGACGCTTCATGACTGAAATGCAATACAGAGCTTTGACAGTAATTTGTGGAGGAACGGGATGCTCGTAGACTACACCTTTATGATCAAAGAATATTATGATCACCTTAACAGCTCATTTGGTTTGGAGGACAGTTTTCGGAGGAGGCGAGCCTGGGTGTTTCCAGGCACTCGTTGTACGCTTCGTGAGGAGATCGAAATAGTGGATCCATGTTTCATTGGCAGTTACTACTGTGTTTAGAAGGTTTGGATCCTTTGCAACCATCTGTTTCCACTCATGACCCTCCTCCTAAGCATACCAATTGTTTTTTCGTCAGGTGATGAGGTACACATCTGGGACACAAACGATGCAGCAGAGTAATTTGTAGCGTGGAATGCGGAATGCCGACGCTTTTGAAATATTAGTTGACGCCACTATGTCTTCATACGTCATTCGTCGATTTTCTTGCAGGTTTACCCGAACAGTGTTAACAATACGCTCCGTACGAACACTTTCAAGTCTACCAGGCTTAGGAGCGAGTTTTGCAGATAAACACCCTTTTTTTAAAATCATAGTGCCATCTAAAAATTTTTGACTCACAGAAACATTTATCTTTGTAAGCCTTTTTTTAATCAATTGTTTCGGGAGCCGTTTTACTCAAACGATGGCAAAAGTTTATCGCGCAACGTATTTCACTTCTTAAATCTGAATCACTCACTTTATGGCGAAATGCAGATGAACCTTAAACAACTGCGCAATAACAAAAGCGCAGAATCGCCTGCCATGAGTAATAAGTTTCGCCGTAGATACTTCCTTAATTCTGTTAGTCGTCTGCCTGGTTAGTTTGCCCCCTGGTACTGTTTCCAACTCGAAAATAAAAACACTGTCAGTTTTTATGGAACGGTCTTATTAGTAGTAGCAGCTTTTCTAGAGATATCAAAGTTAACAAGCTCTGCTCTTCAGTTATCGCTGCAGCGTCATTGTATTTTTCTGATGGAAGATATTGTTCAAGCTACAAGGAGTTGCCATTACTTTTTTCCCTAAGACTTTTAATTACACAGAAATGACATTGTGGAATTTCGTTCAACCTGCAGCTCATTTAATAGATTACAGGTCAGATAGGCAAAATGGTTGAACTAGAAATTGAAGACTCAAAATCTCGAAGCGTTAGGTTCAAGAAACGGGCACCGTATCACACTTTTTAGCATCCATTTTGTGACCTAATAATATTGGTAAATAATAGGTAACCACACAGTTCGAGAAGCATGTGGACTCTACTATGAAGAAGAGTGCATGTGGTTACTACTATGATATGTCCATGGAGAGTGTGTCTCTGGCACACACTGCTGAATGGGACAGACTTTGTACGGCAACCCAATAAAGAGGTATTCAATTTCTAACAAATCCATCTATCAAGGTCCTTCTGACAAAGCGCTGTAAGCATGGAGGTGAGTGAAAGTCCGCATGTAATCTCGTACGAGATTTGAGCTTCTGTTATTCATTTACTTTCCATGCATTTAATTAAATTTTAATTCATCAATTGGCTTCAAAGAATGCCTCAAATCTACAAGTGTTGCATTTGTTATTCAGCAGGGAAAAAGAAATTGAGATGCTTACAGCTACATCGAGAAATTTCGTTGGAAGGAAAACTTTACTTTTAATGTAAAAAGAGTTATAACGTACAATAAATTTCGCAAATTTTTCACGTACTGATTCATTGACCTCCCTGTTTTATTTAACTCTGAAATATGTACACTGCCCAACCATTAACATCCACACACCTGCATGTCCGAAAAATAGCTTTATTTACCGAAAATTTACTTCTGTGTGAAAATAGTCCTTTTTGTTTCTTTGAAAATGAATCCTTTTGCTCTTACGACGGCTTCTAATCTTCTTGTAATGCTGCCCATTAGCTACATTGCTGGCCACCCAAAATGCAACACCAAGAAGGACACGAGATAGCAAAGCCAGATTTTCTGGACACATAACAACAGATACAAAGATGAAACGATTGAGCTTACAGGCCCGTGCGACTTGCGGAGCACTCAGACATAAATAATTCGTGTGGCCCCCATGGCTGGCTATAACGGCCGCTACACGCCGTGGCATCGAACAAAAGAAGCTTTGGATGTGGGCTTGGGGTATGTCGGTCCAGGCTGCTTCCACACGTTGCCACAGTTCATCAGGCGTAGCGGCGGGTGGTACTTGCTGGCCACTCGGTTGCCGATAAGCGACCAGATGTGTTCGATGGGCGACACATCGGGAGAACAGGCGAGCCACGGCAGCAGTGACACCTGGTGGGCTGTAAATAATTGTTGGACGATGCGTGCCACGTGCGGGTGCGCATTGTCCTGTTGAAACGTGGTCGCTGGCTGGTCCTGCCGGTTAAGGAGGACTACAGGCTCCAAAACGTCGAAGATGTAGCGGTGGCTATTGAGTGTACCGGCGATGCGTACCAGAGTGTTGCGGGTGTCATATCAAATTGCGCCCCAAACCATAACGCCAGGCGACGGACCGGTATGGTGATGCATAATACAGGCATCATACAGTCTCTCGCCGCGGTGCCGCCACACGCGGATCCGACCATCGTGGTGTTGCAGGCAGGAAGAAGCGGGATTCGTCGGAAAAGACAATGTCGTGCCATTCCGTAGTCCAGGTGCGGCGTTTAACGGCCCACTGCCGCCGCACTCGCCGGTGGTGTAACGTCAATGGTAATCGGAGCAATGGGCTCCGTGCGACACGTCCCCGCTCCTGCAGACGACGTCGAACGGTGCGTGCTGACACAGGTTGTTGCGCAACACACCATAATTTCTGCGCTAACGTTCGTGATGTGGCGGTGCGAGCCGTCAATTACCGCCGCACAACATGCTGGTGCTTTCGTTCGGTGGTGTGCCGCTGCTGTGGCAATCGCTCACGTCGGTCCGTCCGTCCCTCCTGCACCCACCGAATCCATACTCGCCTCACGGTGGCTGGATATCGTCCCACACGTGCACCGATGTCTCGGTACAATAAACCGCTGTCGCGATAAGTCACTACTCGTCCTCTGTCGAACTCCGAAACGTGCTGGAATGACTGTCGTATTCTGCGACGAGGCATCAGAAAGCTTCGCACGCACAGGTCCGGCAGCACAACGCACTTCCACTACTTACATCCCGCCTTCTGTGCACCCTTATTATAGTGCTTCTCGGTGGTGTGCCGGGCGCACATGATTTGCATATGCTCTGCAATGCTAATCGTTTGCATGTCCTCTCGTGGGCGACGCATGCTGCGAATTTCAGGTCAATTGGAAGCTTCCTTCTTGGTGTTGCATTTTGGGTGGCCAGCAGTGTATTTTTTGCAATTGTCTGCTGATGTATTTTGCCATTTGACCTTCAAAGCAGTGACCGCCTCACCTTTGTTTATTGTGCTATTTCTTCTTCCACGAAACCGAGGACCCAGTTGGCCTCACAGATTCTCTGTAGGATGCAGGTCGAGATACTGGGCTGGTCATGACTATGCAGAACGGTCACTAAATAAACACCACAGCGTAGATAGTGCAAATTCTCCAGGATGTCCAGATAGAGCTCAACATTTATGTTTTCATCCTAAATGATAATAGGGACAAGCCGAACCACGAACAACTCTTCTACAGGGACGATACAGTCCGGATGTTACTTTTCGCCTGGTAGTCATTACACTTAGAAACGACTATCAGGCTTTCAGACTGTTTACCATGACTTGACATTCCAAAGGCCAGCTTCACAAGGGTATACAATCCAAGATCGACTCTTCTTATACCCCCATAGCAAAAAGTTCCTGATCAGTCAGTAACAGATATTGTGAAGCCACAAAATATTCTACAGGTGGTCACTAGGTAAAATAACTGCTAGTTGCCCAAAACAATGGAAATCTGCACAGGCAGAAATTAAAAAAAAAAAGAGAAAACAACTGACCACCTTATAATTTTCAAGCTAAAAAAAGTTTAACCTAGGTACTACAGCAATTGCAATGATAACTAGAATCAAAAACACTCTGTCCCTCTGTACCAATAATTTTTGCCACCATTGTCAAGCTGAAACACAAAGATTTATTAAGTAAAATTATATTTAACGGAAATTAAGGATATATGTATCCCTACAAAAACACATAGGATTACAGAAGGAATCTTCGCTCCGTTTTACTTCTGTTTTCGGAAAAGGTTCCTCCATTTTCAACCTCAAATACAAACATTTATGCAATTAAATGATGATTAAATTATAATACAGTGGAAGGAAACCCATTGCAGTGCAGGGAAAATCAATGCGGTGGGACTTAGCTAACTTTAGCTTCCGTTGTTGAAAGTTTTTGCCTCCATTATACGATTATGGGAGAAATTTTCGCTGCAACTTTTGTTTTTAGAAAACGTTCTTCCATTTCCAATCATAAATACAAACATTTGTCTAATAAAAATGGTTTAAGATTACAGGGCTGCGTCTAACTTCCGTTTTTGGAAATGGTTACCTCCATTTTCAAACTGAAATACAAGCACTTATGCAACAAAATGACATTTAACGACAATACCGGACTACCCTCTCTTTGAAATTCGAAGGAACGTTCTGAGACAAAAAAAAAAAAAAAACGTTAGAAATATTCACTCTGTCCAACTTCCGTTTCCGGAAATTTTGAACGACGAAAAACTTGCGTCCATGATTGAGAGTCTGCAAGAGAATTTAATAGGGTTCTGAGAAAATCGTTTTTGTCTGAAGGGTCAAAATAAATCTGCGACGACTGCTGCCGTGCCTAAAATTAAAAATATATAGACACTTACTGACAATGAAATTTGCGCACCTAGAAGAAAATATGCTACAACCGCGAAGCTTTGCAAATAGCTAGAGTGCATGCTGATATGCAGATGATCCGCGATTGGTACGTGTGCGCATGACCGTACATCCTGTGATGCATTGCAAGCACGAACCGGTAGGCTTATAAACGGGCGTGTAGTCGATGCCCCATGAAAGCGAAAAGCACCGGCCGACGCAAGCAAGATTACAGTGACAATATTGCCGAGTAGACGCCAGAGACGTCGATTTACGCAACTTACAGACTTTGAGAGAGGCTTGATAATCGGGCTGAAAACCGCAGGGTGGTCGGCGAGCCGTAGAGCCCGCCATGTGGATCGTTCTCATCATACTGTCCGACTGTCTTGGGAGTACTGGACACGTGACGGCACTGCTACACGGCGGAGCGGTTCCAGAAGGACCAGGAGGACCACCGGTAGAGAGGATCAACGGATCCCACTGGGACCCGGTCCACTATACAGGCAGATGTAGCGGTTCCTGTGTGCACACGTACCATTTCCCGTCGCCTCGCGGAAACGAATCTGCGATCCCAGCATCCCTTACGTTTGCTGCCATTAACACCGGAACATCGCCGGCTACATGTGCAGTGGGTGCTAGGCCAGAGCGACGTGGAACACCACAGAATGCCGACGCATGCGTGGTGTTTAGCGATGAGTGCCGCTTCGTTTTTGGAAAAAATGATCATCGAGTGCGGGTGTGGAGGTTACCAGGTCAACGGCAGAATCCCAACCTCGCTATCGAGCACCAAACCTCCCCCACTGAAAGCATTACGGTCTGGAGAGCCATTGCCTACGATAGCCGATCAGCTCTAGTAAAGGTTCGTCGATTATCGACAGGCCAGCGGTATGTAGATGAGACCCCACGGGCCCATGTGCTCCCATTCGTGGCTGTCATTCCAGCTGCGCTATATCTGCAAGATAATGCCCGCCCGTACACGGATCTGGTTCTCCAGAACTACCTACGTCATGTCCAGACATTTCCATGGCCTGCCCGCTCCCCGGACATGTCCCATATCGAACATGTGTGTATGTCCATTTGAAACGCTGGCTGCCTCCGTGCCGCACTGTTCGGGTTTTGGACCACACCGTCCAACACGTGTGGGCGAGTCTGCTACAGAACAACATCAGGCGTCTGTTCGCCTCCATGCCGGACCATATTGCTGCATGTTTTGCCGCACGAGGCGGTGCGACGCGCTATTGAAGATGACCGGACTGCGTGCCACAGATCTCCTCTGTAATTGTACTGGAGCTCTGTTTTTGCCATCATGTGTATCATTCATCTGTACCATTACGTCCATAAAATTCTAGTTAAATCCGATGCTTTTTTCTTGGTGCGCAAGTTTCAATGTCCGTGAGTGTATATGTACAAAATGAGTCTGCATGATGTTTCTAAGGGGCATTAAACCATATTAATCTTCATGTTGCATTTGTCGAAGTGATTAGCGGTTTGTGAACGACTTTTCCACCGTGATAACGCAAGTCATTCAGTCTTGCACACTGCGCTGATGCTTCCATTAGTCTCATACAGAGGTTTTCGTGATTTGAGACAATGTTGATGTGCGTTCTGAGCAAACAGTCATTTGCCAGATCTCCTGTGACATGCTGTTAACGTCGGAGGATTACGAGTTCGTTTTTTGCTAGTTCTAGCTCCAGTCCGTTTCCATTGGCGTATTACATCACTAGCTGTAGACCCAGAGATCTTTACTGTCGCTAACATGATACGTACCAAGGGTACTTACTGATACAATTCTTTTATTGCAAGTAATCCATTAAATTTCCGGTTAGAGAATTGCAACTCCTTCGTGCCTAAATTTGACGTAACAGGAAGATTTTGTTTCCTTTTCAGGTTTATCGACCACCATAAGAAACTCTATCGGATATATGCAGTCGCCCGCTTGTAATTTTGGGACACTGATTCGATGAAAGCCGAAGAGCCGGAGCTGTAACTCAAACCTCACCACCCATGCTTCATCCGCGACTTCAACCTGTGCCCAGCGAGGACCAATCATCTTTCTATTTGCCACAAGTGTGACTGGGATGCCTATGCCTCTGACATCTCAGTCACAGGTGTGGCAAATAGGAAAATGTTTCCAATAAGATAACACTGGTCAACAACATCAAAAATAAATTATTTGCCCCGGATTTTTCAATGTATTTGAGGCGTGCTGAATCCAAAAATTACATTAGTTTTGCCGAACTGGCTCTAGTTTTTGAGATAATGCATACCCCTCAAATTTTGATTGTACCTTAATACTACTTGTGGCTGCTGATATATGAAGAAGCTTTGATCTGGCTTTTTGCTCTTTAACAGTGTTTTTATGGAATGTAATTTTTGATTTTATTTTTAATAGTGTTTTCAAAGACTATCCCTTGCATGTAATATCATATTTATTATAGAAATATGAGTTGTTCACGAAGAAGCTGCGTAAACAGTCCTAATGCATTCTGTTACATTTATGGCGAATACACTTTGCAAAAACAAAGGCCAAACATTGCTGACTTAAGCATATCTTGCTTATTTTGGAATGAAGCTTGGAGACCGAGATAAGTCCTGGACTCCCCATAAGGTTTGCAAAACCTGGGTAAACGGCCTACGACAGTGGAAAAGTGGAGAAAGGAAATTAAACTGTGGTGTGCCTATGGTGTGGCCAGAGCTGCAAAGCCACCACGATAATTGTTATTTTTGTGCTGGGAGTGTGAAAGGCTTCAATCGCTATAAGAAACATAAGTGGGAGTATCCTGATTTGGAATCAGTGTTTACCTCACTGCTTGACCTTCCATTGTAAGATGTTGAAGAAATGCAGGATTTGGAGTGTAACATAGGTGATAGCAGTGGAAATGAATATGAAGGAAGCTTTTCAACACCTCAGCACTTCTCCCAAAAAGAACTCAATGATCTGATATGTGAATGCAATCTGTCAAAGCAAGCATCTGAACTCTTAGCATCCAGGCTACAAGAAAAGAACTGAATAAAGCCGAAAGTTCAAATAACAGCTTATCGGATAAGAAAGGAGGAAATTGTTCGTTACTTTAGCTGAGGCATAGAACTTGTACACTGCAATAACATTCCTGGACTTATTCTCCAAATGGGACTGCCGGAATATCGACCAAACGATTGGCGTCTTTTTATAGACGGCTCCACCAGAAACTTAATATGTGTTTTATTGCTCAATGGTAACTGCTATTCATCTCTACCAACTGCTCACTCAACAAAACTTAAAGAAGAACATGAAAATATCAAAAAGGTCTTGCAGAAGCTCTGTGATCATGAGCACCAGTGGTTTATTTGTATTGATCTAAAGATGGTTAACTTCTTGCTTGGGCAGCAAATTGGATACACAAAGTACCCTTGTTTCATCTGCTTGTGGGATAATAGAGCAAAGAAAGATCATTGGAAAAACGGGATATGGCTTTTAAGGAAAAACGTGACGGTAGGTGCAGCTAACATCATTAACGAGCCATTGGTTGACAGAGTAAAAATCATTCTCCCACCAGTCTATATCATGCTTGGATTGATGAAACAATTTGTTAAAGCCTTGGACAAAGATGGAGATTGCTTCAAATACATTTCTAGATAGTCCTGGAACTGATTTCTGAAAAACGTAAAGCAGGGATTTTTTGATGGTCCTCAAATTCGTAAACTCATCAAAGATTCGAATTTCACCAAATTTATGAATGATTTTGAAACTTCTGCCTGGTGCAATTATGTCTTAGTTGTCAAGAACGTTTTGGGTAGCCACAAAGCACACAATTAGGAAGAATTGGTGCAAAACATGTTCGCTAACTTTAACAATTTGTGTACTGATATGAGCATAAAGGTACACTTTCTTCATAGCCATTTAAACAAATTTCCGGATAATCTTAGTGATTTCAGTGAGGAACAAGCGGAGAGGTTCCATCATGATATCAAGGAAGGTAATGGAGGAAAGGTATCAAGGCAGATTGGACAGACACATGATGACAGATTAATGCTGGAGCCTCCAACGTGATTGTCCTGGATTGTCAAAACGAAATTAGCCTCCAACGTGATTGTCCTGGATTGTCAAAACGAAATTAGCCTCCAACGTGATTGTCCTGGATTGTCAAAACGAAATTAGCCTCCAACGTGATTGTCCTGGATTGTCAAAACGTGATTGTCCTGGATTGTCAAAACATGATTGTCCTGGATTGTCAAAACGTGATTGTTAAAACGAAAGCTTTTTTTTTCAAAGTAATTGAAGAAAAACCTTTCGTTTTTCTATGCATTCTATGTGAATATCTGAATCATCTTACTTTTTTGTGTTATTGTACTGAAGACAACACCATTAAGTATTTTATACGTTTACTTCTGTATTATTTGAGACAGTTTCAATGTAGTTTTTCGTAGGTTACTCTTCACCATTACATTTGTTGCATATCTTATGTTTTTAGTGGCGCCTCAAAAAGTAGAGCCAATCTAGGAAAACCGATGCCATATTAGTAATCAGCGCAACGAAGTCAGCCTAAAATCGCTGAAATATTGTCGGCAATAAAATCTTTATTGACCAGTGTAATCATTAAATTTTTATTCCGTTGGATGAAGCGTCGTACTAAGTATATAATGCATTGAGTACAAAACCTTAAACGTGTGCTTTTATGAAACCTGATCCATTAGTTTTCGGTACTTTCTGCTTACTGAGAATAAAACGATATCCAATGAATTAGGAGTAGCCTACTTTGACTGGAATCTATTTTTTTTTTGTTTGGAAGTCAGTAAACCAATATTTCATATCTGCTATTTCATCCCTATAATTCCTTTCATAGATATACAGAGTTGAACTGTAGAAATTAGAAGTAGTCTCTATGAAAAAAAGGCGACAATTCGACAAGAAACTTAAGTCACTTCATACAAACATTGAGCATTATTTCCCTGTCACCAATTTCGAAGAAATCCATTTAACAATTTATTTCTCCCCAAATATGGGAACAATTGTTCTGTAAAAAACATGAAGCACCGAGAAATACTTACCTCCACTCACACTTCGTATATATCTTTCGCACAAAGACGATACCTTAAGATGCTCATTATTGACTACAGTGTAAGTTCTCGATTTGTAATTATATTCCAAATTATTCTGGAGCGAATTCCAAAAAAACGGCAATACGACTCTTCGAAGAATTTACGTGGCAAGCACGTGCAATATTTCATTTCAGCTATTATTGTTTTCTTTTTACGAATATCCTGGAAAAATCACAAAAACTTAACTGCTATATTTGAATTTTGTATTTAGAACAATTCTTCAGAGCTTTATACTTGTTGTTTATTTATATCTTCTATAAACATAAATATCACTTCTAAAGTTTATTACTATTTAATTTTCTTTTAATGTTCGTTCAATTTCACTTACAATTCGAAAGTTTGAAATTAATTCAGCAATACACCCGGCAACTCTAAATAAATAATAGAATTTTTTAATAAGGAAGAACCTCCCACTTAGATAGCTGTACCTATGCAAGTAATTAGCAAAATGAAAACTGAGCATCTGAGTTATTATCATGATGATGAGACATTTAAGAGTATATTTACATGCCATACGAAAAATCTAAAATTTTTGATGCTATTAATAAATTAATTCCATCCCAATTACTTAGTTTCCTTTTACTCAACAGAGTCGAAAGATGTTGTTGACAAATTTACTAAGTTATTAAGAATTCATCGTATTATATTTTTTCATTGTCAGTAAAAGCATCAAATTAATGATAGAAATAATGTCACGATTGTTTTCGTCCTTTGAATATTAGAAATATAATCGCAATTGAGGAGAAATATATATAATTGAAGAACTGGAAAACTGAGTAATTAAGTATAAGGTAATACATTTTAAATAATCATGAAAATGAAATCTCTATTAATGAAGTAGCTAACAGATTACACTTGTTTTCAATATTCCTATAGAATTCAGATAGAAAATGTTGCTAAAGAAAATGCAAAATATTGGGTTGGGGCGAATGAAATGTCCGGCGCGAACGAGCAATAGAGACACGCCCCCACCACAGCAGAATGGAACCACCCACACGTGTTGCGGATATTACGTCACAGAGGTACTATAAATAGCTAGCACGTGTGTGAAGAACACGGTTCAGACGTGGTTTGTTTGGACGTAACGTGGCTTGCAAATGAAACATGAAGACAACGGATTTGAGAGTCATCTTCCTGTATGAATTTAAACTGGTCCATTCTGCAAGAATTGCCGCTCGAAACGTTAACAAAGCGTTTGAACAGAATACAGCCAACGAACGAACCATTTAGCGATGGTTTGTGATGTTTCGAAGCGGTGATACGGACTTGCAAAACAAAGCCGTTGGTCACCGACCTGTTGCTGTTTCTAACGATGTGCTGTTACGTGTGGTTAAAGCGGACCCCCGAAAATCGTGTCGAAAGATAGCGACAGAGGTAGGTTTCCACAACACGACAGTTGTTCCAGCGTCTGGCTGCAGAGGGTAAGGTCAAAAAGCTGTAAATGTGGTTGCCGCATGAGTTGACAACTGACAAAAAGACTAGGCGTTTGGAAGTCTGCACGTCGCTGCTTGCCAAAAATAAACAGGAACCTATACTGCATCGAATCGTCACCTGCGACGAGAATTGGGTACTTTATGATAATCGGAAACGATCTGCACAATGGTTAAGCAAGGCACAGCCTGCTGGACGGCATCCTAAGCCACCCCTACACACCATTAAGTTGATGCTCCTTGTCTGGTGGTCTACAGCCGGAATAATTCATCGAAGTTTCTTAGCAAGAGGCCAAACCATCACTTCAGAACGCTGTTGTGCCGAATTATACCAGATGCACCAGAAATTGCTGCAGAAATAACCGGCTTTGCTCAACAGGCAATGTGTTCTTCTGCTCCAGGACGCCCGTGCTCATGTCGCACCACGAACGATGCCGACACTACGTGCCTTGGATTATGAAGCACTTCCTCATCCTGCCTTTTCCTGGACTTGTCTCCGACAGACTGTCATCTGTTTCGTTGCTTGGATCACTTCCTATCCGGGAAACAGTTCACGACAGACAATGATGTTCCACTTGCTGTTGATGACCTCTTCGGATCCCAGCCACAAGACTTTTTCTTTCTACGACCATGGCCTTTCCGGACAGATGGCATCTACGTTTCGATGTCGAAGGGGAATATTTTGTATAGGTATGCTGTCCTACTTTTCTGTTCTCGCCGTCCACGTGTACTGGTCCTTTGCCGGACATTTCATCCGCACGAACTTAATACTATAGGAGAAAAGATGAGACGTCTTAAAAAGGAAGGAAAATGTAACAGTATTATTCCGAATCGGAAAGAAACTTTTGTGAGATTTATAGTCTTTCATGATCGAGATTTAATTCTTTTAAAAAATATAATTTCAGTAATAAAGTGGTTAGACCTGGGGCAACGAGCTTCTTCCCTGACACGTTTGACGCAGACGCACATAATCGCACTGATCTGTTGACCAGTGACCCTTTAGCAATTTCTTTCTATGATTAGAACCGTGCATCAAAGAAAATACCTGCAATTAGTACACTATGTTCTTTTTCTTAAAAATCCTGAAAAAAGGCTTTGGAAGTGTTGCGTTTAGTGGGCTTCAGAGTCATGGTTTATGAAAAGAGGTTCAATCAGTTTTATTAATGCGTTTCAGAGATCCAGAGTTTTAATGTCTATAATTCTATGTAAAATAATTAAAACTAGAACCATACTTAAAACAAACCATCCTCTTGCATGGCGGAGAACTATTTTTAAGCTAGACAAAAGCCTATACCTTAAAGAAACTGTGAGAGACAACAATAATACATTCCAATAAATACAGTTCAGTATTTGTCGTTTATCAGCTCCGAAAAAGATATAAGAGCTAAAATGATTTTTCTTCATTGGCACAAGGCTTTCTGGATTCGAGCTTCAACACCCAATTAGGCTAAAATTAATTAATCTATAGTGTTAACTGCCCACAGATTACAGATCCGGTTTCCACCAGAGACTTGATATTACTAAGATTTATCATTATCGAAATTATGAATAGGAAAATCGGAGTTAAAATCCCCATACACAATGCATCAGGGTGACGGGATATTTCCGCAAGAAATGCATGTACTTCTATATATTGAAAAACTGGAAAGAGCTTCATCCCATTCCAAAATTGTACTCTTTCTTTATATATATTCTATGTATAAGGGCGATGATACATTCACATTACTTCAGATAGCTTTATTTAATCAAATACAGTATTCGATCTACTTTCTCATTCTGTCTTCGATTTCTTAACAGGAAATAAAAATTTTCAAGGTGTTTAGTTTATTATTCTCTGCAATCTCAGTTCAACAGCAGAGCAATAAAAACTATTTCCTTGACTGCACTGATGTCAATGAAATAATACAGATCATTATTATTTTTATTTAATACACTGAGTAATACAAGGTATTTATTTAAGAAATATTTTTAAAATCATTCTGCTAATCTCTATTCCATATGCACTTAAGTGTAATTGTTCTCATTAATAAATGGCGCCAAGTATAATTGATTATTAACTTATTATTAATTAATTAGTTTAGTACTAAATATTAATTAACGAATTGATCGTTAATTATCAAATTGATTGACTACTAACCCACTAATTAATTGATTAAATTAATCTATTACTAACGAAATAAGTAATTAAATATTAACTAATTCTTAACCAATAAGTAGATTGTTATCTGATTAATGATATTCTTAAATAATTAATTACTAACCCATTAATAACAGTTAAGCATAATAGTTCTAATTAATTTCGTTTTTTATTAATAAATAATACAGTTTTTAATTTTCTGAGAATGAGGTGTTAAATCACACACCTCATTCTCAGGAAATTAAAACTGTATTATTTGTTAATTAAAAAATCAATATTTTTTTACATGCCTGTTGTAACAGCGGACTTTGTTGTCCGTTATTACATCAGGCATGCAAAATAAATTTTTAACGTCCTGCAGAACTGTAGCAGTCTTCATTGAAAGTGCCTTTTACTGACAGTACCTAGTCGTACCACAAGTTGTATTGCAACTTTTACGTCCCAATTTTACAAAGTGAATACACTGAAGATGACTTGTGACTCACAGGTATAACCGCGGCTTAGTTTTTGCAGCATTGGATATTTTCAGCAGTCGGCAGTTAAGTGCGGGTAACACGGAGTGGTCCGCGAAAGAGAAACGTAATACACTTCGCAAGTGCTGACATCGATCAAGTAGGGTATTCTCAATATCAAAGCCACTCGATATCAACCTCAAATTCATTTATCGAACGATTGAAAGATATGAGGAACTTCACACCGTAGATGATGGAGGGAGAGGTTAAGCCGACTTAGTTCTGTTCAAAGTACGTATAATACAACTTGTAAACAAGTTTACGTTCTGTTTTGGAGAAACCCATCAGTAAACAAAGGGTAATACCACATATCTAAACAATCTCAAAAATGGATGCGCGGCTCCTGTGGTCGAGTAGTCTCAAGTGCTGGCAACTGACGATTTACCCCAGCAGGGTCCTGGTTCGAGTTCTGGATAATGTATGGGTGATGTGTTTGTCTCATGGCATTGCCTCTTCTTCTTCCCTGGAATCAGTGGCCCTAAATTAGGGAATATTTACAGTTCTGTGAGTTGCTCATGGTGGTCGTTAAGCTCCGAGAAAGCAACAACAAATTTGATGCGTCAAATGTGATGAACGAAGACCAAGAATTTAGAGCTTGCCATCAGATTACTTGCCATCTGTTAACGCCTCGTCTACAATATGTTAGATTTGCCACGTAAAGAAAGCCACTTCGTCAGTAGCCTAACAATGAGCATCTCGAGAAGTATTTATTTGATGGAAAAATGTTCATCATTGAGAAGTTCAACATCCCGTAAGGCATTTGGATTTTCAGAGGAGTGAGGAAGATTTCCACGTTGCTCATCATCTCTAGTTTGACCATCACACCCGGCAGCAATACTCGCTTTTTTTGGAGGTGTCGTGTCGTGTTCCAACGGATCAGCGTTTCTGTTGAAACGGTTAAAGACTTTGAGTTTCACTATGAGCTTAAGATTTCAAGCTTAACTATGAACTTAAGATTTCAAGCTTAACTATGAACTTAAGATTTCAAGCTTAACTATGAACTTAAGATTTCAAGCTTAACTATGAACTTAAGATTTCAAGCTTAACTATGAACTTAAGATTTCAAGCTTAGCTATGCACTTGTAAGTATCACTAACTAAACACGGGTAAAAATAGAATAACACACCAACGACTAAGGATACTATTGTACATGAATATAGGTTTTATTAGGTGCTATTGCACGTCATCACAGGTTGAACACACTAGCCAGAAAGCACTTGTTAGCATCAAATCAAATCACATCGCAACACTAAATATTTATCTCGTTCTGATTTTAACAAATCCTTATCTCAAAAGATACTGACCACTACAAAACATTAGTTCGAAAGAAACTGCTCTTATCGTTTACAAAAAATCTCTGCCATTGCACTTTCGTTAACATATGAACCCTCCGTTTCACAATTCTACTGTGCCTTTCGCTACATTCATTCATTACGTTGTATTTTTCGCCGATTCACTGTCGGTGACGCCAAATTTAGAAACCTCGTCAGGGAAAATAATGTGTCGTTAAGTCAGAAGAAGTATAACGAGAAGAAACCGATTTTGCACAATAATACAGAAACTCAAAAAGAAGGTTAAATTAGAAGTATACATCATAGACCTAGTGTTTTGCTCTTTCTTTTAACATCCTTTTTTGTCGTTGTGACAGAGCTGATGGTACCACTAAGCAAACTTGAGACTTTACAAACATTTAATTAGTTTTTGTTCTACCAGCATTTACAAAGGGGGAAAGAACAATAACTTTCGCAAACTATTGGTGTTTTTTCCCTTTTATAAATATTCTTCCCATGAGTGCGAATATTACTGTTAGACACTGAGCAATTTCTGTCGAAGACGAATGCTGTTATTAGGCATCAATTTGGTCTTGAAATTAGTTCATACATTTAACAAAAGTTTCTTAAGACCTATATTTCATTACGTTCATTTGAATTTTTTGTTCGCAAATATTTTAACAAAACAAATTTCAATAAATAAACGCTTTATCTAAAAAATGGCTAAATTTTCGCTTCCGGCGTTTTTTTCATTCATTACCGTTTTCTTAAAACGCAAACAGCAGGAATTTTAACCAAAAAATAATGTTGACTAGGCAAATCCACGGAGCATCACATAAAATTATGCTTTTACATTTTCATCGATAAACCTGGGGGAGGGGGTATTCCATATTTTCAACTGTAGTGCAATGAAGTAAAATTCATTTTGAGGAAACAGGATATATTTCTGAAAATTATTTTCTGCTTTTGCGAAAGTGTTCCTAACACGATGAAATTTCTAACGGAAGCCTTTGAATACCTCAGAAGGAGTATAAATGATGGTTATTTTTCAGAACGCATTGGTTCTTTAGAATGAACTCGGTGCAATGAAGAACACGCTTGGCGTAGCTCGAGAAATTAGCAGTTATAACGTTTTAAAATTCTTGAAGAATCAGATGCATTAATTTCAATTGAAGGTGGTCAGTGTATAATTTTGCTTGAAATTGATGAATGGTGACAGGGCTAAACTTGGAATACTGAATAGACAAAGTCATCACCCTTTCCAGGTTTTCTTTAATTAACACACAGCAACCGAAAAATTGTTATCCGGACACCAGTGGGGTCGTACCCCAGATCTCTCAAAAACTAGCCGAGTGCGTTCGCCTTACGCTACGCTACGGTGGCCAACAATCCACGGCGCTATGTGTGCTTATCTGTCAGCATCTGACTTCACAATTTCCGTATCTGTTAGCATCTGACTTCACAATATAATAGCGATGACTTTGTCTATTCACATTGTATCCACGTGTTTGGAGGATTTTCCCTTCGAACACTGAATGTGTAGCATGTATGCTTGCCAGTGTGGTCACGCTGATTCCGCCGATTCTTAAAACTGTCTGTCCTTGAGAGAATGCCAATAGGATGTTGTACTTCTCTGTGAGCCATTCTATATTAGATGAACATTATTCCATTCTTCTGGACAGGCTCTTTCTGCTTCTTTATGACCACTTATCGTTTGAATTTATCCGATTTTGTTATTCTAAAACTAGCCAAAATACCTCAAATAACGTTAACCCAGAAATTAATGTGTTCGTATGTACATGTCAGCAAGAGATCAAAAAAAGTTTTAAATCAGGCGAATTCCGACATTTTTAGTACGTCTTTGAAACAAAAATGGCGTGCGTATGTTAACACTATGCTCTCCCTCACGTCTGTGAGTCCGTTACGTGCATCCATTTCTCCGATTTGAAGAAATTCCTCTTGGCTTGGGAATATTGAGTTGTATTAAAGATGATCATTGCGTTTTGATCTACTTACACTTCACAGCTTTGCTGCTAGAAGGTGTAAATGAAGATACTGTCAAATTCGAAATATGTTTTACTCTACACCATTGCCTATAAAAGTCCGATTGCAACAATTCTATTTCTTTTATGTACCGTTCACCAAAAAGTCTATTTTGCGTACAATTTCTTTTAAAATAATGCATAGGCTTCCCACAATAAGGGCGAACTATACATTGCATTTCCCCTGATATATCTGATGCTAAATGTCCGATGTGATTTTTTTTTGTTTTTGTTTTTCTTTTTTTGCATCAGATGCGTTGTAGAAAAGAATATTTTTGCATATAATTTACAATTTTTCGTATCAAGCAGTTTCGCTACTAGAGTTCGTTGGTGCATACTTTTGTTTCTGATATATATGTATCAGCACTCCTCAAACCTCAGTTTTAAGAAGCCTTTTTTTTTTTTTTTTTTTTTTTTTTGATTGGAGGTTTAACGATCACCGTGATCAACTGAATGAGCTATAAGCAGTCGCACTCCCTAATTCAGGATAACTGCTTCCAGGGAAGGGAGAGAGCCAGTACCGTAAGACAAACACAACATCTATGCCTTACCGGGACTCGAACCCGGACCCTTTTCGGACGAATGATCAGAGGCCATCGCTTAGACCACAGCTCCACCTGGGCGGCAAACATTTTGGTAAGATGCCGTTTACGACACAAAACGTTTTGCGCGTACCTTCTGCTCGTAATAACGCACATTTTCTCCACCAGAAGGATAAATACGAGTCGTATTTTTCGCAATACCTCTGCTTCTAAGAGACCGGTATTTGAATGTTCGTTTTCTGTCTGACATCTTTCCTGGTGAAGAACAGTTTGCATGTCATTTCTGAATTTTCTTAATGCGTAATTTTTCCAGTAGAGCGATTGACCGTGCAGTTTTGCTTGCAACATATTTGCATAAGTATCTATTATATTAATTACTTCAAGCTCGATTGAAATAATTCGTTTTGGTCATCTACTGCTCATTATGAAGTTTTTATCTACTTCGTGCGCAGAATAATATGTGATTTACCCACTAGGAGAGGCAAATATATACCACATTTTTCTCAATATCTCTGCTTCTAAAAGTTCAATTCGAAAAATTCTTTAAAAACAGGATATCATTCACGTCATGCAGCATTTTACGTATGACTTACGATATTTTATATATAACAGTTCTGACACCAGCTAGCGCTAATGAGTGTTTCTGTTCGCAATTGTATGTCCTCTTGTCAAAATCTTATCGATACAATCCTTTTTGTTTTGTATTACTAAGGTAACGACTACGTACATGAAAAAATAACTTAGAATTTTATAATTCTAGGGCAATATACGTAAACGTTTTTGCTACCTCTGCTTCTGAAAGTGGCATTTGAAAAATTATTTTTCCATTCCGTAGCTTTTCTTATAAATATAATTTGCAAATCCTTTTTACTCTCTCATAACTCATAGTTCGATCGCCAGCGGGCGTGGCTTCTAGTGGTATTTACAAGAGTACCTTCTCTTCCAAAAATATCTTGGAAATATTCTATATAGGTACATTCCCTTTATTGTGAAAAACATTTTGGGCACATTTTGTTCTTCACATAATGCGCAGATTTGATTCTCGGGGAACTAAAGTTACATCAACTTTTCTTCCACATCTTCCCATTGTTCGATCTGAAAACTTCCTTCATCCTGGGATATCTTTCGGTATGAAATAATTTTGTGTACAATTTGGGATTCTTCGTAACAAGCAATTCTCTCGCTAGCGGGTTTAAGCAGCTATATTCATCTGTGGATGCTTTGTAGAAATGTGGATAATTTTTTTATACTGACTCCATTTAGCATTCTGAATAATGCGCATTGTTTTCAAAAGGAGAGAAAAGACATTCTTTTTGTTGAATATTTTCTGAAATTCTGCTTTGTAAAATTCGTTTCGTGTCGAAAAGGATTTTTTTTATTGAAGGTTTAACGACCACCGTGAGCATGTCAATGCGCTATAATCAGTCGCCCGTCTCTAATTTAGGGTCACTGGTTCCGGAGAAGGGAGATAGCCAGTGCCGTAAAAGAAACACAACATCCATGCCTCACCGGGATTCCAACCCGGACCTCTTTCGGACGAATGATCAGAGGCCACCGATTAGACCACTGCGCCATTGGGGCGGCTCGAAAAGTATTCGAAAGACGTGCTCATAATTCAGGGTGATCTTTCTTGTTTAGCTATGTAGACAAACACACTGAAATGGCAGCACACTGGGCTGAAAGGTATGTTGTTGTTTTTTCAATTTGTTTGCATAAAGTTTCTGTTTTGGTTTTATAAATGAAAGATATGCTGTTTTAACCCTGGAAAAGTTTCTGCAGTACACAGTTTTATCGGTAGCTGTTCAAAAGTAATTGGACGAAGATCTTTCTAATACATCTTTTTATAGATAGAGGGTAGATAATAGTTTGAAAGCAGAGAAGCGAGCAGTTCGCTAATTTTTTTTTTTTTTAACTAAAATATTTTTTCATCAACTAAGTGCTGTGCTTTGTGCTCCGCAAAACGGCAAGATTGGAACCCGTATATTACCCTTGTGTTTCTGCTCACAAAGAGCAAGAAAATAACAAAAAAAATTAGCTGGTGCGTAGGGTAAGTGTGGCAAAAAACGTTTTCAGGGTCTCGAATAGATGATGAACTCTTCAATACATAAAAAGATCTGTCTAATAGATGAGGCGTGAAAAAAATCACCAGCAGCCCACGTGCACATAATCTAGCCCGAGAATGTTATTATAAGAGATTTAGATCTTCATTAGAAAGAAAAACTGCTATCGGAAAGCGATATAATTTTTATCGATTTTTTCATCACTGCCCGAGTCAGATGCAGTAAGCTTGCCTCCTTTTTCAAACCCGAGAAATCTCTTGGGAGTAAAAATACTCCGGTCGACTATTTTTCGTTCTGACAACATCATTCTGGAAGCAGATCTTGTGTCCGCGAGCCAAGTGTCGTTCATTAACCAAATCATTCTATCGGCAATCCAACCCTTTTCATGTCATGCCATCGGGTCAAACTAGATCGATGCGAACTCTGACCATTCCACTAACGTCTAATTAGATCTTGAGGGGACGACTGAACAACTAATTCAGTAATTCGATAAATTCACGCTTGAATTAGAAGCGCTCTGCTGATTTTGGTTAAAGTCCTTTTTTTCCTTTTTTTTTATTTGCAAATAGTTTTAAATCCAGACTTCGAAAAGTTCTGATATTAGTTACGGACGGATGTTATAAATGTACCAGAACGACATTAGATTTACCTGTGGTTTCATCGATGAAGGGGGAGAAGGAAAGCTGTACGTAGTGTTTTAAATTTGGTTCGAAGATATTTTGTAGATAAATCAAAATCACTTTGAACATGGAAGGAAAAAGTGTGTGGGTCGAGTTAATTCTGCTTCCCGCACAGAGGGGTAATTTATCACCCAATTTCGTTAAACATTGCCCTTAAAAGTTCATATTTAATTTGCCGGCGGAATAGGAAAAGGGCCTCACCATGCATGTGTGTGGGTGTGAATACACAAAATCTTTTCAACGATCAAAAACCACATCATTCTTGAATTTAGTAGAGAAACATATTCCATAAATTGCATTCCTACTTGAAATTATAGGCGATCCAACTGAGAGCTGGCCTATACCGCATAATTACTGAATTATGACCACCCTATCAAAAATGGATGCGGCCCGTTGACCACAGAATTTCAGAGAAGGCGCGATTAGTCTACAGATGTATCATACACCTAGTGCGATCAGAAAGTTACGAGACTAGGTACGTTGAGCGCCAACAGATGGCAGTACTAGGATGCGCGAGCAAAGGTCGACGGCAGTGGCCTTCATGAATCATTGTGCAGAGTGGCGCCGTTCTGTGAACATCGGGAGCTGTGCTACACGATATATGGTGACCACTTACAGAACACAGCAGCGATTTCGGTATGGACTGCAAACTAGAGCAGCGAGCGAACATCAAATTCTGCGTCAAACTCGGCAAATCGGGAACGGAGATGCATGAAATATTGCGGTGGGCTTATGGCAACGAAGCAATTAGTCGTGAGAGGTGTTTTGAGTGGTACTCGCCCTTCAAGAGTGGCAGACCGGTACTGCAATACGACGAGAGGTCAGGTCTATAGTCCACAAGTAAAACCCTCGAAACTGTAGATAAACGTAGGGAACTGGTGCATAAGCATCGTCGGAGAACCATTCAAGACCTTGCTACCATCGTCAATGTGTCATACGGAACGGTGTAAGAAATTGTGACGTCAGTTTTGAACATGCACCGCATTGCTGCAAAGTTGGTGCCAAAAGATTCTGAACCCCGAACAGAAGGCGCTCCGTGTCGAACTTTGTCAAGATCTTCGTCAACAGGTGGTGAATGAACCAACGTTCCTGTCGCGGGTTATCACTGGGGACGAGACTTGGATCTACGACTACGACCCGGGCACCAAACAAAAGTCGTCGCAGTGAAACATCCCGGTATCTCCATGACCGAAGAATACCCACAGGTCCGGAGCGCAACCAAAATCATGCTCATCGTGTTCTTCAACATTCCTGGGGTTCTGCACAGTTAATTCGTCCCCCAGTGTCACCCGTCACCGCCCTTTTTTACTATTATGTTCTGCGGCGTTTTAGGGAGGACATTCGACGCAAACGACCTGAAATGTTGCACAGGGGCGATTTTCTTCCCCATCACGACAATGCAGCAGATCCCAGAGCGTTAGAAACACACCAGTTTTGCAGCCGCAACAGCATGACTACCCTTCCTCACCCACCTTACTCGCCGGATTTGGCCCGCTGAGACTCTCTCAAGGGCATCCCAGATGTGTTAGATGGGATTAAGGTCAGGTGACCTAGCTGGCCAAGGAAGCGTCGGTAGAGTGTTCACTTAACCATTCGGATACAATTCGGGAGCGATGGCACGGTGCATTGTCTTGTTGCAGGTGAGGTCTCCAGTAGGATGTTGAAGACGCACAAACGAGAGCAAATGGTCGTCCAGGATATCCCGGTAAAGTTGACCTATTGAGAAACGATGTCACACGTGCCACGGGTCCCATTTCAATCCACGTAAACAGACTCCAGACGAGAATGCCACCCCCACTAGGTTAAAGAGTACCCTGCTGGCAAGAAGGATCCATCGCTTCATGTGGTTTGCGCCGTACTCGTATCCTGATTTCCGCATGTACCAACGTGAATCTTGACTCATCAGTCCAGGCAACATTTTCCCACATGTCTAGGCTCTAGTGGTGATGCTCCCTCGCCCATGCTAATCTTTTTCACCCAGTGATGTGCTGTCAGCAGCGGTAACCTCGTGGGGCAATGGCTTCTGTACCCCATAGCAAGGAGATGGTTCTGGATGGTGTGGCTGCTTACACGTTTTTGTACACCAGTGTTAAATTGCCGTGTGATTTCTGGCACTGTGACCGTCTATCCGCTGTTATAATGCGAGCTAACCGTCGATGACCCCCTCATCCACACGCTGTTATCCACGGTAGTTGGCCCTTGCAGGAATGGTTTTACCGGATTCGATGTACTCATGGTGCACCCGTAACACAGTGGCTCGTGAAAATCCCAGTGCCTGCACTATTTCCGAGAAGGAGTGACCCATTCGTTGGGCCCCGACAATTTGTCCATGATCAAATGCGCTTAGATCCTTCGTCTTACCCATACTGCGCCCGACTCTTACTCATCACCCCTTATATTGTCGGATCGCTGCATACGTCATGTCGTTTCCGTTTACATGGCCGCCCACAGCGCCATATTTGCATAACGCCAGCTGTCTCTAATTCAATTTTTAAAAATTGTCTTCCTGTGAACGAGCTAACATTTTTGAAAATGCCGCGGAATTCGCAGAATGAATGCAAGGAAAAGTGTAGAAAATCAAAACCACAGGCAAGAGCAAAAGATGAGGAATGTAACAAGCCCAAGAAAACAGAACACCACGTTGGGTATTTCGTGTATCGATCTGTTTTGTGTTCGCAATGTATCCAGCATTCTTTGTAAAAAAATACGTACGCTACTTTTCATGTCATAGACCTGTCTTGGCTATAACAAATTAAATAAACGCTTTGAAACTATACTCGACTAGCTCATTTCAAATCTCCGATCTGCGAGTAGTATTCCTACGTTCCAAACTGATAGCTCAATCAGAACTGAGCTTACCTGTATATTTTTACTCTGTGGATCGTCGTGTACGTATTTGGAGCAAACAACATGAGACACTCGATCCATTTTGCATGGTCTCCAGAGTGCAAACTGATGGAGGTAGTTTTATGATGCGAGGCACGTTTACCTGGCAGGAACTTGGATCCTTTGTGAACGTGAAACAACGTATGACTGGTGCCCACTATCGTGAATTGTAATTGTTTGCTGAATCTGTGCACCCAGGAATGTTGAACTTTTTCCCGAATGGCGTTGGTGTCTTCCAAGATGACAATGCGCCAAGTCACAGGTCCAATATTAGGCAGGAATTGTTTGCGGAACACAATTCAAATTTCCAGAATATAGACTGGCCTCCGAACTCGCTTGAAATCAATCCCATAAAGCACTTAAGGTATAATCTGAAACTGCATATCGGACGTCTGGATACACAAATCACCATTACACACAACTTAATTGACTATATCTTGAAGTTGAAGGCCGCATTACACACAACTTGGTTGACTATATCTTTCAACCAGTTCCGTCATCTTATTGAATCGATGCATGTCGGGTAGTTGCTGTACTGAGGATGAAAAGGGGGCCTACAAAGTAGTATTAGGTAGGTGGTCATAATTCATTGATTACTCAACATAAATGTCTTTATTTATTTGAACAAAACAAGTTCAGATCAGTTCTTTAATAAAATATATAGGTCTTATATAAATGGTTTTTGCAAGCTTTTAATGAAAATAAATCGATTTTTTTTCACAGGAAAAAGTTACTGTTTTTCTAAAATCTGAAGTTACAATAAACTCCTTCCTGCTGGTCTCATCTCTTTGAGTAACAGAAAAAGTGGATTTCTTCAAAAGTTACGAAGTAGCTCAAATCAGTTAATTTGCATCAGTTTTCCGTACATTTAAGTACTGTGAGAACTAAAAGTATGGAGATTAATGCCGGGTGCAGATCCAGAAGCATTCGTAAGGTGCAGGCAGGGGCGTTGCGTTAGTCTAAAAAAGAAAAAAAGATTATTACAAAGACTTTATGGAAAGGTCACACACAAAATCAGACGCTTAGTCCGGTAACGGTGTATCGCAAACCTCATTTAACAGACTACTACATGCATGACCCATGACATTTTTATTTTAGCATCATTTAAAGTTCTGGAGCCCCTTGTAGTGCCACATAGGGTGGGATGAGTTATGAATAGAGAATGGTATCAAAAGTGATTAGACTTACAATTAAATGTCCAATATTGTTCCATGATTCCAATGCGGTATGACCCTTGACGAATCAAATGCCAACTCCAAAGCTTGATCATAAAAACAAATATGCCACAGGAGCAGACAAAGTTAAAACTTAACAATGAACAGATTTCAGACGTACTAGCAAACAACGTAACATATTACTGTAGATATTAAGATGTCTCAAACAGACAACTCGATGGTTTCCGACAGCTTACACCTAACACACACACATATTTTTCCGGGCCACGATCCAGCGTTTATCTGAGTAGTTGTTTGACTGCTTGACAGGGAAGACGCAAGAAAATAAACTTATCGGAGTCCTAGCGGTAAAATTCAGAAAATGAAACGAGAAACAAAAAAAATTTATGCAAGAGACAGTAACAAAAACAGAAAGTTAAATACCAGATATGCGTCAGACTGACTGATATTTTCTAGACATACTGTATATGAATTGCAGAAAATGAGAATTTTCACCAGAATGGCAAAGGAAGTAATCATTTCAGACAAAAGACCGACAAATCGGATGGTGATTATTTCGTGGAATACCAAATATGGGTGTAAAAGTACATACGTATATGTACTTTGAGCAAATAAGGGTGTAAATGCCATAAATATTGTATTTAAGGCATTCATTTATTTTTTTGAGGCATGAATATTGTATTTGTCTTACACCGCTGGCTCTCTCCTTTCCTGGAACCCGGGGCCCTAAGTTAGGGACGGGAGACTGCTTACAGCCGATCGAGTTGCTCACGGTGGTCATTAAACCCCCAAATTAAAAAGTAATACACATATCAGGTGTAATTATCAATTAAAGACCTTCGTGATAAATCTTTGTGGATTCGATTTCAGCAGAAAAACAAAATGCATCTAAATGATTAATATTTTAATCAAATAAAATAATGTTGACTGTCTGTGGGCGTGTGTTTCTTTTCAAGCGATACAGAATTTGAAAGAGTTGAAAGGTTAGTCAATACGTTTTGTAAAAAGCATAGATAAGTGCATATTAAATCAGAACTAGAATGATACATTACTTCTAAAGCTGCACTTTAGGTGCAAATCTGGGAAAAGCTGATTGGATATTTACTTCATTTAAGAGCGCGAAACTACAGTAGTTGTTTTTCTTTCTCTGTATGCTTAAGTTTTCATAATATTCATTAAATCATGCACTGCAATTAAAAATATTCCTTTATGCTTTATTTCATTATGGTGATCTTTCTCTACACGTGTTTCAAACAAAACTATTTGGGATTGTCAATATTTCGTTTCTTCATTATTTCATTTCAATGTTTGCGCCCTGCTGTTTACGATCGCGTAATATTCATTTACTGCCTGTGTCGGTCAAAGTTTCAGCTATTAAAAATTTTCAGACTTTCCAAACGAGATTAATGGAAAAAGTCTAGCATGCCAACCGCTCAGTGATGAGAAATGAAAAAGCCTTCCACCCTCCCTAACTACTCTTCGGCAGTATGAATAATTTTCTTTACTTTACTGGGCACACACACACAGTAGCATTTGATTAATGGCAATTCAGACTTTCATCGGACATCAAGCTTTCAGAGAAGAGACTTTATGTAATCTCCTTTAAAGAGACGTAATAAACACTTATATGCCAGATATTTCATATGTTTGCCAAATGCTGATCCTTCAGCGCTGAAATTCATTGCCAATTCTCCATTTATCATAGCACTGTCTAACCTCTTTCCTCTTAAGAAGCGTTGACTATAATTTTAGTAATAATCTCCTGAAACTACTTTTTCTGTCATGATACTTTGTTTTTATGTGAGGCTTTCAGAAAATGAATTGCATAAATCATTTTTATCTAGCAGAGTAAAACGGATGAGAAAGAGTTTCTTATTTTTTTTAGTATTTAAGCCAACAGCGTTCATATAAATTTGCACATCGAAGAAATTACAATTTATCGTTAGCATGAGCAGCCATCCGAATTCATAGATTCAGGTAAAAGCAAATCTTCTGATCAGAAGTATTTAAACTGTATCGACATGAAGAGTACAATGAATAAAAATGGAATTCGCGAGATAATAGGACAAAAACATACCTTCTGTGTAATGCAAAATGCAGCAGAAACAAAATTATGACAAAGGAGTTGATGCAATCTATTAATTTACGATGCCTAAATTTTATTCCACCCGATAATAATGAAATATCTTTATTTTCCGTTTCAGGATACACTGAGGTGTCCTTGGTTTGGAAATTCTACAAGCTTGGTTCTTATATGTCTCTCAGTCTATTATTGCTGGATTGAGATAACCAAGTGTCGTCCACAACTCTGTCTGTAACCATTCTCTTTCATGGCATTTCGGCATGCTTTTGGATTTCGCATACCCATCTGCTGAGTGGTTTTCTTCTGGGACTTTTCCTTTCCCCTTGTATCCAGTCTAGTAAGTCCGCTATCCAAAGGCGGTTTTGTACTTTTAGAAAAATGTGCAGTATATTTCCTCCTAAGGTTTTTTATTTTGTCATCATATCATAAATTCTTGTTCTTTTCCTGTTCCATGAGTTTTTTCTTGCCTTTCTTGGCTACAGCGAGCATACGTCTCTCCATGCTTCTTTTGATTGTCTTCAGCCTCTGAATTTTTCTTTCTAGCTAAGAACCATGTCTCTGGTCGATACATAAGGACGGAAAGATGCATTGGTTAAGCACTTTTCTGTTAAGACAAAACATTAAATTACTCTTGAAAATTTTAGTCTTTCTTCCAAATGCTCACCAGCCCAGTTTTGCACTGCTATTGCTTTCTTCTTCTATGGATTTTTACCATTTACCTGTTGTAAATGGTAGACGTAGGAAACATCTACTTTTAAATTTGTCTCATCAGCCCCTAAATCTTCCATTTTTATAAAAGCACTCTACAACAGTTTAGTTTTCTGTAAGCTCATCTTTAATGTCACTTCTTTACTATGCTCAGCAAATTCTTGGTTCCTATTCTGCAGCTCTGAGGGGTTATTTGTAAAAACCACCCCGTCGTGGACAAAACAAAGCTGGGTTAAACATTCTTTATTAAGATTTATCCCTTTGTCCTTCCAGTCAAATAACTGAAATGTGCATTGAAGGGTTTTTTTCTTTGATTGGAGGTTTTAAAAATATTTATTTGAACTCGTGGTGCAAATACAGTGACAGGATAAACAGACATAATTGTACAGTATTGTCAGGCAGACATGGATAGTATACTCATTTTACACCAACAATTTACATAGCGAACATGGTATACAGTATGTCAAATGATCGAGTAATCCAGTTCTAATCAATTAAAACATAGACATAGCGAACATATATACAGTACGCCAAAGTATCAGGTAACAGAGAGAGAGAGAGCCAGTGCTGTTCAGGAACACATTGAAAACCAGTGCCTAAAGAGACGAACACAAACATCCATGCCTTACCCATGATTTGAATCCAGACCCCTCCCTGGGCGAATAATCAGAAGCCATTGCTTAGACCACAGCGCCGCCGGGGCGGTATTTAGCGTTGACCATATTGTATCACTTTCTTTTCAGTTTCTATACATAAGTAGTGCGTCCTCGAACAGTCGAATCTTTATACTTGTACACTGTCAAATCACATTATTGTGCCCACCAGCTAATATCCAGAATAACAAAAATGTGCAGCGCGGACAGCAGCTAGACGGCCTGAGAGTGACTCAAAAAGGTGTTCAGAGGAATGTGGAGCCATGCGGACTGCAGTGCATCTGATAGCTGCTGGAGGGTGCGTGGTGGAGGAACCATAGAGCGAACAACACGATCGAGGGGGTCCCACAGATGCTCAATTGATTTACGTCTGGGGAATTAGGCGGCCAGGGAAGTACTTTGAAGTATTCATCGTGTTCTTCTAACCACTCTTGGACTGTGTGGCACGTCACATCTAGTGTGTGATACTTATCTAGCTGTGTGACACGTCGCATTGGCGGTCTGGAAGATCCCATCCGCCCCAGAGAAGACAATCAATATATATGGGTGTACGTCGTCTGCAAGGACGTATTCATAACGCATTCGGTCCATAGTGCATTCCACACGTATGTGTGGACTTAGAGAATGCTAAGAAAACATTTCCCAGACCATAACGCTGCCCCCACCAGCTTGTGTTCTGCCAGCAAGAGCTGAAGAGTGTTTGTTCTCCGATGCTTGTCGCCGTATACGCCAACGTCTATCAGTTCGATAAAGCAGAAAACGTGACTGAACGGAGACGGCAATCCTTTGCCAATCAGCAGAGTTTCAATTCCGATACTGTCGTGCACATATAAGCCTTTTCTGCCGATGCACCTTCGTTAGCATAGGTGCAGTGACTATCCTTCTGCATCGGAGCCCCATGCGCAGCAGGGTTCTGTCGTTTTAGACACACTTCAGGTAAACCCCTGTCTTATTCGGCCAGTGAGTTGCTCCACTGTAGCGTGTTGATTGGCCCTCACACACCTTCGAAGACGACGTTCACCTCTCACATCAATGGTACGTGGTGCTCAGTAGTTTTAGTGGCACGACACGTGCCTTCTTTCATTGGCTATGCGCTGTTGACGTCCAATGAGGAAGTGGTCACATTAATGCATATTACGGTATGTATCATTAATGCCAAAAAAATCAGAGACAATGTAACTTCAAATGGTTTCACGGAATCAATAGGTTCTTCATAAACAATGAAAGCCGACATAGAGGCAAGTCTTATTCGCTCTTTCTGTTAGTTCTCGAATTACACAGATATGATTTTTTGTATGATATTGCAGTCACTCTTAAAAGTCCATTTCAGTCTTACGGGCACACACGTGCAAGAATATGCAATTGCGTTGCTATATATTATGATTTAAAGCAGCATAGTTTATCGCGATTACTGCCCCGGGGGTACAGTGGTCTAAGCGCTGGATTCTTCTGATCATTCGTCCGAAATTAGTCCTTCCGGGTACGAATGTTTTGCTTGTCTTACGGCACTAGCACCCTTCCTTCCATGGATCCAGTGACCCAAAATCAGGAATAGGATACTGCTTATAGCCCATCCAGTTACTCACGGCGGTCGTTAAACTTTCAGTTAAAAAGTAAATAAAAATTCGCCATAAAATTTCGTATTCTCTCCATACTATCTACCAGCAAGTAATTGGACACCTGTGATAGCAAAGGAAAACGAAGTTTATTCACCTTCAATAGTTGGTGGAGCCTCCACGAGTGCCGATTACAGCTGCGACTTTCCATACCGCTAGCCGTCGTACAACCAGTTGTTGTACGACGGCTAGCGGTATTTTCTTCCACTCGGCTTGGAGAAGACAGGTCAGTTCCTTCACCGATTTCGGACGGTGGGGGCACCCCTTAAGTCGACGCTCCAACTCGTCCCAGAGGTGCTCGATAGGGTTAAGGTCCGGGCTCTGCGCAGGTCAGTCCATTTGATTAACCCCATTGTCACCATAGGAAGCCATGGTGGACCTCGCAACATGACAGGTGGCATTGTCATCCTGAAAGTAATATGGGTCCACCCCGTCAAACTGCCACAACATAGGAAGCGCATGGTCATCCAAAATGGTGCAGTGTTCTCGGCGTTGAGTCTACCAGGAATTGCGACCAAGGGTCCCGTGCCATACCAGGAGAAACACCCCCATAGCATAATTCCACTGCCGCCAAACTTCACAGTTGGCTAAATACATTCCGGCAGGAGGCGTTCTCCAAGCAGACGCCAAACCCAGACCCTGCCATCCGAATGGCAGAGGGTGAACCTTGTTTCGTCACTCCAGAGAACCTGTTTCCACTGTTCAACTGTCCACTGTCGACGTCCTTTTCATCACGTTAGCCGAGCCGCGCTATTGGACTTGGTGATCAAAGGCTTGTGGGGGGCAGCACGTCCATGGTAACCGAGCAGATGGGCTTCTTACAGATGGTATTCATCGAAAGAACACTCCCGGATGCCTGTTGAAACTCCTCGCGGATGTGGCCCATCGATGTGGTGCGGTTCTTCCGAACTTCTCTGGCCCGCACCCGTCGGTCTCTAACTCCCAGTTTTGTGGGTCTGCCGGGTCGGGGCACAATCCGACAATCCCCTCTCATCTTCCGCTTGCCACTTACGTAGGCCACTGTCGATTGTGGGTACTTCAACTTGCTGGATATGTCACGTATGGATCGGCCATTTCTGTGATACCCGACGATTACACCACTCTGGAAATTAGAGAGCTCTAAACTACGTGGCTTCTTGCATGCGACGTGTTGCGTTGTTGTTTCCCACACGACATATAACGGCGGCGGCCGTGACGTGTATGAGGACCGCAGATATCGTCGATTGCAGGGGTGTCCAATCACTTGTTGGTAGATAGTGTATTTCGCAACAATGCTGAAGTCATATCCGCTAGCATTATGTAGATCTTATTATTCCAAATGCTGGTAGATGTAAATGCTGTTACTTAGAGATGTGCCTATTTTCAATTCGCCCTATGACGTAGATTTTTGCTTCTTTATTCTGCACTGTGTACCATAGTGAGCATATACATACACTGCTGCTTTTGAAAATTTCAACACCAAGAAAGAGTCATGCTATTAAAAAAAAACATTATATCAGAGATTCCTTATATTATAGGAGATAAAAATTATATCAGAGATTCCTTATATTATAGGAGATAACTGATTAAATTTGTGGAGCTATACAAGATATTTTCGTTTCAAAACTCAGTATCGTGTAAAGGCACTTCGAGCAACAGTAACAGCTTCTACATAGCGTGCAGTTGAATGGAAAGGGTTTCTGCTATTGTCCTAGGGAATAGCCTTCCAGGTTTCTTTTATGCGAAACCAGAATTCAATCGTAGTGACTGTAGCTTAGCCAACGTTCCAGACATGTTCGAACTGTGACATATCCGGCGAACGCGTATCCAGGGAAGAAGCCGTGTCTGCCGTGCATGAAAGAGGTCCTGGACATTCCGGGGAACATGTGGCTAAACTCTGTTTTTCTGGAATATAACGCCCGGACAACTCTGAAGGAAGCGCCTCACCCCTGCTCCTAAAAAAACCCTGTGGAATCGCTGGCTATTGAGGGCTCACTTAATTCGTATCAGGCGAGATCTCAAATTGAACCCAATGGAGCTAAAACCTATGACGCTTGGTGTTGGGCCGGTATGACGCTGAAAAGTGCCGTTAACCACGATGTGTTTTAACACGTTTGCGCCTATCATGCTGCATCAAAATGAATAGTGACTCCTTAGAAAATACGGCCTGTTGCCAATTAGCAAGCCAATGTCTGTGTTTGAGACGCCATTGCAGCCTGAGGTGTCTGTAGTTGTGGGTCAAAGGAATTAGCAGCAATGTGCAACTGGAAACCAGTCTTCTGTTAATAAGAGGACGTCGAGGTGTGCTGGAGGGCAAAGCCTGACCTATGGCAGTGCTCTACTGCTGAGGTAACAAAACGAATGTCTCTGTGCGATCGATCACTGTCATGCGGTCGAGGTGCCTTTTATCTCTTGCAGTTGTGCAATTTTGCGCCCCGTTTCCGCGATATCTGTGCGTTAAAGATTAATATGACTAGTGACGACACGTTTGCCACACTGAACCGGCGTTTCGTGGTAGGAAAATCCAGCTTCTCCCATTCCGACAATCCTTCCTTGCTCAAAGTCGGTTAGGTGTTCTTATTCGGCGAGGGGGCATAAGAGACACAAGAAACACACTTTCGACTTAATTTCAGTTTTTAACTGATTGCAACATCTCGTTTATACCCAAGGCTGGACAGTTCGGAGGGCCTTGCTTTGAAACCGCATGGAAATTCTCACTGATATTTTAATCATTTGCATGTTCCAACCTTTTGGCCGTATCCTGTAAGTTTCAAGCTAATACCAGCAGTCTGTCATGGTGTTGCAATTTTCAAAAGCAGTAGTGTAAATGTATGCATTACTAAACTGTTTTATGAGTTTCGGAGTTCCGCTCCTCAAATCGAGATCTGCTCGCAAATTGAAGTTACGGATCCAGTCATATTTTACTAATGTATCAAACATCTTGTGACGTATATTCTAAATTAACTTTCCTTTTGAGTTTCTTTCCCTATATAAATCTTGAGTTATTCTTAGTTATATTTCACTCTTAACGTAATATCTTTTCTCTCAAATGAATACGTTTGGCAACACAATTGAGGTTGAATGCACGTGACGTATGCCTGATTTAAGATAAGAACGTGAGATAAAAACGACGACAAAACTGTTGCTTGAGAGCGTGTAAAGCGAGCGTTGAAAGAAAGCATTGAAAAGAGAGCTTTGTGTTAATAGCTGTGAAGCTGTGTGGTGTGTTTAAATATTGATAACGTTCTGTTATGGACGTGCTACAACCTCGAATAAAGCATCGTTTCTGTAAGTTTGACTTCTGTTGTTTACATGTTTCGTCTGGCCGTAAAGGTGTCATTTAGGAACTATTTCCTCTTATGGTTATGCTCTTAAAATAACGTAGAAGTACGAAAAGACTACTTCGTTATAATGGCGCCCGAACTTTCCGGATGACCCGACCGTTCAAGATCTCGCATTGATGTGATGTTCTTTCCACACCGCGAGATAGGAAAAATAAGAGAATCCCTTCTCCAGCGCTTCGAAAAATAAATGTGTGTGACGTTGCATTCCACACACCAGATTGACTGGGAGTTCTCAAGTGCAGGTTCTACAAAGGATGGCTGCTTGCGACAATTCATGGTCACGGCTGACCCGTGGGCCATGCCCCCGGCCTTCTTTCGGGGGGGGGAGGGAGGAGACGTGCCTGCCCAGCAGGACGCACACGACATAAAGGCAGATAGCAGCAATAAGGAACGTCCGTGTAGCTCAATTAGCAGAGCGACTTATTCCGGAATGAGGGGTCACGGGTTCGAAACCCCGGCGTGGACAAAAGTGACGGAGAAATTTACTTCGTTATAATCTCCAATTTAGTGACCCCGACACACAACTAGACCTCCTCCGACATCCTCCACACGTCTCACATGAGGTCTTTTGTACACTATGATCGTTAAATTTTTCTTTTTCAGGAATTGCTTAATTTGGTCCTTTCATGATTTCCTGGATTGAGAAGGCATGTCTTAACTTCATTGCAGTAAGAGAAGGCATTTCCTCAAGACTGTAGAAAAAAGTCGTTGTTCCCGATTTTCTAACTCAGTCCTTCCTGCACCTTTTTTCTGCGACTTGAGCTGAACAAATTTTCTCAGAATCCCATCACGTATCCCTTTAACGCAGCCAAACCACCTCAAAGTATTTATGTTTACTATTTTAGCAACATTTTGGTAAACATATACACCTACAACACACATTCATTCCGCATATCATAAGAACGCTCCTTGCCACAATCCCTGCAGAAGTAACACGTCATTACTCTAGCGCACAAATAATTCTTACGAGTTTCCTACAGTATTCAGGTTTCATTACTTTCATCAGAATAAGAAGAATCACACTTTCATACCCAATCATTCATTGCCCTTTTCGACAACCCTCCAGCCCTGTGAAATTCTCCTAAGGCAGCTATGACTTTCAAATCTTATCTTATCTGCTTTGTGAATATTTGAACTCATTCATCTTGTGTGTGTACCGTTTAGACTGACCTTGCAGTGAGATCTAATAGTTCCTTTTTCAAAAATGGACTTTGGTTTTCTCTTATTTATGATTACGACCAACATCCATTCGATAATTCAAGCATTCATTCCTTTACCCTGTGTTTATTTCAATGTCTCACTTACGTATATTAAAAATGGCATCCATAAGTTTCATTTAGCTGCAAAGAGTGATAAAATGGAATCCAGGGGTGTGAGACGAAGAATGAAATAGCAAAATAAGGATTGGATAAAGACTGAAAGGTAAGGAGCATGCAAAACATCTATAAAGGTATAGAAGCTATTGCGAATATATTGATCTTGCGACTGAACAGACTCAGAAATCTCCTTTAATAATTCACTGAACAACAAAAATAAACTTTTTATTTGTTACAGAACCTGCATATGTCGAATCATACAGTATTTGTCATGCTGATTACAAATCTGCTTGATAAATTATGCTATCGGGCATAGTTTTCGAGTAACCTGTAGTTTCATTTTGGCATGAATATTTCTCTAGAAGCAAGTAATTACACTTATCTTAAAAAGTAGTTATTTTAGATTCTCTTCTGCACTATGGTTGTACTACATCCGTTTTTAGAGTCCAACAGTAATCAGCTAGCATTTTAGGTCTCCATTTTCTTTTTAGCGGTTTTCTATGGTACATATATCCTGATGAAAACGTTCTTCGTGCTCACTACTTACAACCCCAAAATTCTGTGGAAAAAAAGTCCAGATGCGAGTGAAGGAAATTTATTTTAAGAGACAAATTGCATCCCAAGGCCTTAAAGAAGCTCATTAACAAGATCTTTATAATTGTTTACCTTCAGGTTACCTAGAAAGTTCGGTACCACACCTTTAAATGGCTTCCGTGCAGCAGCTTCAGTCTCATTCAAAGGGCCTTCAAATGCAAGATCAAACATGAGTTCCCTTATTTGTGGATCAATAAAAATGTCTTGTTTAATTTTGGCTTCAGATATTTTGGGGAACATGTTCGTTAGAAAACGAAAGGCTTCTCTATCTTTATTCAATACCTGTACAATTTGTTTTATGGAACCCAATTTGATTTGTGGTAAGTATACGTTCTGAGGACTTACTAAAGACTCAGCAAGAACATTTTTATTACTTTTAAATAAGTACTCTCTTTTACGCTACGTCTCTTTAATGCAATGAGAATTGCTGTCCCTACTGTTAGATTCATAGAGGAAGCAGCAGTATTTTGTGTATCCGAGTTGTAGATCAAGGAGTAAACCTATCATTTTAAGATTGCCACAAAGATTCCACGAGTGTCTTTTGCACACTATACTTTGAAGCAACAGTTTCATATTTGCATATGCTTGTTTCATGTATGCATTATATGCAACAGGTACTGAGGGATACATGTTTCCGTAATGAAGAAAGACAGCTTTTAAGCTTGTTTTTGGAGAATCTATAAAAAGGCTCCATTCTTCAGGTCTGTGTTGCTGTCCTAAGCCTTCAAACAATAAATCTATATCATTGCAGTACACAAGATCATGACTCTTTCAAAATAAGTGTTCAAACTTTTGCTGTCGTCAACGAAAACTATATGATTTTGTACTTGGTTGTAAAAGATTCCATCCCTTCAATCTTGAAGCCAATATATATGGTCTGACTTTTTGCTAAATGAAGCTCACGAACCAGATCATTCAATTCTTCTTGACTTATAAGATGAGGCACAGAACCTTCCGATAAATCAGGGTCTTGTTGTACTTCAATATCTTCTTCGCTGTGAAAATCTTTTTTCATCAGTATCACTATCATCTAAAACTCCATGACTGTGGAGGTACAGGAACAGGAAGGTCTAGATCATGAGGCCGAAGGAATACTGGGATACTGAATCGTGTCTTTGGTCTTAGCTGTAATTCCAGATATCTCAGTGATGCAGAAATAACAGTCTGTTGAGTGGTCTTTCGGTTCTCGCCAAACCAATGGTACCGCAAATGGCATTTGACGTCGTCCTTTCAAACAGCCAGTCAACAAAGTTGCACATGAATTGCAACAAATCTGAGGCGCTCAAGATTGATCTTCATCACCCAATATGCACTAGAAATAAAGTTCATTCGACTTTCTAATCAACGGGGTGAAATGTCGCATTTGAGACTTTAAAGTAAATTGTCCACAAATGTAGCAGAAACTGTTTGGATGGTTCACATAAGTACGCGGAATTATTTAATGTACACTTTGCGCAATCCACACTACTTTTCAAAACCACGAGAAAATGCACGTCCTCCAATGCCAATTAAACGCATTGGAATGACAAAAAATCTGTTTTGATTCCCCTTACCAGAAATAAGGAATTTCGCAACAGGAAGTAATAGCGCCAGTATGTCTGCTCTCAGAGACACAGCTATCCTGACTGCAGAAAAATGTCTCCGTTGGGAAACATAGGGAAATTATTTTACGTAACACAACATTCGACCCCAGCAGAAAATTTCCATTACAAGAAATTGAAGCCCGGTGAAGCATACACAACCGCTAAAGTTTTCTTTAGAACAAAACCATTGCTGTTCAGTGATAATCTGTTACAGTCCAGAAGTTAAACTCTTATCTGTGTTATCATACTTCTATTTATAATTCCGCTTCAAAAATACTTGTTTCGTTAAGCCATCTTTGCATGTCATCAGCTCGTCTCTACTTAGAAAAGAAGAAGAAATATAAAATCCTGAAAATGTTTGGTTCATAATACAAGTTAGTAAAATCATGCAATGCATTGATTTTGATACGCTTTCCAATATATGTACTAGAAATCATTACTCAAGCTATTACTCAAGTTATGAGGAAAATGGCTGTGGAATAAATCTCACCCCTGTACCCTGACCTTTGATCCATTTGGATGATATTGAACAGAACTGGTTCAGTATATCTCCGAAATAACATGATAAAGGTTTGTCTCAATCGAAGCAATTTTACGGAAGTTATGATGCATAAGCGCTATGGAATACATCCCGCTCCTGTGTCCTAACCTTCCACCCCATTTCGCCCATTTTCAATAGGATTCGTTCCCAGGAAGGTCCCTACAACATACCAACATTTCATCCAAATCGAAACATTTTTACGTAAGTTATGACTCGTAATGGCGATGGAAGTGATTCCATTCTTATGTCCTGACCTTTGACCCCCATTTCACCAATTTTCAATAGGGTTTGTCCCCAGGTGGTGCCCTACCACATACTCAAATTTAATCGAAATCGAACTTGTTTTACGTTAGTTATGACGCATAAGATCAGTGGAACAGATCCTGCTATTATGTCCTGACCTTTGACCCCATTTCGTTCACTTTCAACAGGGTTCCTTCGCAGGTGTTCCCCCACCACATACTAAAATTTCATCGAAATCGAACGATTTTTATGCGAGTTATCGTGCGGACGAACATACGCACACAACGCGTGACGTAATGAGGCAGATGGGAATCGCGACCATCTGCTAGCAAGGTGTCACGTCATAAAACTTTAACAGTATCAACAAACAACACGTGACGTTATGAGATAGATGGCATGAACGCGCGCCAACATCTAATGGGGCGACGCCATGACAACCACGCTTGGAATACGTAATATTTTCTAAAACATAACCATAATTATGCAATCCAACATTTTTTTGTCTGCTGATGTCATGAAAATACAGACCAAGCCATCTTTTTTCTGGACAATAAATGTGTTCACAAGGATGAAAATTTGAACATCGATTAAAATAGCTTTATTTTATAACTTGGAATACTTAATATTTTCTAAAACATAACCATAATTATGCAATCCAACATTTGTTTGTCTACTGACGTCATCAAAGTTCAGGTCGCGCCATCCTTTTTCTGGTTTCAACACCACCAGAAGAAAAGTTTTTGATTTTTAATTAATTGTGAAGGAAATGTGTACAAAAGTTTTTCCATTGGAAGTATAGGAAGCAAAATTACTTGACGTCCACCTTAATAATATGGGATAAGAGCGATGGACTGGATCGCAATCCTATGTCCTGACCTTTCACCCCATTTCGTCCACATTCAATGGGGTTCGTCCCCAGGTGATCCCCTACCACATACTGAAATTTCATCGAAATCGAACCAGTTTTACGCACGTTATGACGCATAAGGGCAATGGAATGCATCCCGATCTTATGTCCTGACCTTTGACCCCACTTCACCCATTTTCAATAAGATTCGTCCCCAGGTGGTCCCCTACCACATAGGAAACTTTCATTGAAATCGAACCATATTTACGCAAGTTATGACGCATAAGGGCAATGGAAGGATCCCGCTCCTACGTCGTGACCTTTGACCTCATTTGTCCCATTTTCAATAGGGTTCATCATCAGGTGGTCCGCTACCACATACTAAAATTTCATCGAAATCGAACCATTTTTACGCCAGTTATCGTGCGGACGGACGGACAAAGCTGGAGCATATACGCTTCTTCAACCTACAGTTGGAAAGCGTAAAAAATGAAAAATGTGAAAGCAAAGAAACTTTTCGCTGTTTTGTAACCAATTAGAAAAGGAAACAAGAAAAATATGATTCAGACGTGCAAATATTTGTTATATAACACTTTTTTCTGGAGAGAACGTAACATACACTAAGGTCACGATTGAAATCGTGGCACATAGAAAACTTATGACATAAAACTATGGAAAACGTTCGACAATCCAAAACCTTGATTTCATAAACGATGTAATTTAAAATGGCTGTCTTGAACATTATTAAAATATATACATTTGAGGTTTATTTCAGAACTCTAATTACATAAAACACGAATCAAGAGATCCATATATCTCTGTTTCAATATCACAGAATCATCCAAAAATATGATTCAGCATTCGATTATTGTCATTTAGAGAATTTTCTGTATTGTTCCCTGAGTAATATTATAAAGGTGCAAACAGCGCCGAGCCTCCTAAGGTCGGTGAATGAAACCTGGTGATCAGAGTGTCCCCAGAGAGGAAACATACCATGAAAATTTAATTCCGAATATTCAAAGTAGTAGTTCAAATTTAAGCCTTTGAATATGGAAAACCTGTGTTGCACCTCAAATATCTTCTTTTTATTTAGGCTTTCCAACCGTAGGATGAAGAAACATATATGCTACAGCTTTGTCCGTCTGTCCGTCCGCACGATAAGTCGTGTAAAAATGGTTCGATTTCGATGAAATTTTAGTATGTGGTAGGGAACCACCTGGAGACGAACCCTATTGAAAATGGGCGAAATGCGATCAAAGGTCAGGCAGGACATAAGAGCGGGATTTATTCCATTGCCTTTATGCGTCATAACTTGCGTACATATGGTTCGATTTCGATGGAAATTTAGCATGTAGTAAGGAACCACTAGGGACGAACTCTATTGAAAATGGGCGAAATGGGATCAAAGGTCAGGGCAAAGGAGCGGGATCCAATCCATTGCCCTTATGCATCATAACGTACGTAAAAATGTTTCGATTGTGACAAAACTTCATCATGTTATTACCAAGGTATTGTGAACTGGTTCCGTTGAATATCAACGAAATACGGTCAAAGGTCATGGCACAGAAGCAAGATTTATACCTCAGCCATTATTCTCATAACTTACGTAAAAATGCTTCTATTGCGACAAAACTTTTGTCGGCGTGTGTTGCTGTTTTCTTGTGCTGGTGCTTTTTGCTTTGTGTGTTGCTGTTTTCTTGTGGTCGTGCTTTTTGCTTCGTGTGTGCTATATTTCGACTATCTACCTTATATTTTGTGTGTACGGTATCCGTGAAGGAATCGCCTTTGCTTCTGTGCACCTGCCGAGTTGGTAAGTGACTTATTTGATTTTCAATCTTTATGTTACTTTTCAGCTACGTTTGCTGAATCTAGATCTCTTTTCGCCATTGAAAATGGCGACTTCTGGAGACGACGATGATCGAGCTCTCGTTTCGGGGAATTGCTGATTCAGCAAGCCCTCTTTCTATTGGTGCAGTCGTCCATTACATGCCTCGTTCTTCTAGCCCCTCCTCACTGCGGCGTTCTATTGCTGCCCAGTCTGCTCTTCCCAGCGGTACTACAGCGTCTTCCCCTGTGCCTGTAGATGATGCTATGGACCTCTTACAGTCCGTTGATGCTCCACCTTTGCCGCAACGATCGGCTGCCTCTTATGCCGCCGTTTCCTCTTCTATTTCCGGAGCTTCGCACTTGAACTCTTCCTCTAATTTACGTTAGCTAACGATGACGTGTGATGATGACGCTATATCTGTTGACTTTTCATCGAGCTTTTCATATGGGCAGCACTTTATGAAGACTGTCCCATGTGGAGTTATCTTCCGGAGTCTGCCAAATACAGAACTCACGGCATATAGTGCTGCTCTACGTAAGATGTTTTTCACCTCAGGTAATCACTCACGTTGGACGGCGGCCCAGATAGGTGATTGCCTATTTTTCTAAACCTGGGTAAGCCCTTCTTGTAGAGATGAAAGGTCTGTCCGTTGGAGATCAACATCTCTCGGCGGAACCACTCACGCAACTCGCCGTCCCAGTCAGTTTTTTCCTTGTGCCACCGGAAGTCTCAGACAATGTGCTGCTGCCAGTTGTCTATCGATTTGGCCGTTCCGTCGGATCCATGACTACTTTTCCTTCTTTTTTTTTTTTTTTGATTGGAGGTTTAACGACCACCGTGAGCAACTCAATGGGCTGTAAGCAGTCGCCCGTCCCTAATTTAGGGTCACTGGTTACAGGGAAGGGATAGAACCAGTGCCGAAAGACAAACACAATATCCATGCCTCACCTGGATTCGAAACCGGACCCCGTTCGGATGAATGATCAGAGGCCATCGCTTAGACCACTGCGCCACCGGGGCGGCTTTTCCCTCCTTTCCGGACACACAGGAGGATCGCTACTTGCGCGGCGGCTTTCGGCGCCAAGTGAGAGTGGTCTTCCCAACTTATGATGACATGCGACGAGTTCCTCCGCACCTCAATGGGCGTTGCGGGCCCCACTTCCGTCAAATTACCATCATGGTGGGCACTGCCTGTCCAGTTTGCAGTGGTAGGGGCACCCTTGGGCTCTGTGCCTACTACTTGCCTCCACCGCCCCTATCTCGCCGGTACAGCCTATTCTTTCTACCTCTAGCCCTCCGTATTCGTCGGCGCATACGTCGGATCAGTGGTTGTCGACTTATGACAAAAGTATTACTAAAGCCTTTCGTCAACGCGTGACTTCATCTTCACATCCGTCGCGAGCGATGATGGAAATCAGCCACCACCTCCATCTCTCGATCTTCCAGCCGAGGGCATTCAACAGCCACCTCCTACGTCTTCCTTCTCTGCTAAAATTCCTCCTGCTGCAGCAGACCAAGTGGCCATTGCTGCATCTTCTGCTTCTGCGGTTGTACATGACACCACCACTGAATCTCCTACGTCTGCAGTCATTCATGGCGCCACTGTCTCCGGCATCTTTAAAGCACCTGAACTTCATTCTCCGGCCTCTACACATCTTCTCGGGTGCCCTAGGCGATGTCGGTCAAATCGTAAGCGTGCGCAGAAATCTCGTTCTTTGCCAGCCACATCTAGTCAGCGACACCGTTCTTTTAGTGATTATATTTCCGCAGGCTCCACGACCTCGGATGTGGATGTCAGCGGCGCAGATCCGATCTCTCAAGAAGCTTTTCTCCGCCTAATGGATGAACTTTCTCTTTCGCAGACTCCCGTCCCGAGAATGGTGTTACATACCTTTCTCACTTGTACTCGTTATAGTCGGATGTCTCGCACATTCTTACTTCCTGACTCTCAACAACTTCCGGAGGTTGTGGTGCAAACGCAAGAAATATGCGAGCACATTAACGCATTCCTACGCCACTGGGTAGCTCGGCATGATCCCGGAAATTCTTCAGCCACCTTCATAAGCTGAAAGACGCTGGCCGCCCCGGTGGCGCAGTGGTCTAAGCGATGGCCTCTGATCATTCGTCCGAACGGGGTCCGGGTTCGAATCCCGGTGAGGCATGGATGTTGTGTTTGTCTTAAGGCACTGGCTCTCTCCCTTCCCTGGAACCAGTGACCCTAAATTAGGGATGGGCGACTGCTTATAGCCCATTGAGTTGCTCACGGTAGTCGTTAAACCTCCAATTAAAAAAAAAAAAAAAAAAAAAAAAAAAGACGCTGCCGATAAGCTCCTAGAACCACCGATGCCTCCGTTCAAAGCAGTGACTTTGAACTGACGGGGCTTTAGTTCCCCGCTAGCGTACACGCTAGCCCAGGATGACCTTACCTCTCTGCGTGGGGATATTCTGCTGCTCAAGGACACTAACTGCTTGTCGTCCACACCATTCCACCTATGGCGGAGCTGGGATTACTATTTCCATCATACATTCAAGCAATCTCAGACCGGTGGTGTCGCCATTGGGATTCGCTTTCTATTCCGCCAAGAGATCTCCTCATTGCACGTACACAACCTTGCCACGACTACCTTCAACGTCTCACCTTCCGTCTTCAAGGCCGAAGATATCTGATATTTAATATCTACGTCCCATGCACTTCACCGTCACTTACCGCTTTATTCTTGACACTGCGTACCGCCCTTCAGTTAGCGTTTCCATCTAACAATGTTCTGATTGGAGGGGATTACAACTGTACACTGCACCCTGCTCTGGATCGCATGCCTTATACCACCGAGTATTGCCATCGGCTTGTGAATCTGCTCAGTACCCTTGTTGCAGACTTCGACCTCACTGACGTCTTTCGTCCCCTCCATCCAACAACCTTATCTCATACGTGGCGGTGTTTGGCTACGTCTGTTCTCACCTCGGCACGACTAGATCGCTTCTACATCTCTTCTACACTCCTCATAGTGGTGACGACCTGCCAACACTCGCCGGCAGCTTCCTAGGACCATTGTGCGGTCCAGGTTGCCTTTGGCCATTCTTCATATCAGCGTTCTGGGTATCATTCCTGGACGTTCGACTCGACAGTACTAACCGATCCAGACCTTTCCTCTCAAGTCCGAAAGCTTCTACAACACTTCCGTTATGGACTCTCCGCTGCGCCTTGTGCAGTTACGTATTGGCTGATGGTTAAGGCGCACCTCTTGGATCTTCTCAAACGTTCCTCCTTACGCATTCACACCCAACGGAAAATAGAGGAACAAAATATCCGCCACATTCTCTCTCATCTTGGCGTCACTCATTCGATCTACCCAGCCTATATGGCGGACTTCCGAGCGATATTGGAACCACGCGCCCAGCAAGCCATCCTTCGCTTCCGTCTGCAGCATCTTGCTCCGGAGGACTGTGCTTACGACTCCCTTTCTTCGCTTGAACCTCAACGCCGCTCCTCGCATCATCTCCGTTTTCTTCGCCAGTCAGATGGACGGATTGTCTCAGCTCCCGACGCTCTCTGCTCACAAACTCGTAGCTACTTTGCTTCCAAATTTAGTGAAACTCCTCCTTCTTCCTCCTCTGCTGTCTCTTCTCTTCTCTCTTCCCTTCCTCAAGCACCTTCTCATCTCTTAGACTCTCTCACCCAACCTCCCACCTCTTCAGAAATACGGTCCGCCTTCCGTTCTCTGAATTCCCGCGCCGTTCCTGGGGCAGACGGCTTCACCCACTCCTTCTATCTTGCTTTCTTTCCAGCTCTCCTGCAGTTTTTATTCACTGCTTTTCTCACCGCTTTTACGTCCTTTTCTCTTCCAAGGAGTTTTACTCTTGCCCACGTCGTACGTTTTCCTAAGAAATGGATCTCCTTAACCTGGGAAACTGGCGGCCCATCTCTCTACTAAATATTGATTACAAGTTTTATACTAAACTCTTATCCTGTAGACTCAACTCTATCCTTCCCTATCTTCTTTTCCCTGACCAGACCTATACAGTTCCTGGTCGGACCATTTCCTCCAATCTCCATCTTCTTCGTAACCTTGTCCATCTTGCTTCTACTAATCGAGAATCGCTCGCGCTTCTTAACCTAGAGCAGCGCGGTGCGTTCGATTACATTTCCCACTCCTATCTTTCTCTTACTTTCACTGCCTTCGCCTCCCCCCTCCATTTTTCTCCACTCTTCTTGCCCTCTATCGGGAAACAGTATTCCACGTCAAGAATATTGCATTTCTTACCGCCCCCATCCGGTTTCAGCGTGGCATCCGGCAAGGTTGCTCGCTGTCCGGTCAATTATTTGCCCTAGTGTTTGAGCCGTTCCTCAGATTTTCTCATCGTGCTCTGCTTGCTGCACTTCCTCCATTAACAGCCACTACTCGGCACTTCAGCGTAACATATTCGGCGTACGCAAACGATGCCACCTTCTTTGTCCGACATAACCAGCAATTCGCCATACTCGAGAGTTCTTACCAGCTCTACGCCTCCTGCTCCAGCGCAGCACTAAACACTACTAAATCACTGGTTTCTGGTCCGGTTTATGGTATACCCGCACGGATACTTCGTGGGGTACCACCTGGGCCGATACCACGCACAAATTCCGTGGCGTCCATCTCGGCTTGCCGACCACTGCACTTCGCGCCAATTGGGACGCGCTTTTACCACGTCTCACTCGTTCCATGAATTTTTTGGAGAAATGCACAATGCTGCACCTCCCATTTCACCAGAGCCAAACTAGCCCGAACCTACCTCCTTTCACTTTGTCTCCACGTCTGGACTGTTATCAAACTTCCCGCCTGCTACCTCCAGGAGGTCACCCGATTGATGTCCCGGTTGATCTGGTCGCATCATCACTGGATTCGAGTGTGTACTCTCTGTCGTCCGGTGTTCACGGAAGGCATCTCGCTCGTCGATGTTGCGCTATACTATCGAACACACCATGTGGTTTCCATGCTACGGATCTATAGTGCATCGCCTTCTCCAGTTCAGCTTACCTTGGATGTTATGATTTGTCCTCGCAAACCCAGATTTTCCTTTGTTACTTTTGTTCTGATGAATCACTTCCCATTTCTGCACTCCCGTCTTTCTTCTTTTTATTCCGAGGTACTTTCTTTACTGCGTTCTCTATCAATTTCCCGTTCTCCCCCGGCTCCACCTCTGAACTTCTTGGCCAAACCTTGTTTTACTGCTCCACTATCCATCCTCCCGATGCTCTCGATTTCTTTGACCTGTCATGGATCCCCGCCGGGGTCGTAACAGTCCGAGATCTCCTCACCGAAAGCCTTTCCTGGAAATCCTTCTCCAAGCTCTCCCCATCCTTCCTCGCTCTTCCGCTTTTCTTTCCCTTTACGCCGATCTCCTCTCCGCTATTATCCATCTTTATCCGGCCCTAGCCACCGCCACTGGACTTCTTTTTGTCCCTTCCGCTTCTCTCCCCTCCCCTTTTTCCTCATGTTTCGGGTCTCCGCTCTCCCTCTCTCCAGGTTCACTGTCTCCTTTCTGTATCATTTTCTACGTGATCCTTCTAACGCTTTGCCTCTACCGATTCCAGACGTCCCAACTGCAGCCTTGCCATGTGTGTGGTCGGCAGGAGCGTCGATTCTGTCCACACCCACTGAACGAAACTTCCAATGCCAATTTCTGCATCGTCGCTTGCAAGCACCAGCGACTCTATTCCGCATGACACTCATCCCATCGCCTGACTGCTTTCTATCCAGCGGCCGCAAATATCCCACGCATCTATCTGCATTGTCCGGTTCTTCTACCTCTCCTATATCTGGCATTCCAGGTGGTTCAACGTATTTGTGTGCCTGATCTACCGATCTCAGCGTATTCCACGCTCCATAGATCCTTGTCTCCACCATACCTGCTGTCTGCACTTACATCTTCATCTTGGTGAAACATGTGACATATTCCTATCATCTGCAGCTCCGCTAAACTTCACCCCCTCCAACCCTCCACCAGGCAGGGGATTCACTCTGCCGGATTTTCCGCGTCCGACTCCTCTTCAGGTTACAGCTCTCATATGCAACTGCATCCGCTGCACAACGCCTTGCTCAATTCCTACACGTCTGGTCTCCACACCTGCCCTGGTTCACCACCCCTCCTGGTAATATTCGCCTTCTCCCATGACTGTACCGATCCACTGGACTGCCTTGGTGAGCGTTTCTACCATGGTCTCCTCTCTCCAATCAGCTCCGACCTTTCATCGTTTGTCTGCTTACAATACCACGGCCTGTGGGTCACCCCTCCACACACTGGCAGATCCGCCAGCTGAACTGTCATCCTCTGGACCGTCGTGAGCCATTCTGACTCTGCAATAGTATACTTTCCTGTAAGCTCCCCAGGTGGGTGCTATCACATTCTTTCCTTCCGGTTAAACGTTCTAATCAGCATGTTTTCTCATGTATTTCACATATTGATACTTGCGTTTTTTCAAGCGTGACTCCCTAATATGTGGTATATTTTTCACGTTGTATTCTGCTTCTTTGTTACTGCATTTACTTTACCATTTCCATATCCAGCATTATGGTGTACATTCTGTTACTGTTGAACCTGTGTTTTACTTTCCAGTTATTACCGGTCTTTAAAAGTAGATCTTTTGTACATATTGTTTCCCACCTTTTACGTTAAAATTGTATGCCGCTTGTCGTAGATTTTCACAACACTCAATATTTGTACCCTATATCTGTGTGTACATGCCTCACACCTTTTGCATTTTCTATGTTTTATGTCCTGCTGTACATATTGTTGTTATGATGTCCTCCATAGGTGTCATTCTTGTTTTTTCCATGCATCACGTGTTCCCGTTGGGACGGACTTCCTGCTCCACTTCTTACACCTTTTGTATTCGCATTGTTGCACCGTTACCTTTATCTGTATATATCTATATTATGTGTTTGCATACTAAATCCGGTGTATTATTCTTCTGTACCTCCTGTGCATTTGTGTTTAAGCTCAAAATGTACCTTGGTGTCTCCTGGTAGTATTATTGATTAGTACCACCTGTGATTTTTCTATTTGTTGCTTCGTATGAACTGTTTTGCTCTCAATGTATTTCACAGTTATAAACAATTGGTACATTCCCACGCTGTAGTACTGCTTTTACCATGCTTTGTCTCTCCCGGTTTTGTTTTATTCTTGATAATATTGTTAATTCCTATGTCACTTGTTCTATTTACTATGTTTGCGTACCAGTGCTCCTTCCTGCAATAGCTGTTTCGACAATTTCACCATTTGTATATATTACTCTCGGACACTTGACATTTTTATTGTACATACCATCTATTATAACATTGGCACCTTAAATGTTCTGTGCCACCTGTAGCTTGTATATTTTAGCACTTAATAAACGGTTTTGACTGACAAAACTTTAGTATGTTATTCCTGAGGTATACTTTACCGATTCTGTTGAATATCCCCGAAATGGGGTCAAAGGTCAGGACACAGGAGCGAGATTTATTCCACAGCCATTATCCTCATAATTTGAGTAATAACTTGAGTAATGATTTCTGGTATGTTGTAAAGCGTATCAAAATCAATGCATTGCATGATTTTACTAACTTGTTTACGCTTTCCAACCGTAGGTTGAAGAAGCGTATATGTTCTCGCTTTGTCCATCCGTCTGTCAGCCCGTCCGTCCGCACGATAACTCGCGTTAAAATGGTTCGATTTCGAGGAAAATTTAGTATGTGGACAGTCTGGGGAGGAACCCTATTGAAAATGGGCGAAATAGGGTCAAAGGTCAGGACATTGTAGAGGGATCCATTCCATCACCCTTATGCGTCATAACTTACGTAAAAATGCTTCGATTGCAACAAAACTCTATCATGCTGTTCTGGAGGTACACTGAACTGGGTCTGTTGAATATCATCGAAATGAGGTTAAAGGTCAGGGCACAGGAGTGAGATTTATTCCACAGCCATTATCCTCATAACTTAACTAAAAATCCTTCTATTGCGACAAAACTTTATCATGTTGTTTGGAAGGTATACTGAACTGGTTCTGTTGAATATCATCGAAATGGAGTCAAACGTCATGGCACAGGAGCTAGATTTATTCCACAGCCATTATCCTTATAACTTGAGTAATAAGTTGAGTAATGATTTCTGGTATGTTGGAAAGCGTATCATAATCAATGCATTGCATGATTTTTCTAACTTGTTTAGTTTCCCCGCAGAACAAAATGCACGCTCTGTTTCGTGACTGATTTTAAAGTTTGCAAGCATGATTCGCATTTATTCCATTTTTCGGAAAATTTTTCATCATTGATCCTGTCATAGAAAGTTAAAATCTGTCAAGGCTGGAGGTTATTTATAGGTTTCTTCCAATGGAACTCAGGTTTATATGGGTTATTGATTCAAATGAAAACATTTAAGGAACTTGTAAAGAAAAGTATAGGGCGTGCAAGAAGCAGTTCTTGCAGCATAACTAATGGAGCGTTTCCATTAGTATTCAGAATTGTACATGGATTAATCCTAATGAGTCAACCAACAAACTAGATTATAAATAGAACTTTCTTATGCGACATTTATCGGAAACCTCTGTTTAACAAACTGGTGCCAGTAAATAGATATCATCTTAATAAGAACGATATCAATTCATAGAAGAGATAATTGTTTAATGTAATGTTGTTTCTCCCGATTCACAGATGACATTTCCTGTTAAAATTGTTAAAGAAGTGTGTGGACACGATGCCTCTGAGTAATGTGAGTGAATTCAAGAAGAACACAATGCAAACTTCACCGAGTGCATGTGCAATATACAACACATTTCAAATTATGTAGGTGAATAGTCTTACATAATAGATACTATCCTCGAAAGTAAAAATATCTTTCTAGTTTGTAATAGATACTATCCTCGAAAGTAAAAATATCTTTCTTTCCTTTACGGGTAACCATAGAGAAAGGAAAGGTTTGAGTCCTGTGTTCTTCACCAATTATTTGGAACATGAATTTTGTTAAAACGGAAAACAGGTAATAGCACCCTTATATTTAGGAATGTAATTCAAATGATGTTCAAAATTAAGTTCGCGATGGTTTTTTGTTCAAAATTAAGTTCGCGATGGTTTTTGAGTTTTATTTATAATCAGAAAATCAGTTTTTTTTATTACAGGTATCATTCCTGCTCTAGCCTTTATTTCATCAAATCGGTAATTTTTAAATTTCTACTGCTGCTTTTGGATTTATTCTTCTGACCCCGGAGTTTAGATATAGCACAGACAACACTAGATGACATCACGTCCATGCGTTTCAGCCTGTTGTTACATGCAATGTTTTTTTCTTTTTTTATTGGAGGTTTAACGACCACCGTGAGCAACTCAATGGGCTATAAGCTGTCGCACTTCCCTAATTTAAAGTCACTGGTTCCAGGGAAGAGAGAGAGAGCCAGTGCCCTAAGACAAATACAACATCCACGCCTCACCAGGATTGGAACCCGGACCCCTTTTGGACGAATGATCAGATGCCATTGCTGAGACCACTATGCCATCGGGGCGGCACAATCGCTTTTGGTATTTTTTGACAAAGACTGTGTTGAGCTTTGCCTTGAACGCCAGCATCGCACCCCATGTTAGAGTTGTGGCAAGTCTAGTTGTATATCGCCTGAAGCAGTCTGCTGCAGTAATATATCTCCTCAAACAGTTTGCTTGAGGTTTTATTGCTTTACAGAACTAGTTTCAGATTTCATGGTGGTCTTCTAGGACTCAAAAAGGAAGGTTGATGAATCCAGGGTATTCACAGAAATGAATGATCTCCGGCCAGGGATGAAAAAACAAAACAAATAGTGCCTGATGAGAGAGAACACTTGCATTGTGGGTAAATTTGAAATACATAGAAAGAAGTAACGAGCAGATGTGTTCCAAAGAAATGCACAATCTTCTCTAATCCTCACCCATCCTCACCCATGTAATTCGAAAGTATGCGTCTGCGATTCGGTGATAACGACTGATCAATGGACCGCAAATCGTTTCCCTTCAGCAGATGGAGTACAACATCTGACGGTCAATCATTCCATTAATTTAGTTGTTCCCCGAACCAAACTCAGATTCAAAATATTGACGACTTACGGCATTGTACACAGCTTTCTTACCGGAGGCCCAAAAGATTATAGCCGACATACTGTTTGTTAGAATATTTGTTCCGAAGAAACTAGAGACACTTGTTCGAATCATTAATTCACTTAATTTATCATTCCATACCTAGCAGATAATATTACTACCATGGACGTTGCCATGTTGCGTTTGTAAGAAACAGAATGGCGCTCTTTTTCTCAAAACACCACACAAAAGATCTAATAAAGCAATGCCTTTTAAACTACGCTAATAAATGGCACGGTACGATAACATGAAAACCCCCAGTGTCGTTTCTGGAAGAAACAAATGCCGGAATTATAACCACAATTCAATCCAATATTTTTTTAAAAATAAAATTAATATGTTTTTCGAAAAAATATTTATATGCGCCGCTCAACGAAGACTTACATTCATTCACGTCCAGTGGTGTTGGGAAGATGAAAATCAGTGAGTTTCATTTTATTTTGAGATTTAACCACCACTGTGAGCACCTTGATGGGGATATAAGCAATCGCCCGTCCCTATTTTGGGGTCACTAGTTCCAGGAAAGAGAGAGAACCTGTGCTGCAACAAAAACAAAACATCCATGCATCATTGGGATTTGAACCCAGATCCATCTAAGAATAATGATCAGAAGCCAGCGCTTAGAGCACTGCACGCTGAACTGTGAAGACGGCTCGAGGTGTCTGTTGATTAATCTTTTTCTGTATAATCGCCGTGAAAAGAAACATTTTTTCCTTAAGGGTTTCCTTCCTGTCACATTCACGAGGTTTTTTTTTCTCTGCCAGCAAGGGAAGCATATGCTGGTGAGTTGTTGTGGAACTGCAAAGCACATGGTCTAAGCCCTGACTTCTGACCATTCCCCCGAGATGTGTTAGGGTTCGAATTCCAGTGAGGCATGGATGTGTGCTTGTCTTATAGCACTGGTTTTCTCCTTCCCTGGAACCAGTGTCCCTAAATTAGGGACGGAACGATGCTTATAAGCCCATGGAGGGGATCACGATGGTCGTTTAACACAGAAAAACGATAATTTAGTCGAGTTAAGAAAATGTTTTTGCGTAACTTCAGGAGAATTCAATTATTCATCTCCATTAATTGCTTCTTCCTCAAGCTGTTGAAAAACATGTTAATTCATGCGCATCTGGAAAAGCATAGGAATAATCTAATGTACGTGTTGTCAAGTATTTACTGATAGTGTAAATAAACATTTCCCCGGTAAAACGCATACATTATGCATGCCGATTTAGAACATGCTTTCCTAAATGACTAAACCAAATCGGAGCTTATGGTTAATCAAGAGGCAGATTCCCACAATAAATGATGAAAACAGAGCTTGTAAATTTAAAAGCTTTTTTAAAACATATACGCGTTTTGAAATTTCTTTCACTGCCAGTAAGTAGCACCTGGTTGAAATATTTCAGAGTAGTTTTCATGCATAGTTTACAGTGTTCTCATAAAATTACCTAAACGTGTTCGGCATTACCTATTTATGCAGTAATTCTTATACATTTCCTCAGTGAAACATATCTTTTGTAGTTCGTCGTAAAAAAAATAAAAGATTTGAAAAAAGGAGACCAACAATATGAAACATACTTCACTGGGGAATTACACATCCACGGCGAATAAAAAATGCATGGAGAACTGAAAACATTGTCATAGAATAAAAGGTTTATATAGTGCATTAAAAATGCCTTGGTAAGCGGACTGGAATTAGAAATTCTCCAGACCTTAACGTTTCCTTGGGCGTTTAATCATAGTTACCATTTTCCTAAATTTTGCTTTTTTTCCACTAGGCATAAAATATCATGTAATATTTTTTGCTATCCAGTTAAACTGAAGATTGGCATTATTTTGCAACACAGTAATAATCCAAATTGAAAAAAAGAAGAGCACAACGAGGAAAGATATTCAAGCTGTAAAATAGCAAATTTCTTTTCAGTTTTAGTCTTTTCTTACGAGACAGTGAAACCGGTGCAGAAATTTTCATCAAACTGACGTTTTCATAAATGGATAATACTGTGCGTCACCAAGAAAACAAAGATTGGAAACTAAGAGTTCCTTGTTCTTTGAGTAATGAATAATATGTTAGGGAAGTTTCAGCGGGTTAAGTTACATGCAGTGATTTTGTACATCCCCAAGTTACTTTGAACTGGAAAAATTCTTCATGGCTCTTAAACTTCCTTAACTCCGTCTTCATCTCTTTTTTTTTCTTCGTACAGCATAAAAATTCAGTGCATCAAGTTTCGTATTTTATAGCTTACCTGGAAAAAAGCAGGAATACTGTTCCCGGAAGTCAACTGCAATGTTTTAGCAGTTTTTAAATAGATTCATAGTAAATAAAACTTCGACGCTGTAGCTTATAAGTGAAACTGATGTACACATTTTTCATTTTTTTCGATAACATGAGCCAAAACCAATTTTTAATTTACAGGATCCGCTGATATTCTAAACGCAATACAAAAGAATGGCGTAAGTTTCGTATTATTACTTATTACTGTTTATGTTGAGCATATAGGATTCCGCGCACATCAACGTTGACTACTTCTACCTTGGACAACAGATGTCATACGATCGTCACATCGAAGAAGTGATTAAGGTGCTAACAAATACTAGCTAAATGTGCATCATCAAAGCGCTTACAGTGCAGTATTGGGTTAGAAAGAAATTAATGTCCGATGACGAGGTAACAGAAGTCGAAGCCCCGGCAACGGCGCACACTGGCCACCGAGATTGCGGAGCAGCAGGTAGGTGGCTTATGTCAGTGACAGCCGTCAGAAGGTGAAAAGTGGAAGCGCCAGCCAACATGGAAGTAGGCAAGGAACACATCGGCCTTTACAGGTTGGATGGGTTTATTGTCAAAAAACAATAAAGAATTATAAACTGATCATCCACAGATAATTTTAATATACACTCAATGGACAAAACATTAGAAATAGCGCAAATAATAGCTTATATACGCCGAGGCATCGACACCACCAGATGTTGGAGGGTTTTTGAAGGCCTATTGAGCATTGTCCACAACTCAGCCGAGACGTCGGTCCAGGATCCGTGGATCTGATGTTCCGGTCCACAGCATCCCATAGGGCTGCAACGGAATTTGAATCTAGGGAACTTGGGGTTCCATTGGATGGTTTTAAACTCATATGAGTGTTCTTCGAGCCATTCTTGCGTATTTGCGGCCAAATGGGACGGCGCACTGTCCTGCTAAAACAGACCATCGGCCGCACGATGCGCAAATGCTATGAAAGTGTGCAGTATCAGACAACATACCTGGTAGCGAGCAGGCTATAATTCTTTATTGTTTTTTTTCCAGACACACTAAGGAACCTAATGTGTCCCATGAGAATGCTCTCAAAACCATTACAGAGCCACCACGTCTTTTAATAGAGCCGACCTGACACGACGGGGCCATGTCCTCATGCTGTTGACGCCACACCCGCACCCACTCGTTAGCTCGGTGCAGCTGAAAGCGAGATTCATCTTATCACACGATGCGGCGTCAGTTTCCAAGGTCCAGTTTTGATGTTCTCGGTACCAGGCGAGGCGTAATATCTGATGACGAGCAGTAAACAGTGGCACACGACTACAGCGTCGCTTCCCGTAGTCCAGAGTATGCAGCATGGCCCGTATCGTTCGATTGATGACGCAGCTTGGGATTCTGACATTGCACCTGGATGTAATTTGCGCGGCCGTTGCCAAGTAGTCAGTCTGTACGAGCCAGGATAATCTATGCCGATCTGGTTCATCAGTATCGTTTCATTGGCCACTGCTTGTTCACCTGGCGCTGGTACATCCGTCGACGGTATATTTGCGGTACACCCTTGATGGGTTTACTCTCAGGAACCCTAGGTTTCTTAACACTTGGGCCATAGAACGACCCACCTGCCTTTCGCCGACAATACGTCCACGATCAATATAGCTCAGATTACCACGTTTACCCATGGTCTTTGATTATGACACACTGTTGGGAAGCACTATTTTCTGCGGACTTACCGTCTTCTTTTAGTTTGGGTCTGTTGAGCTCTGCATGGTAAAGCCCATGTGAAATACTCATCGCTAGTAACTCTAATGTTTTGTCTCCTGAGTATACTTTCCAGTTTAGCAAAAACACCCTGCCTGTAATATTGTTAATCCAGCTTTCTTAAATCACAACAGATTCTTCCTACGTCTCAGGGTGACGCTGTTTCTTCACAGTGTGATTCTGCTGTCCTTTGTTGATAGTGTTTCTCAGTTCTTCATATAACCTGCTGGCCACCCAAAATGCAACACCAAGAAGGACACGACATAGCAAAGGCAGATTTACTGAACACGTAACAACAGATACAAAGATGAAACGATTGAGCTTACAGGCCCGTGCGACTTGCGGAACACGCGGACATCAATAGCTCCTGTGGCTCCCATGGCTCGCAATAACTGCCGCTACACGCCGCGGCATCGAACGAAAGAGGCTTTGGATGTGGGCTTGGGGTATGTCGGTCCAGGATGCTTCCACACGTTGCCACAGTTCATCAGACGTAGCCAGGGGTGGTGCTTGACGGGCCACTCGGTTGCCGATCAGTGACCAGACGTGTTCGATGGGCGACATATAGGGAAAACAGGTGGACTACGGAAGCAGTGACACCTGGTGGGCCGTGAAGAATTGTTGCACGATACATGCCACGTGCGGTCACGCATTGTCCTGTCGAAACGTGACCGTTGGCAGGTCCTGCAGGTAAGGGAGAACTACAGGCTCCAAAACGTTGGAGATGTAGCGGTGTCTTTTGAGTGTACCGGCGATGCGTACCAGAGAGGTGCGGGTGTCATAGCCAATTGCGCCCCAAACCATAAAGCCAGGCAACGGACCGGTATGGTGATGCAAAGTGCCGGCGTCATACAGTCTCTCGCCGCGGTGCCGCCACGCGCGGATCCGACGATCGTCGTGTTACAGGCAGAAGCGGGACTCTTCGTTGAATGCAGTGTCATGCCATTCCGTAGTCCGGGTGCGGCGTTCAACAGCCCACTTCCGCCGCACTCGCTAGTGGTGTAACGTCAATGGTAATTGGAGGAATGGGTGCCGTGCGATAAGCCCCCGCTCCTGCTGACGACGTCCAACGTTACGTGCTGACAGAGGTTGTTGCGCAACACACCCTAATTCCTGCACTAACGTTCGTGATGTGGCGGTGCTAACCGTTAATGCCCGCTGCACAACATACCGGTCCTCTCGTTCGGTGGTGTACCGCGGCTGCGGTAATCGCTCCCGTCGGTCCGCCCGTCCCTCCTGCACCCACCGAATCCATACTCGCCTCACTGAATCTGCATGTCGTCCCACACGGGCGCCGATGTCTCGGTACGATAAACCGCTGTCGCGATAAGCCACTATTCTTCCTCTGTCGAACTCCGAAACGTGCTGGAATGACTGCCGTATTCTGCGATGAGGCATCAGGAAGCTTCCCACGCACAGGTCCGGCAGCACAACACACTTCCACTACCTACACCATGCCTTTTGTGCACCCTTCTTATAGTGCTTCTTGGTGGCGTGCCTGGCTCACATGATTTGCACATGCCCTGCAATGCTAATCGTTTGCATTTCTTTTCGCGCGCGACGCATGCTGCGAATTTCAGGCCAATCGGATATAACCATCTTAGTGTTGCATTTTGGGTGGACAGCAGTGTATCTTGGCAGGGTCTTTCGGTCTGCTCATCGCTAAATGTACCCAATTTCTCCGGAAAACTGTCTGATGAGAAAGAGTAAAGTGTATTTTTAATAATGGCTGTCATTCTTAAAGTAGATTGTTTTGTAACATTTGCCTTATCAATTGCGTGTAGTTCTTTTGTATTTCCAAGAAGACCTTGAACTACTGATTCGAAAGATTTCTTCGCTTCTTCATTGGAGTTAAGTTTGCTTATGAAAGTGGTATCGTACAAACATCTTCCAATTTGTGAAGCAACAAAAATATCTTCTTTAAACTTTTCGTCGCTCAGTTTTGAAAACCATCTTCTTAAATATCAAAAACCATTTCTATTTTTATGCAAAGCTTGCATAAAATTCATAAACTCAGATTTATGTCTGGTCGAGAATGAAGTACTGAATCAGGATTCACAAATGGTGTGCACTTAGCATCTCGTATCATCTCGTGTTCTCACAGGTTTAGGTCACGTATTTCTGCATTTGGAAAGAGAAATGACAAATCTTTATATTTTCATGGTATGCAGGTTTCTCTATGTGTAAGTTTGGACATAAATGGATTGATGAAAAAGTTTAGATGACAACGAACAAACCTGAAGAACGGAGGTTACTTGTAGCCTTTTAAAGCAAGCTGAAATGTTGCTCTGTTGCATAATGGAAACGAAAACCCCTCAATCCCTGTGACTCATTCGGATAGCATGAACAAAACAAAGTAGCATGTCTGCTATAAGGAATGTAATAAATTAAAAGCTGGTCGTTATATGATAATTTGAGCTAAGCTCCTGCTCTGCGGAATGAAATTTGGACTAGGAGAAGTAGGTATATACACTGGCGGAAAGTGAAAAAATAACACCAAGAAGAAATAGCCGGACAATCATGAAATTTACATATGTTAATGGGGTCGAGTTTACATAGTTGTGATGTTAATTTTGGGAACAACCGATGAGCGCTTACGCTACAGCACGGCATAATATGCAAATTATCGTCGGTGGTATTTATGGAGTACGGCAAAGTGAATATAATCAGTCGTCGGTGTACGGACACGTGCGAAGACCCTGAAGAAGCTGCAATGCCTAGACATGGAAGACGTGTACGATTTCAGCAGTTATCGGACTTTGAGCGAGGTCGGCTGGTCGTATCGTCGTATTGCGGAGCGAATTGGACGGGAAGTATCGGTGGTGGTACGATGGTGGCGTAGATGGTCCGAGGAACATTCACACACGAGAAGACGTGGTACCGGGAGTCACAGACGGACTGATGAGTGGACCGATGGACGCATAAGAAGAGCGGCGTTGTCATGCAGAACATCCACTGCGACGCAAATCCAAGCTGCCGTTGCACCTGAGGTGACTGTGCGAACAATCCGCAACCGTCTATTGGATGCAGGACTACGTGCACGTGTGCTTCTGGCATGTGTACCTCTGACTCCAGCCCACCGTCAGGAACGGCTGCAGTGGTGTCGCCAACGTCTGCACTGGAGAACGCAATGGCGATCTGTCGTGTTCAGCGATGAAAGCAGATTCTGCTTGGGAGCCTCCAAAGGCAGCATGCGTGTTCGCAGACGCAGAGGGGAGCGTTTCCACCCTTCTTGCATCCGCTAGCGACACACACAGGGCCTAAACCTGGTCTCCTGGTGTGGGGGGCGATCAGCTATCACTCCCATACACAACTAGTGTTTGTACCGGGTACGTTAAACAGCACCTCCTACATCAACATCATTATTCAGCTCGTTGTTGTGCCATTTGTAAGGTCGGTCTATCGTGGTGTTTTCCAGCAAGGTAACGCACGTCCACACACGGCACGTGCAATGCAACATGCACTTCAGGGTGTGAGACAATATCCATGGCCTGCACGTTCACTGGATTTGTCCCCCATTGAGCACGTGTGGGATTTTATGGGACAACGACTTATCCGGTCTCCACGGCCAGCCACGACCATCCGCAATTTACGCGTCCAGGTTGAGGATGCTTGGAACTCAATACCCCAAACCCTCATCCAACACCTGTACGACATACTCCATGCCAGAATTGCACAGTGTGACGCAGTTCATGGCTGTTGAACCCCGTACTAACCATGTTACATGGAAATGTTATTTTTCAGTTTACCTGCAAACACAGCTGTATTTTGCCATAATGTTTTGATCACATTATCCTCTGTATTCCGTTATTATGCTGTATAAATTTCGTTTATATCAGACGTTTTCTTCTTGGTGTTCTTTTTTCACTTTCCGCCAGTGCATTTCAAACAGTATTCGCCTTCTTCGGAGAGAATAACGAAATCGTTTCTGGTGATGGAATAGAGATATAGGGATATCTCAATGATCCACTTGTTTCATTAGAGATAGAATATCTGTATACTGGAATTTATTTTTACACTTTTCTTTACTACCCCCTCAATTTTTGCAAAGACTGAAATAACAATCTTCAAAATGACTAAATGTTTCATACCAGATGATGTTAATAGTAAGTGGCATCCTTTTCTTCTCTCCTTTAATCCATGCTTTCAAAATTTTGTAGCATGTTGCTTTGCAGCGCACCTGCTGTTTCTGACCGTTGTCTTGATCTTCCAGGTCAAACTCGAAATACAAATTTGTTTGGATGCATTAGTCGCACATAAGCTCTGGGATTTTTCTGTAGACTGTCCACATACGGAACAAAAATGATGTGGTGAATTTACATAGCCGTGACGCTAAAACTTTTCTATCTCTTGTGACCGCACAGTCACAGAAAAACAAACGCATTTAGAAAAAAATAACAAAAAACATCAGTCCTATACCTATGCAAATGAATACTAATAACAGCGGCTAGCTGTAAACAAGATGGGCAATGATAGGTAATGGCAAATAGGTAGCCCTCCGGCAAAGAGGTTTTTGAAAAAGAAGGGTTCGCATGTGCGCTTTGTACGCACGTCGAACGAATAGACAACATGTAGTCTCGCTTTGCCAAACCAGACAGATAAGTGTTGTATACAACGTTTGAAAATTTTTCCCTTTTTTCGGCCAACAGTATTTGCAAATATTTGATGAATGAACATTGTATTTTTCAGGAATTGTAACATCATGCAAAAAGTCCAAATCTTGAATCAGCTGGCTAGAATGTGTGTAAAATTAGGGTTTTCATTCATATTGCCGAAACCTTTTTTCCAAATGCGAACGTAGATTTCGTTAATATGACATAGTTCTTCCTTTCTTTCTTTAGCACTTGTAAGAATTCTCTCATAGATCGCACTTAAAATAAGTAAAGAGTTTCTGAGTATGGAAAGCACCAATTCTTTTATATTTAAATTCGTAAGGCAGACATTTTAGGAATCTTACAATGCTGTCAATTTATACATGCGACTTCTTAAGGCAGACATTTCAGGAATCTTACAATGCTGTCGATTATACATGCGACTTTGTTAATATACTTTACAGCACGACTTTTTGTTCTTGAAAGTGAGCATCTCGATACATTGGCTCCCTGATCAGGTCAAAAAATGCAGGTTTGCATTTTTTGACATGATCAAGGAGAAAATGGCATATTGGTCTGCATTAGGCAAACCAATATGCCATTTCCTATATGGTAACAGTACACTGAAGTGTCAAAAGTCATGCGATACGTACCTAGTACGGTATATAACTTCCTCTTGCCCGGCGAAGAGCAGCAACTCGTCGTGGAATTGATTCCGCAAGTGGCCGGAAGACCTCTGGAGCGATGTTGAGCCATGCAGTCTGAGCAGCCGCCCACAGTTCCCTGATAATTGTAGGTGCAGAATTTTGGGTGCGAATGGACCTGTCCACTACGTCCCATAAGTGTTCTATTGGGTTCATGTCGGGCGAGCGTGATGGCCACACCTTCCGTCGGAAATGTCTAGAATGCTCCTCGAACCAATTTTGGACAACTTGATCCCGATGACATCGTGCATTGTCAGCCTGGAAAATCCCATCGTGGTTGGGGTACATGAAGTCCATGAAGAGCTGCAAATGGTTACCCAGCAGAGCAACAAAGCGATTTCCGGTTAATGACGTGTCTCCGAGGACCATGGAACTCGAACCGTACCACGTAAAGACACTCCACACATGTATGGAACCACCACCAGCTTGCATAGTGCCTTGTTGACAGCTTGGGTCCATGGCCTCACGGGGTCTGCGCCACACCTGAACCCTATTATCAGCTCGTAACAAGTGGTACCGTGACCCATTGGATCACGCCACATGTTGCCAGTCCTTCAGGGTCCAATTACAGTGCTCACGAGCCCAGATGAAGCGCTGTGTCTGATGTTGTGTTGTTAGCAAACGCACTCAGGTGGTTCTTGTGCTCCATACCCCATGGACACCAAATTACGTTGCACTAAACTGATGGAGATGCCTCTAGTACCTCCTGCATTGAATGTGGATGCTACTCGTATTTGAGCCAGTGTTGCTTGTCTGTTAGCATGGACAATCCTGGTCAGACGCCGCTGGTTACGGTCATTCAGCAGCCGTGGACGGCCACTGCTGTGTTCACAATGAGTGGTAATGCCTTCCTTGAGTGAGGTATTCCCGACACACACGTGACACCGTGGGTCGAAGAATGTTGAATGTTCGCAGAACTTCGGAAGTTGAATGTTCCATCCGTCTGGCTCCCACTAACATGCCTCGTTCAAACTCCGATAATTTACGTCTGCTTGCCATAATCCTACTGGCGGTTGTTCAACGTGATTGACGAGATTACATCTCGCAACTGATAAAAATCGTGGCGTGCGTCGAAGCCTTTATACGACGGCAGCACTAGTTAAAGATTTACATATTGCTATCCCATGACTTTTGGCACTTCAGTGTATATGAACATTCACTATGGTAAAGATACTTATCATTATCCTCTTTAAATAATGCGTAGTTATCCCGCTAAGGGGATTGAACAGAAAAACATCTTTCAATCTCTGGTTCTAGGAATGGCATCTGAAAAAAAGCTCTTCTCTAGAAATCGTACTTGGAAAAAAAACACTTTCTATTGCGTAGCTTTTGCAATAACAAAATCTTTGCACTTGTTTTGTACTTTTGAAGGATTAACAATTCTTCAGCCAATATGAGTTAAGGAGTATATGACATACCGTAATTTATTCTAAAAATTCTTAGAAAAATCGTTTCTTCGGAAGATACTCTTAATATTCAAAATATTTTGCACACATTTGCCCCTTTACATAATGTACATCTTTACCGTTGTGTCTCTTAATATGAATATTTCCCTCCATATCTCATCTAAGTGCTTGATTTGAAATATCATTTTCCACGGATATGTTCTTGTATGAGAAACATTTTACGCATAATTTGCGTATTTTCACAACGGACATTTCTGCTTCCAGTAGGCGTACGTATTTATTTATGTTTGTGGATGTCATATCGATTGTAGAAATCTATTTGAATAGTTTTTGTCGTTGTTGCTTTAAATGGTTCCATTCACTAGGGAGACCACTGCTGATATTACATATTATAAATAATGGGCAGTTTTTCTACGTCAAGCCTTAAATAATTCTGCTTTTCGCATATATATTGTTTTTAAGATATACTTTGAAAAAATTATTTTCTTGTCGGAAAAATTCAAACGGCGTACTCAATGTGCCAGAAATTTCGGTATCATCCTTCTTGTGTTCTATATTATTTATAACAAGTTAGTAAAATCATGCAACGCATTGATACGCTTTCCAACATACCAGAAATCATTACTCAAGTTATGAGGTTAATGGCTGTAGAATGAATATCGCTCCTGTGCCCTGACGTTTGACCCCATTTCGGTGATATTCAACAGAACCAGTTCTGTATAACTCCAAAACAGCATACTAAAGTTTTGTCGCAATCGAATAATTTTTACGTAAGTTATGACGTATAAGTGCAATGGAATGGATCCCGCTCCTATGTCCTGAACTTTGATTTGTCCCCGGGTGGTTCCCTAAAACACACCAAAATTTCATCGAAATCGAGACATTTTTACGGTAGTTATGACGCATAAAGTTATGGAATGGATCCCGCTCCTATGTCCTGAACTTTGACCCCATTTATCGATTTCAACAGGGTTAGACCCCTACCACGTACTAAAATTTCATAGAAATCGAATGATTTTTACACGAGTTATCATGCGTACGGGCAGACAGACGGACAAAGCTGGAGCATATACGCTTCTTCAACCGATGGTTGAAAAGCGTAAATAAAACTCCTACCTTTTACTGAGGAGGCCATTTTACATAAAGTTTCTGATTTGCATAGTGCACAGGTTTTCGCCAGGGATGTAAAAATGAACTGCCTGCTTCTAAAAGCTAAATTGTAAACATACTTTTTTATGCTTTCCAACTGTAGGTTGAGGAAGCGTATATGCTCCACCTTCGTCCGTCTGTCTGTCCGTCCGAGTTATCGTCCATCCGCACGATCACTCGCGTAAATATGGTTCGATTCCGTTGTAATTTCAGTATGTGGTAGGGGATCACCTGGGGACGGACCCTATCGAAAATGGAAGAAATGGAGTCAAAGGTCAGGACATAGGAGCGGGATCCATTCCATCGCCTTATGCGTCATAACTTGCGTAAAAATGGTTTGATTTCGATGAAATGTTAGCATGTGTAAGGGGATCATCTAGGAACGAAACCTTTTGAAAATGGGCGAAGAGGGGTTAAAGGTCACTACTAGGAAATGGGATTCGTTCCATTGCTCTCCTGGGTCATAACTTACGAAAAAGGCTTCGATTGCTACAAAACTTCATTGTGTTTTTTTGGAGATGTACTGAACCGGTTCTGTTTAATATAATCGAAATGGGGTCAAAGGTCAGTACACAGGATCGAGATTTATTCCACAGCCATTATCGTCATAACTTAACAAAAAACGCTTCTGTTGCGATAAAACTTTAGTATGTTGTTCCGGAGGTGTACTGAACCGGTTTTGTTAAATATCATTGAAATGGGGTCAAAGGTCAAGACACAGCAGCGAGATTTATTCCACAGCCATTATTCACATAACTTGAGTAATTATTTCTGGTATGTTGGAAAGCGTATTATATTCAATGCTTTGCATGATTTTACTAACTTGTTTCTCCTATGTAGTGCCCTATGATAAAGATTTCGACCATTATCCACTTTACACGGGTTGGACAAAATAATGTTGACACCTTGATTATAGGGGCTAATGCTATTACTGTAGGCTACTCTTAAAAAAAGTTATGATTTTCTAATGTGCATCTTTTTTCTTGTATATATATTGAAATGCCAAAAAAACTGGTAGACCAGTCTAATACTTATTAGGTTCCCCACGGGAGCGCAGGACTACAGAAATACGACGGGGCATGGACTCCACTAGCTTCTGGAAATATGCTGTAGGCAATGCACACCATACTTTCTCCAGAGCGTTCCACAATTCGGGTGTATTCCGAGGTCTCGGATTCCTGTGTTCGACAGCGCGTTGCATGTCATCCCAAATGTGTTCTATCACGTTCAGAACTGGAAACTTGGGTGGGAATTGCAACACCCCAAACTCAGATGAATGCTCCTCTAACCATAATGTGGCGTCCCGACACTTGTGTTGAGGTGCATTGTCCTTTTGGAACAGGCCCAACCCATCAGCATGAATGCAGGACATGAACGGGTGTATCTCATCAGAAAGGATGCGCACATAGCGTTGGCCGGTCACAGACGTTTGTAGACGTACCAGTGGTCCCATTGAAGTTCAGCTAAACACACCCCATACCATTACGGAACCCCCACCAGCCGGCAAAGTTTCCTGTTGGCATGAGGGATCCATGGGTTCATGGGGTTTGCGCCACGCACGAATCCTTCCATCTGCCCGATACAGTTGGAAACGCGACTCGTCAGACCAGATTACTTGTTTCCAGTAATCAAGTGTCCAGTAGAGGTGTTGCCGTGCCCAAGCGAGACGCATAGCTCCGTGTCGTGCATTCATCAAGAGGAATCAAGTTGGGCTTCGGCTCCCAAAGCCCATATCGTGCACGGTACGTTGCACAGTTTGGACGCTGATGCTTGTTAAGTCTCTAGCATTAAATTTTGATGCTTGTTCAAGCTCCAGCATTAAAGTTTGATGCTTGTTCAAGCTCCAGCATTGAAGTTTGATGCTTGTTCAAGCTCCAGCATTGAATTGCACGCCTATGGCGTAAAACGATTCTTGATAGCCGAAGATGGTCACGTTCACCTAATATCTTTTTACAGCTACACTGGTATCGTTGGTTGGAGGTTTTGCCGGAATTCGTTTTGTCACGGTACACCCTTGCATTGATCGTCCGGGAAAATCTGAACTTCGTTTCTACCTCCGAAATACTATGGCCCATCTCACGAGCGCCAACTATGACATCGCGTTGAAATACACCTAAATCGTTATTACTTGTCATTCTCATACCGAAATAAGCTCTGACAGCTGGCAAGGATGTCTATCGCTTTGTATACGCACTGGCGGACGCAACCGAGTAAGCGCATAGGTGACGTTGCTATGTATTTTGCATAAGCTCGTCTGTACCAGCTTTATGACACTTCAGTGTATTCTCTACATTGTATACCTCTGTAGTTCAAGCTGTCTTCAGCAGCGGTTCGTACGAGTGGTTGGTGCAATAGGTGACTTGCTAGACTTCCAAAGACGACAAATCATCTGACCCCATTTAGCATGAGCGTCTGTAAACATAACCTCACCAAAGCGTGTTCTTAACGTGACGACATTATTGTTTTTCTGTGTTTAACGACCATCGTGATCACCTCGATGGGGTTATAAGCATTCGTCCGTCCCTAATTTCGAACATCTGGTCCCAGGGAAGGAGAAAACCAGTGCTATAAGACAAACATACCTCCATGCCTCACTGAATTCGAACCCGGACCCAATGGTCAGAAGCGAATGATCAGAAGCCGGTTTAGACCTTAAGCGAATGGTAAGAAGCCAGGGCTTAGATATTTAGCGAATGGTAAGAAGCCAGGTCTTAGACCTTTAGCGAATGGTAAGAAGCCAGGGCTTAGATCTTTAGCGAATGGTAAGAAGCTAGGGCTTAGATCTTTAGCGAATGGTAAGAAGCTAGGGCTTAGATCTTTAGCGAATGGTAAGAAGCCAGGGCTTAGACCTTTAGCGAATGGTAAGAAGCCAGGGCTTAGATCTTTAGTGAATGGTAAGAAGCTGGAGCTTAGACCCTGTGTTTTGCAATTCCACAACAACTCACCAGCTCATGATTCCCTTGCTGGCAGGGAAAAAACTCGTGAATGTGACAGAAAGAATACCTCTAGGGAAAAAATGTTTATTTTCGGGACGATTACGCAGCAAAGGATTAATCAACACCTCGCGAGCTCTCTTGATAGTGCAGCGTGCAATGCCCTAAGAGCTGGCTTCTGATCATTATTCTGAGTTGAGTTTGGGTTCAAATCCCAGTGAGGCATGGATGTTTTGTTTTTCTTACATCACAGGCTCTCTCCCTTTCCTTAAACAAGAGACCCCAAAATAGGGACGGGCGATTGCTTATATCCCATCGAGTTGCTCACGGTGGTAGTTAAATCTCAAAATAAAATTGAAAAAAACCTGACAGATTTCCAACTTCCCAACACCATTGGACAGGAATGAATACGAGTCTTTGTTGAGCGGCGCATGTAAATATTTTTCGAAAAACATATTAATTTTATTTAAAAAAAATTATGGATTGAATTGTGGTTATGATTCCGGTGTTTGTTTCTTCCAGAAACGAGTTTCAAGAGCAATAGTTTCCACTGTTATGAATGTGTACACAAAATACTGGACATAATTCATTGAAAAAGATAGGAAATTGAAGTAGTGATAAGGACTGGGTCCGAACAATAAATGACTCATGTAGCAAAAGTGACGGCAGAACTCAATATCCACCTGGAACACCCTGTTTCCAAACCAAAAAAAAAAAAAATAGTCCGCAGAGAACTTAAATAGCCAACGTCTATGGAAGAACTGCAATTGCTAAACCTTTAAACACAGAAAACAACGCTACAATACGAAAACGATGGTGTCATGAGCATCAAACGTGGACAGCTGATGGTTGGAAATGTGGTATATGGTCCGACGAGTCCTTATTTACATCATTCCAGGGTTTATGCGTGCAGAGCCCCCAAAAAGCCTACAATTCGGAATGTCTGGTTCCAACTGTCAAACATTGGGGTGGATCTGCGATAATTTGGGTTGCTATATCTTGGTATTCGACTGGCCCCATTATTACGCTACATAGTTGAGTTACTGCCTTAGACATTCTAAGTGATCAAGTGCATCCCTTGTTCCAAATATTGTTTCACAGCAATAGTGCCATTGTTAAAGATGATAATGCGCTCATGCATATAGCCAGACCCGTTCATTCTTGGTTTGAAGAGAACCAAGCTGGACTTCGACATCTGTGTTGGCCAGCTCAATCACCTGACTTGAATATCGGACCACTTCAAACAGTTTTGGAGAGCAGAGTGAGAAGCAGATTCCCTCCTCTAACATCTCTGAAACAACTGGCTGATGTTCTGATCCATGAATGGTACAACATTCCCCTAGAGATTATTCAAAAAGTCTATGAATCATTTCCAAGAAGGTTGGAAGCTTATTAATATTTTAATAAAATACCTTATTAATAACCACATATTGCTCAGTTCCCAGATGTTCACTTTCTTTTTGTCCAAACCCTGTATGTAGTGTGCGATTTTCCGCTAAAAGGCGTATATGTATAAACCTTTTTCAAGCTATCTCTGCTTCCAGAAATCGTATTTGAAAAATTATTTATTTGTATATACCATAGCTGCTTCTATGAAGAATCACTTAAATATGTTTTCTCGTAAAGCATAGTCTTGCTGCTAGCCACGTCGGCGTATATTAGCATTTGAGAACTTCTACATATTCATTTCAGAAGACCTTTATTGGTGTGATACCCTTTATCATGAAGAGTATTTTGCGCATCTCTTTTTTAATCTAATAATGCACAGTTTCTCGGCTAGGAACAGTTAACTGATATTACGTTTTCTATCTTGTGCTTCTAATTTTTTCTGTAACTCTATGACGAACATTTTTCATAAAAATTGTGATTGGTTCATGATGCACATTTCTGTCGCTTGTGGGAGAAAGTTGCTATTTCTTCTTGCGGCGATTTTCCTATTACAAGAAATCCTATCGAAAACTTTCTTTTTGTAATCGGGACCATTCACAATGAAGAACACTGTGCTCACTTTGCATTTTAAATAATTCACAGTTCTTCCGCTGGGAGAATATTTTTCTTCTTTGGAGGTTTAACGACCGCCTTGAGCAACTCGATCGGTTATGAAAAGTCGTCCATCCCTAATTTAAGGCCACTGGCTCCATGGAAGGGAGAGCGCCAGTGCCTTAATTCAAACACAATAGGCTTGCCTCACCGGGATTCGAGCTCAGACCCATCTCGGACGAATGGTCAAAAGCCAGCGCTTAGACCACTGCGCCACCGGGACGACGGAGTGTAAATGTATTATCTGTTTCGCTTATTTCATCGGTTTCAAAAATCCATTCTTGAAAAGTATTTTTTACGGAAAGCATTAAACACAGGTGGTTAATGCTTTCCGTAAAAAAATAACCGAAAAACCCTACGCTTCAGGTTGTTACTTCGAAGAACCCACTAAAGCACCGCCACCGTGATGTGATGTGATGCCTCACAAAGTTAGGTAGAGCGCCCAGATGAATGGAAGTTAGATATTTGGCTGTTCAAGGACGATTGCCGAATCTGCCTGATGCCTCACGATCACAGGCAACGTATGTAGAGTAAGATAGTATCTGTTGCATGTTGTAACGTACCACTCACTAAAACATTGCAATGTGGATAACCCTCTTTCAAGTGGCTCCAATGCGGTCGTTCGTCGATGATTTGTGCAGGATCATGTATGGCTTTGGTGCTCTGTGAAACCTGAGAGCTATGCGGTATCGGGATGATATTCTACTACAGACTGTACATTGTACAGCCCTGCAGCTTGAGAAACGGAGATGATTGTATCCTAGACGATTTCAACACACGAGTCCTTTACAAGAGGATTGGAATGGCCATTACAAGAGGATTGGAATGGGTACCTCTAAGTGTCAGCAAGCGCAAAGATGGAAAGGATAGCACTCTTGCGCGATTTGAATCTTATCGTCTACCGCTGAAATTACGAGGGTTGTAATGAAAGTAATGCAAAAGTGGGCATAACTCTTTAATTAACTGAGAGAAGTTGTTCAAATTGCGCATGTTGGTAGATTAACCCTTTCTTTATACAAAGTCACTACTCAACATAGTCTCCATCACACGTGATGCATTTGCTCCCTATTTGAACCCAAATCTTGATTCCTCTTTGAAAAAATTCAGGTGTGGACTGTTGTGCCAACTTTTTCAGCCACTTTCATGTCGTCCGTGACATCAAGTCGTTGTCCCTGGAGGCTGTTCTTCATTAGACCGAACAAGTGGAAGTCGGAGGGAGCCAGATCTTCGTTGTACTGTGGATGAGGAGCCATCGACCAGTCTAATTTGCTGATTGCCTGATTTGTTGCCAAAGATGTGTGTAGTCTCGCATTCTCTTCGGGAATGTGGATTCTTTTCAGATTATTTTTGGTCCCTTCCTTCTTGTGGCTTCTCTAAGCTTCTTGAGTGTCTCAATGTAACGCTTGCTTTTCATAGGACGGTCACGCTCCAGAAAATCAAGGAGAATGACCTCCTCCCCCGCTTTTCATCCCAAAAGCAGTTCCCACGACTTTCTGTGCTGATCGCTGGCTCTTGAAAGTCTTTGTCCTTGGTGAAAAGGTATGACGCCCTTCAATGGATTGATTTCTCATTTATTTTCCCATCGTAAAGATATGTCCACGTTTCATCACCTGTCACCAGATCGGGAAAAAGGTGCTTTCATTAGCTTCAAAGGCTTCCAGCAGATCAGAGAAGACTTCCGCCCTTCTCTCCTTCAAAACGGATGTCAGCTGCCGGGGTACCCACTTCGCACACACTTTCCAATATCCCAATTCTTCCACTATTTTCTGCAAGACATTGTGACCACGGTACCGTAGTGCAACAAGCTCACGGATTGTGACTCGTCTCAATTCATCCACTGCTAACGATTCGTGTCAGTGGTCGCATATGATGGTCTTCTGTGTGATTGTCTTGAATACTGGTTTCCTCATCTTTAAATTTCTTCATTCATCTGTGCACATTACTCTTGTCAATGGTTTCATATCCGTAAACATTCTGTAGCCTTCTGTGGATGTCGGACAGCCTGCACCCTTCCTTCGTCAAGAACTCTATGACGGCACGTTGCTTCTGCTAGGAATCCATTATTTACCTGCAATGAAGAAGAAGAATGGTTACTATAGAGGAAGAGTTACTCTATCAACATGTGCAATTTGAACGTCCTCTGCCAGTTAATAAAAAACAGTTATGCCCACTTTTGCATTACTTTCGGTACAACGCTCGTCACTCAAACAGGAATTTGTCGCGCACCTTGGACTAGTTTCAGAGCATTAGATCTAAAGCTCCTAAACGACCAGTTGCATGAAATATAAGTGAATACACCCCCAGAAAGATACGTGTCGTCAGCACTATCCACCCTACTCAGGGCGCATGCGTTGTCCTTTTCCATATATAAACCTTAGGCACGTAGCTCCGAATATCAGTGAACAATTTTGTGTACGGGCATTTTCCCGTTATTATTAACGTTTTTTACTAGATTAACACTTTTGCATCCCACGGTTTTGCCTTGATGTCTCCTCATACGGTATTTCAGAAATCTAGGTGTCGCAACACGTTTTATCAGTAATGTAGAAAAATTAGCGTTAACTGTAAATTTATAGGGCCTTAAGAAACAATTCTTTCGCCGGCTAGCATTATTTGATGTATATGCCGGAAAACTGTTCGCACATTCAGAATTCAAGAAAGGTTGGTAACCATGTGAGAACATCTAAGGGCTTTAAACAATTGTCCGTCCACAATTAAGGGACACTGGCTCCAAGAAAGAGAAAGAGCAAGCACTGTACGGCAAACGCTCCACTCATATGTATTCGTAACTGGGCCCACGAGACGAAAAGTCACTGCTTAGACTAATGTGCCACAAGTGGCGGTGGCATTCAAGCTTCGAGGTTTTACTAGATTAACACTTTTGCATCCCACGGTTTTGCCTTGATGTCTCCTCATACGGTATTTCAGAAATCTAGGTGTCGCAACACGTTTTATCAGTAATGTAGAAAAATTAGCGTTAACTGTAAATTTATAGGGCCTTAAGAAACAATTCTTTCGCCGGCTAGCATTATTTGATGTATATGCCGGAAAACTGTTCGCACATTCAGAATTCAAGAAAGGTTGGTAACCATGTGAGAACATCTAAGGGCTTTAAACAATTGTCCGTCCACAATTAAGGGACACTGGCTCCAAGAAAGAGAAAGAGCAAGCACTGTACGGCAAACGCTCCACTCATATGTATTCGTAACTGGGCCCACGAGACGAAAAGTCACTGCTTAGACTAATGTGCCACAAGTGGCGGTGGCATTCAAGCTTCGAGGTGCAAAGGACTACTTTTCGAATGAAGGTAAATACCAGAATCCATCTGATCATCCTCTGTACATTTTTCACACTATGACAAAACAAACTCATTCCTTATTGGATGCATTAAATATGAAGCAAGTCGAAGTACCTCTGTCCTTTTAATCTAGGGAAATTATGCTCATTGAGTTTCTAAATGCAGCACGTTAACTGAGTTGAACATTATTCATTTATAAGTACGAAACGCAAAGAATTCCCATCAGTGTTCAGCTTCTGCCATAGCAGAATTTAGTTTGACTACATTTGAAAAGAATTCCGCGAAAACCATCAGTATCGCACATATCAAAACTTACGATAAATAACACTTTAGATAGAAAATCATGCCTTTCACAGAGCAATGTTCGATCCGGATTTAGTTCCGCAACATATTTCATGGCGTCTAAAGCACTTCGATTTAAATATATTTACCGTGGCCGAGAAAATTAGAACGGAATGGAGATAATTAACTAATTTTCTTCTCAACGATATCAACCTCATTAAATGCGAGCTCGATTATTGGAGAAATAAATTAAACCTCTTCCAGTGTTAAATGCCGTATTGGACTAGAGAAAGCGAAGAGGAAAATAACTTGGAGCTTCAGAAGAATGCTTAGAGGCTATTAGCTTCTTTGTAATTTATCGGAGTTTGCGTCAAGTGCAAAACTCAGCAAAGGTGCCATGAAACTTTTACGCACGAACAGTAAGCTGTACTTCAAAGATAAAATTGTGCTCGAAATCTTAACGACATTTCCACTGACGAGGTTTTGATGAATTCCGTGTTCTTGACAGCTTTTGAATTCAAGTTTTCAAGCGGATCGGATCAAAAATCTGTTTTAATTTAACTTAAGACCTCGCCTTATACCGTTAAAAATTGCGTTCAGCATGACTATAATTATACAAGGGTACAAAATACAATATGTTTGTGTTTAAAATTTCGCTATTCTTCCGCTATTGACTCGTTTACAAGGCTTTACGTCTTGTCGCCTACGAGTCACTTTTGTTTTCTACTCAGATGCTAAAGTATGTACGCATATGCTTGCAATGTTCATTTGAACTGCTGAGATTCGAACAGCATAATGTACAGCGATGCAATTACCATATCTATTCAATTATCAGGTGTAGTAACTTTTAGATCAGAAAGTATCGTCTTGATCTCTTCCTCAATGACAGTATAATAATGAAAACCTTTCATCAACGACTGAACATCTATACAACCAGTGCGTAGTTTTCATTATCTTAGAAGGCTTGTCATCATGCAGTACAGATTCTTCTGCAGTTATGACATTTAGCCACAAATCAGTTTGATCTTCGTTATAAGTTTTACAAAGAATTTTTCTCTTGTTTGTAGAAAAATTAGCGTCTGAAGGTATGCGTCTTAGACGTCATGAACGGCGCTGCTCCGTAATAAAGTTCAACCCTTTAACGACCAGGACCCTCTATCATTCAGAATATCATAACGTCCGAAACAGCCTATAGCTATTTTCCAAATTCCTGTTCCCCATTTTTAGAGGTTAAGAGAAGTGCGGTTAATGGCGCATCACCACACAAACTTCCAATCTATTTATTGGGTTGATATACTTTGAACTTCACACTTTTCTTGAGGGTAATGAGTACATCCGTTCACGGAGAAGAGATACGATATCTCAAGAATTAAAGACATCGTTCCGAGAGGTGCCAACTCTTGCTTCACTTAGTTGTTCAGTGATGAGAATGTTAACTGGGGTTAATTTCTTTAAATCCAGAAAAGGCCGTGAAAATTCAGAGAACAGGTTGGATAACGAAATTCCGCTCATTCTAGACAGGTGTTTCGGACGGCCTTGGTAGTTTCCATGTACGAGGATTTCGGTGTTATGGTCTTTAAAGCGTTAGACTACATTCCTTAGAGCCTAATCTTTACTACACCCAATTATTATGTTGTAAGTATCACATCCTCGACCCCTTAACCACACACAAAGAAAATTTCACCTTGCATATCTAAATTTCCCAACAGTGCAGTATTGCTATCTTTCGAATTCATGAATACGGAAAAAAGTATCAGTTACGCGCTGTTTTTAGCACTGCGTCGGGTTTTTTATATTTTTTATTGGAGGTTTAACGACCACCGTTAGCAACTTAATGGGCTATAAGCAGTCGCCCGTCCCTAAGTAGGGTCATTGTTTCCGGGGAAGGGAGAGAGCCAGTGCCGTAAGATAAACAAAACAACTCACCGGGATTCGAACCCGGACCCCTTTCGGACGAATGATCAGAGGCCATCGCTTTGACCACTGCGCCACCGTGGCGGCAGCCCTACGTCTGTGATGCCAATAATTCAAAATGAAAATTCTCACATTCTTTGCTGAAACTTCCCTTTTTACAGCGAAATTACCCCACGCCGACGGTTTACAGGACAGTTTTGCGTGCGTAACACCAAGATGTAAAATCAGACGACTATCTCAAAGATATATCACTGGACTTTTTTTTTTTTTTACACGTGCTTTAGTTGTGTGAATACACATCCACTTATACATAAAATCAACACTACTTCCCAAATTTGCTACAACCTTAGTAAACAGCTGCGCACACTTTCATAAATTGTAAAGACATGAATTTTTAACTTGAAGTTATAAAATGTATAAAATAAACTCAAGTTTCACCAGACATTGACAAAGATTTTACAATTTCCATCTCAGAATTTAAACCGAGTTTTAATTTCTACAAAGGAATTTAGTGTGATCAGAGAAAAAGTTTGAAATAAAATATTGTTGATTATCACAAAAGAAAAGATTGAATACCGTTTTAAAAGACCTTTGAAACTTTTGGTTTGTATCAAAATTATTACTTAACACTTGGCTATATATTTGATAATTGTTTCCGGATTGCATATATTAAAGTAAAACTTCGGATCCAAAACAGATTTTAAATACGTATCAGTCAAGTCGCTTGCTACTGAAAAAAAGATACTAATGGAAATTTTGAAATTAAAAATTGCTGCTAATTAAAAGCACAAATTACCTTAATACCAATGGTGAGACTACAGTACACACAATTTTAATTTTCTTCAGAAACACTGAATTTAAACAGATCTGATGAATTATGCAATGCACTCCTCTCGGCCGAGGAGATCACTACATTAGCATTCACTTCGTCGCTACGCAATTAATTTCTCCTGATTGACTTTACATCATTCACAGTTGAAAAAATGTGTTCAATCTCAGCATCAGACTACGGCCACGAAAAGGTGAGTTTTGAAAATATACCTAAGATGGGGAATCTTATTTTGCCATTGAAGACCTTAGCTGAAGTAATATTGAATTCTTTAAAATGTCCCTATATTTAGGGACCAACTTTACAAATTTCCCTCTTTCCCACAAGGTCATTATTTAGCCAATAAATTTCCTACTCCGTGGGAAATTCCACGGTTTGGCATTATTCCGCCTGCGTTAATTTCTCTTCTGCTACCCCGATGGCCGAGTGGTATGAGGCTGTGGTTTAGAGACCTTAGTCCGAGAACAGTCTGGACTTGAATCCCTGGTTATTCATGGATGGTGGGTTAGTCCTACGGAACCGGCTCTCTTCCCACACTGGAGTCAGTACATCGGTCGAAAAGTATATCTTGCCCATTTAGTCCCTGACTAACTGGAATGAGGAGTCACAAGTTTCAATTAAATTTGATCTAGCACCAAGCAAATCAGGATAAAGCTCAAATTTAGAAAATGTAGATTACACTCACTATGTCATAAAAACAAAGCATTCTTCATCTATCCACCCGATAGACCTTTTCCCCGTGTAACCTCCGTGTCTGTTTTTCCACTTCAACGGATCATCGACATTCGAAATCAGGCAACCTTGATCAACATCTTTTTCTCTGACGGCATTTTCCCCACAACTCCCATACTAGTCACACCAGAAGATGGGATTACTGAAACAAAAATGTAAGGCAGAAAAACGTGTAAAGCTCAACATCTCTATGTGTACCTTATAAAGAAAAAAACACGTAAAATATCTGAGAAAATACACCGCCGTAAGGGCTATAGCTTCCGAAAAACAAACTTTTAAACAGTAATCAAGGGCCAATGAATAATACTTTTCTCCTGTCCGTTCATAAAAACTGATAGTCTCAGGAGCCGGACTTCTTGATTTTTCGACTCCTGAAGTGGACCAAATTTTGGGACAGGTGACCACTTATGGCCCATTGAGTTGCTGACAGCTTTCCTCAAACCGCCGAACAAAAATAGTTTTTCAATTGGGTTCTAAAATGTTTTTCTTTTAAACTGGGGGATTAACAACCACCGTGAACAAGTTCATGGGCTATAAGCAGTCAACCGCCCCTAATTTAGGGCCAATGGTTATACAGAAGAGGGAGAACCAATGCCTCAAGTCAAACACGACACCCATGCCTCATCGAGATCCGAACCCAGATCCATATCGGACGAATGGTGATACGCCAGCGCTTAGACCACTGCGCCACCAGAATGGAAAATTGTTTATTTTCTTATTGTTTCTTCTTTTTCCATCGGTTCATCTGTAACCATGAATTTCCTCATTAAGTACGAATAAAATGAAAATGAGTTTTGCCACCCCAGTGGCTCAGTCGTCTAAGCGTTGAGTTCTGACCATTCGTCCGAGATGGGTCCGGATTCGAATCCCGGTGAGGCATGAATGCCTTGGCTGCCTTACGGCACTGGCTATCTCCATGCCCTGGGACCAATGGCGCTAAATTAAGGACACTGAACGGCTTGTAGGACATAGATTTTCTCACGATGGTCGTTAAATTCCCCAAACAAAGCAAAAGGAGTATTTTTAATCCAGTGTAATCTTTATGACACGTTGATAAATTAATTTACCCAGCTCGAGATCAGCTGCAAAGGACGACGGGAGAGCGACGTACGTCCCTTGCCAGGAAAGATTCCTCACACCTAAAGAATAGTCATATCCAAATGCAGAAAATTATTTTGCTTCTAGCGATTTACACATGACTAACATTTTCAAGCGCAAGTGAGTGGCACACACGCTAGCACGCTTGTTCAAAGTCGCATATGAGTTACTTGATGTCTCTTTGCTTCTTGTAGAAGAGCATAGCATAATAAAAGATTTTGCCCCCCCCTTCTATAATTTCGACTTGAATCAACACACTAAAACTCCGACAACAATTTAAAATAATCTGGCTAATTTTGAACTGTTTATCGCAATTTCCTCGATACATTTTTGGCTGCCACACGAATTATAGATATAAAGAATTATATATACCTAAATTTTAGAAATTCCCAAATTTGTTCATGGCACACCTTCAGATTTACCCTATTCTTCTACTCGTAAAGTAATCGTCTTCGTATTTAATTTCTGGATTTATATTCCGATCACGGAGTTTCGGTAATTTGGGCATCATTGACTTCATCAAATACCAAAGCGTTTGTATCGCTCGTCTTGATCTATACTTAATTGCAAATCAGACCTATTTCCAGCAGAAACTAATCTCTGTCATTCCATTCATCTATTGAGCATAAATTTTGTACTTCTATTTGAAATGTAGCGTCATTGTCCAGATGAGGTAATTTAACTTTATTTTAAAGTGTTAGATGTTCTTCGTTTTTTTCTCTGAAGTCAAGATCTGTAAATTACCTCAAAACAAATTCTCAAGCGCTTATCTGTCAAAATAGTTACGCAAATATTCAACATTCTTTGTTTCTTATTTGGGATGCTGTTCAGCGGAAACTACAAGCATTTAAACTGGTTATATTAAATGGCTTCAAAATAAATTCCATCAAGCAATTAATTCTGGCCGGAGCTGTATTTTATTTACTTACGATTCCTTGAATATTTACGTTTTCCATCACTAGAGGTGATAAAATGTCAGTATTACCATTTATGGTATTTCCATTTAGTTTCGTCATTTAAAATGATTAGTTTTCCTTTTCAGTAATAATAGTTTCATTCCGTTTTTAAAATCTTCATCAGAATCTAGAGCTCTAAAGAGTTGCTGGTACTTAATTTAATGCCACTAGCTCCAGTGAAGGAATTTAACAAGAGTGGCACACCACACATGGTCACGGATTCAAACTGAAAGCGTCTAACCAGAAGGCACACCACACATAGCTCATGGGCATGGATACAACTCGAACGATTAACCAGAAGGCACACCACACATAGCTCATGGGCATGGATACAACTCGAACGATTAACCAGAAGGCACACCACACATAGCTCATGGGCATGGACACAACTCGAACGATTAACCAGAAGGCACACCACACATAGCTCATGGGCATGGATACAACTCGAACGATTAACCAGAAGGCACACCACACATAGCTCATGGGCATGGATACAACTCGAACGATTAACCAGAAGGCACACCACACATAGTGGTTTATGGACACGAAAACAACTCGAACGATTAACCAGAAGTCACAACGCATATGGTTCATGGGCACGGATACAACTCGAAAGACTCACCAGAAGCCGTTTCTGGAGATCCGGCTAGTGGTGCGGATTTTTGTTGTTAGCCAAACGAAAATACCAGTTGTAGCGCCATCAGTGTTCGAGGTTAATGCATAAATCTATCAAAGGAGAGCTAAAGTTCAGATTATGGATTGTAACAAATAGTGTCATGTATATCTTATATACAGTTGAGTCACATTATTGTGACCACCTCCTACTTTTGACGTCAACACCGCGTAAACAATGAAATAAGGCACGTGTCGTGAGCTGGCTTGGACGATATATAAGGTGTGATGTGGGCATTCTGAAAATATATCACTCGTTGCTGTCATGAATAAAAGGAGCGATTTATCATATTTGCAAAAAGGGATAATTATCGGCTTTCAGGCAAAGAGTGGCAGTATTTCTGAAACAGCGCAGTTTGTGAACTGTTCGCGTGCTGCTGTTGCTAAAGCGTATCGTGATTGGAGAAATGGCATCATTGCGAATAAGCGACGTGAAAACTGCGGAGCGCCTCGTGCATTTGATATGAGAGGTGAACGTCGGCTTCAAAGGTGCGTGAGGGCCGATCGACACGCTACAGTGGAGCAACTCACTCGCGGAATGAACCAGGAGTCTACCGGATATGTGTTTAAAATGACAGTTCAGCAAACCCTCATGCGTATGGGGCTTCGATGTAGAAGAATGGTCACTGCACCTATGCTATGCATCGGCAGAAAAGGCTTACGTTTGCACGGAAGTATCGGAATTGGACCTCCGCTGATTGGCAAAGGATTGCTTTCTCCGATGAGTGAGATTTTTTGCTTCATCAAACGGATGAACGTTGGCGTATGAAGCGAGAAACATCGGAGAACAAACACTCTTCAACCATTGCTGGAAGAACACAAGCTGGTGGGTGCAGCGTTATGGTCTGGAGAATGATTTCGTGGAATTCTCTAAGTCCACTCATACCTGTGGAAGGTATTATGAACCGAATTCATAATGAATCTATCCTTGCAGACCACGTACACCCATACATGCTGCTTGTCTTCCCTGGAGTGGAATTTAGTCGAGTTTTCAGGAGCCTAGGTTTTGCTACAAATACATCAGAAGCAGAAATTAACACTTATGACCCCTGGTGGCCAAACAATTCTTTACAAAACATTAGAAATTATGTTAAAAATATTTTCCATCAGGTCATGTATGCGATAAAGGAAGAATTTTTGAAATCGGAGTTTTAGGAGTAGAAAACGCAATTTACCTTTATGCGCCCTAGCGGAAAGTCTTAAATGATTTACGTGAAAATTATTAAATTTATAGGAAAAACATTTCGCATCGGAAACACTATCCAACAACGAAGGAATTTTTCAAATTGGACTTTTAGAAGTAGATATATTGACAAAAATAAGATACACATCTATGCCCCCTGGAGTAGAAACCATGCATTATTTCAAGAAGAAAGTGTTCCTAAAACGTTTGTCGACATGAGTAGCATCGGTCAATAAAATACTTTTTTCAATCGAGAGTTTAGAAGCTCATATTTTGCTGCAAATACATCAGAAGCGGAAATTAAGACTTCGCCACCTGGTGGCTATACCATTTTTTAACAAAAATTAGAAATTATGTGCAAACGATTTCCCATCAGGAGCTGTATCCGGTGCAGAAGGAAGTTTTCAAATCGGAGGTTTAGAAGCAGAGAAATTGTGGGAAACGCAATTTACATTTACGCCCCCTAGCGGAAATTCTATGAATTACATGAAAATTTTGAATTTATAGTAAAAACATTTCACGCTAGAAACACTATTCAACAAAGTAGGAATTTTTAAAATCGGACTCCTAGAAGCCGAAATATTGACAAAAATAAGATATTTTGAGAAGTAAATGTTTCTAAAAGGTTGCACTATTTTGAGAAGTAAATGTTTCTAAAAGGTTTCTCGATACGAGTAGTATCGGGCTACAAACGCCGTATTTTTCAATCGAGAGTTTAGCTCATATTTTGCTGCAAATACATCAGAATAGGAAATTAAGGTTTACGCCCCTGGTGGCCAAACCATTTTTTTTACAAAAATTAGAAATTATGTGCAAACGATTTCCCATCAGGAGCTGTATCCGGTGCAGAAAGAATTTTTCAAATCGGAGATTTAGAAGCAGAGATAAAGTAGGGAGAAGCGCAATTTAGCTTTACGCCCCCTAGCGGAAAGTCTATGAATAACTTGAAAATTTTGAAATTACATGAAAAACATGTCACACGGAAAACACTATCCAACAAAAAAGGAATTTTTCAAATCCGACTCCTAGAAGTAGAGATATTGATAAAAATAAGATATACATCTACGCCCCCTGGCGGAGAAACTATGGGATATTTTAGGAAGAAAATATTTCGAAAAGGTTTATCGATGTTAGTGGCATTATTCCCCAAGAAAATTTTTTCAATCGACGTTTTAGAAATTTAGATTTTATGGCAAATACATCAGAAGCAAAAATTAACACTTACTAACCCTGGTGGCCAGAGTATTCTTTACCAAAAATTCGAAATTATATGCAAAACATTTTCCATTAGGAGATGTATCCGCTGAAAAAAGATTTTTCAAATCGGAGTTTCAGGAGAAGAGTTATTGGAAAAAATGTAATTTACTTTCACCCCCTAGCGGAAAATCTATGCGTAATTTGAAAAGGAAACTATATCTAAAACACTCTTCGACATAAATGGAATCGAAAGATAAAAAAAATTTCAATCGGATGCTTAGAAGCAAATATGTGGATTAAAACGTAATTTTTAATTCGACATCTGCATTTACGCACCCTAGCGGCAAAATTGTACAACGTAAAAAAAAAACGAAATGAAGGATCATCATTCGCATATTTCAAGCTTCCGAATGCAAAAAGAATTTTTTAAATCGGACTAAAAGTTGCAGAGATACCGTGGGTATAGACGGACGAACGGACTGACGGACGGGCTGACGGACGGACGGACAAACCGATAACAGAATCGAAAGATAAAAAAAAATTCAATCGGATGTTTAGAAACAAATATGTGGATTAAAACGTAATTTTTTTTTTCGACATCTGCATTTACGCCCCCTAGCGGCAAAATTGTACATCGTAAAAAAAAAAAACCAAATGAAGGATCATCATTCGCATATTTCAAGCTTCTGAATGCAAAAAGAATTTTTTAAATCGGACTAAAAGTTGCAGAGATACCGTGGGTATAGAGGGACGAACGGACTGACGGACGGACGGACGGACAAACTGATAACAGAAGCACGATCTTTTTTTACAAAAGACGTGCTAAAAGTCCCAAGTCTTTCCGTGCATTTCTGTGAAAACCGCATCTGATTACCGTAAATACTTTGCGAATACTTTTGGATCACCCGCTATACAAGAATTCTTGATTTACTTAGCCAATTCTGATGATGTTCTGAACATCGGGAAAGTTCAAGGTGTACTGAAATCTCCAAGTGAAGATAGTAGGCAAATTAATATCAAATGTTATACACACATGTGCGATCGAGTAACATAAACAAAATGAATTTCTAAAATTTGTCAGACTTGGTATTGAAACATGCAAATTAATTTTGCTAACAGCCCGAGTTTGGCCAGGGCTCGAATGCCGGATGAATAATCGGTAATGTGCTCGTCATACTCGTGCTTAGCTGGCGCGCTCTCTCTCTCTCTCTCTTTCTCTGTGTCTCTCTTCCCTAGAACCAGCGACTCTAAATTAATGATGGCAGACTTTTCATACTCTTAGATGCTCACGGGGTTCGTTTTACCCGAAACAAAGATAAAATGCAATTCTAATGCTGGATGTTTATGTTTCGGGGTATGTGACATAAATGATGTCGACGGAATCATCTTTTGGCTAGTTATGTTTGGCACACTCACAAGTTTTAAGTTCATTCATGTTTCTCTCAAGCAATATAATAGATAACTTCTATTACATTCGATTTCTAAGCTGAAACATACGTTTCTGTGTATTTTTATACAGAATCTAAAACGCTCATTTATTCCAAGTTTCAAAACTCATTGTTTCTCTAATTCAGGGGTGGCCAACCCGCGGCACGCTTGTGGCACGCTTGTGGCACGCGAAGGCTATCTAACCGGCACGAGCGCGTAAATTCACTTTTTGTAATTTTAATAATTTATTAAACTAACCGGTTCATCAACATTATTGTTGTTACTCGAACGCGCCCAGCACTTTCAGCGTTTTCACTCGAAAACACTCATTCACCCCCATCCCATTTCCTATAGGTCAAGACGACAGAGGTCAGGCGATTGCAACTCCCGCGGGTTTTTTTTTGCTTGCGCAGCCGCAATAGTGACGATACGCTTCCCTTTTATTCAGCTTTGGTTCTCACTCTGTCTCCTTAGAATTGTAGTGCTTGCTGTGTTGTGAATATGTCTCTGAGCAAGTCGTGTGGTTCAAAAAGGAAGTATGAAGATGATATTACTCTGCGAGTGTAATATCATTTATATCGCAGGGCCGTGCTCTCCGAGACATTGCCCTGCGGTACTGTTGCAGGTTCGATTCGACATGCATACGTGAAAATACTTTTTCTGTCATGAACTTGGTGAAAAATAAGTAGCGTTCGGCACTCACTGATAAGCATCTCAAAAATCTACCGGTTCTTGCTACTTCATATCTGAATCCCAACATTGAAAAACTAGTGAAGAAGAAAGACATCTAAAAGCCTCACTTAGAACCAAGCCGGGTTTGTTTCATGTGAATGGAAATGCAATCATACAATGTTGTGATATGTTTCTTTCTTTGAAAGTAATTTGTGTTTTTAATACGCTAGTAAACTAGTTCTTGAATGATTATTAGTGTTCTTTTACAATCGTATTGGTTTAACAATAGTTTTCTCTTTAGTTCGATACATAATTTTTGAGATACATAATTTTTGTATCCTTTCTGGCAATCGTAGGGGGGTTAGGTTAAGGTGGAGTGGCACGTTCAAGACTATAGGTTGGCCAACTCTGTTCAAATATATTCTTTGTGCAGCAATGCACAACGGGTACAATAGAGCGACAGGGAGTTTTAGCGATCGTAAAGAACTGTCCAGGACTGTGTGTCGGTGGATCGACATGTTAAGAGCCTCTACAAAAGGCAGCTGAAGATGAGTCAGTCGAAAATTGGTTTTAGGTGCCGTCAAAGGATTATTTTGCTTAGGGCCAACTTTCAGTGTACGTGTTTTGACAGGTATGCCGAAATTTGACGGTGTAAATACACCCAGATTCCGAGCCATACAAAATGACGCAGTACTACTTGGCATACAGGTTTCGTGCCACTGATTGCATGGAAAGAAGGCGGCAAAGTGTGAGACATTTGGTTTTCATCGGGGATATCTAGCAGAGAAAACCGCATTGTGATCGCTGTAGCAATCTGAGAGGCTTTTGTAACAACAAATGGGACGTCACGCGGATCCGTGGATAACAGTATGAAGCCTTTGAAGTTAAGTGTGTATTAAGTATAAGTAGAGCAGCAACTGAAGCCGTCAGACCCTGGTATGCACCTTCATTATTGCCAGTGGTTTCTTAAATTCTTTCTCAGGAATGTGACTGTTCTTGATAAGACTTTTTCCACAAATGAAGCATAATTACTACTCCCAAACCGCAGGAGTTTGGGCTGCTGAAAAGTTCCTATGCCTTACATGAGGTGTCGCTTCATTTTAAGAAAGTCGGCGTTGAGTTTTTCGCATCACGTAGAAGAATTCCGGAACCTATTTTTTCTGGTCACAGACATACACTGCCTGACAGAGAAAATGCCTCACCATGAAGGAATGCTTGAAATCAGACCAAACTGCACACGCAGATAGCCAAGTAGGTCTTGAAAAAATCATTTGTCACATACAGACTAGGTTCCATTGGCCGAATATACTGGATGCTCAATAAGATGTGTGACCACCATTTTTTTGTTTTTTAGTTGGAGGTTTAACGACCACCGTGAGCAACTCAATGGGCTATAAGCAGTCGCCCGTCCCTAATTTTGGGTCACTGGTTATAGGGAAGGGAGAGAGCCAGTGCCGTACGACAAACACAACATCCATGCCTCACCGGGATTCGAACCCGGACCCCGTTCGGACGAATGATCAGAGGCCATCGCTTAGACCACTGCGCCACCGGGGCGGCGACCCCTATTTTGGAAGATACAGCGTTAACTCCGACATGGCATCGAGGCAAGGAGATTCCGAATAGAGTCCTGGAGTATCGTGGAGCATGTGGTGTTGATCCGAGTCTACATTTCATCTTCATTTTGCGGAGGTAGGAAGGTACTCAACTGGCGTCCAATCGGGCCCCACAGATGCTCGATGGGCGAGAGGTCAGGAGATTGTGCTGGCCACGGAGGCATCCGCACACCGTCTGAAGCATTCTGGTTAACCCAAGCGGTATGCGGCCGGGCGTTATCCTGTTGAAAACCGGTGTTCGGGTTGCCCTGCAGGTACGGTAGTGCCACGGGCCGCAACACCTCGTCAACATAGTGGCGTGCCGCCAACGTGCCTATAATGCCTAGCAGCGGTGAACGGCTGTTGCGGCAGATGGAACTTAACACCATAATTCTGCGTTGCCGGGCCGTCTGGCGCTCCACAGTGGCGGAGGAATTGCCCGTTGGGCACGCCGCCTCCAGAATCTCCCACGGTGATCATCCCTGGAGAGATAAAACAGTGATTCGTCGCTTAACATCACACTGTTCCATTCAGCATCCCACGTAGTTCTGCAGCGACACCACGGCAAGCGGTGACGACCATGGCTCGCTGGAAAAGGTAGCCTTCGCAACGTACGGCTGGACAGCAAACTAGACGCAGCCAATCGGTGGAACACTGTTCGCGTCGATATCGGAGCATCCAAGCCTCCCCGTACACTCCGCAAAATGTCGCCCGTTGTGGCCTGTGGGTCCGCTACGGCATGACGTCGGATGCAACGTTCGGTGAGCTCAGACGACCGTCTCCGTGCTCCGGTCCTTCTACGACGTAGCACGAACTCATCCGTTTGACGAACTTTGGACGGCGTCTTAACGGCATTGGCACTCCTTGTTCGTTCTCCAGACACGGTTACAGCAGAACCCCTCTCAGTCAGTGAACTGTTGTACACCACAAGGCTGTACACTGTTCCGCTGAAACCCATAATATGGGTCAGAAAATGCAGTACCATTACCGAGTTGCAACACACACACACAAACACTCTCACAATCTCACATGTACACAACAAAAGAAAGAAAAAATAACACTTACCTCTCTTACCAAACACGGAAGACGAAACACAAGCATAGACACTTCCAGGGAAGAAGCATCCCTGAAAACACGGTGGAGGTGCTTGGAGAATAAGTGGACCTATATCTAAGTACCTCCAACCACAAAAAAGCATGAAAAGTCATTTGTCACAACCCTCCCTGCCCGCGAGGCATCACAAAGACACAGGAGTTGGTCTGTACTGTCGTCCGAGAGATACAACCCCTGCCACAGACAACAGACAGAACAAACGCTCGGGCCAAGCATAGAGAAATGCAGACAAAGACATAGAAGAGACAACATATACACAGTAGTAAAGCATATAAATACAATTCATGATGCAAACACGGGATCAAGACAAACAAACAAGAGCAGCTGTCGGCAGGTATGCGACATGCTCGAACAGAAAACAAATTCAGAACCGAAAGTTGAGCGCATTATTGCGAAGGGAAACCAGCCGAGACCAACAAAGCCGTCGGACCCGAAAAACGTATTCCAGCTAGCCATTGGTGAAAGTCTGAAATCACCCTCTAACGCAATCGGATCTTGACAAAGAGAACGACCACATCAGGCCTATTCGTATAAAGCCTAACGTGGTCAGACAGAGCAGCATCATGCAACGCAGTACAAGCAGTAGCACGGATCACCTTTATACCATAAGCACGCTGACCGGAGACATGTAGCGGGTGCTTAAAAACAATAATTTTAAAATTACAAATATTAACAGCAATCCATCTAGACAAAATTTGCCAAACTTTGCGAACAAAATGTCATTCCACAAATCGGTGGAATAAAGATTCCGGCTGTCCGCAGTGGGGACAGCCTGAAGAGTCGATGACTCCCCAACGAAAAAGGGAATCACGGGTGAAAATCACTCCATGTGCCAAGCGCCACTGTAGGTCCCGCACACGACCTTCCACACCTGTAAACGTAACATTGGCCCATACGACCCTCCAGTTCATCCCCAAGACGGGAAACCTGCGCTGAATGCGAGGAGCAAAGGATGGCAAGAATACATTATAGTAGATGACATCAGCTTGATGCCAAGAGCAACACCTCATGTTCTGGCTAGTTAACAATCTAACCTCACAAATGGTAGTGCCATGTGGTCCACCTGTCCTCGGAGCTCTGGGCTCAGGATAGTTACAAGTAAAAGGAAATGACCTGAGATTAATAAATAAAATAACACGCGAAATTAAAGCTAGGATGAGAATCGTTCTTCAGGATGTAGGCTATATTAGAAACCATCAACGCGCGACACCACACAAGAATGCGGCGAACACCCCCCCCCCCCCCCCCGATGGACTGGTAGGACCAGGCAATCCCGAGAAAGGACAGCTCTAGTTCCCCAAACAAATCCAAAAAATAGAGAATTTAGAGCCAAAAGGCCGCTGTACGTCGGGGGTTGCAGGGTACCGCAAAAAAACAATTTTGGAAACCAAGAGACTGTAACCTAATTTAGCCCTACTAAAAAAGGAAATTTGGCAACCCTCCAACCGAGCACATTCCGACGTGAGCTTCTGTTGAACAGAGCGCTACGTCTCGCGGTGAACCACCCTTTTATCAAAATAAACACCGAGGATCCTCATGGGATCATCGGTTAAGCCCACAAACTGTAAAACATCAGGTGACTAATCCCCAAAACACAAGACTTTAGTTTTATCCGCTTTCAACGCATCGCCTGCACTGTCCGCATAAACATCATAAACATGAAAAGCATTTTTCAAGAAAATCTCATCTCGAAGGAAGAGGACAACTTCATCTGCATAGGAAAGATATTTAAGCTCAGGTGTTGTAGAGCTCGTACCTGGAACATGGATGCCAGAAATATTCGACGCAGATTGAATCCTCCTGAGGAGAATTTCAATACTCAGTACGAACAGTGCAGCAGACAACGGGCAGCCCTGACGGACCCCTCTGCGAACGAGAAAGCAGTCTGTAGACTGACCGTTGACTCGGATTAAAGTAAAGATATTAGAATACAAGACCTTCACCATGCGAACAAAATCTGGGCTAAAATTGCAAGCCTCTAGCAGAATCACAAGGTACTTGTCACAAACCCTGTCAAAGGCTTTACTCTGATCCAAAGAAAGGATACAGCACTTCAATCTCTTGCGGTTGAGGTAATGAATACCTTCTCGGACGAGAACTAAATTTTGAAAAATTCTACTCTTCGGGATTCCAGAAACCTGGCACACACCTACTAGGCCAGAAATAACCCTAATCAGTCGGTTTGCAAGGATTTTAGCCAAAATCTTTTAATCGTAATTGAGAAGAGTGATGGGTCTCCACTCTCCCAAATGACGACCAGGACCATCAGGCCACTTGTTAACCAAAACGATCTGACTAAGACGCATCGTCGTGGTTAACTGCCCATAATTGACAGAACGTGGTTAAAAACATCACTGAGAGGTTCAGCAAGCAAATCAACAAAACGTTAATAAAACTCGACACGGATACCATCTGTACCCGGACCGCGACCATTACTCAGGGCAGCGATGGCTTCCCTTACCTCAGAAACACGAACAGTGCCCGATGTAAGCGCAGAAGCCTCGGCGTTGAGTTCGGTCACGTCAGCGACCCAAGAGTCTACGGACGACTGCTGCACTTCATCAGATGCAAATAGGTCTCGGAAATGCGAAAAGAACAAATTGTGAATTTCTGGTTGAGAGGTCACGAAGCGTGACCCATGCTGTAAGACAGGAATGACCTAGGAAATAATTTTTTCTCTGCAAGATTTCGCAAAAAACCTTGCAAGTGAAATCTCGTTTTCTAAATTTTGTGAAATAGAGTCCTGTATGCATCATTGGCCAGTTTTACAAAATAAATCTGTCACCTTTGCTTGAAGTTCAGCAATCCATACTGAGCTTGAAGTTCAGTAATCACAAGGGTTGACAATGATTCTGACGCCCCTCTGACTGGTAGGAGAAAGATTAAACCAACATGGGGCGTTTGTGTATTGACGAAAATCCGAAACATGCCTAAAACTATGAAAATATGTTTCCTGGACACACTGCATATCAAAATCCTGGGTCATAATCCAACCGATGAGTCAACGCCTTACTGATAGGGACCGAAGTCCCTGGATATTTAAAGTTGAAATTTTAAGTTTGAAGGTAAAGCAGAAAACTAGAAACAAAAAAGATACACAAACCAAAGGTCAGTTAGGAAAAAGGGATAGATTCAATTTATCCAAATCGGTTTAGGAACGTGGACCGGCATTTAGAAATGACGATACCAAACGCTTGATTTGGAATGGCTGTGATGTCGGCGGCGGATCCGTCGGTTGCTATTTGGGTGAAGTTCCCCTCCCTCCAGTTGAACGAGAGATCGGTCCCGACTGCCAGGATGCACATTGGTCGAACGACTGCCGTGACTCCGTCCCTCTGACGAAGGAGAGGTCTGCCGTTGTTGACCAGGGAATCTGTCAGCAGAACGAGAGTATCTGGTAGGATGAGCAGCATGGATGGTATCCGGGACACGTCCCGTGGTCCGCAGGAATGGGCATAAAGTACAACCTTGTTCACAGAGGAGACAGGGATGGAGACAGCGATGGAGACAGTTCTGACGGGAGAGGTAAAAGCAACATCATCAACTGAATCCATGAAAAGATTGTCATCATCCGAAGTAACCTCGGAAAGTGCAACAGTGGAAAAAAGTCCGACTTGGGCGTCAGTAGAAGCAGATGAATGAGGCTCAGGGACCTTTGTATGCACATCGGCATCCATGGGAGGCTCAGACTTAAAAACAACAGCCGACTCAACAGCAAGAGGCAGAGAGGAAACCTCTGTAGATGGCGTATCAAGAAGATCATGATCATGTACTGGAGAGGATCCAGGATCTATTTGGCGGTCTTCAACCAAAGTCTCTTGAACAACGGAAGTCACAATATTATCGGTAGTTGGATCTACAGGTAAGACAACCGGTAATTCCATAGAAGTAGCAGGTTGCGTGTCCATGGAAACAACAGTACCGGTGGAGGGTAGTGCTGGAAACTCCTCATTGAAAACAAGGGAATCAGTTAAAGGCCCGTCTACAACATCTGCGAAGGATGACTGGGTGCACTTGGATTTGGTGTGGGAATCCGCACCGCACTTGGAGTAGGATAGCTCGCATGAGATCTCTAAATACCCCAACGTACAACAGTTGGGTCAAGCCCGGGATGGTCACTGAGGAGCAATGTAGCCAGCTTTACCACATCGACGGCATGTGCGTGTCATGCCAGTATATGTTGCATGCCTTCCAGCGGCCAACTTGAAGGAAAATTGTAACTGGTTTTGTCATACGTAGGCGAACAATTCTTGTGCATGTATATACGTGTTCCAGACCTTAGAGCGTGTGTCGCTCATTCTAAATGGGGGTGACAATCTCCCCATATCCACTAAGTGCCGCTGAGATCTTCTCATTAGAAATGTCGATGGGCACAAGTTTGACATAGACGGTACAAATGCCGTCATCTACACTGGTGAAATATGTACTTCAACGTATTTATAGGCTTTCAAGGGGTTCTCAAGGTAGTGCAGTGCTTGTGCAGCAGTTCGGAACCGCACCGTGAAAATGCCATTATTAAGACGCTGGACAGTGTGCAAATGTTCAGGATGATCAAGTTTGTCGACCAACTCCTTCAAATTGTTAACATCGGGATACTTCCCATTGTGTATGACCTTAATGGTTTCAGGTGATTCATTACGTTCACCATGCCGGAGGCACGTAGCCTCGGTTGGCCTGGAACCGGAAAACCAAAATAAAACTTCGAACTTGAAGGTAAAGAACAAATAAAACTAAAATTACTCACAGTCAAATCCCTGACGACCACAAACTATACGAGAATCACTCAGCGATTAAGCAAGACGGCACCCGAACTTCTCGCGGCCGTGACGACGTCTCGACTGATGGCCTCACGGGCTGGTTGTCCGCATATATACCGCCAGTTTTTCGTGCGTTTAGCCTGCAAACGTTATCATTTGCATAACTTGTACGTGTGCAACCACCCTGCAATTTGCATGGCGCTGCGTTCACGTCGTCGTGGTGTGGCATTTTCTCTATCAGGCAGTGTATTTTGCAGAAGTTTGTGGGTTTATTAGAACTGAATAAACGTATCTCTTGGTTTTAGCAGGATAGTGTAAATGCCACACCGCTAAAGAAATCATGGACATACTCAAGATTATTTTAGTGATCGTTTCATCACTAAAATTCTTTGGAGACCAAGATGTTTTAAATCAAACCAGGTCCAATTTTTCTGTAGGGTTAATTGAAGAAGATATAATCCCCCCTTTAAAAATAACTTCATCACGTTTAGTGACGTTTTAGCAGGCAATTTCGCAGGCAATAGGCGTAATAACTTCCTCAATGTTGCGACGCGTGTTACGGAATAGGTCCAATTATGTGAAACTGTGACTTCAACAGAACAGTGAAAATATTTCCGACATCTGATGTGACCCAAACATAATTCCATAACAGATGTAAAAGATATAATAACTGTAATCTATTTCATGTAGTAAATTCACGCATTTTAAGTAAAACGTCTTTTCTGGACCTTCTGTATATGTAGGTGTAGAAAAGTTTCAAACATTCATTACATTAAGTTTATAGTAAAGAAATATTATTAATGATTGTATGCTCCTACACTCTCTACTGTGCTAATACCTAAAAGTGAGTAAGTTACAATTACGTTCTGTTGGAATTGATTGGATGAATATTTTATGATATTCAGTCGAGCGTAGGAAATGAACGAACCTAAATTTCTTTTCAAGTAGGAAATTCATAAATGTCCGTTTCAATCAATAATAACAAGATCATTGTTCGTGAAATCCGCCACAGAACTGGAAGACAACGTTATTAATAACAAGTACAAGAGCCGAGACCACCAAATAGATTTCGTTATTACAAAAAGACCATGAATGTTGTCGCGAGTTCAACATTATTTCAACAAATTTTATTCCATAGTGTGAGGTGTCGCCAAATTGGGAGATACATAAATATTTAGGAGGGACCCTGCAGACTGCTTTTCAAGATGATATGTCGCGCTTAGGGACTTCGGTATCCACTCACTCTAGAGAAAATCAAGAATGTTTTGCTTTGAATTGTCATATAACTTTACAAGGTCAATTTAATCTTTTTTATCAGTTACTAAATGAGCAGTGCCGGTGGCGCGGTGGTCTAATTGCTGGCTTCCATCCATTCCTCCGAAATGTGTCTGGGTTCAAATCCAGGTGATTCATGGTGTGTGTTTTTCTTACGACACTGGGTCTTTTCCTTCTCTTGAACCAATGGCCCTAAATTAGATTCGAGCGACTGCTTACAGCCATAGAGTTGCTCCTGGTGGTCGTTAAACCACTAAACGAAAAAAAAAACTTAATATTTGTATTTCGTAAAGTCATTAATAATTATATTGGCTTATATCTTCAGGTTTTATTTGGTTGCGAAAAGCAGGAATTGCATATAAAGTCTTTGGAATTTGTTTTTATAGTATTGAGTGTAGTTTGCCCAGTTGTAATGCAAAAATATCACGTTTGTAGCATTTAAAATAATGTTGTATTCTTTAAGCATAAATGAATGAGAAATCTATAGAACTTTTCTCAATGCATAGTGAGCCTCACACCCACACACACCGTTATGGTGGCGTAGTAGTCTAAGCGATGGCTTCTGACTATTTGTCCGAAATGAGCTTGGGTTTGGATTTCGGGTGAGGCATTAATGGTGTGCTTGTCTTACGGCAATGTTGTTTCTCTCTATTCCCAGGAGCCAGTATCTCTAAATTAGAAACGGACGACTGCTTTTAGCCCATCAAGTTGCTCACCGTAGTCGTTAGCCCCAAGTTTAAAAAATGCACATTGCTGCCTCAGCTCCGGCTCCTTCACATGGTGCACAATATACAAAAATCTGATATACTTTCGATGCATGCAAGATATATTTTCAGATTTAATTCGTTTCATAGTTTTAATTTTTCTTGTCTATATGTAATTTGTTTTATATTATCAGGCAATTTCTTTGCGAAAACGTCTGCGGAGGCCTATATCTGTGTTTTAGATAAAGTTTTGTACTTCCATCGATTTTGGGTAATTTTCAGATTGATCCCTGGCAGATTGATCACAGGCGCAGGTTTCTCACTAGTCGCCCGAGTCGGACGTGGGCCTGAGTCCCAAATGCGGCAACGCTTCTCTTATAGCGCTAATTTTACTCATTAAGTGAAACAAGTGCTCCCAAATTAGTGCCTAAAGAATTCTTCCATCCTAAGATGCTTATAGGGGTAAAAATGCCTAACATTTAACCCGTTAGCACAAATTCACTAATGCGTGTTTGCCAGTGGTGCAAAAAAGGAAAAACGTTATGTGTTCTTATTACTGCAAACTTGTCCGGATGGAATGATTGATGAGATATATCTCCTAGATTTAATTCGTATAAACATATACGCGCCTGTTTTCTATTCATGTATGGGTGGTGCTTATTGTCATTCGTAAATATGTACATCATTGTTCGCTTTCAGTTCTGTAACCACGATCGCTAATATTTACAATTTCAATTGTTGGTTCCCCTTGTCAAAAAGGCAGAACAGAGCAAAATAAATGCGTCTCGTAAATGGCCTGTAGCTATTTTCGTTTCCCTTTCAAAATAAAGTCGCTATTTTAAAATTTTAGCAGTCAAATCATTTAATAACCACCAAATATGGTGTACCGAAGGTCCCTGGATCCTGATGGCAGACTTTAATCACGACATTCCACAGCGATGAACTGGTAACCGACTGTTCCCTCTTGATTCAAGTTCATAAACGGATATATGAATTTTAAATTTGAGGAAACCCTACATGGAAGGCAATCTAACGCGTTGAACAGATAGTTGGGACGAAGGTTAATTCTACCTGTTCGAGAGGATTGTCGGAATGAAGGGTAAAGCAAAACAATCTTTACCTATGAGTAAGTTTTCCATTCCTTTTCGTGATCCCCGAATTCTATTGCCTTATTAAAGATTATGAGGACCCAGAATGGAAATGAAGGTCACCAAAAATAACACTTATCAAGGCGCCGAATCGTTGGATTCAGAACGACAGAACCTTCTGGAATAAGCGGATGTTGACTGTTGTTTTCACCTTTTTTAACAATCGACCTGCCTTTTTGACCGATGTGGCATAATTAATCACATATAGGAATATTTCGTCATTATAGCTATGACGGACATAAACGCAGTTAAAGTTCCAGCAGAAAATCATGTTAACCCATTCCTTTGTTTTATGACGCGTGAACGTACCTTTCTTTTATGTATGCTTTCTTGACGATTTTCTCACACTATGTACTTCTCTCGAAGAACGTGTTGTACACTTAAGAGCGGTATTTTCATCACTGAAATAGTAAGGACTTAGTGCGAAACCATCGACGTTTGACATCTAAGTCCTAGCGATTGAATTAAATGGTAATCGAGCTTCCGCAGCGTGTACTGAAACAGTCCGCGTTCAAATTACACAGAACTTACCTCGTCCGACGGACGACAATCACTCAACTCAGATGTTTAGCACCCATACAATTTATGTACGTTTTATTCCCAAAGAATCGGACATTCTTGCTGTTAAATTAGTTCTTAAAGGATGAAACAAACAAAAATAAATATCATCGTCTCCGTCTCATATCGACTCTGGAAGGGCACTTTTATTTAAAAAGTAACAAACCAATGATTGGTGGACACAGAAGAAGCTCTTGCTAAGGCCACTCTTCCGTTTCACCCCATTCTAGGCACACAACTTAGCATATGGGCTGACGCACAGAACTCGGATATCGGAGGCTCTTTAATGCAAGACATTTCAAGTGGTTAGGAATCAATTCCTTTTTCTAACGATAGTGACTTACAGCCATTGACAATGGTCCACATTCTACAAGTAGTTGTCTGCCTTACGAACAATGTATGGGAATACAAAAATACAAAAAAAGGTACTTTCACGCTTTATAAAACTAATGGATCAACATGATTTTCTGCTGGAACTTCAACTGCGTTTATGTCAGTCATATCTATGCTGAATAAATTGTCTTATATATGAATAATTATGACAGAGATGTGTCAAAAAGACAAGAAATTCAATTAAATTATTTCACTATAAAAGAGGACCAGAAAACTCATTTACACGTTCAAACGAATACCAGACAAGTGAAGTCCACGTCAATAAAAACCTCTAGACTACATATCTCAGCTCTCAACGGACATGAGACATGTCAAGAAAACTAAAACACAGTATCGAATGCTTCGTTTAAAATTTAGAGGAATTTGCTACTGTTCAAACAAACGAAAAGGAACAGTTTGTCGTGCGAAAGGCAGTTCATCTCTCATACTGTTGAAGAATTTCTTTCCATTTGCCAATAAAGAATTTTAGTGTGATATATAGACTGATTAAACTAGCTCTTACGTTCAGCAGACATGTCGGAGCATTATTTTTGAGCACCCCCTTGATATTTCTAAACCTGCAATTTACGCTACCTCCATGATAATCACTACTCGACACATCTGACCAGATGCGAAGAGAGAAGTTAAAACATTGGTTTGCTTTAGAAAACCATGCCAACATTTTAAAATTCATCGTTATATCAAGGCCCTTCTTGGTACCTTCGTATTGCCTGACGCGCGTTTTGCTGATAGTCACAACGGCTTATTTGGACATTTACAATCATCTGACGGTAAAAAATTTTGTCTAACAATAGTCGACCGCTTTATCAGGTAGGCGGTAGTCACATAGCCAAAATTGGCTGAAATTGTATGCCGAATATTAACCTCTGGTTGGATATCCCATTTAACCCCCATTAGAGAATACATGCTCTTATGCTTTTTGACCATTACATAGTATCATGATGATCAACTGGAATCGCACTACTCCACCAACTCACTTTGGTAATAGGAGCGAACTGCATTCGTACAATGGAATGACATCTAATTTCTAACATGCCAATCAAACATTTTCACTGTTATCTCAAAACCTTTTAAAAGGCTCACTTAAGCACCAAACGAACTGATGATACCCCTGCCATAGTACTTTTTTGTATTCGAGAAGCCAACAAGAAGAGTATTCAAACTTACTCTGCAGAACTCGTGTACAGCACAACATCACTTAAATCTTCACTACATTCGACTGAGTTCAGTCAAGCGGTATCTCTTTAGTATCAGAACTCCGACACAAGATTAAATTCGTTAATCCAGTTGGAACATGTCAATATCGTAACGATTCAAACTTTGTTCACCTATCATTGAATTGCTGCACTTATAACTTGCTACGGATAGACGGCGCAGGTCCATCTTTGAATCAACCCTGTACTGGCACACACAAATTCCCCACCAGTAAGATAATACCATCACAATCGATGGCAACGCTAATCGATATTTAGTTGAAAGTCTCAAATTGTCGGTTAAAGCGTGGGTACTTTCTAGAAGATAGTTTTGCAGAATCTTGACCAAACCGACAGTAAGGATCAAACTCTTACAAAGACAGCTAGTACAAATTCTTGTCAGAAATCAGAGGGCAAGTCATATCAAGATCTTAGAGGGGCGAGTTCTGTCAAGACTCGAAAGTTCGCTTTTTTTTGTTTAATTGGAGGTTTAAAGACCACCGTGAGCAACTCAGTGGGCTATAAGCAGTCACACGTCCCTAATTTAGGGCCACTGGTTCCAGGTAAAAGAGAGAGCCAGCGCCGTAAGAAAAACACAACATCTATGCCTCACCCGGGATTCGAACCCAGACCCATCTCGGACGAATGATCAGAAGCCATTGCTCAGACCACTGCGCCATCGGGGCGGCATAGTTATCGCTTTTCCAAAAGACTGATTTAAACATAATGAATCCACCTCGGTGGCGCAGTGGTCTATACGATGGCTTCTGATCATTCTTCCGAAAGGGGTCCGGGTTCGAATCCCGGTGGAACGAGTGACCCTAAATTAGAGATGGGCGCCTGCTTATAGCCCATTGAGTTGCTCACGGTGGTCGCTAAACCTACAATAAAAAAACATAATGAACTGTGACCTTTCAGTGTACATAATTTTCTTTGTGTTCTTGTGTTCTCTTTTATATTTTGCTTCTCACTGTGTGGCTCATGACGTCATTTGTAAGTACGCTATTGCTCGATTTCAGTTCTGTAACCGCACGTCCTTCGCGTTTCACCATCTCACTTTTATGTTTTTTCACACGTGTGTGTGTGTGTGTTTAACAACTCCCGCGAGCAACTCGATGGGCTATAAGAAGTCACCCGTCCATAATTTAGGGGCCGCCCCTGGTGGCGCAGTGGTCTAAGGCGCTGGCCTCTGATCATTCGTCCGTAAGGGGTCCGGGTTCGAATCCCGGTCAGGCATGGATGTTGTGTTTGTCTTACGGCACTGGCTCTCTCCCTTCCCTGGAACCAATGACCCTAAATTAGGGACGGGCGACTGCTTATAGCCCATTGAGTTGCTCACGGTGGTCGTTAAACCTCCAATCAAAAAAAAAAAAAAAAAAAATAATTTAGGGCCACTAATTCCAGGGAAGGCAGAGAGCTAGTGCCGCAAGACAAACACAACATCCATGCTACACTAGAACTCAAACCCTGATCCATTTCAGGCGAATGATCATGAGCCAGCACTTAGACCACTGCGCCACCGGGGTGGCGTTGTTCTTATCCTTGTGCTTTTGAAATAATTTATTATATTAAATCTTTAGAGTCCGATTGTTTAATACCGACCATATACGTTTGTAATGCATTTAATATCAGAATAAAATTCTCAGAATGCGTGCTGGCAAGAAGAGTTAAACACGATCTATATACGTTCACTAGCAGAGGATGTTTTTACTGTTCGTTGTGATATATGTCTTTTCGACTGCTCATATACGTTCACTAGCAGAAGAAGCCGGACGACAACGGATATAGGCCTACTTTTCAAAGTTGAAGAAAGTCCTTTTGAATTGCTTGTAGTTTGCTTTTTGTTAATATTGCCAGGAACCTGTTGACTTCTGCTTAAAATTGCTAGTATAAACACGTGAAGAACAGTATTTTGCTACTGTAAATAGTAGTTATAGATTCATTTCCTTAGCCACGTATCATTTTCTTATACTATGTGCATTTAAGCACTTTGGATTTTCTAGTTACGTTTCGTAACTGGTGATTTTCAATACGTTCTATTACTGCGCTGTTCTCCGTTAATTATTATATTTTATGGATATGCCGACGGTGAACACTATGACAGTGGATTCCAATATCACGGTAATTGGGGCTTTTAAGAAGAGTCGTATCAAGCTGAGTAAAGAAGTGGAACACATGCAATTTTGACATTATGTAAAAACAATAATGTTACACCCCATTTTTGGAGAGTTAAAGGCAAGCCATTGAACTCTAAGGATAAGAACATTATCAACACTTGTGAGGTTAAAAGGCTTCGTGCTATTGTTAGGGAGAAAAGGAAGAACTTGAACATACTAAGTATTCTGAATTACAGATTGTATAATAAGTGCATGGCTTTGAATTTACAGGTGGATAGGCTAAGAGTTCATTAAAATTTATGCCGCTATTGATAGTCACATTTTACGACTTCGTGATAAACTTTCAAAAAGTTTGAAAACCTACTTGAGGAGAAGAACAGAAATTGTCATAAAAACAACAAAATACCTATTCATAACAATATACTTATTAATGAATCTAACTATGTACTTCCTGAGCTACAAGTGAAGGCTTTGAAAAGAGGAGTCAAGTTTGTATATACGTAATGGGCATAAACCAAAGCCAAAAATTATCCTTCCACAAATTGAAAACATTATGCAGGAGTTACCAGTTAGTAAAAGAAATACAGTAAGATTTAAAATGATGAGAAATTACAATAAAATTAATGACCAACAACTCAATGCTCCTATTAAATATGAACGGAAGACGTTTCTTGAACTTAGGAACAACCCTAATATTAAATGCATCATGGCTGACAAATGCAAACAACTTGTTATCTTGAATAAAGAAGACTACCAACAGAAAATGAAGACAACTATAGAGGATTTAAAGGTGGTGAAAATGAATAAAGACCCTGTCGAAGGTACAATAAGGCAAGTAGCTACTTTTAAGAATCATAGTGACCTGCCTACTGAGATTAAACGTAAAGCCTACCCACCCATTGGTGCTTGTACTCCGAATATCTTCGGCAAAATTAAAATACATAAAATAAATCAACCAGTTAGATTGATTGTGAACAAGAATGTCGCTTCAACTATCAATTTAGAAAGAGCTATTTATCAATATCTAAAACATTTATATAACAACTATGTTTACAATGTATCTAATTCTATAGAGTTAATTGATAAAATTAAAGCTATTCAGGATTTCAACTTTACTATGTTTAGCCTTGATGTAGTAGCACTTTTCCCGAATACTCCCACAGATGAAGCAATTCATTTAATTAATCAGCAGTTGTCAAGAGAGGGAATTGAAGACAAAGAAAGAAACAGCATTATCTCGTCTTTGAAATATATTACAAACAGCAATTATTTTTCATATGATGAGATAATTTATAAACAAACATGTGGAGCTCTCATGGGATCCCCACTTTCCTGCTTGTTGGCAGAAGTAGTATTACAGGATATTGAAAAAACAATCTTCCAACAACCTAACCTGGACTCACCTTGTTTATACCTATGCTACGTAGATGATGTTCTTCTCTTCTGGCAACATTCTAGAGAGAAACGTGATAAGTTCATAAATGCATTTAACAGCATTTATCCTACTATTAGGACCACATTAGAAGAAGAAATTGGTAATAAACTAAATTTTGTGGATTTGAGTTTATTCCGCTACGATGATTCTATTGAATATAGTGTTTTTAGAAAGCTAACTTATATTCCAGCATTGATCCCATGCGATTCTTGGCATCCCTGGAAGTACAAAACAGCTGCGTTTTCTTACTATATCAAAAGAGCAATTACACATTCTTCTTCCTCACAATCTGAACAGGCTGAGTTGCAACATTGGATCAGGAATACTGCTGAAGCATTTGGTTATACTGGTAGATTGATTACTTCCATTTACAACAATATAAAAAAAAAACGTTCAAACTTTGTATAATAAAAAACGTGAATATGAAGCTTAATTATAAATTCCTTTTTACCACCTATTACCAATTTGTTAAAGAGAGAATGTGCAGAGTATCAAATAATTTTGGCTGAAACTATCACCGATAATGGTGCCTCATTGACTTACAATGACAACAAGTCACTTCCATAAATCGGGCATATATTGTATCCCGATAACAACGAATCCCAATCACAAAGATTCTATGTACATAGGTAGTACTAAGAAACGCCTTAGTACTCGATTAAAAGAACATGTATTTGATTGGCAAAAGAAAAGACCCAAAACAGCACTCATTCAATATTGCATCGAACACAATGCTGTACCCAATTGGGAAAATGTCGAAATTCTAACATCACTTCGATCTCATAAACAAATTCTCACTTCTGAGGCTCTAATTATTGAAAAATATAAAGGCAAATGTTATAACAGTAATTCACCTATCGATATTCCACACGCATGGAGATACCTGTTACATTCTGAAAATCAACGTAATATTAAACGGAAGTCAGATAAACTCTGCTTGCTTGGCTTGGTCGATCAGCAGAACGAATACGTCCACGAAATCCCCACAGATGGCGCTATACAAGTACTGCGCGATAGGGTATAGGTGTTCATAGCTTATGCGACGAAGTTAACATACTGTCTTTTCATTCAGGCATGTCATATTACATCTGAGTCGATTCCGGAGGACTAGGCACTTGTGAACTCTTTAACTGATGAAGGCATAATATTTTATCGAAACATGTTTGGATGCTGTAACCAGGGGTATAATGTAGATAGGCTCCTTGGTTTTGTCATTTTCAAATTTTTAACTTTGTTGGTTTTACTTTTCAATCAATTTTAATGTTCTCATTTCATTTTCACGTTTGGTCGTTTTTTCGTCAATTGGTCGTTTTTACCGTTCGTTGTGATATATGTCTTTTCGACTGCTAATATACGTTCACTAGCATAGGCAGTTTTTACCCTTCGTTGTGATATATGTCTTTTCGATTGCTGATATACGTTCACTAGCAGAGGAAGCCGGACGGCAATGGATGTAGGCCTACTTTTCAACGTTGAGGTAAGTCCTTTTGATTGTGCTGCTTGTAGTTTGCTTTTAGTTAAATTACTAGGAGCCTGTTGACTTCTGCTTAAAATTGCTAGTATAAATACGTGAAGAACAGTATTTTGCTACTGTAAATAGTAGTTATAGATTCACGATCTATATTATTCAGTTTTGAATGCACATACCTTCTCACACATTAAAAGTTTGCTGAACGTATCACAACATTATAATATATTTTTCTAAATAAATGAATTTGAAAGGTAAACTACCATTACGACTTTCAATAAGGCTCTCACCAAAGCGTATGTAATGAGTTTACGCTCTACGCTAATCTCCTTACAATTAGGAGCTAACACACACAAATATCTCGTGAACTCCACATTGGAACGTGGCTACCCTAGATAGAATATTGTAACTCATCATGATAAATAGAATCGCACATGAAACAGATTGAATAGCTCATTTGTTTTATTTTTTACGTATTCTAAGAAATGTTTTGATATATTTACTCACTGAACTCAGGGTTTTGCTATTATGTTTCTGTTTTTACGAATTTTTTTGTCAACGTAGATATTTGTAAAAAAATCTGAAATATTTTCTCATTTGAAAAAAAATGGAATAAAGTGCGAAATCCCTGATAAAGGTAGAAAATCTTTATCCTAAAATTGACAATCCAATATTACTAAATTAAAACTTCTTTCATATTGCTGGTAAACATTGAATAGTCCTGCGCGAGAGAAGCTCTCAGCATTTATATAGTTGGAATTCCTAAAAGCCTTCAGTTTATCGGAATTCCATTTGCGTGTTTGTCGAGATAGTGCTTTCAATGTGGAAGGGCAAAATCAATAAAACATTAAAGTTATTAAAATAGAATAAGATCTAATAATAATACGAACTGACTCTCTATCTGCTTTATTAAACCAGTGATGTGCTTTTCCTAAATTGGATTATTTTACACAGCCATTTGGCGGATTATTTGATTTGTTGGATATGTACGTCTCGCCGTAGATATGTCTGTTTCTCTCTTTGAAATGAACCACTACTGTTTGTTAGCGCTTATCATATTAATAAGTCACAATTTCGCACATTTTCATCGATGTTTGAAATTCGAACGCACTGGGTCTCGAAGTATTTAGCTGGGGTTCCATATCTCAAACACGAAACTGGAAAGTAAAGCATGAACGTAAACAACTGCTGATTTGTTATCGGTTCTGCTTCCGTTTTCTGCAAATTGTGCTCATTATGGTCAGATTATTCATGCTTTCCAATGTTTCACCCGAGGGAATGATTACGATAAATCATTGCTAAATTTTCTGTAAGCCAGACTACCGGACCATTTCATATTCGATTCCTTTAATGGAGCAGACCAAATAAGTTATCGAGAATTAGAACTATAATTTATGTAGATATGATAAAATATGGACAAAGCAGTTGAAATATTGACATGTCGTCAGGGACCTAGTGTTGAAGCCGAGAGAACCGGAGACATGTTGTCTGAGACCAGTAACAAAGCGGGAGAGACTCCGCTGTGTAGTCCATGACAAAGCCATAGAGATCGACACATGTACAATTAGATGGACAGGAAGGGGAGAGGCAGAAAGCAAGAAAGAAAGCAAGAAAGAAAGCAAGAACGAAAGAGAAAGTTTCAATTTCATATTATTTTAATAGCCATCATCGTCACTTCAATTCGCACCTTTGCACTGGATTAGTAAAATGCGTTCTAGTTGAATAAATTGTATTTTCAAGTAATGCAGCAAATGTAAGGGTGATCGTCAATTTGCCTTAAACAGTATATCTTCAAATTGCATAACTGCATTGATGGCTACTTTGGGTCAATGCTAATCAGACTCATAATAAAGATTCTCCTAGTATAGAATAGTATTCCCCAAAAGCGTTCTAGACAGAAATTCACCAACACTTTAGTCATTATGTTAAAAACATTTCTTTTCCGTTCATAAGGAACCATTCTGTCACTATTGAAGATGTTATTCAGTCTATAAGGATATAAACTCATATGTACTAACATTAGATGGTTTTCCTTCCAAAGTCTGGCTAGCTCTTTTGGCTAAATATCTAGTATAGTAGGCTTAATATTTCCAAGTCATGTTCCTGATTGTGAACCAGCTCGATATCACCTTCGTTCTTAAGATTTTTTAGCCGATCTACTATATCTATAGATAGATAGATAGACAGATATAGAGTTGTGAAAAAACGAATAAGGAATATAGAACAAAAAATTTATTGTGAATGCAGGAACGTGGAGAACAAAGATAAAAATTAAAACTGAAAAAACCAGGTTTCCTTCATCAGGAGAGCAGCAACCCGGAGTCTGGCTTTCCTGGTATCAGTAAACGACTAGGAAAAAACGAAAAATAGTCGACTGACCATGCTCCCGAAGCCATTAAATCCAAACCAGGTGAAACAAGAAACATCCAAATGTTACAAAACTATAATAAATAAGGGAACGATAACTCACCTGAAGACGGTGTGAACCCTGCAGCCAGACTAAGCAAGCTGAATAACTACTGAGACTGAAATACGAATGGAAGGAACACGAAATAAATAAATAACACGGAATCGGTGCAATTAAAGGTTAAACAAATAAGGGAACCTAATTGGCCAAACCAGGTGAGCGTAAAAATAGATGCAAGACTGTGTATGCAAATGTTCTTAAGCCACAGGGGACCCGTCAAGTGGCACTTGGTATTACCTGCTGAAATGAAATTTGTAAGGCTCTGTGTTAGTACAGAGTGTTGATGTGTAATTTATAGCTGGGAGAGGTAGAATTAAAATTAAGGATTACTTGATATAAGTAACGTCTGAGAAGTGGATTGGAACGTTATTATTTTTAAATTTATTGACTAAGTTGTTGAGGTTTTTGGTAATATTTTCTGTGTTAGAACATATTTTGACAATACGGTGAAACTTAGAAATAATGACGTTACAGTGTATAGCATTAGAGATATTGGAGGACTAGTGGGTGAAGAATTTTTTATTAAAATTAAAATCTTGTCTTTTATTGTAGAGGCCGATCCGAAAACCCATATTTTTGTTGATTATAATGTCAAGGTCCAGAAAATTCACATGATTGGACGTACTGATAGTTTTTTCCAATGAAAGATCATCGGGATAAATTGCCGCACTCATTTGTAAGAAACGAGGTTTATTGAAGACAATAATATCATCGATAGATAGATAGATAGATATAGATATAGATACATAGATATAGATATAGAAACGAAATTTCAAAATGAAAAATGCAATTGTAGAATTTTTGTTTTAAAAGAGTATGAGATGTTCTTTAATAAGGATTTTTTTAAAGTCGAATTGGCGGCGATAGATAAAAAGTGTTACAAATTATAATATATTTTACCCCATTGCAAAAATCATAAAGCTTATGAAAATCAAACTTCCCTTTTTGATGGCTCTATCTGCCTTAAAGGTTCTGAATCAAAATTAAGTGAATTCTTCACAACTAAGAATCTGAGACCAGTGCTTCAGTATGGAACTCCTGAATTTACAGTTGCTTTTTTCTGCGGATCCTAAGTGCATCCATTTGAAACCATGATGTTGAATATTCATGATACATTTAGGATTCTATTCCATGAAATAGTACAGCCACAAAGGTGCCTCCCAGATATTTATGAATTTTTAAATAACGCTTATGAGTGTGACTCACGAAATGCGAAGTAAATTTTTTCATCCAAACTGAAAGTAAACAAAATACCTTTCTCTGATATGATAAAGGTTCAACTTTGGCTGTGCCAAAAAGAAACACAACAAAGCTGTCTCAATTCTCTTCAAAGTTGTAACGTACCGTATTAAGTATAAAAGAATTAAAGAACCGTATATTTTTGACAATCTCAAATTCATACTTTAAGGTACAATCGCGAAAAACGTAAAAATGAATTACGTATAAGGGATTTAAAAACAAGTTAGTAAAATCATGCAATGCATTGATTATGATACGTTTTCTAACATACTAGAAATCATTACTCAAGTTATTACTCAAGTTATGAGGAAAATGGCTATGGAATATATCTCACTCCTGTGCCCTGACATTTTATCCCATTTCGGTAATATTCAACAGAAGTGGTTCAGCATACCTCCGAAATAACTCGACAAGGTTTTGTCGCAATCGAAGCAATTTTACATAAGTTATGATGCATAAGGGCTATGAAATAGATCCCGCTTCTGTGTCCTAACCTTTGACCCCATTTCGCCCATTTTTAACAGGATTCGTCACCAGGCAGGTCCCTACAACATACTAACATTTCATCCAAATCGAAGAATTTTTACGTAAGTTATGATGCATAATGGCGATGGAAGTGATTCCTCTCCTATGTCCTGACCTTTGACCCGCATTTCGCTAATTTTCAATAGCGTTTGTCCCCAGGTGGTCCTCTACCACAAACTAATATTTAATCGAAATCGAACCTGTTTTACGTTAGTTATGACGCCTAAGACCCGTGGAATGGATCCCGCTCCTATGTCCTCACCTTTTACCCCATTTCGTTCACTTTCAATAGGGTTCCTTCCCAGGTGTTCCCAAGGAGGTTATATTACTGGAGACACCACTGGCTCTGCTGCCATAGGTCACAGCTAATCTGTGGTGTGACGTCACAAGCAGTCAAAACTGAACTAAATTATACCGTTGATGAAACAGTAAGCTTGTGTATCATTGATAAAGATTATGGAATTATTCATTTTATCTGTGTATACGTTTAGAAGCTTTTGTTCCATTAGTTTCCAAGCAGCTTCTCTTCTGCGGCTGCGTCGTGACTCTCATGACGTCATTTGTAGCACAGACGGTGACTTACGGCGGCCAATGCTGCGTGGATATGAGTGGTGTCTCCAGTAATATAACCTCCTTGGGTGTTCCCCTACCACATACCAAAATTTCATCGAAATCGAACGATTTTTACGCGAGTTATCGTGCGGACAAACATACGCACAAAACGCGGGACGTAATGAGGCAGATGGGAATCGCGACCATCTGCTAGCAAGATGTGACGTCATAAAACTGTAATAGGATCCACACACAACACGTGACGTAATGAGACAGATGGCGTGACCACGCGTCAACATCTAATGACTCGACGCCATGACACTACACTAAAAACGTAGTAAATCGGGGTGGTTATTTAACCCACTAAACGAATTTTACTAAGTCGAGATCAAACTAAATCGATTTCTAGTACCAGAAAACGGTAGGTTAACCACTTTCATCAAAATCCTTAGAGCCGTTTTCAAAATAAAATTTACATACATACAAGAATTGCTCCTTTAAGTTGAACGTCAAATAATTTTGCTTCCTATACTTCCAATGGAAAATCTTCTGTACACATTTTCTTCACAATTAATGCGTTCCCAAGGATGAAAATTTGAACATCGATTAAAATCTCTTCATTTTATAACTTGCAATACTTAATATTTTCTAAAACATAACCATAATTATGCAATCCAACATTTGTTTGTCTACTGACGTCATGAAAATACAGGTGGCGCCATCTTTTTTCTGGACGATTAATGCACTCACAAGGATGAAAATTTCAACATTGATTAAAATAGCTTCATTTTACAACTTGGAATACTTAATATTTTCTAAAACATAACCATAATCATGCAATCCAACATTTGTTTGTCTACTGACGTCATCAAAGTACAGGTCGCGCCATTCTTTTCTGGTTTCAACACCACCAAAGGAAAAGTTATTGATTTTTAATGTAATTATGGTTATGTTTTAGAAAATATTAAGTATTCCAAGTTGTAATAAAGTTATTTTAATCGATGTTCAAATTTTTATCCTTGGGATCACATTAATTGTGAAGGAAATGTGTACAAAACTTTTTCCATTGGAAGTATAAGAAGCAAAATTACTTGACGCCCACCTTAATAATATGGGATAAGAGCGATGGAATGTATCGCATTCCTTTGTCCTGACCTTTGACCCCATTTCGTCCACATTCAATAGGGTTCATCCCCAGGTGGTCCCCTACCACATAGTGAAATTTCATCGAAATCGAACCATTTTTACGTACGTTATGACGTATAAAGGCAATGAATGCATCCTGCTCTTATGTCCTAACCTTTGACCCCACTTCACCCATTTTGAATAAGATTCGTACCCAGGTGGTCCCCTACCACATACTATAAAATTTCATTGAAATCGAACCATATTTACGCAAGTTATGACGCATAAGGGCAATGGAATGATCCGGCTCCTACGTCGTGACCTTTGACCCCATTTGTCCCATTTTCAATAGGGTTCGTCCCCAGGTAGTGCCCTACCACATACTAAACGTTCATCGAAATCGAGCCATTTTACGCCAGTTATCGTGCGGACAGACGGACGGACAAAGCTGGAGCATATACGCGTCTTAAACCTACGGTTGGAAAGCGTAAAAAAAGGCTATAGAAACTACAGTAAAATATTGGGATTTACTTAGAATTACGTATTAAAGTGAAACACGTATAACTGAGGTTATACTGTAGTTTACGACCTAAGAACGGCAATATTCCCTTTTCGCCATTGAGAAAACTTTCACGGAAACTGCAAATTTAAGAGATTATATATTTATTTGTTGCTCAGTTCTTTCAGTTGCGTAGTTTCGCCACTGAGTAGTTCACTTATTCAAAGTGCTATTTTACTTCGGTGATACGAAAGAAGTTTTCTAATCTAAACCTAGCAAAGTACAGAGACATTTATCTCGAGAATGAAAATATACATTAATGAGTTATTGCACTAATTTCGGCTGACACTGCAGCAGGCAGTTTGTAAGATAACTGCGCAGTTTATTTCTTTGACAGAAAAGAACACATGGGGAAGAAGCCCGCCCGTCTTTCCTTAAGTATTTCGTAAGGCTTGTAATTATACTAGTCGGAATTTGTGTTCTCCTTAATGGCACCTTCACCAGACTCACTGAGGTTGCACAAGAATAATGCAATATGTGATTTTCCTTAATAAATTCAATTATCCGTAGGAACTAACATTCAATTCTTATATCCTTTTCTCTGAGAAACATGTGTTTTCATATTCTTTCTTGAGCATGCGTGAATTTGTTCAAGACTTCAGTGTCTGCAGCTTTATTTAAACTTCAAAGTTATTTTTGTGTGGAAGCATTATCTATACTATACGATTTTCTCGGAAGATGGCTAAGACTTTGAATAGTTACTCTTAGAAAATAGAATCTTTAAAATTGGCTTTGATTATTGCTTTCATCAAAGTAAACTATATTGGAAGCAAATAATGAATTAGTTTGAGAAAACAACTGTAAAATATTTTAAAGCCTGAACCTTTTTTTACATGATCTTCTGCAGCATCTCAAAAAAACACTCTATATTTTCAGTATTACATTTGGATAGTGTAGTTTTCATTTATGCATGTTACGCGTCACTTCATTTTATATTAACTGTCCCGAAGTCATTACAACATGTGACCATAAATTATGGAGTATGCCAGTAAATCTAAATCTATTGGGCGCGGCCCCTAAGGTGGCGCGACATACCTAAAGGAGGGCGCGAAGAAAGGTGGAAATCAAGAAAAAACTATTTATTAAACAACAATAACAAAAACAAACAAACAAAAAATGCATTCTGAAATTAAGGTAATACCTTCCCCGTGGCAATAAATGTACGCGCACCTCAAGTGTGGCTCTTATAAACGGCAAGAAAAGCGGACTCGTTCGCATTTGTAAGGAAACCTGTTTAATCAAAGTACTCAACTTCAGCTTTGGTTTACAACAAAAATTGGCACAAAAACTGTTTCAAGCATCTCGAGATATGCCTGAGAGCATTACTTCTCCCACAACTCGGAGACAATAAATACACTATCTACCAAGAAGTAATTGGACACCTGTGATAGCAAAGGAAAACGAAGTTTATTCACCTTCAATAGTTGGTGGAAATTCCACGAGCGGCGATTACAGCTGCGACCCTACGGGGCATACTCTCAACCAGGCGTTGTACGACGGCTAGCGGTATTTTCTTCCACTCGGCTTGGAGAAGGCAGGTCAGTTCCTTCACCGATTTCGGACGGTGGGGCATTCCTTAAGTCGACGCTCCAACTCGTCTCAGAGGTGCTCGATTGCGTTAAAGTCCGGGCTCAGGGCAGGCCAGTCCATTCGATTAACCCCATTGTCACCATACCAAGCCATGGTGGACCTCGCAACATGACAGGTGGCATTGTCATCCTGAAAGTAACATGGGTCCACCACGTAAAACTGCCACAAGGTAAGAAGCGCATGGTCATCCCAAATGGTGCAGTAGGTCTCGGCGTTAAGTGTACCAGGAATTACGACCAAGGGTTCCTTGCCATACCAGTAGAAACCCCCCATAGCATATTTTCCACCGCCGCTAAACTTCACAGTTGGCATAATACATTCCGGCAGGAGGCGTTCTCCAGGCAGACGCCAAACCCAGACCCTGCCATCCAAACGGTAGAGGGTGAACCTTGATTCGTCACTCCAGAGAACCTGTTTCCACTGTTCAACGGTCCACTGTCGACGTTCTTTGCACCACGTTAGCCGAGCAGCGCTATTGGACTTGGTGATCAAAGGCTTGTGGGCGGCAGCACGTCCATGATAACCGTGCAGATGGGCTTCCTTACGGATAGTATTCATCGAAAGAACACTCCCGGATGACTGTTGAAACTCCTCGCGGATGTGGCCCATCGATTTGGTGCGGTTCTTCCGAATTTCTCTGGCCAGCACCCGTCGGTCTCTAACTCCCAGTTTTGAGGGTCTGCCTGGTCGGGGCACATTCCGACAGTCACCTCTCATCTTCCATTTGCCAATCACGTAGACCACTGTCGATTTCGGGTACTTCAACTCGCTGGATATGTCACGTATGTATCGGCCATTTCTATGATGCCCGACGATTACACCTTTCTCGAAATCAGAGAGCTCCGAACTGCGTGGCATCTTGCATGCGACTGGTTGCGTTGTTGTTTCCCACACGATATTTAACGGCGGCGGCCGTGACGTGTATCAGGACCGCAGATATCGTAGATTGCAGGAGTGTCCAATTATTTGTTGGTAGATAGTGTATAGGCGCACCCAGGTCTCATCAAACGTTGCTTGGTTGGACTTTGCAAGAGTTCACGATACGGTAGGCGGCTGATGACGATCTGAAATTTGCAACGATGCACATTTTGCGACATGGACGACGATTTGTGCATGCAATAGATTTGAATAGGTATTTTAAACAGACTAATATTAAAGAGGTTGTGTAACGTAAAAATTACCCTGTAATTACGCAATTACAGTGTTCAGATATCAATAGCTATTTAAGTAACCCAAGTAACAAGTGTGCTGTTTTGGCAGCGTCCCGATAAAATCATTGGAAAGCGGGGGGAGCAATAAAATTGATATGGAAATTGGATCCACAAATACCTAAAAATTGAGAAACACTGACGTACGTATGCATTAGCCAGCAATATACTTTAGATACGCCGATTAATTTCTTCATCAATGTGACCCTTACTGGATATCTGCTGTCCAAGATAAACGTACGTGTCTGTTGTCTCCAGCTTTTCTCCAGCAATCGATAAATCTTTTTGTCTTCTGATAGTTAATTTTTAATCCCATTTCTTTACTCTAGTCAGCAAGTTCCTGGATCATACCGTGCAGCTCTCTGATTGGGTAGTTGCAAAAATGACTACGTCATCAGCAAAACGAAGGGGAGTTAGATAATCTCCAATAATCTTTATCCCTTTGTTTTCCCTTTTGGAAGCAACAGCAAAATTTTCAAGAGCAATATGCTATTATGTCTTAAAAGAAAAGTGTTTGATCAATGAATCCTACCAGTGCTTACGTATGGTGCAGGGACGTGGATCTTAACTAAAAGAGACATACAAAGGCTGCAGACAACTCAAAGAAGCATGGAGGGGTGCATGCTTGGTGTAACCAGGAGAGATAAGAAGAGGAACTCGTGGATCCGAAAAATGACCAGAGTGGAAGACATCATGATCAGAGTTAAATCCCTGAAATGGCAATGGGCTGGACATATTGCCAGAAGGACAGACCGTCGATGGACAGCCGAAATTTTAGATTGGATTCCAAGGGACAGGAAAAGACCTAGAAGATGACCACATGGGAGATGGGTGGATGAAATTCGAAAGTATGCGGGAGTAACATGGAGCAGACTGGCACAAGACAGACCGTTGTGGAAGAGGCTTGGAGAGACCGTCCAGCAGTGGATTAATAATGGTTGACAATGATGATTATGATGATGATTATGATACTTTAGATATATTTTTGCCCTTTAAGTAATGAGACAAAAATTGCTATATCAAAACAAAAAAATGTATTTTGTATTGCCACTTACACAAATTCAAAATAATCTCCCTCCAACTCCACACAAGGGTGAAATCCTTTGTACAGGTGTTCGAAGGCACGGCGGAAATCCTGAATCGGAACCTCCTATAGTCTGGTGGTCACATCTCGTTGGATAACCTCAATGTCGCTGAAGAGCTCCTCTTTCAAGGTACATTTCGCCTTTGGGAATAGGAAAACAATTCTGCGGGAGCCAAATCGGGCGAAAAGGGTGGATGTTCGATCACACAGGTCGACTTCGAAGCCAGAAACTGCTTCGTAGGTAGCGCACAGTGTGCGGGCGCGTTGATGCGTGCTGCAGAATACAGAAAAAATCTTCCTCTTGTGGAATTTTTTTCTAAGATTACCCTGCTTGTTTCCTTAACGACACCAAGATTTTCAGCGAGCAACCTAGTGGCCATTCGCGTGTTATGGGCAACAATTTTGCTGGCCTTCACTGCATTTTTATTTGTCCGTACAAAAACTGGAGGTCCTGTGCCTGATTCATCCTCGAGTAACTCCTTCACATTTTTAAACGTACACAACCAGTGAAAACCTGTGCACGGTTTAGACAGTCAACGCTGTAAACTTGTTTTCAGGTCTTGGTACACTTCCGTGGCAGTTTTCCCTAATTTCCAGTAAAACTTTATCGCATCTCTTTGCTCCATTACGCAACTTCTGACCCGCAATTTTACTTCAATGCAACTTCTCATTTTTCAATTTTACTTCAAAGCAACTTCTCATTTTTCAATTTTACTTCAATGCGACTGCTCATTTTAATTTTTCTCATTTTACTTCATTACGCAACTTCTGACACAATTTTACTTCAATGGTGGTCACAAGAAAACTTCTGCGTCACTCGACTCGAAAGTTGCTTCTTCGATTACAGCATTTCTAACGGTCAGAATTATAAACATGTTTGCTACTTTTATTCAAAATGCTGTCCCGTAAAAAAACAGTCTCATTACTTAACGGGCACACTGTTTATATCAAAGTGTTATACACAGTCGTGTCAGAATAATATGACCAGCTCCGTAATCACAGTGTACCCGCTCAGGCACATCACAGAGTGCACGTGATAAGGTCAACCACAGAAAGATATGGTGGCCAAACAGGACAAATGAGCCATAGTGCTTAACACGAGCACAATGGGCAGAGGTAGTAATTTAAGGGACGTTAAAAAAGAATCATCATCATCTACAGCGCCAAGGGTGGAAGCATCTCAGAAACAGCAGACTTCGTGGGCTGTTCGCGTGGTGCTGTAGTAAGAGCGTACCAAGAATGGACCGTTGGTATATCGAGTACCTCCCGACGTGATAACTGTAGATCCTCCAAAGACCATCAACCCCAGAGAAGAACTTCGCCTCCGTTGACTGGTAAAGGGCAATCGACGCGAAACGGTACAGTAATTGATCCAAAAAATGAAGGCTGTGGTACCCATGTACGTGTCCCTGATAACAGTAGAGCGAACCATGTTATGCATAGGTCTCCGGAGTCGCAGATGCGTCCCTGCGCCCGTGTTAACCCAGGTCCATCGGCAACAACGCGTGCAGTTCGCATGGAACTACTGTCAGTATTTTCAAAAATTTTAAAGAGGCGATATTTCGCAACTTTCTTTGCTCCTCTCAGCTTCCTTAAGTCTATTGTTTGGGAAGCAATAACGAGAGCAAAGAGGAGTAACAATAGTCTTAAAAGTCCGAATCGCCCTTCCTCGATTTCATCAATCACCGCGGAGTTTCAAAATGCCTGTGAAAACAAAAACATCACCATAAAGGTTCAAAGAGAGCTGATGGGAATGGGTTTCCATGACCAAGCATCTGCACATAAACCTAACATCAGGAAGCTCAGCGCCAAGCGTTTGTTGAAGTGGTGTATATCTCTGTGCCAGGGTATTGTGAAGCAGTGGAAACGTGTTCTCTGGAGTGATGAATCACGCGTTACCCTCTGACAGTTAGGCGAAGGAGTCTAAACGTGGGGAATGCTAAGTGAACTTCACCTGTCCGACTGTGTTTTGCCAACTCTGGAGGTGGCATCAGGCTCTGGGACTATTTTTAACGGTTTCGGCTGGGTTCCCTATTTCTACTGTCCAGGAACCTCAACGCTACCGTCTATAATGGTATTCTTGGAAATTCTGTGCTCTCAACATTATGGTAATAGTTCGGTAAAAGCCCTTTCCTTTACCAACTCAATAATGTCCTGTCCACATAGCCAGATCTGTGCAGGAACGGTTTGGGTGAGATGGGTAAGGAAGAACTTGAGCAGCCTGCACAAAACTTTTCTTTCAACACCATGGAACACCTTTGCTGTGAATAGGAAGGCAAACTGCATGCCAGGCTGTACCTCTGGACATCGCCGACTGACCTCATTGTCGCTCTTGTGACAGAACTGAAGGCAATTCCTGCAGCAACGTACCGAACTGTAGTGAATGCCTACCCACAAAGATGGATGATGTGAAACCAGAATAGGTTATTAATCAACTCGATCCCAATTTATTTCCTATAACAGTCAGTTTGGTAAATGCAAGTGTCCGAATACTGTTGACGAAATAGTGTATCTGGTATATTTATATGGTCCAGTCAAATTATAAGGCCTATTAAGTAACACTGCTGGACAATTGCTAAGGGCGGATCATAAACGGCTATATAGCGCATAATAAAGTAAGTGAGGTTGGATGCCAAGTGAAATAAAATAATGTCAGAATGCCAGGACATTACAAAAAAGACAATTTATTGTGCTCTGAAATCCAGAAGGCTTTGGAACGTGTTCAAGGGACAAACAGGCCATTTTGTGAAGAATATGTAAATGTGAAAAAAATGCAATTACCGTCCGCAGGCGTTCCGGCGTAAGATGTCAATACGGGATATGGCCACCATGGAGGGCGATGCAAGATTCCACACGTCGTGTCATGCTTTGCACAACATTATCAAGCAGCTGTTGGGGTAATTTATCTCATTCCTCTGTCAGTGCACGGATGAGGGTGTCCTTGTTTATTGGAGGGCATTGGCGACCAGCAAGACTCCTCCCCAAAGCATTCCACACATGTTCAATGGGATTAAGATTTGGAGAACGTGCTGGCCATACGAGGCATTGAATATCTTCGCTCTCAAGACACTCCTGGACAGCGACTGTTCGATGACATGTTGCGTTGTCGTCCATGAAAATGAATCTATCACCGACAGCACCACGGAACATGCGAACATGAGGTAGCAGAACATCATTAATGTATCGTTGGCCAGTCATAGTCCCAGATGGAAGCACATAGAGGGACGTACGACCATTAATCATGATGCCAGCCCTTACCATGACACTACATGTCGGATATCGGTCCCTTTCCTGTATGTTTACTGGACAATATGCAGTACCACTATCACGCCAGATCAGTTGTCGTCGACAATCAGACGATAGACTTTATCTACTCTCATATGAGAAGAGGACAGCAGACCAGTCGTTATCAGTCCAATTGCGATGTTGATGGCACCATTACAAACGGGCGGTACGGTGACTTCTGGACAATGGGATACACACAACAGGAGGGCGGGCGTATAGTCCTCCTTCATGCAAACGTCTGGCGACAGTTTTTCGGAAGATCCGCTTGCCAGTAGCAGCCATAAACTGATTTTCTAATTCACTAGCTGTGCTGCGCCGGTGTCTTTTTGTTGATAGCACTATGTACCGATCTTCTGCAGGTATCATACTGCGAACACGACCTCCCCCGTGACGTTTGCTACACTCTCCATTTGTTTGAAATGATTTCCAAAGCCTTGAAACAACACTGTGGCTGACGTCGAACTCCCTGGCAACATCTGTTATTTTTCGACCTTCTTCAATCTTGCCAATAATACGGCCACGCGTAAAATCATCTAGGTGATGTCGGGAAGACATACTGAAAATTTCTAGTTCGTCAATTGATTCTTTCTCTTTCAACTTTGCGTTTGAACAACAACGGCCAATACGCGTCAAATCCTTTATATCTCTTATCAGCGCCATGACGTCACGAACAAGTTCGGCAATCCAAAATTTGCATACGCACAAGACGTCTTACTGTATCCCGCACTTATGCTAATTTCCACATTTTCCTGCCTTCCATTTTATGGTTGCTATCGTTGCTATTGTCATCCGTCCTTAGCAATTGTCCGGCAGTGTATTTTGACTCAATCAATACTTTGATGGATAATACTTCTACAAAGAGGATATCAAATACGTCCTGATGGAAACTGTAGCACTTCCTTAAAGTGGAAGCACAATTCCTAACATGTATACTGAAAAGCAATTGAATTAGAGATACCTGTCTAGTAACGTAAAGCACCACCTTTCGGCCTCATGACGGCGGTGATTCGTCTCGGCATGAACTCGACAAGACATCGGAAGCATTGGGAAGCCATACGGATCCACGACCCCTGAATAAGCTCCCACAGTTCACGAATATTTGATGGAGGGGGGTCAGAGCCTCGAACATCTCTCTCGATGGCATCCCAGATTTGCTCAATGGGATTGAGGTCAGGTGACCTAGCTGGCCAAGGAAGCGAGGTCACGTCGGTGGAGTGTTCATCCAACCATTCGGATACAATTCGGGAGCGATGGCACGGTGCTCTGTCTTGTTGCAGGATGAGGTCCCCAGTGGGATGTTGAAGACGCACAAACGGGAGCAAATGGTCGTCCAGGATATCCCGGTAACGTTGACCTGTGAGGGACGATGCCATACGTACCAGGGGTCACATTTCAGTACATGTAAACAGTCCCCAGGCGAGAATGCCACCTCCACCAGCTTGAAGAGTACCCTGCTGGCAAGAAGTATCCATCCCTTTATGTGGTTTGCGCCGTACTCGTATCCTGCCATCTGCATGTAGCAACGTGAATCGCGACTCATCAGTCCACGCAACATTTTTTCACATGTTTAGGGTCCAGTGGCGATGTTCCCGCGCACATGCTAATCTTTGCACCCTGCGATGTGCGGTCAGCAGCGGTACCCTCGTGGACGATGGCATCTGTGCCCCATAGGGAGGAGATGGTTGTGGATGGTGAGGCTGCTAACACGTTTTTGTGCACCAGCGTTAAATTGCCGAGTGATTTCTTGCACTGTGGCCCGTCTATCAACTGTTACATTGCGAGATAACCGACGATGACCCCGCTCATCCAGACGCTGTTGTCCACGTCAGGTGGCCCTTGCAGGGATGGTTTTACCGGATTCGATGTACTCACGGTGCACCCGTGACACAGTGGCTCGTGAAAATCCCAGTGCCTGCACAACTTCCTTGATGGAGTGACCCATTCGTCGGGCCCCGGCAATTTGCCCACGATCAAATGTGCTTAAATCCTTCGTCTAACCCATACTGCGCCCGACTCTTACTGATTCCCGTCGCATCACTCCTTATATTGTCGGATCGCTGCATACGTCTTGTCGTTTCCGTTTACAGGGCCGCCCACAGCGCCACATTTGCATAACGCCAGCTGTCTCTAATTCAATTGCTCTTCAGTGTACGTATGTATGAATCGCAGCACTTCATTTATCTTCCTATTGTTTTACATGTTATTAAATTTGTGTTTATTAATACAGCGAAAATTAAACTGAGCTAAGCTGCTTTCCTTGTACTCTCCATATCTAGATCAAAGCTATTCCTGTTGCTAGGATATTAACCATTTCGCAAGCACAATACTAAAATGTTTTGTCACTCAGTAAACCACAGCGCCCGAAAATGTTTGCTGCTTCTTTTTGAATTCCATTCCCCCTCCCTTTGTCAAATAAACAAAAGAAGGATTACTGCTGGGTCACCACTGACCGTCGGAAGTTTCCCTGTTGCAATCGGTGCATTCTTCTACTGAGAGGCTTAAACAGACGGGAATGGTGACAGCTGGAAGATCTTTTACTTCCCCTTTTCTTGTTCTTTCTTGTAAAAAATGTGGCCTGTATCTGTTTACTTGGATTGAGCAAAATTAAAGAATTTTTACGCCTAATTTTCTCTCGTAAACTCCGTTTTTGGAACATTGTAAAGTATCACAAACAAACGAAACATGTGTCAACAAAGTAAGAGTTCTACTGAGCGATGTCAGAAGGCTGAATGATATAGCACCGGGACAGACCATCTCCTAGTTCACTTCTTTGTTTAGAGACAACAATGGCGACTAAGGGTGACTTTTGCTAATCTCTCAGACGCCGTGCAAATTCAAAGAACATGGGGGTAGGAAATCGTGCTCATGCTATCTGGGCGATTCGGGCATTTGTGTTTGCCTGCATGTTCGGGCGCGTAGGGCGTTGTGGTAGCTAAAGGGTTAAACAGAGCTGCTGATTTAGTGATTTCAATTCTATATCTTAATTCTTTCATATGCATTTAAATGATTATAAAAATAAAATAGCATCCGTTTTGTGATAAATTAATGTGTGATTTATGGGGAGGCGCAACTTCCATGTGTTTTTTAAAATATGTTTTGATGATTTAAGAAATAACAAGAGAAAATAAACAATAGAACATGACCCATGGTCGGGTTACCTACGAATATGATTTATGAAGCATTTACGATGATTGCGTAAACCTCGCAGGGGGAACGTCTCCTCATTGCGTTACTTACTCAGTACTAAAGAGAAAGAACTGTCACATCCTTTCACACGAACTTCAAAACAAAGTCCGAAGAGAAGAATGTGAATTGCTTGGATGAAAATTTTGAAGCCGCTGCTTCTTTCATTCACAAGTGTTCCGGACACACCAAAAGACAAAACTCCGCAGAGGTATTAACAAAATAGAATTCAAGATGTGAAAGTAGTAACACAATGAGAAAAAGTATTGATATATTTTATAACTTGATTCTGCATACTATTTCACATGAAAAACTAGTTATAACGAAGTAAATATCTCCGTCATTTCTGTCCACGCCGAGGCTCGAACCCGGATCCCCTCATTCCGGAATAAGTCACTCTACCAATTGAGTTACGCGGACGTTTTATTCTGATTCCTATCTGTCTTTATGTCGTGTGCGTCCTTCTTGCAGGTACGTCACATCTCCTGGTACGTTACATAGTGTGTGACATTTTTGTGTTCAGGGAAGTTTTAATTTGAAAAATATTACAGGAGCTTTAACATGTTCCACATTGTGAAAATCTTGGTGAAATTCTAAAAATGAAAACGTACTAGATAAGTCTATACATTCCGTACAGTAACATCAGAAATAAAACATTGGATATATTTTTAGATATATAAATGAATGCTACTTGTATCGAAATGGGTATACGGTATTAAACATTGTTTAATGTTAACGGTGCATCTATCTAAATAAAGACGAAGTTCGTTTCAAATGAAGAAGACATAAGAACACATTATCTTTATTAGTCCTGATACCAGAAGTGACTTTTTGTACTATAAAAAGCTTCACGATTACTTCCATTTAATCTTGTAGAGATGTTCACTCAGAATCCAAAAAAATGAGAAATACGAAAGATGGGAAGTTGACATGGGCATCACACGCGCAGGGTAAAACAGACCCAAACCGAAAGCAGGCGATAAATAGGCTGACAGCACTGCTTCTCAAAAGTATATCGCAATCAACGAACATAGGTAAAACGTGATGATCTGATCTACTTTGATCTGGGGAGGAATTGTCGGCGCAAGGTAGATGGGTCACTCTATCGCCCAAACGGAACGGACTCTAGGGTGCCCGAATGCGACGGTATTAAGGCTGTACCACGAACATACCATTGAAGGACGTACCAGCGCATAGAGAACAAGCGATGGCCGACCACGCGCCATTAATAACCGAGGTCGACATAGACTACCCGGGCTCGTACAGACGGACCGCAAAGCAACGGCGGCGTAAATCACATCCAGGTCAAATGTCGGAGATACCCCAGGATACCTATCGCCACCTCATCGAATCGACTCCTCGCCGAGTGGCCGCTGTTTTGCGGGATAAAGGGTGTCCTACAGTTTATTAGGTAGGTGGTCATAATGTAATGGGTCATAGGTGAACGCATACAGTATATCATCATCATCATCATCATCATCATCATTTTCAACCATTATCAATCCACTGCTGGGCGAAGGTCTCCCCAAATTTCCTCCACAACGGTCTGTCTTGTGCCAGTCTCATCCATGTCACTCCAGCATACTTTCGAATTTCATCCAGCCATCTCCCATGTGGTCTTCTTCTGGGTCTTTTCCTGTCCCTTGGAATAAAATCTAAAATTTCGGCTGTCCATCGATGGTCTGTCCTTCTGGCAGTATGTCCAGCCCAATGCCATTTCAGGGATTTAAATCTGATCATGATGTCTTCCACTCTGGTCATTTTTCGGATCCACGAGTTCCTCTTCTTATCTCTCCTGGTTACACCAAGCATGCACCCTTCCATGCTTCTTTGAGTTGTCTGCAGCCTTTGTATGTCCCTTTTAGTTAAGGTCAACGTCTCTGCACCATACGTAAGCACTGGAAGGATGCATTGATCAAACACTTTTCTTTTGAGACACAATGGCATATTGCTCTTGAAAATTATGCTGTTTCTTCCAAAAGCTCTCCAGGCAAGTTTTGTACGCCGTTCTCATTTGATATCTGCTGTCCAAGATAAACGTAGGTGTTTGTTATCTCCAGCTTTTCTTCATCAATGTCAGCAAAATCCTGGATCATACTCTGCAGCTCTGATGGGGTAGTTGCAAAAATGACTACGTCACCAGCTAAACGAAAGTGGGTTAGATAATCTCTATTAATCTTTATTTCTTTGTTTTCCTAGTTCAGTGATTGAAAGACATTTTCCAATGTGGCATTAAAGAGCTTGGGAGATATGGTGTCACTTTGTCTCACTCCCTTTCCAATTTTCATGTGTGTTGTATTTTCAAACAGCCGAATCTTTGCACTTGCATTTTCATAGATGTTATTAATAATATTAACGTATGCATTTTCAATACCGCAGGATTTCATAGCCATTGAAACTGCTGATGGTTTCACCGAATCAAAGGCTTTTTCATAATCGATAAAAGCCATGCACAATGGAAGTTCATATTCCCTGGATCTTTCAATTAGTTCTCTCAGTACGTGGATATGATCTATTGTGCTGTAGCCACTCCTGAATCCAGCTTGTTCTCTCGGTTGAGCCATGTCCAGTGTTACTTTCAAGCGGTGTGAAAGAACTTTAGTGAAGATTTTATAAGCCACTGATAGGAGGCTGATAGGTCTGTAGTTCCTGATATCCTCAATGTCACCTTTTTTATGTAGCAGGATCATTGTAGCGTTGTTCCAATCCTCAGGAATCTTCCCTTCATTAAGGCATCGAGTAAACATTTGGGAGAGTACTGTTTCGATTTCTCCACTTGCTTCTTGTATTATGTCTACAGTAATTCCATCTTCTCCTGGAGCTTTTTCCCGCTTCATGTTCTTGATTGCATGTGCAACTTCTGCTGAGAGGACTGGAAGAACTCTGGTACTGGTACCTTTCATGATGTCTGCAGTACATGTATCATCCCTTTCATATAATTTGGAGTAGAAATCTTTTACTCTTGCCAAAATTTCGCCTCTATTTCATGTTACAGAACCATCTTCTTTTCTCAGTGCCATAATCTGTTTCCTTCCCTTACTGAGATGTTCCTTTGCTATCTTTAGGCTTTGGTTGTTTTCAATTGCTTTCCTCACTAGTTCACAGTTGAATTTTCTTACGTCTTCAGTGATATTTTTCGTACTGTCTTGCATAGCTCTATATATTCCACTTTGGAAGTCACATCTTCTTTAGTTGTCCTCATCTCTCTTCTTTTTTGCATCAACATTTTCGTTTTTCCTGATAATTTATTTACATGCAACTTGTTCTTAGACCCAGCTAATTTTGTTGCTGTTTCCATAAGAGCTTTGGTTACTTTTCTGTTAACTTCAGAGATGTCCACTTCTTCCGATGTTAGGCCTTCTAAAGCAGAGAACCTGTTCTTCAGTTCCAACTTGAAGGTATTATGGTGTTTTTTAAGGTTGGTTATGTCAATAGATTTTGTTTGTCTTATGAGCTTGCCACTTTCAAGTTTAGTGTTGAGGTGCATCTTACATCTCACCAATCTATGGTCACTACCTGTGTTGAACTTGTTTAGCACACTGCAGTCTTCTATGACGGAATTTTTTGTTACACATAATAAAATCAATTTCACTTGTCGTCCCATTTGGATGACTCCATGTCCATTTCCTGTGTGGCTTTTTCTTGAAGAAGGAGTTCAAGATGAAAAACCCTTCTGCCTCTAGAGGCAAACTCAACGAGAGTATTTCCACGCTGGTTTCTGTTGCCGTGACCGAATTTACCTACTGAAGTTTCATTCTGTTGCTGTTGCCCTATTTTTGCATTGAAATATCCCATAATTATTTTCAAGTGCTGCTTACCTTTATTATTTAGATGACAAATTTCCTCATAAAATTCTTCAATTTCTTCTTCAGGATGACTTGTGGTGGGTGCATAAGTTTGAATAATCTGAGCCTGGTATCTTTTCGAGAGTTGGATAACAAGCCGTGCAGCTCTGTCAGAGGAACTTTCAACTTCTACAACTTTATCCTTCAGTTTCTTGTTTATTATAAATCCAACACCACTAGTTCTGCCAGTATCTGTCCCACGATAGTAGAAGAGATGTCCACTTTTCAGTTCGATGAGATCTTCTCCATTTCTCCTTACCTCACTTAGCCCCACGATGTCCCACTTGATCCTTTGTAGTTCCTCTTCCAATTCAAGAAGCCTTGAATCAGAAGATAGGGAGCGTCCATTGTACGTTGCCAAGGTCAGCATCAGATGGCAGCCTAGTCCGGTCCTCCGGGGATTCTTAGCACCCTCTGCCTTCATGTCGCACTGGCCGCTGCCTTGGCCAGGTACATTCCAGCTGCCGGAGACTGAGGGCCAAGATTTAAGTTGTGGAGTCATTTTGGAGGGGTTTGGCCATAACTCACCACGCTGGCCAAGCGGGTTGGTGAGTGTGGGATAGAATTTCCTCTAATCCCGATGGTATAGTTATACCGCTATTGGCGGTCGTCAGAGCCCCTTTAGTAGGAACAGGATGCACCACGAGAAGGCGGAGTTGACATTTGTCAAAGAGTGGCTGTGATGTTACGCATCACCTGACCTTACATCCCTCTCTCTGTATATATATATATATATATATACATAGCCTGACAGAGAAAATGAAACATAACGAAGACTTGAACGTGGCGCCATTCAAATTGTAGAGTGGGTGCACACGTAGGAGTTATGCAAATTATCGCATCTTCAGGCCAATCGCACGTCGAACTGCGCGCGGGATATAAGCGGACAACAAGCCCGTGAAGCCATCATTCGAGACGCCGTCACGGCCGATAGAAGTGAGTTGTTCTGCTGTAACCGTGTGTGGAGAACGAATAAGGGGTCACAATATCGTTAACACGCCGTAGCACGCGATTTCGTGAAACGGATGAGTTCACAAAAAGTGTCATCGTAGGCCTTCGTACCACTGGATGGTCCTGGTGTCATATTGTGGAAGAGAAACACAACGTGATGCCACAACCGTCGGTCGCATTTAGAGACAGTGGTCGCAGGAAGGTTCTGTGCAACGTACGTTAGGGAGACCAGAGCATGGAGACGGACGTCCGGGCGGACCGATCGTCGCATCCGACGTCATGCCGTAGCGTACCCATAGTCCACAACGGGCAACATTTTGTGGGTTGTACGGAGAGGCTTCGATTCACCGATATTGACGAGGACAGTGTCGCGCCCATCGGCTGCGTCTGGTTTGCTGTCCAGCCGTCCGTTGCTAAGGCTACCCTTACCAGTGAGCCATCGTCGTCACCGCTTGGCGTGGTGTCGCTCCAGAGCTGCGTGGGGTGCCGAATGGAACAGTGTGATGTTCAGGGACGAATCACGGTTCTATCTCACCACGGATGCTTGCCGAGTGGGAGTCTGGAGATAACGTGGCCAACTGGAGGATTCCATAGCCATTGTGGAGCGCCACACGGCCCGGCAACGTGGAATCATGGTGTGGTGTGCTATCATCACCAACAGCCGCTCACCGCTAGTACGCATTACGGGCACATAGACTGCACGCCGCTATGTTAACGAAGTGCGGCGGCCTGTGGCCCTACCGTATCTGCAGCGCATCCCAAACGCCATTTTTCAACAGGAAAACAACAGGATAACCACTCGGATCAGCCTGACTGCTTCACATGGTGTGCGGATGCTTCTGTGACCAGCACGATCTCTGACCTTTCGTCCATCGAGCATCTGTGTGACGCGATTGAACGTCGGTTCAGTGCCCTCCCACCCCACAAAATGAAGATTCACTGTGGACTCGGATTATCACCACATGTTCCACGATAACCCAGGACTCTATTCGGACTCACATGGCCTCGATGCCACGTCGGATTCATCGCTGTATCACCTAAATTGGGGGCCACACTCCTTATTGATCATCTTGTATATTCGGCCACTGGAGCCTAGTCTGTATGTGACAATTACATCATTTGTTTAGAACCTACTTGGCTATATGTGTGTACACTTTGGTCTGTTTTCGAGCTTTCCTTCATGGTGTGGTATTTTCTCTGTCAGGCAGTGTATATGCAGTATATACACACACACACAGATACTGTATACACGAAATCAGCGGAGAAACATAAACAGAAACTACACTCTCAAGTTTTTACTGGATATCTCAATGAAGGAAAGATTCCAAACGACTGCAATAATGCTACAATTATTCTGCGATAATAAAAGGGGGACTTTGAGGAACTCATAAAAGGCAAACACATGGGCCTCCACTCATTTGTTTTACAAAATATTTATTTAGGTACTCTTGAAATTAATAAATCATGATTTATAAAGCAGAAAGAATGGAGTAGAATGAATCAATTTTCATGAAAAAATTACTGGCTTTTCATAATTTTAGAATTTAATCATCACCTACATAAAACCGAAAGTTGGTAGCTGGATTTTTTTTTGTAATGTGTCTGACAAAAGAAATGCACATAGAAAAGAACATATAATACTAAATAGTCAAAAACTCCGAGAAAAAATCCGGATAAATATTAGGATTTTAACTCGTATCCTCGCAAAATACAGTGACTTGTTGTTAAGAAAATTCTGCAGATTTATCTTCTAAAAAATTCAGAACGTATTAAGTATTACAAATCCAACGCATATTGCCAGAATTTTATGTTTTAAAAAAAAACTTTATATCGATCCTCCGTCATATGTTCTCTGGTGGCCCATTCAGTCGTTTTAGCCTAGGTGATCACAGATACGTCTTAGTGTCGCGTTGTTTCAGTGACATGTATCTGAATTAAATGCGCATGCTGCAGCATACTTTGAGAGGTATCGGTAAAAATTTTGCGAAGTAACGGTGTGATTTGGAGTTTTGCTGACAGCAGTAAATAGAAAACTCCAAATCCTGTTAACTTTTGCGGAATAATTGGAAATCATTTTGTTTAAAAAAAAAAAAAAAAAATCACCGATTGATCCTAAATCTGGCGTATAGAAATAACACTACCCAACCAAATTTAACTTTTGGACTGAGGTTTACATTACTTTAGTGATTTAGATCAATTTTGCTATGCTGATTTCAAAAATAACATTTACTTTTCTCCGTCACGTAAGGAATTTTCATAATCATTTAAAAAAATCACGAATATGCTGTATATATATATATATATATATATATACATATATATGTATATATATATATATATATATATGTATATATCATCATCATCATCATCATCATTGTCAACCATTATCAATCCACTGCTGGACGAAGGTCTCCCCAAGTTTCCTCCACAACGGTCTGTCTTGTGCCAGTCTCCTCCATGTCACTCCCGCATATTTACGAATTTCATCCACCCATCTCCCATGTGGTCTTTTTCTGGGTCTTTTCCTGTCCCTTGGAATCCAATCTAAAATTTCGGCTGTCCATCTATGGTCTGTCCTTCTGGCAGTATGTCCAGCCCATTGCCATTTCAGGGATTTAACTCTGATCATGATGTCTTCCACTCTCGTCATTTTTCGGATCCACGAGTTCCTCTTCTTATCTCTCCTGGTTATACCAAGCATGCACCTCTCCATGCTTCTTTGAGTTGTCTGCAGCCTTTGTATGTCTCTTTTAGTTAAGGTCCACGTCTCTGCACCATACGTAAGCACTGGAAGGATGCATTGATCAAACACTTTTCTTTTAAGACATAATGGCATATTGCTCTTGAAAATTATGCTGTTTCTTCCAAAAGCTCTCCAGGCAAGTTTTGTACGCCGATTAATTTCTTCATCAATGTGACCCTCACTTGATATCTGCTGTCCAAGATAAACATACGTATCTGTTATCTCCAGTTGTTCTCCATCAATCGATAAATCTTCATTTCTTGTAAAAGCATTGAACATCACTTTTGTCTTCTGAAAGTTCATTTTTAATCCCACTTCTTTACTCTTGTCAGCAAGTTCCTGGATCATACTCTGCAGCTCTGATGGGGTAGTTGCAAAAATGACTACGTCATCAGCAAAACGAAGGTGGGTTAGATAATCTCCATTAATCTTTATCCCTTTGTTTTCCCAGTTCAGTGATTGAAAGACATTTTCCAATGTGGCATTAAAGAGCTTCGGAGATATGGTGTCACCTTGTCTCACTTTTATGTATATATATATATATATATATCTGTCCCTTCTATTATCGTGGGACCGATACTGGCAGAACTAGTGGTGTTGGATTTATAATAAACAAGAAACTAAAGGATAAAGTGGTAGAAGTTGAAAGTTCCTCTGACAGAGCTGCACGACTTGTTATCCAACTATCGAGAAGATACCAGGCTCAGATTATTCAAACTTATGCACCCACCACAAGTCATCCTGAAGAAGAAATTGAAGAATTTTATGAGGAAATTCGTCATCTAAATAATAAAGGTAAGCAGCACTTGAAGATAATTATGGGAGATTTCAATGCAAAAATAGGGCAACGGCAACAGAATGAAACGTCAGTAGGTAAATTCGGTCACGGCAACAGAAACCAGCGTGGAAATACTCTCATTGAGTTTGCAGAGGCAGAAGGATTTTTCATCTTGAATTCCTTTTTCAAGAAAAAGCCACACAGGAAATGGACATGGAGACATCCAATTGGGACGACAAGTGAAATTGATTTTTATTATGTGTAACAAAAAATTCGTCATCGAAGACTGCAGTGTGCTGAACAAGTTCAACACAGGTAGTGACCATAGATTGGTGAGATGTAAGATGCACCTCAACACTAAACTGGAACGTGGCAAGCTCATAAGACAAACAAAATGTATTGACATAACCAACCTTAAAAAACACCATAATACTTTCAAGTTGGAACTGAAGAACAGATTCTCTGCTTTAGAAGGCCTAACATCGGAAGAAGTGCACATCTCTGAAGTTAACAGAAAAGTAACCAAAGCTCTAATGGAAACAGCAACAAAATTAGCTGGGCCTAAGAACAAGTTGCATGTGAACAAATTATCAGGAAAAACCAAAATGTTGATGCAAAAAAGAAGAGAGATGAGGACAACTAAAGAAGATGTGACTTCCAAAGTGGAATATATAGAGCTATGCAAGACAGTAAGAAAAAGTATCACTGAAGACGCAAGGAAATTCAACTGTGAACTAGTGAGGAAAGCAATTGAAAACAACCAAAGCCTAAAGATAGCAAAGGGGCATCTCAGTAAGGGAAGAAAACAGATTATGGCTCTGAGAAAAGAAGATGGTTCTATAACAAGAAATAGAGGCGAAATTTTGACAAGAGTGAAATATTTCTACTCCAAATTATATGAAAGGGATGATACATGTACTCCAGACATCATGAAAGGTACCAGAGTTCTTCCAGTCCTCCCAGCGGAAGTTGCTCATGCAATCAAGAACATGAAGCGGGGGAAAGCTGCAGGAGAAGATGGAATTACTATAGACATCATACAAGAAGCAAGTGGAGAAATTGAAACAGTACTCGCCCAAATTTTCACTCGATGCCTTAATGAAGGGAAGATTCCTGAGGATTGGAACAATGCTACAATGATCCTGCTACATAAAAAAGGTGACATTGAGGATCTCGGGAACTACAGACCTATCAGCCTCCTATCAGTGGTTTATAAAATCTTCACTAAAGTTCTTTCACACCGCTTGAAGGTGACACTGGACATGGCTCAACCGAGAGAACAAGCTGGATTCAGGAGTGGCTACAGCACAATAGATCATATCCACGTACTGAGAGAACTAATTGAAAGAGCGAGGGAATATGAACTTCCACTGTGCATGGCTTTTATCGATTATGAAAAAGCCTTTGATTCGGTGAAACCATCAGCAGTTACCACGGCTCTGAAATCCTGCGGTATTGAAGATGCATACATTAATATTATGAATAACATCTATGAAAATGCAAGTGCAAAGATTCGGCTGTTTGAAAATACGACACACATAAAAATTGGAAAGGGAAAGAGACAAGGTGACACCATATCTCCGAAGCTCTTTAATGCCACATTGGAAAATGTCTTTCAATCACTGAACTGGGAAAACAAAGGGATAAAGATTAATGGAGATTATCTAACCCACCTTCGTTTTGCTGATGACGTAGTCATTTTTGCAACTACCCCATCAGAGCTGCAGAGTATGATCCAGGAACTTGCTGACAAGACTAAAGAAGTGGGATTAAAAATGAACTTTCAGAAGACAAAAGTGATGTTCAATGCTTTTACAAGAAATGAAGATTTATCGATTGATGGAGAACAACTGGAGATAACAGATACGTATGTTTATCTTGGACAGCAGATATCAAGTGAGGGTCACATTGATGAAGAAATTAATCGGCGTACAAAACTTGCCTGGAGAGCTTTTGGAAGAAACAGCATAATTTTCAAGAGCAATATGCCATTATGTCTTAAAAGAAAAGTGTTTGATCAATGCATCCTTCCAGTGCTTACGTATGGTGCAGAGACGTGGACCTTAGCTAAAAGAGACATACAAAGGCTGCAGACAACTCAAAGAAGCATGGAGAGGTGCATGCTTGGTGTAACCAGGAGAGATAAGAAGAGGAACACGTGGATCCGAAAAATGGCAAGAGTGGAAGACATAATGATCAGAGTTAAATCCCTGAAATGGCAATGGGCTGGACATACTGCCAGAAGAACAGACCATCGATGGACAGCCGAAATTTTAGATTGGATTCCAAGGGACAGGAAAAGACCCAGAAGAAGACCACATGGAAGATGGGTGGATGAAATTCGAAAGTATGCAGGAGTGACATGGAGGAGACTGGCACAAGACAGACCGTTGTGGAGAAAACTTGGGGAGACCTTCGTCCAGCAGTGGATTGATAATGGTTGACAATGATGATGATGATGATGATATATATATACATATATATATATATACATATATATATATATACATATATATATATATATATACCTAAATGGGATGTAAGGTCAGGTGATGCGTAACATCATATATATAATATATATATATATATATATAGGGATGTAAGGTCAGGTGATGCGTAACATCACAGCCTCTCCTTGACAAATGTCAACCCCGCCTTCTCGTGGTACATCCTGTTCCCACTAAAGGGGCTCTGACGACCGCCAATAGCGGTATAACTATACCATCGGGATTAGAGGAAATGCCATCCCACACTCACCAACCCGCTTGGCCAGCGTGGTGAGTTATGGCCAAACCTCCAAAATGACTCCACAACCTAAATCTTGGCCCTCAGTCTCCGGCAGCTGGAATGTACCTGGCCAAGGCAGCGGCCAGTGCGACATGAAGGCAGAGGGTGCTAAGAATCCCCGGAGGACCGCACTAGGCTGCCATCTGATGCTGACCTTGGCTACGTATAACGGACGCTCCCTATCTTCTGATTCAAGGCTTCTTGAATTGGAAGAGGAACTACAAAGGAACAAGTGGGACATCGTCGGGCTAACTGAGGTAAGGAGAAAAGGAGAAGATCTCATCGAACTGAAAAGTGGACATCTCTTCTACTATCGTGGGACAGATACTGGCAGAACTAGTGGTGTTGGATTTATAATAAACAAGAAACTGAAGGATAAAGTTGTAGAAGTTAAAAGTTCCTCTGACAGAGCTGCACGACTCGTTATCCAACTCTCGAGAAGATACCAGGCTCAGATTATTCAAACTTATGCACCCACCACAAGTCATGCTGAAGAAGAAATTGAAGAATTTTATGAGGAAATTCGTGATCTAAATAATAAAGGTAAGCAGCACTTGAAGATAATTATGGGAGATTTCAATGCAAAAATAGGGCAACGGCAACAGAATGAAACTTCAGTAGGTAAATTCGGTCACGGCAACAGAAACCAGCGTGGAAATACTCTCGTAGAGTTTGCATTATCAATCCACTGCTGGACGAAGTTCTCCCCAAGTTTCCTCCACAACGGTCTGTCTTGTGCCAGTCTCCTCCATGTCACTCCCGCATATTTACGAATTTCATCCACCCATCTCCCATGTGGTCTTTTTCTGGGTCTTTTCCTGTCCCTTGGAATCCAATCTACAATTTCGGCTGTCCATCTATGATCTGTCCTTCTGGCAGTATGTCCAGCCCATTGCCATTTCAGGGATTTAACTCTGATCATGATGTCTTCCACTCTCGTGATTTTTCGGATCCACGAGTTTCTCTTCTTATCTCTCCTGGTTATACCAAGCATGCACCTCTCCATGCTTCTTTGAGTTGTCTGCAGCCTTTGTATGTCTCTTTTAGTTAAGGTCCACGTCTCTGCACCATACGTAAGCACTGGAAGGATGCATTGATCAAACACTTTTCTTTTAAGACATAATGGCATATTGCTCTTGAAAATTATGCTTTTTCGTCCAAAAGCTCTCCAGGCAAGTTTTGTACGCCTATTAATTTCTTCACCAATGTGACCCTCACTTGATATCTGCTGTCCAAGATAAACATACGTATCTGTTATCTCCAGTTTTTCTCCATCAATCGATAAATCTTCATTTCTTGTAAAAGCATTGAACATCACTTTTGTCTTCTGAAAGTTCATTTTTAATCCCACTTCTTTACTCTTGTCAGCAAGTTCCTGGATCATACTGTGCAGCTCTGATGGGGTAGTTGCAAAAATGACAACGTCATCAGCAAAACGAAGGTGGGTTAGATAATCTCCATTAATCTTTATCCCTTTGTTTTCCCAGTTCAGTGATTGAAAGACATTTTCCAATGTCGCATTAAAGAGCTTCTGAGATATGGTGTCACCTTGTCTCACTCCTTTACCAATTTTTATGTGTGTTGTATTTTCAAACAGCCGAATCTTTGCACTTGCATTTTCATAGATGTTATTAATAATATTAATGTATGCATCTTCAATACCGCAGGATTTCAGAGCCATTGCAACTGCTGATGTTTTCACCGAATCAAAGGCTTTTTCATAATCGATAAAAGCCATGCACAATGGAAGCTCATATTCCCCCGCTCTTTCAATTAGTTCTCTCAGTACGTGGATATGATCTATTGTGCTGTAGCCATTCCTGAATCCAGCTTGTTCTCTCGATTGAGCCATGTCCAGTGTCACCTTCAAGCGGTGTGAAAGAACTTTAGTGAAGATTTTATAAACCACTGATAGGAGGCTGATAGGTCTGTAGTTCCGGAGATCCTCAATGTCACCTTTTTTATGTAGCAAGATCATTGTAGCGTTGTTCCAATCCTCAGGAATTTTCCCTTCATTAAGGCATCGAGTGAAAATTTATATATATATATATATATATAGGGATGTAAGGTCAGGTGATGCGTAACATCACAGCCTCTCCTTGACAAATGTCAACCCCGCCTTCTCGTGGTGCATCCTGTTCCCACTAAAGGGGCTCTGACGACCGCAAATAGCGGTATAACTATACCATCGGGATCAGAGGAAATGCTATCCCACACTCACCAACCCGCTTGGCCAGCGTGGTGAGTTATGGCCAAACACCTCCAAAATGACTCTACAACTTAAATCTTGGCCCTCAGTCTCCGGCAGCTGGAATGTACCTGGCCAAGGCAGCGGCCAGTGCGACATGAAGGCAGAGGGTGCTAAGAATCCCCGGAGGACCGGACTAGGCTGCCATTTGATGCTGACCTTGGCTACCTACAACGCACGCTCCCTATCTTCTGATTCAAGGCTTCTTAAATTGGAAGAGGAACTACAAAGGATCAAGTGGGACATCGTCGGGCTGAGTGAGGTAAGGAGAAAAGGAGAAGATCTCATTGAACTGAAAAGTGGACATCTCTTCTATTATCGTGGGACAGATACTGGCAGAACTAGTGGTGTTGGATTTATAATAAACAAGAAACTGAAGGATAAAGTGGTAGAAGTTGAAGGTTCCTCGGACAGAGCTGCACGACTCGTTATCCAACTATCGAGAAGATACCAGGCTCAGATTATTCAAACTTATGCACCCACCACAAGTCATCCTGAAGAAGAAATTGAAGAATTTTATGAGGAAATTCGTCATCTAAATAATAAAGGTAAGCAGCACTTGAAGATAATTATGGGAGATTTCAATGCAAAAATAGGGCACCGGCAACAGAATGAAACTTCAGTAGGTAAATTCGGTCACGGCAACAGAAACCAGCGTGGAAATACTCTCGTTGAGTTTGCAGAGGCAGAAGGATTTTTCATCTTGAATTCCTTTTTCAAGAAAAAGCCACACAGGAAATTGACATGGAGACATCCAATTGGGACGACAAGTGAAATTGATTTTATTATGTGTAACAAAAAATTCGTCATCGAAGACTGCAGTGTGCTAAACAAGTTCAACACAGGTAGTGACCATAGATTGGTGAGATGTAAGATGCACCTCAACACTAACCTCGAACGTAGCAAGCTCATAAGACAAACAAAATGTATGGACATAACCAACCTTAAAAAACACCATAATACTTTCAAGTTGGAACTGAAGAACAGATTCTCTGCTTTAGAAGGCCTAACATCGGAAGAAGTGGATATTTCGGAAGTTAACAGAAAAGTAACCAAAGCTCTTATGGAAACAGCAACAAAATTAGCTGGGCCTAAGAACAAGTTGCATGTAAACAAATTATCAGGAAAAACCAAAATGTTGATGCAAAAAAGAAGAGAGATGAGGACAACTAAAGAAGATGTGACTTCCAAAGTGGAATATATAGAGCTATGCAAGACAGCACGAAAAAGTATCACTGAAGACGTAAGGAAATTCAACTGTGAGCTAGTGAGGAAAGCAATTGAAAACAACCAAAGCCTAAAGATAGCAAAGGGACATCTCAGTAAGGGAAGAAAACAGATTATGGCTCTGAGAAAAGAAGATGGTTCTATAACAAGAAATAGAGGTGAAATTTTGACAAGAGTGAAAGATTTCTACTCCAAATTATATGAAAGGGATGAAACATGTACTCCAGACATCATGAAAGGTACCAGAGTTCTTCCAGTCCTCCCAGCAGAAGTTGCACATGCAATCAAGAACATGAAGCGGGGGAAAGCTCCAGGAGAAGATGGAATTACTAAAGACATCATACAAGAAGCAAGTGGAGAAATTGAAACAGTACTCGCCCAAATTTTCGCTCGATGCCTTAATGAAGGGAAGATTCCTGAGGATTGGAACAATGCTACAATGATCCTGCTACATAAAAAAGGTGACATTGAGGATCTCAGGAACTACAGACCTATCAGCCTCCTATCAGTGGTTTATAAAATCTTCACTAAAGTTCTTTCACACCGCTTGAAGGTAACACTGGACATGGCTCAACCGAGAGAACAAGCTGGATTCAGGAGTGGCTACAGCACAATAGATCATATCCACGTACTGAGAGAACTAATTGAAAGAGCGAGGGAATATGAACTTCCATTGTGCATGGCTTTTATCGATTATGAAAAAGCCTTTGATTCGGTGAAACCATCAGCAGTTACCACGGCTCTGAAATCCTGCGGTATTGAAGATGCATACATTAATATTATTAATAACATCTATGAAAATGCAAGTGCAAAGATTCGGCTGTTTGAAAATACAACACACATAAAAATTGGAAAGGGAGTGAGACAAGGTGACACCATATCTCCGAAGCTCTTTAATGCCACATTGGAAAATGTCTTTCAATCACTGAACTGGGAAAACAAAGGGATAAAGAATAATGCAGATTATCTAACCCACCTTCGTTTTGCTGATGACGTAGTCATTTTTGCAACTACCCCATCAGAGCTGCAGAGTATGATCCAGGAACTTGCTGACAAGAGTAAAGAAGTGGGATTAAAAATGAACTTTCAGAAGACAAAAGTGATGTTCAATGCTTTTACAAGAAATGAAGATTTATCGATTGATGGAGAAAAACTGGAGAAAACAGATACGTATGTTTATCTTGGACAGCAGATATCAAGTGAGGGTCACATTGATGAAGAAATTAATCGGCGTACAAAACTTGCCTGGAGAGCTTTTGGAAGAAACAGCATAATTTTCAAGAGCAATATGCCATTATGTCTTAAAAGAAAAGTGTTTGATCAATGCATCCTTCCAGTGCTTACGTATGGTGCAGAGACGTGGACCTTAACTAAAAGAGACATACAAAGGCTGCAGACAACTCAAAGAAGCATGGAGAGGTGCATGCTTGGTATAACCAGGAGAGATAAGAAGAGGAACTCGTGGATCCGAAAAATGACAAGAGTGGAAGACATCATTATCAGAGTTAAATCCCTGAAATGGCAATGGGCTGGACATACTGCCAGAAGGACAGACCATAGATGGACAGCCGAAATTGTAGATTGGATTCCAAGGGACAGGAAAAGACCCAGAAAAAGACCACATGGGAGATGGGTGGATGAAATTCGTAAATATGCGGGAGTGACATGGAGGAGACTGGCACAAGACAGACCGTTGTGGAGGAAACTTGGGGAGACCTTCGTCCAGCAGTGGATTGATAATGGTTGACAATGATGATGATGATATATATATATATATACATATATATATATATATATATATATATATATATACATATATACATATATATATATATATATATATATATATATATATATACATATATATCAAACTTATGCACCCACCACAAGTCATGCTGAAGAAGAAATTGAAGAATTTTATGAGGAAATTCGTCATCTAAATAATAAAGGTAGACAGCACTTGAAGATAATTATGGGAGATTTCAATGCAAAAATAGGGCAACGGCAACAGAATGAAACTTCAGTAGGTAAATTCGGTCACGGCAAAAGAAACCAGCGTGGAAATACTCTCGTAGAGTTTGCAGAGGCAGAAGGGTTTTTCATCTTGAACTCCTTTTTCAAGAAAAAGCCACACAGGAAATGGACATGGAGACATCCAAATGGGATGACAAGTGAAATTGATTTTATTATGTGTAACAAAAAATTCGTCATAGAAGACTGCAGTGTGCTAAACAAGTTCAACACAGGCAGTGAACATAGATTGGTGGGGATGTAAGATGCACCTCAACACTAAACTCGAACGTAGCAAGCTCATAAGGCAAACAAATGTATTGACATAACCAACCTTAAAAAACACCATAATACCTTCAAATTGGAACTGAAGAACAAATTCTCTGCTTTAGAAGGCCTAACATCGGAAGAAGTGGATATTTCTGAAGTTAACAGAAAAGTAACCAAAGCTCTTATGGAAACAGCAACAAAATTAGCTGGGTCTAAGAACAAAATTGCATGTGAACAAATTATCAGGAAAAACCAAAATGTTGATGCAAAAAAGAAGAGTGATGAGGACAACTAAAGAAGATGTGACTTCCAAAGTGGAATATATAGAGCTATGCAAAACAGTACGAAAAAGTATCACTGAAGACGTAAGGAAATTCAACTGTGAACTAGTAAGGAAAGCAATTGAAAACAACCAAAGCCTAAAGATAGCAAAGGGACATCTCAGTAAGGGGAAAAAACAGATTATGGCACTGAGAAAAGAAGATGGTTCTGTAACAAGAAATAGAGGCGAAATTTTGACAAGAGTGAAAGATTTCTACTCCAAATTATATGAAAGGGATGATACATGTACTCCAGACATCATGAAAGGTACCAGTACCAGAGTTCTTCCAGTCCTTCCAGCAGAAGTTGCACATGCAATCAAGAACATGAAGCGGGGAAAAGCTCCAGGAGAAGATGGAATTACTGTAGACATCATACAAGAAGCAAGTGGAGAAATCGAAACAGTACTCGCCCAAATTTTCACTCGATGCCTTAATGAAGGGAAAATTCCTGAGGATTGGAACAACGCTACAATGATCTTGCTACATAAAAAAGGTGACATTGAGGATCTCAGGAACTACAGACCTATCAGCCTCCTATCAGTGGTTTATAAAATCTTCACTAAAGTTCTTTCACACCGCTTGAAGGTGACAAAGGACATGGCTCAACCGAGAGAACAAGCTGGATTCAGGAGTGGCTACAGCACAATAGATCATATCCACGTACTGAGAGAACTAATTGAAAGAGCGAGGGAATATGAGCTTCCATTGTGCATGGCTTTTATCGATCATGAAAAAGCCTTTGATTCGGTGAAACCATCAGCAGTTGCAATGGCTCTGAAATCCTGCGGTATTGAAGATGCATACATTAATATTATTAATAACATCTATGAAAATGCAAGTGCAAAGATTCGGCTGTTTGAAAATACAACACACATAAAAATTGGAAAAGGAGTGAGACAAGGTGACACCATATCTTTGAAGCTCTCTAATGCCACATTGGAAAATGTCTTTCAATCACTGAACTGGGAAAACAAAGGGATAAAGATTAATGGAGATTATCTAACCCACCTTCGTTTTGCTGATGACATAGTCATTTTGGCAATTACCTAATCAGAGCTACAGAGTATGATCCAGGAACCTGCTGACAAGAGTAAAGAAGTGGGATTAAAAATGAACTTTCAGAAGACAAAAGTGATGTACAATGCTTTTACAAGAAATGAAGATTTATCGATTGATGGAGAAAAGCCGGAGATAACAGACACGTACGTTTATCTTGGACAGCAGATATCAAGTGAGGGTCACATTGATGAAGAAATTAATCGGCGTACAATACTTGCCTGCAGAGCTTTTGGAAGAAACAGCATAATTTTCAAGAGCAATATGCCATTATGTCTTAAAAGAAAAGTGTTTGATCAATGCATCCTTCCAGTGCTTACGTATGGTGCAGAGACGTGGACCTTAGCTAAAAGAGACATACAAAGGCTGCAGACAACTCAAAGAAGCATGGAGAGGTGCATGCTTGGTGTAACCAGGAGAGATAAGAAGAGGAACACGTGGATCCGAAAAATGACAAGAGTGGAAGACATCATGATCAGAGTTAAATCCCTGAAATGGCAATGGGCTGGACATACTGCCAGAAGAACAGACCATCGATGGACAGCCGAAATTTTAGATTGGATTCCAAGGGACAGGAAAAGACCCAGAAGAAGACCTCATGGAAGATGGGTGGATGAAATTCGAAAGTATGCGGGAGTGACATGGAGGAGACTGGCACAAGGCAGACCGTTGTGGAGAAAACTTGGGGAGACCTTCGTCCAGCAGTGGATTGATAATGGTTGACAATGATGATATATATACATATATATATATATATACGTAAATGGGATGTAAGGTCAGGTGATGCGTAACATCATATATATATATATATATATATATAGGGATGTAAGGTCAGGTGATGCGTAACATCACAGCCTCTCCTTGACAAATGTCAACCCCGCCTTCTCGTGGTACATCCTGTTCCCACTAAAGGGGCTCTGACGACCGCCAATAGCGGTATAACTATACCATCGGGATTAGAGGAAATGCTATCCCACACTCACCAACCCGCTTGGCCAGCGTGGTGAGTTATGGCCAAACCCCTCCAAAATGACTCCACAACTTAAATCTTGGCCCTCAGTCTCCGGCAGCTGGAATGTACCTGGCCAAGGCAGCGGCCAGTGCGACATGAAGGCAGAGGGTGCTAAGAATCCCCGGAGGACCGGACTAGGCTGCCATCTGATGCTGACCTTGGCGACGTATAACGGACGCTCCCTATCTTCTGATTCAAGGCTTCTTGAATTGGAAGAGGAACTACAAAGGATCAAGTGGGACATCGTCGTGCTAAGTGAGGTAAGGAGAAAAGGAGAAGATCTCATCGAACTGAAAAGTGGACATCTCTTCTACTATCGTGGTACAGATACTGGCAGAACTAGTGGTGTTGGATTTATAATAAACAAGAAACTCAAGGATAAAGTTGTAGAAGTTGAAAGTTCTTCTGTCAGAGCTGCACGACTCGTTATCCAACTCTCGAGAAGATACCAGGCTCAGATTATTCAAACTTATGCACCCACCACAAGTCATGCTGAAGAAGAAATTGAATAATTTTATGAGGAAATTCGTGATCTAAATAATAAAGGTAAGCAGCACTTAAAGATAATTATGGGAGATTTCAATGCAAAAATTGGGCAACGGCAACAGAATGAAACTTCAGTAGGTAAATTCGGTCACGGCAACAGAAACCAGCGTGGAAATACTCTCGTAGAGTTTGCAGAGGCAGAAGGGTTTTTCATCTTAAACTCCTTTTTCAAGAAAAAGCCACACAGGAAATGGACATGGAGACATCCAAATGGGACGACAAGTGAAATTGATTTTATTATGTGTAACAAAAAATTCGTCATAGAAGACTGCAGTGTGCTAAACAAGTTCAACACAGGCAGTGACCATAGATTGGTGAGATGTAAGATGCACCTCAACACTAAACTCGAACGTAGCAAGCTCATAAGGCAAACAAAATGTATTGACATAACCAACCTTAAAAAACACCATAATACCTTCAAATTGGAACTGAAGAACAAATTCTCTGCTTTAGAAGGCCTAACATCGGAAGAAGTGGATATTTCAGAAGTTAACAGAAAAGTAACCAAAGCTCTTATGGAAACAGCAACAAAATTAGCTGGGTCTAAGAACAAATTGCATGTGAACAAATTATCAGGAAAAACCAAAATGTTGATGCAAAAAAGAAGAGTGATGAGGACAACTAAAGAAGATGTGACTTCCAAAGTGGAATATATAGAGCTATGCAAAACAGTACGAAAAAGTATCACTGAAGACGTAAGGAAATTCAACTGTGAACTAGTAAGGAAAGCAATTGAAAACAACCAAAGCCTAAAGATAGCAAAGGGACATCTCAGTAAGGGGAAAAAACAGATTATGGCACTGAGAAAAGAAGATGGTTCTGTAACAAGAAATAGAGGCGAAATTTTGACAAGAGTGAAAGATTTCTACTCCAAATTATATGAAAGGGATGATACATGTACTCCAGACATCATGAAAGGTACCAGTACCAGAGTTCTTCCAGTCCTTCCAGCAGAAGTTGCACATGCAATCAAGAACATGAAGCGGGGAAAAGCTCCAGGAGAAGATGGAATTACTGTAGACATCATACAAGAAGCAAGTGGAGAAATCGAAACAGTACTCGCCCAAATTTTCACTCGATGCCTTAATGAAGGGAAAATTCCTGAGGATTGGAACAACGCTACAATGATCTTGCTACATAAAAAAGGTGACATTGAGGATCTCAGGAACTACAGACCTATCAGCCTCCTATCAGTGGTTTATAAAATCTTCACTAAAGTTCTTTCACACCGCTTGAAGGTGACAAAGGACATGGCTCAACCGAGAGAACAAGCTGGATTCAGGAGTGGCTACAGCACAATAGATTATATCCACGTACTGAGAGAACTAATTGAAAGAGCGAGGGAATATGAGCTTCCATTGTGCATGGCTTTTATCGATCATGAAAAAGCCTTTGATTCGGTGAAACCATCAGCAGTTGCAATGGCTCTGAAATCCTGCGGTATTGAAGATGCATACATTAATATTATTAATAACATCTATGAAAATGCAAGTGCAAAGATTCGGCTGTTTGAAAATACAACACACATAAAAATTGGAAAAGGAGTGAGACAAGGTGACACCATATCTTTGAAGCTCCCTAATGCCACATTGGAAAATGTCTTTCAATCACTGAACTGGGAAAACAAAGGGATAAAGATTAATGGAGATTATCTAACCCACCTTCGTTTTGCTGATGACATAGTCATTTTGGCAATTACCCCATCAGAGCTACAGAGTATGATCCAGGAACCTGCTGACAAGAGTAAAGAAGTGGGATTAAAAATGAACTTTCAGAAGACAAAAGTGATGTACAATGCTTTTACAAGAAATGAAGATTTATCGATTGATGGAGAAAAGCTGGAGATAACAGACACGTACGTTTATCTTGGACAGCAGATATCAAGTGAGGGTCACATTGATGAAGAAATTAATCGGCGTACAATACTTGCCTGCAGAGCTTTTGGAAGAAACAGCATAATTTTCAAGAGCAATATGCCATTATGTCTTAAAAGAAAAGTGTTTGATCAATGCATCCTTCCAGTGCTTACGTATGGTGCAGAGACGTGGACCTTAGCTAAAAGAGACATACAAAGGCTGCAGACAACTCAAAGAAGCATGGAGAGGTGCATGCTTGGTGTAACCAGGAGAGATAAGAAGAGGAACACGTGGATCTGAAAAATGACAAGAGTGGAAGACATCATGATCAGAGTTAAATCCCTGAAATGGCAATGGGCTGGACATACTGCCAGAAGGACAGACCATCGATGGACAGCCGAAATTTTAGATTGGATTCCAAGGGACAGGAAAAGACCCAGAAGAAGACCACATGGGAGATACGTGGATGAAATTCGAAAGTATGCGGGAGTGACATGGAGGAGACTGGCACAAGACAGACCGTTGTGGAGGAAACTTGGGGAGACCTTCGTCCAGCAGTGGATTGATAATGGTTGATGATGATGATGATGATATATATATATATATATATATATATATATATATATATATATATATATATATATATGCTGTATATATATATATATATATATAAATATATATACTGCATATCCACGACTCATTGATATTAATAGAATCTAAATAAAAATCACTTGTGTGAAAATAAAAAATAGTCAATGAAAAAATATAAGAAAAAAATTAATCAAAATCAATGTGTTCCTACAAAATTATTTTCCTTTTCCGTCAAACGAACGTTTATGGTATTTCTTACACGGTGAAATTTCAGAAGCTGAATCTCTCTTTAAACACCAGCAGTAATCCGCCATCATATTTACATTCCATAGTCAAGGTGAGAATGCTGATAATGAATTTTCAAGCTCATCTTGCAGTAAAGGTTCTTAGATATTTCTAGCACAGTTGCTACGATGGCTCTGTAATTAGGATCCTCGTAATTGCCTAGAAAATTTTGAATGACATATCTAAAACTAACCCATGCTTCTTTTTCCGTTGTAGTAATTTTTTCTTAAAAAATGTATCTTTAGTTGACCGCCTGATATCTTAGCGAACAAACACTCCTTTGATTTTTGCTTCTGATAAGTGTGGGAAACCATTAATCAGATATTGAAAACATTCACCATTTCTCTCCAGAAGCTAGACAAATTGTTTCATCAGTCCTAATTTAATATGCAAGGGTGGTAAAATAACTTTTTCCGGATCCACTAGTTTCGGGTGGAGAACGTTCTTTGATCCTGAAATCAAGTTTTCTCTTTTAGGTCGTTTGTTTGCGATCCAATGTTGCTTATAAGCTCTAATCTCCCATTCACAGATGAAACATGGCATTTTTGTGTAGTCACTTTGCTGTCCTAATATCATGCTCTGAACTTTAAAATCTCCACACATTAGCCAGTTGTATTCCTGATATCTTATTTTATTAAGGAGAACTTCAAGATTTTCATAAGATTCCTTCAGATGTACTGAATGAGCAACTGGTATTGATAGGGGAAATGTTGCCATTATGCAAAAGAACTTCTTTTAAGTTTCTCTTACTAGAATCAATGAAAAATCTTCACTGTAATGGGTCATGAACAGTGGAAGACAAAGGCATTATAAGTCCAGGAATGTCTCTACCAAATACAAGCGATTCTTCTTGTGCGAAATATTCAACAAATTTCCTTTCTCGGTTTCTGTACCATGAAAATGTTGTTCCTGGAGCAAGTAGATTTTCGTTTTTGAGTCTTGATCCTAATAGTTGTGCACTTTCTTTCGACAGATTTAAATCCTTTACCAAGTCATTTAATTCACTTTGTGTAAACTTCTGTGGTTTACTACTAGTTTCAGGATTGCAGTACAAGTCCTCAGTTTCACTGCAATTTAACTCAACTTCTGAAGTTGATGAAAAGTCTAATGATGTAGGACGTGATGGAACAGGTAAATCAGAACCATGAGCTACAGGTCTGATAGCACAGGGAGTCATTGGGTAGACAATACTATTTATATTTTTGCAATTGCAGCCCTTTACTGGTGTGGTTAAGCTAAAAAATAAAAAACATTCCTCATGACTCACTGGATACCGCCATACCATTGGAATAGCAAATTGGAGAGAGTTTTTCTTACCTTGAGTCCATTTTCTCAGTTGCTTTCTTGTCCTGGTCTCTATTTCTTGTCCTGGTCTCCAATCTTTATACCTAAATACGCCTGATACGCCTTTTTGACAAAATCCGTTGTTTTTGTTTTCACCATAAAACTACGACATGTATAACAAAATGAATCAGCACTATTAACACAGCCTCTTGACGCCATAACGCAGTAATAACGAACAACACAACAGTTAAAATGAGCAAAATACAATTTGGTCTTATCGCTTCAAACAGTGTTCAAAATGGCAAAAACATACAATGTTTCATTCATTGATATACTGTAGAGGTGCCATCTTTTGTATCACTTTCCAATTAAAATTTATCCATCTATTGCATCATTTTCCAACTGCCGAGGTTTGCCTTAGCTGGTAAATTTAATTTTTTAGAATAAAAAAAATAACAGATTTCTTCATAATATTTTTCATTTGTGTATTACATAAACAAAAAAAACATGGGAAATTGTGAAACACCTGTGGGTGACAGGGAAAAGCGGATGTGATATTCGCGATCAGCATACCTGAATTATTATAAAACACTAGAAATTTTGCAAAACCCAGAATCATGTTGGCTTGTGTAATAATTTACGAGAATCAGAAGAAATTGTATTATTCCAATTTGGTTCCTTTCTTTAGAACCGATTCGTGGTTTCATACAGCAGTGCATCCTGTTTAGAATCAGCCCAATGTCAAGAAAAAGACACCACAAGATCGAAGATGTGTTATTTTGAAAACGTATTTTGTTGATGTTTTAGCTGCTCCAACATTCCTATTTTTTTTACGGAATATCACAATACCTTTATCAAATAAATCCGCATTCTCTGAAAGCATTAAACAAGATAACAAACCAGAACTACTAACGACGTTGTTTGGAAAGAAAGATGTTATAATGCTTAAAATTAAGCTAATGTTACTTACGACCAGTAATAGAAGATCATTTCTGCGTAACAGTCATCCTATAAGGGCTGCATAAATATATATCGAGAAATTTTTCGTATGTGAGCTATATAATATTACGGCATAAGGTAAACAAAAAGAAAAGAAAACTATTTCTTCCTTATGAGATAAAAATGTGGAAGGAATTATTTACCTATCATGCTGCAGATGCATGGAGGTTTAGCTAAAATATGACATGGACTTTAAATCTTCCAAGCAATGCATGAAATTTTCTTTATTTAAAGTTTCACAGTAAAAAAAGCAACAATTTATTTCAATCTGTTTATTCTTAAATAAATTATATAGTGACATTCGATCCCAGAAGTATAACCTTTGATTTGGTAAAATGAGTTGTTGTACATCTTATATTTTATTCTTTTAGTGTGTGTTGGGGGTTTATCCCACCCATACCTAATATAGAGCCTCTTTATTGTTTTATATGAACCAAAACTTATTTTAAATTAGGCAAAAAATAAAAAAATGAAACAAATGTAATCTGGCTACAAGAGTTCTTTCTTTAGTAGTTACCTCTTTTGCTCAATCAAAAATTACTACAACATAATAATACACTGGTACAACATAATAATACACTGAACGCGGTTCACACATCGAAAAAAGGCGGCGATAAGAAAGCACATACACACACAAAAAAAAAGCAGATAATATCTAAGCTTTAAAACATGTACATTTATAAATACTGTCTACTTAAATGATCGGTAAAAACGCTATGAGTTGGAAATATACAAGAACACACAAGTGAATGAATTCAGTTTTATTTACAGTTTGTTTATACTTTATGTCATACGTATGTTAAAAGAACCCAAAAATGTCATTAAATAGTTTCACGCTCTTCCAAATGTCAGTTTTAATTCCCTTCCACAAAGAGCGTAGATATTGTTTTAATGTGAGAGCAATGTTATTTACTTTCTCAAGAAATGCCCACTAAATCTCAGACAAAAGAAATAGCTTAAAGATGTATTTCAGTTTTGAAACAAATTAAAATCATGTTTCTCTTTTGAGATAAATTGAAAGATGTCAGACTTCTTATTGCTCCGTTCAAACTGTAATGTAAAATGAATAAAACTCATGTCAAATATTTCTCTCCTACAGTGCAATAATTAGACTTAAAGAGAAAGTCAACAGAAGGAGTTTGCGCCATTAGGGTACAGTTTCGTCATTTTTCAACCGCGAAAGAACATCGCTTCGTTCGTAAAGTGTCAAAACGACGTGTAGATCGATGGAAAGAAGATAAATGGAGTAAGCAAAACTCTTAATAACTCGGAAAAATAATATGATTTTGGCATGTCTTGGCATCCAACGAAAAAAAATATATCAGTAACGCTCACGTCTCGGAATGGTAAACGTAAGAAATGGGATGTATCAATAAAACAAGCTTGCTGGCAATAAATTTTAAACTAATGAGGCAGGTTGAGTTTGACGTCGGATTCGGATTACTTTTTCATAGGAGTAATTAAAATAATATCAACCGAAAGGGAGTACTTGGATGCAATCCAACCCATATGAACACATACTGGAAAAACAACATCTCAGATATTTCAGAAAATCAGTAGGCAGCTCAATTTGATAGTAAATATTATTCCCGTTAGGGCTACTTTTTAATTTAGCTTCATAAGCTCCAGCGACACTGTCTATCTCAAGAGATGATATTCTTTCATTACCTACTGCCGAACACAGGTTTTATTCCTCTCACTCAAAAGTAACTTCCAGTCATCTCAACTGTATTGTCGCTGCTTTCGCTGCAATTATATTCTGAAAAAACTCAGTTTTCGAGTATTTAGCTGTATGTTCCATGTAATACAGTTACGTGGTTCAAGAACAAAGCTGAATTTCTGAGTGCCTTATGGAGCACTTATTTCACAAAGAGCCCTTATAACGGGCTACAATTCTAAATCCATGTTTTTGCACATGGTTTTAGAATAAATACAGTATGTCCTGTAAACATGTGTTGTTACAGAGAAGCAAAGGCCAATTTCCTAATCCTAGAGATCTGTTCCTCGGGTCTGCTGGTGGTTCTGCCCACCAGCCGTTTCCCTAACATTTAATTGCTTTGTTGCAGGAGGATTATAGAAAACGCTTTGCCAGGAAATAAAACCGAGTGTTAATTAAGCACTGCTATTCTTTATCCCTCTATTTATTCAATACATCGGTATGTCGGCTCCTTTGTCATACGTTGATTAAATTTTGTTTTATAGTAATGACAATTTTAATCAATGTTTTGAAAATTGTTAGTTCCTTTGATGTTAGAGTCACCAGTTACATAGCGTTTTCTCTGATGAATAATTTGATATTTTCGTTATTGCCTCCTTTATTTTTATTATTTTTACTTTCAATGACTGAGAAAGGACTAGGTACAGGATTCCCTGTATATCCGTACTCGCTCTGTACGTAGGTACAGGTCTTTCTTCCCCGATGTTCATCCCAGCATTCCCTCTCTCTTACTCCCAGAGGAGACCTCGGTTTTTCCCCGCTATCCTGTCAGCTAGTCACCGTACCTCGCTTGCTGTACGTTCCCTAAGGGAAAATCGTCCTCTTCCGCAAACTCTTCCTACACACTGTGCTCAGCCTTGGATGCCTATTTCGCAGAACGCCAACGCCACTTAAAATAATATTACATGATTCCCTTATGCAGTAAGTCTTGTTATCTGAAAGAAATTTTTTGCAAAGAACGCATGTAAAAAGCATTAAAGTGACGTTCGTATAACGGAGCTTGTCACACCTTGTGTCTCCGAGAACAGGTTTGACAAGTGGAAATTTGTCACCAAGTTTCCTTTACATGAGAAATCACGCAGGAAAAGGCAAAAGCTTCCAGTTTTTTAGAAATTTGTGGGAAACGACGTACAAACATTGAACTACAGCAGCAGCTTTTCCAACGGAATTTCGAGATTTGAAACGTGTAACATGCAATGTTCTTGTCTTTCATAATACTCTTTATCGAAAAGCCTTTACAAGAGCCCAACCAAAATAACTTAAGAGGCTTGCATTGACTGATATCCAACCAAAACGTTAATAAGTTTATCCTTCAGTATGTAGCTAACCAATTCAACAGTGTTTGTGGTATACTCAGGTAAGGAAACCGTAGTACACTGGTGTGCAAAAATTAAGGACGAAGAGGAGAAATCAGCATAACAGCGGAACGAGCAGACAGAACGGACCGAAAGACCACTCAGGAGATAGACTAGGATCCGGTACGGTAGGGCATGCGCATATATGCATCATGACGGAGGGGCGTGTCGGAAGAGTATAAAGCACACGGGCGGTGTGCGCTCAGCAATTCGGTTGAAAGCTATTGCACGGTGTGCATCGGTTTGAACGACGTCGAGTTGCTGCCACCGTGTGATATATGGCCAACAGGCAATCTAGTAGACGACATCTGGATGACTTTATCCGAGGTCGCGTCATTGGGGAGTTGGAAAAAGGTCGAAGTGTGACTAGTGTGGTGTGGCCGAGGTGTTCGGGATCGCTCAAAGCATCGTTTCACGAGCTTGGAGAGCATTTCAAACGACAGGAACAGCTGTCCGAGAGTTTAGCACTGGTCATCCACGAGCAACCACGGTGGCGGACGACCGGTATATTATCCTACATGCGTGTTTAATGGTGTTGAGGCTTCCTTTGATATTTACAGTCGTGGCCAAAAATCCAGCACCAGTAGGCCGAAAGTCAATTATTGACGTTTGAAGTCAACTTATACAGTATACTGGTTACGTCAGGAATACATATTATACATCATTTTAAAGAAAATGTTATGCTGAATTCAAATATATTTACAGAATGTTATTACCAGTAATAGAAGTGAAGTAACATGCAAAAGTACAGCGTCTAGTCATAACAAGCAAAAAATAGTGGAATTTGTGAAATTAATGTACAATGCATTTAACGCAAATATACTGTACAATACATAATTGAAACTTGCAAGACACTTGATATAACTTACCAACAAGCAAAATACGCTTTTATATTTAATTGTATAACCACAGTTTCTTAGTAATAAAGTGCACCTTCTTGGCATGGAACTAATGAACTTCTTTAGTTATCTATTGGTGATAACACGTTGCCATACGGCCCTTACAAACTCAAGTAATGCTGTTTTAGATGTGGGTCCTTGTTGACGGATCCTTTGCTTCAATCTTACCCACAGATTCTCTATGGGATTAGGATCCGGTGACTGTGCCCACCACTGAAGTTTTCTTAACTTTTCGATTAAACCACTCGTCAACCAACTCTGACCGATGGCATGGTGCGTTATCGTCCTGAACGATAAAATTCTGCAAACCTATGTCTTGTGCAGATGGTAGCAGTTTGGACTCCAAAATATCCACCTATTTCGATCCATTCAATGTGCCATCAACAATAGCCAACACCACTGTTTGAAATACAGGACCATAACATCACCGAATGTGGGTGCTTGATTGTTGGCAGTGTGCAGCATGCCTTATATCTTTCACCAGCCCAACGACGTACATAATTATTTCCATTATTAACGGAAATAGTAACAGTTGTTTCATCACTGAAAATAACACTTTCCCATTCATCAACAGTACAATTCTTGTGTGCCTTGGCCCAAGCAACTCTTTTGAGCCGTGGTTGTTCAGTAAGGAAAAGTTTTCGTGCAGTCAGTCTATTTTCTTGTAGCCTACGACGAACTGTACGTGCAGATGCTATAATGCCTACTTCATTCTCCCACTCATTTCTTAAATCAGTGGCTGTTTTAAACCTTGATTTTAAGAAACAACGAATCAACATGCGTTCGTCACTTTCAGTACAGAGCCTTGGTTGAGCTGTTCTTTTTCTGTTTCCCACACATCCAATTTCTGCAACTCTTTTAATGGTGCGCAAGTCAGTGGAATGATCACAGCCACATTTAACAGCAATTTTGGTACCGTTTTATCACCAATAGGCAACGACAGAAACATGCCAAGAAGGTGCACTTTATTACTAAGAAACCGTGGTTATCTAGTTAAATATTAAAGCGTATTTTGCTTGTTGGTAAGTTATTTCAAGTGTCTTGCAAGTTTAAATAATGTATTGTACAGTACTTTTACGTTAAATGCATTGTACACTTATTTCACAAATTCCACTAATTTTTGCTTTTTATCACTAGACGTTGCACTTTTGCTTGTAACTTCACTTCTATTACTGGTAATAACATTCTGTTAAAATATTTGAATTCAGCATAAAATGCCCTTTAAAATATTGTATAATATGTATTCCTGAGTTTCCCATTACGCTGTATAAGTTGATTTCAAACATAAAATTTTGACTTTCGGTCTACTGGCGCAGGAATTTTGGTCATGATTGTAATTGGTCACTAAAAGGGAACAAGGAAGAAAAGATATGCTATATAAGCTTGCCACTGGCCACTGATCCCCCTTCCTTTACTCTCACTACTCAATCTGGCAGATAAATTGTTTCATGTAACATTCACCCTGTTTTTCATGTAGCATTCACCCTCCGCGGAAGTAGAAAAGACTCATGAAAAACTACGACATAATTTCCTATTTAAACCCTCTAGTGCATTTTGGCCCCATCGCTACATTCCGCATTTTCTGGTTGGCATCGGATTTCTGGGACGTTAATGCACCATGGAAGTTAATACTTATTATTTTTAGGTTTCTTCATATAATGTTAGCTCTGATGATTTGTGTTGTTGAGTCTTTTAGCGATGAACCCGTGTGTCAATCTTAATACGCAGCCGAAGCTGTTGAGATATTCGTTGTATTTTCTGGTATCTCGAGCCGGAGTTGTGTTTGTCTTCGGCTGGTTTTAATTTGTTTTCCCCATCGTAAGAGACTGGGGCATTGACAATCTGTGAACAATGAAACGAGGCCTTCTTCTCTTACACAAGGCATACATTTATATTTTGTTCACAGCCCTCTAGTTATTTGGAAGGCTCTGACATGACCACTGTTCCTCATTTGTTGGTGAACTTATAACGAAGTGAATTTCTCCGTCATTTTTGGTCTACGCCGGGGTTCGAACCCGGGTCCACTCATTCCGGAATAAGTTGCTGTATCAATTAAGCTACGCGGACATTTTATTCTGATTCCTATCTGCTTTTATGTCGTGTGGGTCCTTCTGGCATGTACGTCCCATCTCCTGGTACGTTACATCATCTCCCCCTTATTTTTTTTTTTTTTTTTTTTTTTCGAAGTGCTGGAGAAAGGATTCTCTTATTTTTCCTATCTCGCGGTGTGGAAATAACATCACACCAATGCGAGATTTTGAACGGTCGGATCATCCGGGCGACATTATAACGAAGTGAATTTCTCCGTCATTTTTGGTCTACGCCGGGGTTCGAACCCGGGTCCACTCATTCCGGAATAAGTTGCTCTACCAATTAAGCTACGCGGACATTTTATTCTGATTCCTATCTGCCTTTATGTCGTGTGCGTCCTTCTGGCAGGTACGTCACATCTCCTGGTACGTTACAAACTGAGTTGGAAATTAATAAGGTCACACAGCTTTGGAAACTATTTTTCCAATACACACTCAAACTACGTGATTTCTCCAACGAACATATTTTCATAAATAATAAATATCCACTGAAATCTCGAATATACATTTTGAAAGACGACTGTGAATCTGGAATAAAAGAATTCATGAACTAAACACGAGAACTCTCTTCAAAAAATTAAACAGACAAGTACGGCAAGATTATTCTAGTGCCAGTACTTTAGATACACTAAAGATTCGTATCCTATCTTTGGGCTATTTGGTAAGTATAGAATCCTGCATCAAACAAGTGCCCTTGTAATGTATAATATAATTAAACTTTCCGTTTTGAATCCCGCACTCTTATGTAAACTTTCGTTCATTTCCCTCAAGCAGTTTCTAATCTTAACGCTACATTTTCTCTCTTATTGAATGCTGGTTTGGCAACCTGATGCTAAATCGAAAGTAAATGTAATATGTGATCGAGACAGATGAGAGTGCTATTTACGATCCTATGAGCAAGACTGAGAGAGCACAGAGAGATTTCTGTCGATGAGAGCTCGGAAATACTGTTATGGAAAGATTTGTTTCGAGAGCTATTGCGTGGATGCATAAGTTCCTGCCATTTTTTTCTCCGCACTACAGGAATGCATTACCTCAGAAGAGAAAATGGAATCAATCAACTATGTACCACTCTCACCTCATTGATTACGATGGTATCCCAACGTCTGGATAGGTATGCAATGCCATTCCTGGAGAAGCGTGCAGGTTTTGCTGCGAAGAAATCATCAAGGAAATTCTGGAGATCAACATCATTGTTGAACGTTCTGCCAGAGAGTGCATTCGACAGAGATCGGAACAGGTGATAGTCTGAAGGGGCAACATCTGGGAAATAGGCTGGATGTGGAAGGATCTCCCATTTCATGTCCTGAATGGCCATTTTAGTCATCTTTGTAAAGTCAGGGAGTGCGTTATCATGTTCGAGAAGGACACCATGGCGCCGATGTAGCCGTTTCTGCTCAGATTCTCCCTGTTCAGCAGAAACGGCCACATCGGAGTTGATCACAATAGAGGGCAGCGTTGATAGTCCGACACTCGGCAGCATTTCTCAGTAAATAATGCCTTCCATGTCCCACCAAACATTCAACATGATCTTCGTAAGATGAAGGTCATATTTTGGACGTGACGTGGTGTGGGCATCTTGTTTGAGCTTAATCATTCCCTCCGATGCCTGAAATTCACGTACAGGTACCACTTTTCATCTCCAGTAATAACACGTGACAGAAAGAGTTTGTATTGCTTAGAACATTCGAGATAACGGGCGAGCAAGGAACCACATTTGGCAACACGCTCATTCTTGTTGTTCTCTATGAAAGTGTGAGGTACCCAAGTCACCAATTTCTGGACCTTATCCATACGTTCCAGGTGTCTCACAACTGTGGCCTCATCACAGTCCATCTCAGTGACCAATTATCGTGTTATATGAGATAGACGACCTGAGCGTGGAGAGTTGTTGAGGTCAAAATTGCCTCATCGGTACCGCTCAAACCATTTGCGGGCGGTCCTCGGAGCAATAGCATCCTCCCATACAAAGAACAAATTGTTCGAGTAGCCTTGCTGGTTATGGATCTCTTGTTAAACTCGTAGAGAAGACGATGTTGGAAATGTTCATTTCTCTCTACTAAACACTCCGTACTTCCGGAGCTGAAAACCAGAAAACCATTAGCCACAATCACACAACTCAATATGATTTAGGTGCACGATATTACTGGCTACATTTTGATATACAACTGGCCATCTGCACCCTCACTACTGACCTGGAAAACACTCGTGAAATAAAACGGCATGAACGTATGCATCAATTCAATATTATGTGTGCTTGATTGAACCACTTACGTTAACGCTATGATTTGTTGATATTGAAGTCTCAAATTGTTATCGAGTTACAGTAAAACCTCCGTTAACGGATCCCTCCGAGCAACGGCAAGTTTTGATAGGTACAGAATAGCAGCCGTATATTAATATTAATGATAACCTGCAGACAGCTAAGCCTCTTAACAGCGCCCAACGGACAAGACAGTCAGTGCCGAAAAGATCTAACGGTCCCCTTGTCCTTTAGGATTTTACGCAGTTCCTTCAGTACTTCGGCGAAAGGGACAGGATAGGAATAAAGAGTGTTACTAAGAATTAAGAATGATATTGCTCGAGCTCGATGATATGTATTACGACGAGTACAACGGTGTGCTTAAGTGAGGTGGAAAGCGTTAAAGTTTAGTTCTATGTGATGCCAGTGTATGTTTCAGTCGCAGCATGGGGAAGGGAGTTCCTTGTGCATGAAATGTTTTCCATTGCCGGTGGTATATCTTTGATTGCTCCCTGTGGGTTCCGTGCAATTCCACTTCACTGTCCCCCATTTTTTTTCTGTCCCTTAGCCTGCTCTAAACTTTACCTCGTAGCTTGATATTTATAAAGCGAAGTTTGAGACAAAGGGTCAGACACTACTTTCCAAAGTTCCTCTATACCATGATTTTATTTTAAATTGTATACTGAGTTTCATTTAGAATTCTACTTTTGGAGGAAGCTCTGAAACCGTTTTCTTTGTACAATTGCTTTGTACAGTTATTCTCCTTGTGTACCAAAGCAACGGTAGAGCAATGTTAACCAAGGCCTAACCTGCGAACAACAACACCTCCCCAAAACGGTCACTTTTTCCGGTCCGAACAGCGACGGTTCTGCTAAAGTTTCATTGCAGTAAGACGTGAAGTGTATTCTACACTGAAGAGCAACTGAATTAGATATACCTGTCTAGCAACGTGTAGCACCACCTTTCGCCCTGATGACGGCGGCGATTCATCTCGGAATGGTCTCGACAAGACACCGGAAGCGTTGGGAAGCCATACGGATCCACGACTCCTGAACAAGCTCCCACAATTCACGAAGATTTGACGGAGGGGTTTCAGAGTCTCGAACATCTCTCTCTATGGCATCCCAGATGTGCTCCATGGGATTGAGGTCAGGTGACCTAGCTGGCCAAGGAAGCGAGGTCACCTCGGTGGAGTGTTCATCCAACCATTCGGATACAATTCGGGAGTGATGGTACGGTGCATTGTCTTGTTGCAGGATGAGGTCCTCAGTGGGATGTTGAAGACGCACAAACGGGAGCAAATGGTCATCCAGAATATCTCGGTAACGTTGACCTGTGAGGGACGATGTCACACGTACCAGGGTTCCCATTTAAGTCCACGTAAACAGTCCCCAGACGAGAATGCCACCCACACCAGCTTGAAGAGTACCCTGCTGGCAAGAAGGATCCATCGCTTCATGTGGTTTGCGCCGTACTCGTATCCTGCCATCCACATGTACCAACGTGAATCTCGACTCATCAGTCCGGGAAACATTTTCCCAAATGTCTAGGGTCCAGTGGCGATGTTCCCGCGCCCATGCTATTCTTTGCACCCTGTGATGTGCGGTCAGCAGCAGTACCGTCGTTTGACGATGGCTTCTGTACCCCATAGCGAAGAGATGGTTCTGGATGGTGAGGCTGCTTACACGTTGTTGTGCACGAGCGTTAAATTACCGAGTGATTTCTTGCACTGTAGCCCGTCTATCCGCTGTTACAGTGCGAGCTAGCCGACAACGACCCATCTCATCCACATGCTGTTGTCCACGGCAGTTGTACCTTGCAGGGATGATTTTACCGGATTCGATGTACTTACGGTGCATCCGTGACAAAGTGGCTCGGGAAAATCCTAGTGCCTGCACGACTTCCTAGATGGAGTGACCCATTCGTCGGGCCCCGACAATTTGCCCACGATCAAATGCGCTTAGATCATTCGTCTTACCCATACGGCATCTGACTCTTACTGATTCCCGTCGCATCACTCCGTATATTGTCGGATTGCTGAATACGTCATGTCGTTTCCGTTTAAAGGGCCGCTCACAGCGCCACATTTGCATAACGCCAGCTGTCTCTGATTCAATTGCTCTTCAGTTTATATAATGAGAGTCTGCTGCAATCTGATGTTAAAATGCGAAGTGAAATTATATTATGTGGTGTTGTGCTGACTGATGAGTAACAAGCACCACTAAATATTGATTGATCTTATAAGTAGACTTTCACACTTTCCTGGCAGTAGTTTCTATTTAGTACTTATTTAGCTTTACATTATTATTTAATCAAGCTATGTGGGGCACTACTTTAACTATGCGGAACATTTCAGAAAGAACAGTGGATACACTGAATTATGTTAGGAATTTTTTTGTAACATAAACAATTTACAGATATCTGTGCTGAAATAAGTGCAATGTGTTGCTCTAAATTAAAGATTTAAAATAGAAAACGGCTTTCCTTCTGTTAGGTCTTTGCATGTGTTTCCAGCGCTTCAATTAGCGGGCGGTAAAAGCAAAGGGGTTAAAATTTTTTCCAGACTCGTTCTGTGGAAATATAGTGGCATAACAGCGTGAAGGGACAATTGTTAGTGGACTGATCACATGTACAGTAAGTTGAGCAAAGTAATCGCGAAAAGCAAGGTGCATATTCGCCACTGTCCGTTGTTCATGTTTAATCCTGATAAAACCTCTTCAGAGGCACGTGATTAGATTTGTCCAGTACATGGCGAAAAGGATGTAGGTGCGAACACGTGATTAGATTTGTGCGAACAAAGTGAGTGGTTTGTTAAGTTCAGATTGGTGACTGTAATGTGGAAGACAAATAGCGTAGTGGACAGCCGAAGGAGATGTGGATTGCGGATTTTCATTTCCTTCCGCCAATCAAAGAAAAGAAGGCGATACAGGGCGCAAACATATTTTTATAATGACTGTATCCTATCTACTAGTGTAAGTAGGACATCTGTTTGATCATAAAGATTGGAAATTTATTCGTAGATCTAACAGCTTGCTAATCATTCAAGAGTTAATGGGAGGCTGCCACAAACAACCCAGCACAGGAAGATGCTAATAGTAGGATTATCATGAGGTAGAGGTCTGCACGGGCCTTAATTTGGAAAACCCGACACGGCCCAAGCCCGCATGTCCAAGGTCCGACCCGTATATTTCTTCTGCTTCGAAGGCCCAGGCCGGCACGAAAAATTTCAATTACCAAAACACGAATTTGACATCTGGTGCACTCGGTCATTCGACTCCTTAAGATTTTTCAATTTCTTAATTGCTACACGTATTCTACACTGCTGGCCACACAAAATGCAACACCAAGAAGGAAGCATCCGATTGGCCTGAAATTCGCAGCATGCGTCGCTCGCGAGAGGACATGCAAACGGTTAGCATTGCAGGGCATATGCAAATCATGTGCGCCCGACACGCCACCGAGAAGCACTATAAGAAGGCTGCACAGAAGGTGGGGTGTAAGTAGTGGAAGTGTGTTATGATGCCGGACCTATGCGTGGGAAGCTTCCTGATGCCTCGTCGCAGAATACGGCAGTCATTCCAGAACATTTCGGAGTTCGACAGAAGACGAATAGTGGTTTATCGCGACAGCTGTTTATCGTATCGGGACATCCGCGCCCGTCTGGGACGACATCCAGCCATAATAAGGCGAGTATGGATTCAGTGGGTGCAGGAGAGACGGACGGACCGACGTGAGCGATTGCTACAGCCATGGCACGCCACGGAACTAGAGAACCGGCATGTTGTGCAGCGGGCATTGACGGCTCGCATCGCCACATCATGAACGTTAGCGCAGGAATTAATGTGTGTTGCGCAGCAACCTGCGTCAGCACGTACCGTTCGATGTCGTCTGCTGGAGAGGGGACTTGTCGCACGGCGCCCATTGCTCCGATTACCATGGACGTTACACCACCGGCGAGTGCGGCGGCAGTGGGCCGTTGAACGCCACGCCTGGATTATGGAATGGCACGACATGGTCTTCTCTGACGAATCCCGCTTCTCCGCGCATGGCGACACCGCGGCGAGAGACTGTGTGACGCCTGCATTATGCAGCGCCTTACCGGTCCGTCACCTAGCGTTATGTTTTGGGGCGCAATTGGATATGACACCCTCATCCCTCTGGTGCGCATCGCCGGTACACTCAACAGCCACCGCACCATCTCCGACGTTTTGGAGCCAGTAGTGCTCCCTTACCTGCTCGACCTTCCAGAGGCCACGTTTTAACAAGACAATGAGAGCCCGCACGTGGCACGCATCTTGCAACAATTCTTCATGGCCCACCAGGTGTCACTGCTGCCGTGGCCCGCCTGTTCTCCATATACGTCGCCCACCTAACACGTCTGGCCACTGATCGGCAGCCAAGTGGCCCGACAAGCACCAACCGCGGCTACGCCTGATGAACTGTGACAACGTGTGGAAGCAGCTTGGACAGACATACCTCAAGCCCACATCCAAAACCTCTGTTGTTCAATGCCGCGGCGTTTAGCGGCCGTTATTGCCAGCCACGGGGGCCACACGAACTATTGATGTCTGCGTGTTCGGCAAGTCGTACGGGAATGTAAGCTCAATCGTTTCATATTTGTATCTGTTGCTATGTGTCCAGTAAATCTGGCTTTGCTATCTCGTGTCCTTCTTGGTGTTGCGTTTTGGGTGGCCAGCAGTGTATTACAATAAATGTAAATTCAGAATATTTCTGAGACTCTGTATAAGTCACATGACGTCCAAGGAGGGAGGAGTGCGGTATTAGAAAAGTACGAATTATTTAGAATTAGGAGTCCGATCGTTCTACTGGCGGAATATTTTATGGCTTTATAAACTGCACCTTTCTGTATTGGCTTCCATTATCGCTGGAACACAATATGTCTCTCGTGTGTGTGGGGTGAACACATTTGTGCCGTTAAGCGTCACAAATATGCCAGATTTTGTGCTATCGTAACTCAAAATTCTTCTACATTTAGTGCACTACACAACGTTTTACGGCCGACTAGTTTCAGAACGGGACACTAATTTAAAATATTTCTAAATATCACTTTCCCCGTTTATTATTATTTTTTTTATTGGAGGTTTAACGACCACCGTGAGCAATTCAATGGGCTATAAGCAGTCGCCCGTCCTTAATTTAGGGTCACTGGTTCCAGGGAAGTTAGAGAGCCAGTGCCGTAAGACAAACACAACATCCATGCCTGACCGAGATTTGAACCCGGACCCCTTTCGGACGAATGATCAGAGGCCAGCGCCTTAGACCACTGGTCCTCCGGGGCGGCCTTTCCCCATTTACATTGTCTATTAAGCACACATTCTCCGGAAGCTATTTTTTCGCGAAAATCTTTCGCTTTCTTAAACTCCATAATAAGTATGGAAAATTATTTATCAGCAACACTGAACTGAGTATATATTTGTCGCCCCGGTGGCGCAGTGGTCTAAGGCGCTGGCCTCTGATCATTCGTCTGTAAGGGGTCCGGGTTCGAATCCCGGTCAGGCTTGGATGTTGTGTTTGTCTTACGGCACTGGCTCTCCCCCTTCCTTGGAACCAGTGACCCTAAATTAGGGACGGGAGACTGCTTATAGCCCATTGAGTTGCTCACGGTGGTTGTTAAACCTCCAATCAAAAAAAAAAAAAAAAAAAGAACTGAGCATATGCTAAGGGAAAACAACGACAGACTGCCCAGCTAACCAGTGTCACAGAAGTCTTGAAAACGGCTGCCTGAGAGTACAAATGGAGAAAATACGGCACAGATTTATACGCAGAAGTAACTTTCTCCCAGCCCATTTATCCCGTGCCATTGAAGACAACTTAAAAGTTTTTCTCACATCTAGAGAACAAAGTGTCGCCGACCAGAAGAATAAAAAGATCGTCTGCGAGCTGGTGGTTCGGTTTAGAAATGCTGCAGTTTATAGCCTGCCCTGAAGCATGAACGCAGGGTGAAAGTTAGAGAGAGAGAGAAGGGACCACATTCGCTTTTGAAAAACTAAAGGAGCTGACCCACTCCAATTGTTTGTACGAGGGGAGATTTCCGTAAAACTTTTATTTTTTCCATCAGCGGAAATTATTCAATCTTATCCTGCTGCTGTATGTTGCAAGTTTTCGAAACGAGAAAGGCGCCATACAACTGAGTGGGGTTCTGTATTCCGAACATGGGTATATCATTTGTAAATGTGTTTCTTTATTTTTTAAAACCATACATTCACACATCAATTTGATAAAGGAAGGAGGAGGGGGGGGGGTAAACCACCCTATGAGGTACTGTAGCCTATTTGCCTTCCCATTTTCTCCTGCCAAATATTTTACTATTTCCCATTATTCTCAAAGAAATTGGTAACATCATATTTTGTCCTTTCGGTAAGACCAGGAAAATTATATTTAGATTTATGTGCATGTACTGAGAAAAAACGAGGGATTTCATTTTCTTTTCAGGTGTACACTCTTCATATTTACAGACGGCACTTCATTCTAATGCTGAACACACGTAGAAAACCCTTGGGCCATTGAGTGGTTCTAGGAAACTGCGTAGAAAAGCTATTTTCCTTCGATTCAGAACATGTTTCCTTTCTTTTTAACTCTTGCAGTTTTAGGACGACAACTTAAATATAACACGGATTTTTCTTCCCTGCTAAATAAGCGAGAGATCAGATTGTTTCAGATAAGCAAATAAAGAGCTACGTGGAAGCTGTGACTTCATAAAAGCGCACAAAACTGTAGATGACTGATGAGCAAACATTTGCCGTAACATAAAAATTACTAGAGTAAAACATATTTTCCTTTTCGTCCTTACATTATCCTTTTATAGCGAAAATATTCTGAATGTTCTACAGATTTGAATATAGATGGAATAGAACTCTAAACTGTACGTGGTAGTCACATACACCACGTACGTAGTCACATTTAAGGTTGAAGAAGAGACTTTTCCTAGTTGTGTATGTCTCATACCTTCTGAAGTACCTCTTGAAAGAGAAAATTAAAAGCAACCAGAGCAAATATTGCTAGTACAGCGCTGTAGTAAGTACGGGGCTACAGTAAGTTGTAACAAAACAATAGTGAAGCGTGTCAAATTTGCGATAAAAGTATTGAATGTTAAAACTATATACGGAAAAAAATCTAATACAGGATCGTTACATTCTTTTTGCTATTTTTACGCCTACTGAAGCCATTGAGTAGTTTTAGAATAATTGTTCAGCCAGAGAATCTTCGACTTGAACTCATTATTAAACAGCTGTATTAATTTTTAAATAAGTCACAATCCACTTCAGTAAATATTACATCACAATGGCATGAAATATGTGTATGTGTAACGGAAACTATATCTCAAGATAAAGAATGAATAACACAAATTCTATTAAAAACAACATGAAAATAATTAAAAAATCTGCCTGGTTCTCGAAACACATAACGGAATTCATGCGAAGACAATGTATGGATAATTGGTTATAATGAATTCAGCTTCTTCTACTAAGCTTCTTCTAATGCTTGTTGTTTGTTAATTATATCATGAATAAACTGGCCTGCTAGTAGTGTAGTAATAATAATGAACAAGCTTTTAACTGTTAGTAATGTTGTAGTAGTAATTAAGATGAATAAAGTCTTAGTGCTGGTTGTTAATAATAACAACTAATGAAATAAACCTAACAGCCAGACAGAGATCTGACAAAACTATGAACTGAGAAAAACGTACTTACAACAAAAGCTTTATTCAGGTAAAGTCCTGGTATCCTCCAACACACACACACTAGTCACATTAATCGTATCACAATAATGAAGAAAAACCTAATCACATAGAACGAAGCTCTTGGCACAAAATAACGTAGCTCTACTCACATAAACGAAGCTCTCCCTACGCACATCAACAAAAAGCTCCCTCCCACATAAACAACCGCTCTCCTAGGTATCGTTGAACGCGCCTATTTATACTGGCTACCACCACGTCATGACTTACACTCATTGCCAGATCTCATTCAGCGAGAGAAATAACATCTCGTTCAGTAAGAAGATAATTTACATAGTAAAATAAAATAACCAGAGATAGTAAAAATCAAAAGGAAAGGGAATCTAGAATATACGTTACATCATCTCCCCCTTAATTTTTTTCTTTCGAAAAACCTATCAATTTTGGAGTGTAAGTCTTACACTTCGTTGATTGACGTTTATCGACCTCTTTTTTGTTTTGTTGTTTTGGTGGCAGCAGCATGTACAATCTCAAACTTGGCATGACAAAATCAAGAAATCTGTATTCGTCTGTGAAACACTTTGTATACTTGAACAAAACAAACCTGCATCGGCATACCTTCCTTTTATTCTGCCTAGCAGGAATCACTTTTTTAATTTCAAATTACGTTCTCATATTATCGTTGAATACACACCAACTGTATCAGCAGCGAAGATTGCCTGTAGCTGCCTAATAGTAACAATTTTCATTATTTTACCCCTAAGCACACATATATATATATAAATTTTTGGATTAGTAGATGGACATAGAAGAAATATAAAAAAAACACATATATACACAAAAACAATGCATAGGCCCACACGAAAAAAAGAAATTCTGACACGCCAACTGGTCGTGCAGGAAAAACAACAAACGGAGAAAAGAACCTGTCCACGAGAACTTACTTATCTCGAGGACGCATAAAAAACTCTAGTACGATAACGTTTTCCAGGCCTAATCGGACTGGTAAATTCAGGTGGCGTAGATCTCTTTATGGACGTGACTGGATCAACTGTAGTCTATCGGTCAAGAAATTCCGGCGGCTGACAGGAACGGTCAGGAACGGCTGACGTCCGTCGGTCAGGAACGGCTGAAGTCTGTCGGTCAGGAAATCCCTGCGGATGACAGGAACGGTCAGAAACGGCTGAAGTCCGTCGGTCCGGAAATCCCTGCGGCTGACAGGAACGGTCAGGAACGGCTGAAATCCGTCGATTAGGAACGGCCGAAGTCTGTCGGTCAAGAAATCCCTGCGGCTGACAGGAATGGGCTCCCCCAGGCTTTTGATATGTAGTCCCTTTGTGCTGGGGCCCGTGGTGTCCTTCCAGCATTCTTTTGGACGGACGTGGCTCCGGCCACATCGTTCGTTTTCGCTTTCTCCCTCGTGGCATGAGAGTTGAAACAGGCATCGGCCCTGTTTTCCCTGAGCGTAGGTTCCAGGGGCGAAACCCGGGCGGATGCAAGGATCTCTGCCTTCGTCGCTGTTGCGGCGAAGCAGATTGGGGAGACAAGTTACGTTTTCGACCAGCTTTTGGTGTTACTGGACGGTTTGTAATTGGTGTTTGACGTTTAGGAATCGTCAAATTATTGTCCATAACTGATAAATCAGAAATATCTGAAGACTCTGAGTCGCTGCTGTAAATTAGTGGTCGTGCAGGGCGATGTTTATTTCTGCCTATAGGAATACTCTCTGACGAGGTATTCAAGGAAGTAGGAGCTTGTTTTGGTGCAGAGTTATCAGTAAACGGTGCAGCAATAGTCTTGGCAATGGTTGGAGGAAAAGGAACAATACTAGTATTTGAAGAACTTGATTCGAGCCTTCGTCTCATGGGAGAATCAGGTTGCGTGTTTGGAAACCCGTCTTGATGAGGGGAGGGTGAAGAAAAAAATCACTGGAGATTCTTCAAAAATGTTTGTTGGTTCGTCCAAAATTTCTGGAGGTTGATCGTGAGATATAGACTCTTGAGTCTGTGGAACAGAAGGTTGAGTAGGGTTGATTAGAAAATCGATATTTCGTTCATGATACTTGCGACACTGAGCAACGTGTACGTATTGAAATTGATTGTCAGGTTTTTCTAGAACAATGTGTTTGCCACCCGATATGCACCTTCGTAGCTGGGTGCAAAATTCTTCACTAAAGTATGAGAAACAGAAGACTGGAAGTGTGTTTCCACGAGAGTGAGATCTCCAACGACAAGATCTGGTTCCCTACGCCTAGTATTATAGTATCTTGCTTGAGCAGCTTGTGCTCCTAGCATTGCAACACGAGCTTTTTCAGCCATGATTCGTACTGATTGCGGAGTTGGTCGCTGGTTTAGTTCGTCGATAATCCCCGTTAAATTTTCAAAAGGGGTCTTAATTTTGCGACCCAGAAAAAGTTTTGCAGGAGTAATTTTTGTAGATTCGTGAACAGACGAGCGGAGGGCGAACGAAAAAGCTCAAGATGTTCATCCCATCGCTCGTGATGATCCATGACAAATGTAGCAATCATTTTCACAAGCGTGCGGTTTACTCGTTCCGCAGGATTACTCTGGGGATGATATGGGGAAATGAATTTATGCTTAATGTGTAGTCTCGCACACATTCTTTCAAAAATGTCAGAAATAAATTGGGGACCATTATCCGAAACTACTTTATTAGGTGCACCATATCTAAAGAATACTTCATTAACTAATACATTACAAATAACTTCTGCCGTAGCGGCTTTAGTGGGAAAAACTTCAACCCATTTAGAAAAATTATCAGTTAATACTAACACGTAACGAGCTTTGTTTTTAACAGATAAAGGATAAGGTCCCAATAAATCTATTGAAATAATATCAAAAACATGAGAATTTGAACTAGATTTCAAGTGACCGGCCGGTCTTACATTACGGTAATTATTAATCTGACACAAGTGACATGATTGAACGTATGCGAGCACACTTTGATACATGCCCGGCCAATAGGCAACATCCCGTAATTTACAACGGGCCTTGCGAATACCTAAATGGCCTGCAAGAGGTTTGTCATGAAATTCGTTTAAAAGGGCCATTCTAAGGGTTCGCGGAATACATGGGCGAAACTCTGCCCTAGTAGTCCTAGATTTTGTATAGTAAAGAAGAACCTCTATGACTTCAAAATGCTGTGACCTCCCAGCCAGAGAAGGATCACTTTGTAGGGGCGAACCCCCAAGCAAAAAATTATAGATATCCCCAAAATCTGGATCATTTATTAATTCTGCCATTATCTTCTCTCTGGATGTTATATCAGCTATTAAAAGTAAAGGCTGACATCCAGGAGTAGTTTCTGTGGGGACCCCACAAATCGGAACGCGAGACAATGCGTCCGGTAATTGATTCTTATGACCTGGCTGATACGAAATTTTGATATTGCTCTCTTGTAACTTCAGAGCCCACTTCATAAGTCTTTGAGAGAGATGCTTAGCAGAATTCAAATACTGAAGGGCAGAATGATCCGTAATTATGTTAACTGTCAATTCATTAAGATAACATTGAAATTTGTCAAGAGCATACACAACAGCAAGACATTCACGTTCCGTAGCTGAATAATTGCGTTCAGCTTTGGCTAAAGTACGAGACGCAAAAGCTATTGGATGCCCAGCTTGTGACAAAACGCAACCAAGACCAACTCCGGATGCGTCAGTATAAATATCAAATTCCTTAGTATGATCCGGGAAAGCCAACACAGGAGGCTGAGTCAACGCAGACTTCAGTGTTTCAAATGCAGCCTTAGCCTCAGGTGTCCAAACAAACTTCTTGTATTTACGTTTCAAAGCATACAATGGCTCACAGATTGTAGCATAAGCGGGGACGAACTGCTGATACCATCCGGTCATTCCCAGAAAGCGTGATAGTTATTTTGCTGTTTTAGGCCGAGGAAAGTCAACAATAGGCCTAATGTTTTCATTATCCGTAAATAAGCCGTGGGGAGGGATTTTCAACCCCAGATATACAATCTTGTGCCTCGCTATCTGGCATTTACTAGGTTTTAACGTCAAGCCAGCATTGTATATGAGTTGGAACACCTGTTTGAGCAGAGAAAGGTGCTCGTCAAAAGTCTCTGATGTAATAATAATGTCATCCAAATATACATGCACATGGGGATCCAGAACAGGTCTGAGAACCGTATCCATAAGCTTTTGGAAAGTAGCAGGTGCAGAAGCTAATCCAAAGGTCATACGCAGGTATTCATAAGCCCCAAAAGCAGTCACAAAGCCTGTTTTATCGACAAAGTCTGGATGTACCGCCACCTGCCAATATCCACTCGCCAAATCCAAGGTTGACATCCATTTAGTTGATGACAAATCATGCAAAATATGCGACATGACAGGTAGTGGATAATTGATCGTTTTTGTGACTTGGTTGAGCTTGCGGAAATCTGTCACGAAACGAAATTCATTGGGTTGTTTCTTTGGAACCAAAAAGGCAGGAGCAGCCCAGGCGCTTGTTGATTCCTTTATTATGCCCTGTTTAATCATCTCTGAAATTTGACGTTGCATTTCCTGTTTCTTATGGGGAGCACAAGGGTATGGCTTCGTCGCTATCGGTTTTGAACCCTCAGTGTCAATGACATGATAAACCACCTGAGTGAAACCAGGTAGATCAGAAAATAAACCAGGGCTTTCCTGCAAAAGTAGAGAAAGCTGGTTTCGTTGCCTCTCATTCAATTGGTTACTCAATAACAAACTCGTTATATCCATAGGAACCGTAGGAATCACTTCGATAGGTTCCGGGAAGGAAATCACATGTTGTACGAAATTCAGAGTAACTTGAAAAGTATTAATAAAGTCCATTCCCATTAGACATTTAACAGGTAGTTCGTCTATATGCAGGAACAAATGCGTAAAACGAGCCTTTCCCAGCCCTAGAGATAATGTGACAGTTCCTGTGATACTGAATATTTCGTTATTTGCACCTCGCAAATACTGCGTCGCAGGCTGAACGTGTATTGCAGGAAAATTGTCAGTGCAAAACTTCGTATTTAGGGCTGATATTTCAGAACCAGTGTCGAACTTTGTCTAGACAATAATATCTTCAATTGTCAAGAATACATCAGGCAACTAAAGAGTTTGGACTGTCACTAATACTGTTTTAGGGTCAGAATGCTTGGTATCAGGAAGCAGGACCGACCCTTGGTCTACTTCCTTTGGAAGTTTAAAGGATTCCTGGTTGGATTATCATGCGGTCTAAAACCTCGACCCTGCTGGGTATCGGGAAAATTTTCACGATGAGGAAAACTGCGTGAAAACTGCTGCGGGAACTCCGCATGTCTGTTGACATTTTCATATCTATTACTTCTACCCTCAGCACGGGCAGAAAAATCATCATTGCCCGGAGCATGAAAACGTTCCGAATTCTGCGGATTGGAACGGGGTCGAGCATACTGTGCATTTGTACGGTATCCAGAAGATTGTTCAGAAACTCGCGGTTGGTTTGCCACTCTTCTGAGTGGTGGGACGTATGAAGCTTGGGCGTGCACTTGTGTACACTCGCGTTGAAAGTTATTAGGCCTATTATGCCGCTGAGGATTTTCGTAATAAGACTCGCTGGGTGCCCGAGCATGGTGAGTTGAACCATGTTTGCCGTGTCGCTCTTCATATGTTCGTATGAGGCGAAGGCATACATGAATTGTAGCAGGATGTCGAACCTCAAGAAAATCCTGTAGAAATGGGTCGAGCTGCTGCAATAGGGTGTCCAACATGCCGACATGACTGGCATGTGGATCCCATAAGTTATACATGCGTGTTGTTTCCAACGCAAATGCAACAGGGCTATCGTTGGGTCCTTGCTGACGAGAAAAAAGTTGTTGTGCAAGGCTAGCTCGACTGAGGCCGAAAGGAAAGACCTTCAAAAAGTCTGCTCGGAAATTCTCATAATGAGAATCCGGGTTCGACACTCTCCACTGCCGATACCAGGTCTTAGCGGTATCCTTCAAGCAAGTGCCTGCTATTTGTACTTTGCAGTCTTGAGGAATACTTTAGAGATCAAAATGATCTTCCAAATCCTCGAGGAATTTTAAGGACCCCTCCAAACCATTGAAATTAATTGTTCCTGCATGCGGCACGAAATGAGCAAGCATTCTGCTTCGCTGAGAGGATTGAACTCCCTCAGGTACGACCCGCGACTCAGAGTGATAGGAAGCTGGTGAATTACGAAATTGTGAAGAATGCCTGGGTACGTGTAGATCACTTATATCAAAGTGAGCCCAACAGGCTTCTTGCAGATGGTCGAAATTAATCCCATCACCATCGAAATTTGATTTAGGGTGAAACATTGAAGTTGTCTCAGGTAGTGAAGACATGGGTAATAATTGTCAAGACCGCGTGTTCGAGAAAAGTACGGGCGCCAATTATAATGAATTCTGTTTTCTTCTAAGCTATGAATTATAATGAATTCAGCTTCTTCTACTAAGCTTCTTCTAATGCTTGTTGTTTGTTTATTATATCATGAATAAACTGGCCTGCTAGTAGTGTAGTAATAATAATGAACAAGCTTTTAACTGTTAGTAATGTTGTAGTAGTAATTAAGATGAATAAAGTCTTAGTGCTGGTTGTTAATAATAACAACTAATGAAATAAACCTAACAGCCAGACAGAGATCTGACAAAACTATGAACTGAGAAAAACGTACTTACAACAAAAGCTTTATTCAGGTAAAGTCCTGGTATTCTCCAACACACACACACACTAGTCACATTAATCGTATCACAATAATGAAGAAAAAACCTAATCACATAGAACGAAGCTCTTGGCACAAAATAACGTAGCTCTACTCACATAAACGAAGCTCTCCCTACGCACATCAACAAAAAGCTCCCTCCCACATAAACAACCGCTCTCCTAGGTATCGTTGAACGCGCCTATTTATACTGGCTACCACCACGTCATGACTTACACTCATTGCCAGATCTCATTCAGCGAGAGAAATAACATCTCGTTCAGTAAGAAGATAATTTACATAGTAAAATAAAATAACCAGAGATAGTAAAAATCAAAAGGAAAGGGAATCTAGAATATACGTTACATCATCTCCCCCTTAATTTTTTTCTTTCGAAAAACCTATCAATTTTGGAGTGTAAGTCTTACACTTCGTTGATTGACGTTTATCGACCTCTTTTTTGTTTTGTTGTTTTGGTGGCAGCAGCATGTACAATCTCAAACTTGGCATGACAAAATCAAGAAATCTGTATTCGTCTGTGAAACACTTTGTATACTTGAACAAAACAAACCTGCATCGGCATACCTTCCTTTTATTCTGCCTAGCAGGAATCACTTTTTTAATTTCAAATTACGTTCTCATATTATCGTTGAATACACACCAACTGTATCAGCAGCGAAGATTGCCTGTAGCTGCCTAATAGTAACAATTTTCATTATTTTACCCCTAAGCACACATATATATATATAAATTTTTGGATTAGTAGATGGACATAGAAGAAATATAAAAAAAACACATATATACACAAAAACAATGCATAGGCCCACACGAAAAAAAGAAATTCTGACACGCCAACTGGTCGTGCAGGAAAAACAACAAACGGAGAAAAGAACCTGTCCACGAGAACTTACTTATCTCGAGGACGCATAAAAAACTCTAGTACGATAACGTTTTCCAGGCCTAATCGGACTGGTAAATTCAGGTGGCGTAGATCTCTTTATGGACGTGACTGGATCAACTGTAGTCTATCGGTCAAGAAATTCCGGCGGCTGACAGGAACGGTCAGGAACGGCTGACGTCCGTCGGTCAGGAACGGCTGACGTCCGTCGGTCAGGAACGGCTGAAGTCTGTCGGTCAGGAAATCCCTGCGGATGACAGGAACGGTCAGAAACGGCTGAAGTCCGTCGGTCCGGAAATCCCTGCGGCTGACAGGAACGGTCAGGAACGGCTGAAATCCGTCGATTAGGAACGGCCGAAGTCTGTCGGTCAAGAAATCCCTGCGGCTGACAGGAATGGGCTCCCCCAGGCTTTTGATATGTAGTCCCTTTGTGCTGGGGCCCGTGGTGTCCTTCCAGCATTCTTTTGGACGGACGTGGCTCCGGCCACATCGTTCGTTTTCGCTTTCTCCCTCGTGGCATGAGAGTTGAAACAGGCATCGGCTTTGTTTTCCCTGAGCGTAGGTTCCAGGGGCGAAACCCGGGTGGATGCAAGGATCTCTGCCTTCGTCGCTGTTGCGGCGAAGCAGATTGGGGAGACAAGTTACGTTTTCGACCAGCTTTTGGTGTTACTGGACGGTTTGTAATTGGTGTTTGACGTTTAGGAATCGTCAAATTATTGTCCATAACTGATAAATCAGAAATATCTGAAGACTCTGAGTCGCTGCTGTAAATTAGTGGTCGTGCAGGGCGATGTTTATTTCTGCCTATAGGAATACTCTCTGACGAGGTATTCAAGGAAGTAGGAGCTTGTTTTGGTGCAGAGTTATCAGTAAACGGTGCAGCAATAGTCTTGGCAATGGTTGGAGGAAAAGGAACAATACTAGTATTTGAAGAACTTGATTCGAGCCTTCGTCTCATGGGAGAATCAGGTTGCGTGTTTGGAAACCCGTCTTGATGAGGGGAGGGTGAAGAAAAAAATCACTGGAGATTCTTCAAAAATGTTTGTTGGTTCGTCCAAAATTTCTGGAGGTTGATCGTGAGATATAGACTCTTGAGTCTGTGGAACAGAAGGTTGAGTAGGGTTGATTAGAAAATCGATATTTCGTTCATGATACTTGCGACACTGAGCAACGTGTACGTATTGAAATTGATTGTCAGGTTTTCTAGAACAATGTGTTTGCCACCCGATATGCACCTTCGTAGCTGGGTGCAAAATTCTTCACTAAAGTATGAGAAACAGAAGACTGGAAGTGTGTTTCCACGAGAGTGAGATCTCCAACGACAAGATCTGGTTCCCTACGCCTAGTATTATAGTATCTTGCTTGAGCAGCTTGTGCTCCTAGCATTGCAACACGAGCTTTTTCAGCCATGATTCGTACTGATTGCGGAGTTGGTCGCTGGTTTAGTTCGTCGATAATCCCCGTTAAATTTTCAAAAGGGGTCTTAATTTTGCGACCCAGAAAAAGTTTTGCAGGAGTAATTTTTGTAGATTCGTGAACAGACGAGCGGAGGGCGAACGAAAAAAGCTCAAGATGTTCATCCCATCGCTCGTGATGATCCATGACAAATGTAGCAATCATTTTCACAAGCGTGCGGTTTACTCGTTCCGCAGGATTACTCTGGGGATGATATGGGAAATGAATTTATGCTTAATGTGTAGTCTCGCACACATTCTTTCAAAAATGTCAGAAATAAATTGGGGACCATTATCCGAAACTACTTTATTAGGTGCACCATATCTAAAGAATACTTCATTAACTAATACATTACAAATAACTTCTGCCGTAGCGGCTTTAGTGGGAAAAACTTCAACCCATTTAGAAAAATTATCAGTTAATACTAACACGTAACGAGCTTTGTTTTTAACAGATAAAGGATAAGGTCCCAATAAATCTATTGAAATAATATCAAAAACATGAGAATTTGAACTAGATTTCAAGTGACCGGCCGGTCTTACATTACGGTAATTATTAATCTGACACAAGTGACATGATTGAACGTATGCGAGCACACTTTGATACATGCCCGGCCAATAGGCAACATCCCGTAATTTACAACGGGCCTTGCGAATACCTAAATGGCCTGCAAGAGGTTTGTCATGAAATTCGTTTAAAAGGGCCATTCTAAGGGTTCGCGGAATACATGGGCGAAACTCTGCCCTAGTAGTCCTAGATTTTGTATAGTAAAGAAGAACCTCTATGACTTCAAAATGCTGTGACCTCCCAGCCAGAGAAGGATCACTTTGTAGGGGCGAACCCCCAAGCAAAAAATTATAGATATCCCCAAAATCTGGATCATTTATTAATTCTGCCATTATCTTCTCTCTGGATGTTATATCAGCTATTAAAAGTAAAGGCTGACATCCAGGAGTAGTTTCTGTGGGGACCCCACAAATCGGAACGCGAGACAATGCGTCCGGTAATTGATTCTTATGACCTGGCTGATACGAAATTTTGATATTGCTCTCTTGTAACTTCAGAGCCCACTTCATAAGTCTTTGAGAGAGATGCTTAGCAGAATTCAAATACTGAAGGGCAGAATGATCCGTAATTATGTTAACTGTCAATTCATTAAGATAACATTGAAATTTGTCAAGAGCATACACAACAGCAAGACATTCACGTTCCGTAGCTGAATAATTGCGTTCAGCTTTGGCTAAAGTACGAGACGCAAAAGCTATTGGATGCCCAGCTTGTGACAAAACGCAACCAAGACCAACTCCGGATGCGTCAGTATAAATATCAAATTCCTTAGTATGATCCGGGAAAGCCAACACAGGAGGCTGAGTCAACGCAGACTTCAGTGTTTCAAATGCAGCCTTAGCCTCAGGTGTCCAAACAAACTTCTTGTATTTACGTTTCAAAGCATACAATGGCTCACAGATTGTAGCATAAGCGGGGACGAACTGCTGATACCATCCGGTCATTCCCAGAAAGCGTGATAGTTATTTTGCTGTTTTAGGCCGAGGAAAGTCAACAATAGGCCTAATGTTTTCATTATCCGTAAATAAGCCGTGGGGAGGGATTTTCAACCCCAGATATACAATCTTGTGCCTCGCTATCTGGCATTTACTAGGTTTTAACGTCAAGCCAGCATTGTATATGAGTTGGAACACCTGTTTGAGCAGAGAAAGGTGCTCGTCAAAAGTCTCTGATGTAATAATAATGTCATCCAAATATACATGCACATGGGGATCCAGAACAGGTCTGAGAACCGTATCCATAAGCTTTTGGAAAGTAGCAGGTGCAGAAGCTAATCCAAAGGTCATACGCAGGTATTCATAAGCCCCAAAAGCAGTCACAAAGCCTGTTTTATCGACAAAGTCTGGATGTACCGCCACCTGCCAATATCCACTCGCCAAATCCAAGGTTGACATCCATTTAGTTGATGACAAATCATGCAAAATATGCGACATGACAGGTAGTGGATAATTGATCGTTTTTGTGACTTGGTTGAGCTTGCGGAAATCTGTCACGAAACGAAATTCATTGGGTTGTTTCTTTGGAACCAAAAAGGCAGGAGCAGCCCAGGCGCTTGTTGATTCCTTTATTATGCCCTGTTTAATCATCTCTGAAATTTGACGTTGCATTTCCTGTTTCTTATGGGGAGCACAAGGGTATGGCTTCGTCGCTATCGGTTTTGAACCCTCAGTGTCAATGAGATGATAAACCACCTGAGTGAAACCAGGTAGATCAGAAAATAAACCAGGGCTTTCCTGCAAAAGTAGAGAAAGCTGGTTTCGTTGCCTCTCATTCAATTGGTTACTCAATAACAAACTCGTTATATCCATAGGAACCGTAGGAATCACTTCGATAGGTTCCGGGAAGGAAATCACATGTTGTACGAAATTCAGAGTAACTTGAAAAGTATTAATAAAGTCCATTCCCATTAGACATTTAACAGGTAGTTCGTCTATATGCAGGAACAAATGCGTAAAACGAGCCTTTCCCAGCCCTAGAGATAATGTGACAGTTCCTGTGATACTGAATATTTCGTTATTTGCACCTCGCAAATACTGCGTCGCAGGCTGAACGTGTATTGCAGGAAAATTGTCAGTGCAAAACTTCGTATTTAGGGCTGATATTTCAGAACCAGTGTCGAACTTTGTCTAGACAATAATATCTTCAATTGTCAAGAATACATCAGGCAACTAAAGAGTTTGGACTGTCACTAATACTGTTTTAGGGTCAGAATGCTTGGTATCAGGAAGCAGGACCGACCCTTGGTCTACTTCCTTTGGAAGTTTAATAAAGGATTCCTGGTTGGATTATCATGCGGTCTAAAACCTCGACCCTGCTGGGTATCGGGAAAATTTTCACGATGAGGAAAACTGCGTGAAAACTGCTGCGGGAACTCCGCATGTCTGTTGACATTTTCATATCTATTACTTCTACCCTCAGCACGGGCAGAAAAATCATCATTGCCCGGAGCATGAAAACGTTCCGAATTCTGCGGATTGGAACGGGGTCGAGCATACTGTGCATTTGTACGGTATCCAGAAGATTGTTCAGAAACTCGCGGTTGGTTTGCCACTCTTCTGAGTGGTGGGACGTATGAAGCTTGGGCGTGCACTTGTGTACACTCGCGTTGAAAGTTATTAGGCCTATTATGCCGCTGAGGATTTTCGTAATAAGACTCGCTGGGTGCCCGAGCATGGTGAGTTGAACCATGTTTGCCGTGTCGCTCTTCATATGTTCGTATGAGGCGAAGGCATACATGAATTGTAGCAGGATGTCGAACCTCAAGAAAATCCTGTAGAAATGGGTCGAGCTGCTGCAATAGGGTGTCCAACATGCCGACATGACTGGCATGTGGATCCCATAAGTTATACATGCGTGTTGTTTCCAACGCAAATGCAACAGGGCTATCGTTGGGTCCTTGCTGACGAGAAAAAAGTTGTTGTGCAAGGCTAGCTCGACTGAGGCCGAAAGGAAAGACCTTCAAAAAGTCTGCTCGGAAATTCTCATAATGAGAATCCGGGTTCGACACTCTCCACTGCCGATACCAGGTCTTAGCGGTATCCTTCAAGCAAGTGCCTGCTATTTGTACTTTGCAGTCTTGAGGAATACTTTAGAGATCAAAATGATCTTCCAAATCCTCGAGGAATTTTAAGGACCCCTCCAAACCATTGAAATTAATTGTTCCTGCATGCGGCACGAAATGAGCAAGCATTCTGCTTCGCTGAGAGGATTGAACTCCCTCAGGTACGACCCGCGACTCAGAGTGATAGGAAGCTGGTGAATTACGAAATTGTGAAGAATGCCTGGGTACGTGTAGATCACTTATATCAAAGTGAGCCCAACAGGCTTCTTGCAGATGGTCGAAATTAATCCCATCACCATCGAAATTTGATTTAGGGTGAAACATTGAAGTTGTCTCAGGTAGTGAAGACATGGGTAATAATTGTCAAGACCGCGTGCTCGAGAAAAGTACGGGCGCCAATTATAATGAATTCTGTTTTCTTCTAAGCTATGAATTATAATGAATTCAGCTTCTTCTACTAAGCTTCTTCTAATGCTTGTTGTTTGTTTATTATATCATGAATAAACTTGCCTGCTAGTAGTGTAGTAATAATAATGAACAAGCTTTTAACTGCTAGTAATGTTGTAGTAGTAATTAAGATGAATAAAGTCTTAATGCTGGTTGTTAATAATAACCACTAATGAAATAAACCTAACAGCCAGACAGAGATCTGACAAAACTATGAACTGAGAAAAACGTACTTACAATAAAAGCTTTATTCAGGTAAAGTCCTGGTATCCTCCAACACACACTAGTCACATTTATCGTATCACAATAATGAAGTAAAACCCTAATCACATAGAACGAAGCTCTTGGCACAAAATAACGTTGCTCTACTCACATAAACGAAGCTCTCCCTACGCACATCAACAAAAAGCTCTCTCCCACATAAACAACCGCTCTCCTAGGTATCGTTGAACGCGCCTATTTATACTGGCTACCACCACGTCATGACTTACACTCATTGCCAGATCTCATTCAGCGGGAGAAATAACATCTCGTTCAGTAAGACGATAATTTACGTAGTAAAATAAAATAACCAGAGATAGTAAAAATCAAAAGGAAAGTGAATCTAGAGTATACGTTACATGGTGTAGATTAATGTTTTGCTAGAGAAGGGGAACAAAGGCTATACATACCAGATGGCTCAAAAGTCCATATAAATTTCGAAACTTTAAATCAAAGGAACCAACTCGCAATTTATAATGCGGTTTGCACCAATATCATCATCTGGTAGGGAAATTTTGCTTGGAAACGGAAAACCTTGCAGTTCGAAAATGCGACAAGAATGTAAAATATTTGTGTTTTATCAGTGAGTAGCACTTTGTGTTAAATATGTATCATAAGAACTGCAAATTGTACAACAGCTGTTACCGGAGGATACCACGCAGTTGAAGGAATTTGCAAAATGGGCCCTGGCAAAGGTCACTAAGGATTTTCAATGGTTGTTAAATGTGTTGTGGACTGACGAATTCATTTTTCTTACATGTGTCTGTCAACTCGCATAACTGTCGAATATGGGCACAGTATGATCCACATGCGTACGCAGAGGAATCGGTGGTTTCTCCACGAGTGACAGTGTAGTGTGGATTCACTGCATTCACTTTCTACGTGGATTTCCATAATAACTGCAAAGTTCTAATGTTTACTGTATGAATTAATAATTACCTTCATCACATTTAATCATTTAAACAGTCAAATGTGTTATTTGAATAAAATCGTGTAAAGACGGTGGAAATCAACATAGAAAGTCAATGTAAACACGAGACAGCATTAATTAGTTCACTGCATTCGTTATTCTCAGGCTTTTTTCTTTCAGGAACCGTGCCTGAGAAACGGCTGGAAGACTTGCTCAGTAAGTACCGAACGTGAATTGAAACTAGTGCCTGAAAATCTGTTGCCATATTTCCAAGAACAGAATCTGTTGCACACAGTCATGTTTGTGAAAGATGGTGCGCCAGCTCAAGTCGCATCTTCAGTAAAGTACTTTCTTGGCACCACATTTGGTGCAAAAATACTAATCAGTAGGCATTGGACATACCGTGGCCATCTCGGTCTCCAGATCTGACACTCGTGGATTTCTGGATGTGATATTATTTAAATTCTAGAGTGTACTGGACAAGAACTTCCACACTGCCACAGATGAAGGAAGTCATTAGCCACGAAGTTTGTTGCATTCACCCGGAGATGCTACAACCGACGGTCACTGGAGTTGTCACACGCTTGAGAGCTGGAATTTTCTGAGGTGAAGGACATGTTGAAAAACTACTATTGTGATAGTGTCATCAAATTAATGCATCATATGCATTTACATCGATTTTTACTTTATTTACAAACGTTTTAGCTGTTATCACCATCTATTGGTGTTTTTTTGAACCAAACGTTTTTCCTTTACTAAACTGAAATTCCACCTGCTGGCAGATACAATGAATATCCGATCAATTAAAACTGTACACACCTGAGAGGGTGTGTTTACTCGAAACGCATAACAACGTTTGAGCTGCTTACCAGAAACCACTTATGTTGGAAAGAATGACTCTGAATAAATCTAGAATGCTCCATTCCACAGGTGATCATCTAACCAGATAAGGCTATAAATCTATTTATGCAAAAGCTGATGCTGCTGTTGATACAGTACAAGAAAGTGACTAATACTGTAGTGGTGGGTGAAAACTCAAATTTGCTGATACTTCTGTTGAACTAGTCTTTCAACCGTCATTTATCTTTCCAGTTTCAAAGCGGCATTTAGCGTCAATAGTCGTCTTCTCCAGCGTATTATTATACATCCACTTAATTCAAAAGTTTTAAACCCGAAAATGTCCAAGCATTTGCTTTTGCAAAATACTTTCACAGGGTTTGTCAGTACTTTGCACATACATGGATTTGGAACGAACACATCAGAGCTGTAACTAGAAGTCCTAGACAGCTATGCACTACCACAGTTGTGGCAGTACTTTGGGGAAAGTCCATACCTGTCTCAAAAAGACAACGCACCATGCCATACTTCTCGCTTCATTACAGATTAGCATGACGTCTTGGGCGTCAAGAAATTCGACTGCCCAGCTAAGAGTCCTGATTTTAACCCTGAAGAGAATCTCTGGGATGAACTGGATCATCACGCGCTGAACGAGATATCTACCAACAAAGAAATCTTAAGTAGCCACTGATGAAAGGTTCGTCTACAGTCGAAGATCGACGTTCTTTACACCAAGGTATTCGGCGTCAAAGTGGTTAACAGCTTGTGAATGGCTACTCGACTCAGGTTTACCATGTCTTACACAGTCTTGCGCACTGTATTATGGTGTTAACTTCAATAGTAATCTTTCCACATAAGGAAAGATAGGGTTAGGGTGATTTCAGATAATGTTTTGCGTTCTGAGCACAGAATGCTTTAAATAAGTGACACGTTCTGTTAGTCAAAAGCTTACAGGTGTTTCTTTTAAAATTTAGCTTCAGACCGCTGCAATTTGCATATAATATCATCAACCGTCGGTGTAGAGATCTTCAGTACCGATGAAATATTACTTACGGAGAGGTGACCAAAGCGCTGGGCCCTGACCGCTTGTCGGAATGGGCACGGGATCGAGTATCGTGGGAGGCAAGTGCAGCTCGCCAGAATGGGCCCAGTGTCGAGTATCGTAAGAGGCATGTGCGGCTCGCCGGAATGGGACCGGTGTCGAGTATCGTAGGAGGCATGTGCGGCTCGCCTGTATTTCGACACCGACTCATCCCTCCTTTGAAACATCGCCAAAACTTAGGAACGGGCTACGGCCCACAGCCCGTAGGACTTCTCCTGGTGGTTGCTCACCCTTCCTTCCTGGAACCAAGAAGGGAAATAAGTTAGCTCTATCGGTCGAGGCATCTTGCATTCACAGTCGGGGTACTGTCGCAGCATAGCCTTATAACAATGCAGTTGTGTCTGTGCCGTGCGCTTGCGTAGGATTTACACAAGCACACGTCATGTAGGTTTGTCCGGATAATAATTCTAAAACAGTGTGCATAATAATGCAATATGATGCGGTGCATATGCAAAATATAACAATTGCGGGAAACGGATGCTATTTAACAAAATTCATCGCACTTTCCACGTTTTATAAGTGAGTCATAGAAAAATTATCATCGGCCGCCTACGGGAATCGAACCCAGGGTCTTCCAGTTACGCGCCGGTCATGCTACCAGTGCACCACAGTGCCAAGCCACATGGCAGGTTGCTTCGTGTGAGTCTCGGGAATTCGAGGCCGCGGTGGTGCAGTGGTAGCATGTCCGGCGCGTAACTGGAAAACCTGGGTTCGATTCCCGGTGGCGGCCGATGAGAATTTTTCTGTGACTCACTTATAAGACGTGGAAATAGCGATGAATTCTGTTTTATACTCTTAATCCACGTCAATTATGTATATTAACGGAAGCTATTGTTCTCTCATAATTTACGTACACACGTGTGTGTCGGTGGGTGTTTAAAATTTAAGGAAATTATTATTCACAGCACCGAAATTTCCGTCAGAGTTCTGTATTTGTGTTATAAAGTTAACCTTATAATGAATATTGTTCATGCTGCCTCCTGTGTAATAATATTTAACTACTGAAATGTTCAGGCGGTGTTAAGCACTATGCAATAGACGGAGTAGGCCGTAGCTGATTCTAATCTCATTCCACCCAGTTATATCGCCGGGGTCTTTGTCTTAACGCATGTAGTGCGACGCAGTGCTAAGCCGAGCCCCACCCAATCCAGAGTATTCCGATGCGCTAGCTTCTGACTACTTGTCCCAGAAGGTCCTGGTTCGACTCCAGGATGAGGCACGGGTGGCTGGTTTGTCTGATGACGCTTGTATCTGGAAGCAGCAGCTTCTTCTTGGTCGTTCCACAAAAACTGAGAGTAAAATCACCCAAATGAGGAAATATAGGTACAGCAAAATATATGCTATTATTTCTCAAAGTATCTTCCGTTGGATGATATGCAACAGTCCCACCGTCCATTCCGTTTTTCAAAGAACGTGGCGAAGGCATTTTGTGGAAGCTGCTTTAATGACCCCTGTACAGCTGGAATAACGTTAGCATCTGTGTTACTTCTCCTTCATTGTTGGACACAATCAGAAATCCCATGGGGCGAGATCAGGACAGTACGCAGGCTGTGGCATGATTTTAATACTGCAGTTTGTAAGACACTGTTGAAAACAAGCAGCCACATATGGGCAGGCGTTATCATGGTGTATGGTCCACTTGCCCTACAGTTTCGGTCGCTTAATTGATATGTGCCGTCGCAGACGCATCAAGACTTTAATTTAATACTCAGTATTGACAGTAATTTGTGGAACTGGTAGACTACACCTTTATGATCAAAGAAACTTGCCATTACCACCTTTCCAGCTGATTTGGTTTGGCGGACATTTTTCGGAGGAGGCGAGCCTGTGTTTTTCCCGACACTCGTTGCGCGCTATTCGTGAGCGGGTCAAAATAGTGGACCCATGTTTCATCGGCAGTTATTACTGTGTTTAGAAAGTTTGGATCCTTTGCAATCATTTGTTTGCAATCATGACGCACCTTAGCTCTGGCTAACAATTTTTATCTCGTCAGGTGAAGAAGTACCCATCTGGAACACAGATGATACAACAGAAATTTATCGCGTAGAATGCCGAATAACGACATTTTTGAAATATTAGTTTACGCCGCTATGTTCTCACACGTCATTCGTCGATCTGCGTGCAGGATTTCACAAAATGTGTTAACAATGCGCTCCGTAACAACACTTTCAGGTCGATCAGGCCTAGGAGCGAGTTCTGCCGACAAACACGCGTTTTCGAAATCATGGTGCCACCCAAAAACCATTAACTCACCGAAAAATTTATGTTTGTAAGCTTTGTTCATTAAATCAACTGTTTGTGGAGCCGTTTTTACCCAAAATATAACAAAATTTCATCGCACAACATATTTCACTTTTTAACCCTGACTCACTCACCACCATAGCTGCATGGCAAAATGCAGACGTACCTTAAACAACTGCGCGATAACAAAATCAGAATCGTCTACCACAGCTAACAGTTGTTGCCATAGATACTTCATTAATTCAATTAATCGTCTGCGTGGTTATTTTTCCCCTTCGCACTGTTGCCAACTCAAAACAAGAAAGATGGCACAGAACCTTCGGGTGTAATGAGCACGTCTTTCGAATCCGTTCTGACGCAAATTAAATTTATCAAAGCTATTCAAAGTCAATGGAACCGGTATAGAAACAATAGATCTGACGAAAGAAAGAAGGTTTTCATTCGGGTTTTTAATCCCTCAGATATTGCTGTAAACGGAATCGTGAGCTTACGAACTCTTAGAAACAGAGATATCGACAAAAATAAGATGTGACTTTACGTCCCCTGGTGGGAAAACTATGCATTATTTTAGGAAGAAAGTATTCTCAAAAGGTTGATCCGTATAAGCGGTATCGGTCGAAGAAAAAAATAGTCGAATTTTCAGAGCCCAGATTTTGCAACAATTACTTCAGAAGCAGAAATTAACACTTATGACCCCTGGTGGCCAAACCATTATTTACCAAACATTAGAAATTATGTGAAAAATAGTTTCCATCAGGTCTTGTATGCGATACAGGAAGAAGTTTTCAAATCAGAGCTTTAGGAGCAGAAATAACGCAGAAAACGCAATTTAAATTTAAATTTGTGCCTCCAGCGGAAAGTCTATGAATTACTTGAAAATTTTGAATTTATAGGAAAAACATTTCGCATCAAAAACACTATCCAACAAAGAAGGAATTTTTCAAATCGTACTTTTAGAACTAGAGATATTGACAAAAATAAGATATACATCTACGCCCCCTGGCGTAGAAACCATACATTTTTTCAAGAAGAAAATTTTCCTAAGAGGTTTGTCGACATGAGCGGTATCGGTCAACAAACGACTTTTTTCAATCGAGATTTTAGGAGCTCATATCTTGCTGCAAATACAACAGAAGCGGAAATTAAGACTTACGCCACCTAGTTAGTGGCCAAACCATTTCTTACAAACATTAGAATATATGTGCAAACGATTTCCCACCAAGAGCTGTATGCGGTGCAGAAAGAATTTTTGAAATCGGAGATTTAAAAGTAGAGATGTAGGAGGAAACGCAATTTACCTTTACGCCCCCTAGCGGAAAGTCTATGAATTACTTGAAAATTTTGAAATTATATGAACCACATGTCACACTAGAAACACTATCCAACAAAGAAGGAATTTTTCAAATCGCACTGCTAGAAGTCGATATATTGACAAAAATAAGATGTACATCTACGCCCCATGGCGGAGAAACTGTGCAATATTTTAAGAAGAAAATATTCCGAAAAGGTTTATTGATGTGAGTGGCATCAGTCCACGAAAGAGTTTTCAATCTATATTTTCGAAGCTCCGATTTTATGGCAAATACATCAGAAGCAAAAGTTAACATTTACGCCCCCTGGTGGCCAAAGTATTCTTTAACAAAACTTTGGAATCATATGAAAAAGATTTTCCATCAGGAGATGTATCCGCTGAAGAAAATAATTTTCAAATCGCAGTTTTAGAAGAAGAGTTATCGAGGAAAAGGTAATTTATTTTTACGCCCCCTAGCGGAAAATCTAAACGTAATTTGAAAAAGTAACTATATCTAAAATACTCTTCGATATAGATGGAACCGAAAGATAAAACTCTTTTTTCTATCGGATGCTTAGAAGCAAATGTGTGGAATAAAACGTATTTTTGAATTCGACATCGTCTGCATTTACGACCTCTACCGGCGAAATTGTACATCCTAAAAAAAAAAACGAAATGAAGGATCATAATTTGCATATTTCAAGCTTCTCAACGCAAAATGAATTTTTCAAATCGGACTAATAGTTGCAGAGATATCTTTGGTACAGGCGGACGGAAGGATGGACAAACCGATAACAGAAGCACGATGTTTTTTTTACAAAAGATCATGCTAAAAATACGATCAGTTTTTATGGAACGGCTTTTGTGCCGCCCCGGTGGCGCAGTGGTCTAAGGCGCTGGCCTCTGATCATTCGTCCGTAAGGGGTCCGGGTTCGAATCCCGGTCTGGCATGGATGTTGTGTTTGTCTTACGGCACTGGCTCTCTCCCTTCCCTGGAACCAGTGACCCTAAATTAGGGACAGGCGACTGCTTATAGCCCATTGAGTTGCTCACGGTGGTCGTTAAACCTCCAATCAATCATGGAACGGCTTTTGTACATACTACGATATGACGTTAAATTAATTAGGCTATGTAACATCAAATCTTATGACACCTTTAATTTATTAATTTAGGAATTAATGCTCAATATCAACGAATATAACAACAGCACAGTGGATAAGAAAATCATGTACCCAATTGTACAGCGCGTTTGCTCCTGTGCATTGCACACACACACACAGAGAACAGATTTTCGTCTTACGCTCGTTACTGGCATGTACAAATGATATCATATCGTTGCAGAAATTCAAACATTTTATCAAAACTGGTAGCATACTTGTCTTTTCCTCAAATATTGTTCACAACGTATTTTGTTTTCGTAAGCTCTATGATCAGCTACACGTATCGTGCTCCGCTTTCAAGATTTTCTCCACGAGAAAATTGTTATTTTAAATTTGCTGCGTCGATCAAAATAAGCGCTTTACAATTTTTTTAACTTCCATTGAGCTAAACGCGTATCTTTGAGACGTGCTTTTGTCTTTGATTGATCTCTCTAAGGTATCACTTTTTTTCCCCTCGCTCTTATGTGCTCTTCTAATGAACTGCGTAAATAAACAGTATACAAAAGCATGGAATCTCTTCGAGTGTAGTTTGAAGCCATGTTAACACAAATTCAAAAGCATTCGAAGAACCTTTCAATAAAAATTCACTGAAATATTTATTTCATGCGAAACGTTTTCTCGGCGTGCAGTATGAACGTTGAGATGCTTGTAAAGCCTTTTTTGAGAACATGTTACGGAGAAAAATGACGCCCTCTATTTAATATGGTTTACGGAAATATGTTTAAATTTTGTAGTTCCGCGTATTTCGATGACAAATGGTATCCTGTACTCAGAAGTATTCCTGAAAATGTAGCAATTCTATGTCATGTCACGCTGTAAATACCTCATATCTTAGAAGGCTTATCAGGTGGTTTTAAAAGGATTGTACGACGTCCCACATTTGCAGGGAACAAGACATCAATGCGCTTTGCACCACAGTTGTCGCTGTGCGCTGTGCTAAAATGTTTGCCATGAACCCAAAAAAAAAAAAAAAAAAAAAAAACTTCATTTTACTTCTAGGGATATCTTATGCAAATTATTGCTGAGGAGGTGCGTCACAGCACAAATCTAGTTTTGGGTCTTGCCCAGAGCGCAGAATTTTTCCTTTGTTCCCCATATTGAATAATACATGACCCGCTTTTGTGGTGGAGGCGATCATCAGCATAATTCAGGAGCTCACTGCTCTAAATGGAAACATCAAATGATGTTCGTTATACTGAAGAATGGCAAATGGATCTCACTGATTTGTGAGACCCAGCTATTTATCTATTACCGAAAAGTAACTCTGGTAACATCAAAGAAGAAAACAACGAGATTATCTCAGCGTAGCGACACATACATGGACGATAAAGAACAGCATTTCATAGTAATCAGTCATTTCCCTTAAATGTACCATTCATCCGTGTTTAGGGATATTTGTAAGAAGACAAATTTTGGTCTAAATTGAATTTTTACATTACGACGAAGTTGCTTTACTAATGATCGTTAAAAGTTTTACTGACTTTGTCATTTATAACTAAACCTCGCGTACAGAATATACACTCTTCGAATCGCGCTCTTCATGAATGACTAGAAGCTTCTCTGCTTTGACAAATGCTAAGCCGTATTAAAATTTCCCCTGAATTCATTTTATTTATGCAGGTGATAAAATAAAATGTTCCGGATAAAATAAATCACTATTTTGTTTCATCAAACACTCATTTCTTTATTTATTTTGGATTGGCGGTTTAACGACCATCGTAAGTAACTCAAAGGGCTATAAGCAGTCGCCCGTCCCTAAGTTACGGCAACTAGTTCTAGAGAAGGGAGAGAACCAGTGCCGTAAGACAAACACAACATCAATGCATCACCGGGATTCGCACCTGGGCCCCTTCCGGACGAATGATCAGCAGCCATAGCTTAGACAACTGTGCCACCGAGGTTTGTTTAATTTGTAAATTTGCTCTTACCCTGAAATGATTTTGGAACGGATATCCAGGACGAAATTTCCTGATGTTCATCTCATTATCAAAATTAAACAAAGTTTCATTTTAACATGGAGTGAAACAGTGCCTTCTTCATGGATTGATTTAGGAAATCTTTTCCAAGTAAATAAAGAATTGAAACATTCTGACTGAATAACATTTGTAGGTGATGCCATCATGTATGTAAGCTGCACACCAAATTTGGTACCAATATCCTTCCTTGGGTTACTTACCAAGCAAAAACAGTGTTGATGGGCCAGCACTGACAACCAGCAGTGCCAGCAGTGGCCCAGCACTATGTTGGCGATGCCCAACCGTCAATAAAATGTCCCGGGACACCACACGGGCCAGCAGTCCAGGCTTGCAGCTGGCCGACAGTTGGCAACCCCCATCAGTTGTCATATGCCAGAACAGGGCCATCAGCTATCCATCACAGGCAAAGGCCGTCTAAGCTGTTCTGCAAGCCCGTACCATAAATGATGGCTAGACTGATGTGGTCCGGCAGTGGCAGCCGGCAATCCCGTGACATAACTGGTGGCTTGCCGAATCTTGTCGGCCAATTTCCCAGTAGTAGACATAAAAAATAATGAAAAAAAGATAACCACAGTTCCCCAACGGTACAGCTTCTTTTTCTTTTCCAACGAAATTTCTGCATGATGTCACCGCGCTTGGCAAATTTTCTCAACAGGTCCTGAAAAACGCCAGTTTGGATCAAGGCAGCGTCGAAATTATTAAAGACATCCTTTTTACGAAGCGGACATTTCAGCCACTACACTAGTTTGCCACGCACGAGCGTTTCCTTGTAGGTGAGCCTCTTTCCTGCGCGATGTAAAATGAAGGGTTCTGTATTTAATTTTACAATATTGCGCGTTATTTTTCATAAATTAAGTTTTTCAACGTAATGATTCGTTTTTATTTACCTTAAGCGAACTTCACTCACTTTCAACGAGTGTATCAATTTAAAGACGTTTTCCAAAGTTTAGTGCTGTCCTTGTGGTCTTGAAAGGCGATTGTTTAATTAATATATTTACCCGTTCATGTCGTATTCTATTACGTTTTTCACGTTGTATCGTTTTTTTCAAGGTCCAAAGCTACATTTGTTCCAAAGAGGAAAGATATTTTATTTTGCTTGTTGTTATTTTTAGCAGCGAATTCCTCCAATCTTGTGTATTCAACCCATGGATGAGTACATTACACTGAAGAGCAGTTGAATTAGAGATGCCTGTCTAGTAGCGTGTAGCACCACCTTTCGCCCTGAGGACGGCGGCCATTCGTCTCGGCATGGACTCGACAAGACACCGAAAGCGTTGGGAAGCCATACGGATCCACAACCCCTGAACAAGCTCCCACAATTCACGAAGATTTGATGGAGGGAGGTCAGAGCCTCGAACATCTCTTTCGATGGCATCCCAGATGTGTTCAATGGGATTGAGTTCAGGTGGCCTAGCTGGCCAAGAAAGCAAGGTCACATCGGTGGAGTGTTCATCCAATCATTCGGATCCAATTCGGGAGCGATGGCACGGTGCATTGTCTTGTTGCAGGATGAGGTCCCCAGTGGGATGCTGAAGACGCACAAACGGGAGCAAATGGTCGTCCAGGATATCCTGGTAATGTTGATCTGTGAGGGACGGTGTCCCACGTACCAGGGGTCCCATTTAAGTCCACGTAAACAGTCCCCAGACGTTAATGCCACCTTCACCAGCTTGAAGAGTACCCTGCTGGCAGGAACTATCTATCGATTCATGTGGTTTGCGCCGTACTCGTATCCTGCCATCCACATGTACCAAAGTGAATCTCGACTCATCAGTCCAGGCAACATTTTCCCACATGTCTAGGGACCAGTGGCGATGTTCCCGCGCCCATGGTAATCTTTGCACCCTGTGATGTGCGGTCAGCAGCCATACCCTCGTGGGACGATGACTTCTGTACTCCATAGTAAGGAGATGGTTCTGGATGGTGTGGCTGCTTACACGTTTTTGTGCACCAGCGTTAAATTGCCGAGTGATTTCTTGCACTTTGGCCCGTCTATCCGCTGTTACAATGCGAGCTAGCCTACGATGACCCCGCTCATCCACATGCTGTTGTCCACGGCAGTTGGCCCTTGCAGGGATGGTTTTACTGGATTCGATGTACTCCCGGTGCACCCGTGACACCGTGGCTCGTGAAAATCCCAGTGCCTGCAAGACTCCCGGGATTGAGTGACGCAGTCGTAGAGCCCCGACAATTTGCCCACGATCAAATGCTCTTAGATCCTTTGTCTTACCCATACTGCGTCCGACTCTTACTGATTCGCGTCGCATCACTCCTTAAGTTGTCGGATCGCTGCATACGTCATGTTGTTTCCGTTTACAGGGCCACCCACAGCGCCACATTTGCATAACGCCAGCTGTCCTTAATTCAATTGCTCTTCGGTGTATATCCACATAGCTGTGCGTTTTCTTTTAATAATTGATAAATTTTGTAAGCGTATAATTCTTATTTTTTCCCAACATAACGATATTTAATGTTTATCCGGGACTTTTGTTTGAAGCGGTTTTGTGTATGATACAGAAATTATTTCTTGTTATTCATTGGAATGAAATGGGCGTGTTTCATGGCTGAGCTTAGTCTCGATGCTTTGTGCGTTAGTGCAGGAATGTTGCTACGAAATGAGTTTCTATAAATACATGGTATTGACATTTTCTTACGGTTCATTAATTATTTATATAATTTTCTTCCGACGGTAATCTTCGTCGAGTGGCATTTCATTAGGAAATTTATTCGCTTCTCTACACATGGCTTTTTTTTAATATCCACTAAAATAACACTATGGCGTGGTCTTCAACTAACTGGTACCACGAGAGCCTGCGCGCGTTTTGCTTCTGCGCATGCGCAGCTCCCTGCTTCCACCTCGTGTTGAGGTTGCTTTGGTTGCCAGCTACGGGCCACTAGTGGCGCTTTCTTGGAGACCAGTAATTCACGACGATGCTACAGGGCCATCAATGGCTACTAACTAGGTGCCCTACTTTTACAAGGTTCTAACTCATCGGAGCAGTATTTTGAGAAAAAGGAGTTTAAAGTTTCATTTTGTTGTAAATTTGTTTGAAATGGAGTTTCGGCAAAGTGAAATGCCGAACACTTATTGAAGCATTTTATAATACTTTTAGATTACTTTCCGACGAAATATTGTGCTTATGTATAGAAAACTGACACAGTCCGTTTTGCAGTTAGAACCTTGTCACTCTTATATTGCCAACTCGGAAAAGTTACAAGGGTGTAAGTTAACATACAACTTTGTCAAACTAAGGTATTTAGTTAATTCCAGTACAATTTGTAACTTTATAACAGCGGTACAAGATTTCTGTATTATGGATTGAAAAGTTAAGTTTGAAACATTAAAAAATGTGAAAAACAAATACAAGTAGGTTATTACGCAAACAAAATAAGGTATTTCAAATAAAAGGATAAATAACATAAAACAAAGTCTACAATATTACTGCAAAGGAGCCTACTTTATGTTTAGTGTTGTACAATAATATTGCCTGTCTTGTAACGGCATGAAAGGAAAACCAGCTTTAATGTCCTTCTTTAATTCAGGTATTTCATTTTTTGTTCTCTGCACTTCAGGTGTGACTTGGAAAGCTCCCTGAAACTCACTTGGACGAGCAACAAATTTCCTGTTTGATGTTTGAAAATTAATATTAAAAACGTGCTCGTCAGTATCTGGTTTATGATTAAATTTGTAGGCTACTTCATGTAGCTTGTTTGTGAACTTCAATCTTGCCACTAGAGTGTAAGGAACATCCTTATAGTAGAAAAGTTTTGCAGGCGTAGCAAAATCTTTGAAATCTTGCGGTTTCATTTGTATAATTCTATACGGATTCCTTTGATTAACTTTTCGTAATGCTCTGACGAGTCCAATTGGAGAATACACGTCGTTGTGTTTCAGCGTTCTCTCAATGCAGCTGTGAACACTGCCTACCTCTTGAACGCAAAAGTGGCCGGAAACAGAATAATTCATTCTTACTGAAGTAACGCTTGAATGTTTTTTATAAATAGTTGTACAGCATATGACATGATTGAATTCCTGTTTTGTGGTACACATGAATCAGACCATATAATTAGTTCAGATAAGTTATTTTCTTCAATCAAAACATCAAGGATTTTTCTAGTGCACTGGCAATGTCATTTCCAGCTCGCACTGCCAAAGTTTCAGGCCAGCTAGCACAATAAACATTTTTAGTCACTGAATAGTACGCGGTTAAATTATAATCATTTAATTTACGAAGATAGAAAAAGCAACTTACGTTTGATCGTCGAAGACAAGAACATTTTCAAGGTCAACCGAAAGCACTGGTTACATCCTGTTTTGTCTTTATTCTTCTCTTCATTTGCATTTTTAACAATTTCATGATGCTAATAACTATTTTTAAGTAATCAGTAAGTGTTCCTGTCTTCTCAGCAACTTTGAATTTTTTCGCACAAGTAACAACGATCACTTTTTGGAACATGAAACCATAAATTAAATTCCGTCAAGAAAATTTTGTGATACATAGATTCTTGAACATGATGAATGTTTTGCTCTGTACATTTCTCTTTATATAAAATACACATTTTGGAAGTGCATAGATTCGAATCAAGGTATTCTCTTCTTTTAGTAGACCTGCAATAGTGTGATTCAATATTAGAAAATTATTTAATACGTTACCGAGCAAAATCAGCATTACCCTCTGGCCTCTGGTACTCTTCTACTGCCAACACTTTTGCCTCTGTGATCAGGATTAGCGATGTTGGTCTGAGTATTTTTAGTCATGTGTACAGTATATACTGGCTTCTGGGATACGGATAAAGTTTCCAAATAAAATTGTTTACATACTTAATTTTCTCATCCTTGATATGAAAGAAATACTTGAATAAGTAATTCCTTCTCGACTGCATTTGTTTATTTCTTGGTAATCGGACCAACCTTATCAGTGTCTTCATCGTCATACACATTAGGATCATGAACTATTTTTCTCTTTGAGTGAGCAGGTTCTATAGTGTTAATTATGAAATGTCGCTTTTCTGTTGCATTTGGGAAAGCATAGTTTGTGCAGTTCAAAACGTTCACTCTCAAATATCTTTTGACTACATTTGAATTTGCAATGAATTAGACAATTTTTTAATGGCTTTACCTCTTTCGCAAGGACAGTCTTTCCTCTACTACTTTCATATAACTTACCTGACTCATGTGCTGCCTGTCTTACATCGCGTTTCCATTTCCATGGTTTGGCAATACCTTTTGAAACCCTCTTTCGTGGAGATTCTGGAGTTTTGTCGCTGCAGTTCGTCGATGAATGAGTGCTGAAAGAAACGCAACTCACATTTTCTATTTCACTTTCTCTGTCCATTGCAATTAATTACGTAACAGCATTAACACCTACTGAAATACGAACGTCAAACTAAATAACATCTACCGTTGGCCACCAGGAATCAGCGAGGTACATGTGTCACGTGATTCACTTGCGGGCTTAAACGCAACTGCCCGACGACGTTGTGGACATGCAAATGTATCGCTCTGGCGGCATAAAACGATAGGATTCAGCGTATTACTGAAAAGCTAATACCCCAAACAACTTTGTCAGTAGTTTGACAAAGCATAATATGTTTTGTCAAACAAAATATAATGAAAATAGTTTGACAAAACATAATATGTTTTGCCAAACTACCGGCTTTAGCTAAAACGCCATATTATGGCTGTTAACAGTTACGACCTTGTCACTCTATGATTTCTTTTAGTAGCACTGCAGCACTTTTGCTTATTCCGAAAAGTACTAACATAGACTGTTTAAGTCAGTCCCTGGCTACAGAATGACAAATAGTACATGTTGAAGATATAACCTCAAATTTGAAAATTTTGTCACTTAGAACTTCGTCGAAGTAGGTCAGCGAACTTATGGCGCTGTCACCAATGAACTGTTACCGTAGCGTGAGCGGCATATTTCACCCAGCAGTGACCCATCACTTCCAGCTGGTGGCCAGCAGTTTACCAACACTTGCGTTTTTGCTGGGGAGGACACGTACATACAAGCACAAATACAATTTCTGGGAAGGAGATTCGTAAGACACTGCTTCTGGGGATGGATCTTTTTGTTTGGCGAAAATATGTCACCCTTGAAGCAGCATCTCATAGCCAATGAAGAAAATTAGGCAAAACAACCAAAATAATTTTGAGAGCCAACGTAATTCCAAATGACTCTAAAACGCATATTTGATGAGGAGGAGCCACACACCTACACAGGCTAAGGCAATGTAAGAAACATGGTAACTACCGCATAAATGAGTGTGCTTGTACTGGAAAATCATAATTTTTAAATATTCTTAAAATATAATCTCAGTAGCAGCGAAGAGCCAAAATATGATGACCAGCGCGACTTCATGCGAATCGAAGTCACTGCAGGTAAACGACGGTGCGAGTGAATGTCATGAAACGATATAAATAGCACTTGATACTGAGCTCTGTTAAGGCTATCTTTGAATCAGTGAAACAGAAATTCTGTCCTATATCTGTAATGCAAATTACACACATTTTCTATAAAACTATTACTTTGTAGAGTTTGAAATTTTGAGCACAAATAAAAACGACCCATAGCTAATACGTGTCGCAGTTATTTTCCCGAAAAATTTGTTTGAATTTTTTATTTTAATTCAATTTATCTGACTCGAAAGTATTCCAATTGAAGCTAGATGGTGCCAGAAGTTAGCTTGGCAGTGTTTCTGTGTGGAAGAAACGAAATATCTCATTTCTGTCTGATTTTTTTTATTATCTAGGTCTAATAGAAATGAAAGAATGGGCACTGAAGTGAGATTGGAATCTTGTCTTCTAAAGATAATCTTAAATTCTACTGTGCGTTCATTTTTTGGAAGAGAAAACGTGTACATTACCAGAAAACATTTGGATTTGACACAGAAACTACGCCTAAGCCCCACCCCCAAACAATGTCATTGGTTAAAACGTAACAGCGGGTATTCTGTTTTTTCATTGTGGAGCCAAAGGGAGACCGCTTCCATTCTGAATATGGTAAGGTCTTCAGTCATTCGCTGACGCCAACCTCTGGGACAATCCCTCAAGACGTAAAAGCTACGCCCAAGGAGTCATATTTTGCGCCATCTATCGCAGAAGATGAAGCCTGGCACTCATTCAAAGACAGCCTTAAATAGTGTTAATCTTTTTCTGCAGATGGAAAAGACAGAAGACTATAATCATCAGGCGACTGGGTCAGAGCATTTCCGAGACGGCAAGACTTGCGGGTTGCTCACAGTCAGCCGTGGTTAATACCTTCCAAAAGTGGTCTGAGAAAGGTAAATCCATGAACCGCCGGCAAGGTGAGGGTCGACCACGGCTTATCGATGCTGGAGGTGAACGAAGGCTATCTCGGAGTCAACAGAAGGGATACTGTGGAGCATCTAACCGGTAACTTGAATGCTTATGATTGGAGAAATGTGTTACAATCCCCAAAATACGTCGATCTTACTGAAAATGGTGTTGTGTACTCGGAGACCCCTGCTAACTTTTGTTCACCCTCGAAAGCGCTTATAACGCTCACAACAGCATCAAAACTGGATTGTGAATGATTGGAGAAAAGTCGTCTGATCCAACGAATATCGTTTCCTGTTACACCTTGTGGACAGCTGGTTACGTGTGCATCGTTTACCTGGGAAGATGTTGGTACCAAGATGCACAGTGCCGGTGGAAGAAGTTAAATGCTTTGTGCAATATTCTTCTGGGAAACCCTGGGTCCAGTCATTCATGTGTAGATAACTATGTCGACTACCTCCTATCTAAGCATCATTGCAGACCAGGTACATTCTTTCATGGCAACGGCATTCTCTGTAGTAGGACTTTCTTTCACAGCATAATGTGCCATGCCACACTACCCGGATTGAATGACTCGAAGAAAATGAAGAAGACTTCCAGGTAATCTCTTTGCCTCCAAATTTTCCCAGAAATCACTCCGATCGAGCATCTGTGGTTTCTGTTGGAACAGAAAATTTTATCTGCTGCGTCGCAGCCACGTAACATGCCAGACTTAAAGGATAGTCTGGAAACATGTTTGTACGAGATACCACTAGACATCCTTAGAAGTCTTGTAGTGTCAATGCTTGCCGGATAATAGCTTTCTTAGTGTCACCTGGAGGACCAATAAAATATTCGGCAGGTGATCATAATGTTTTGACTCATCAGTGTACCTATATACTGAGTGGCCACTTTATTACGATCACCTGACAGTTTTAAGCAAATGAGCTATGGCTGCATGCTGTTGCCACCAGAGGGCGAGGCTAGTAGAAAAAAGGAAAGCTTAGTGCTTTCGACAGTAGTAGAAATGATTTTTGGGTGACGAGATGGGTACAAAAATGGGATTTGACGGACTTTCAACTTGGGATGATTATAGGCGCTCGGAGCCATGGAGCGAGTATCACCGAAACCGTCGCATTCGTGAAATGTTCCAGAGCAGCTGTTGTTAAAGTGTTTAAAGACTGGACTGTCAGCCAAAAAACTGAGTCTCTACGTGCAACGTGTGGTCGTCATTGACTAGTGACTGCTCGGGCGGAACGGAGAGTGTCCAGACTGGTAACAGACAACAGAAGGGCAACAGTGCAGCAAATTAAAGACCATCTTAATCAAGGATCCCCTCAAATGATCTCTGCACGCACCGTTCGCCGTACACTGCATCGGATGGGATATGACAGCCGAAGGCCTGTTCGAACACTTTTGCTGTCTGCAGTTAACAAGAGAAAACTTCTCCAGTTCACACAGAAGCACAATGATTGGACAGTCGATAATTGGAAACAAATTATGTGGTCAGATGAATCACGTTTTCAGTTGCACCATGCCGATGGCCGAGTGAGAATTTGGCGGAAACAGCACGAAAGCATGGACCCCAAATGCATTGCTACAAACCTTCAAGCTGGTGGAGGCAACGTTATGGTTTGGGAAATATTTTCCTGGAATGCTTTGGGCCCTTTAATTCGTGCTGATCAACGTCTGACTGGCAAATCACTTCTAAACATCGTTGCGGACCAAGTGCATCCTGTCATGTAGATAATTATCCCAATGGCGATGGCTACTTTCAACTAGATAATGCGTCCTGCCATAGTGTTCGTACAAGATTGGTTTCAGGAACATTCCGGTCAGTTTACTTTGCTTAGCTGGCTCCCACAATCTCCAGATATCAACCCCATTGAGAATTTGTGGGGTGAAGTTGAACGAGTCGTCAGACAGCTGGATCCAAAACCCTGCAATCTCACACTCCTGGAAAGTGCTATTCATCAATCATGGTCTCAGATTCCACAAACCACCTATGAATATCTCGTGGAGTCCATTACACGAAGAATCGACGAAGTAATAAAGGCAAAAGGTGGCCCAACGAAGTACTGAAGGGGTGGTCCTAATAAAGTGGCCAATCAGTGTATATACCTTTGATGACTGTTTTTTCTGAGCAGAATACGAATTCAAGTGCTTTCATGGTTTAATTAAAGTGCGGAACTGTCGTGGAAATAAAATATCCCACTGTTTTTGTTTATCAAGTAAATAGCAGAATATGTTTCTTTAATGTTGTGACGTATAATACATTTTTAACTTTCCAGTTTAGTTTGCTTTTTCTTATTTAAATTTTGATTAGCGGTTTTTCTGTTTTCCTGAACTGAACGTCACTTCAGAACTTCTAAGAGTTTATATTTTTAGTGCACACTGGAAGGCTGTCAAGTCAAGGTAGCTTAGATATAAGTGGGACCGTTTACGCAAACTGGTGTGTTTAGGTGTGAATTATCTGCGAGTTATAGTCATGAATGCGATTTGATAAAAAGATAATTCTTTTTTTCAGTGAGCTAAATCATCCAGTCGTCTGATTGGCAAGAGAATTACCATTATTCAACACTTATCAGAGGGTACGACAAGAATAACGCAGGCAGTACCCCATTTGGGCCAATGATCCTTCGAGAGGTTTTATCCTTACGGGTGAACTATGATATAAAAAAATCATGATTCTCGGCGCAAATCCATCAGGAAACAGCCTGTGGCACGTTATCACCACCTGAACTCAAGAGAAAGGAACAGTTTTAAAGTAAGTGGCTTGTTGGTTTGAGTAAGTAACACTATAAGTGGTCGTATAGACATCCTTCTCTTCTCAGGAAGTAATCTAACTGTTCTTAGATATGTGAGATATCTAAGGGAATATCCATATCTGAGGTTCATTTTAATGGTTGAAAACGTAACCGCACCCACATAGAGCTTAGACGGCTGAGCAATATCCTGAGAACGAAGATATCCAGAGAAGGACTGGCCTTGAGAGTTTAATCCCATTGAATACGCCTGAGATGTAAGGCTAGTTCCAAGAATTCAACAGCATGCAAGGACCTTTCAGAAGCTGAGACATACACTGATGAGCCATTGCATTATGACCATCCCCAGCCTAGAGAAATGAGCGCGCCTGGAGACCAAACGGTGGAGCAGGTGAAATTTACAGAGCAGTATGTATGCAACCCAAGGACCTACTTTAGGTTAGGAGAGTGCTCGGAGTCAGAAGGGAAAAATCTGCCGATTTATCGGAGTTCGGTAAAGGACAAAGCGTGTTGGCACCGCGCCTCAGAACTACGATCTCGGAAACGGCGCGGCTTGTGGGTTGTTCATGTATCGCTGTAGTGAGTACGTATCTGTAGTGAGTACATATGTTCCATGCTGGCCATTACATTACCAACAGGATAATGGGCGATACTACCAGAATCGTCAAGGAGGGGTTCGAGGAACACACAGGTGACTTTCTGTTAATGCACTGGCCTTCAAATTCCCCTGACATGAATCCAATCGAACATTTGTAGTTCAACTTGAAAAAGCGGATTCGCGGTAAATTACTACCACCCGGAAATGTACTGGAACTGGAGGACCTGCTGTTGACATTATGGTACCAGATACCCCATGTTACCTATCGCCACCTGACCGAATCGATGCCTCGCCTAATCGCCGCTGCTTTGCGCGTTAAAGAGGGTCATACAGCTTATTAGGTAGGTTGTCATAATGTAATGGCTCTTCGGTGTGTTCTTATAGAGGCGTAGGGCGTTCTGTCTTCTTCATTGTTAGACAGCATTATTAAGAAGCCAGAGGGTTCGTTTTGAATGCTGTATTTCTGTTACTCTTTACTAAATTGCGTTAGGTGGCGCAGTGGTCTAAGGCGATGGCCTCTGATCATTCGTCCGAAAGGGGTCCAGGTTCGAATCCCGGTAAGGCATAGATGTTATGTTTGTCTTACGGCACTGGCTCTCTCCCTTCTCTGGAACTAGTGACCCTAAATTAAGGGCGACTGCTTATAGCCCATTGAGTTGCTCCCGGTGGTCGTTAAACCTCCAATCAAAAAAAATTACGTTAACTTCTGAATCTCTCGGGGTATACCATTTTTCGTAGTTCAAAATTTTTCCAGTTATTCGCGTCACCCACGATCACACCAAGCCACTTTGGTACGCACGTGTCGTCCTCTCTCCTGAATTTGTCTTCTCTTTGGCTATTTACTGCGCTACTAGCTCTGTTATTTCGCACGTGCCACGCGTATGAGTGTTCGCGCTATCCTCCTAGCAGGTTTTCTGGGGTGGTAAGTGCGTATTTCTTACGTATTTCTTCATTAATTATCACTATGGGCCTGTTTATGTTCTCCCGTCGTGACTTGCCTTGACTTTTGCTTCCATCATTAACTGCACCTCAGCCGTCATCTCTGCCTTCTTTTTTTTTTTTTTTTTGATTGGAGGTTTAACGACCACCGTGAGCAACTCAATGGGCTATAAGCAGTCGCCCGTCCCTAATTTAGGGTCACTGGTTCTAGGGAAGGGAGAGAGCCAGTGCCGTAAGACAAACACAACATCCATGCCTCACCGGGATTCGAACCCGGACCCCTTACGGACGAATGATCAGAGGCCAGCGCCTTAGACCACTGCGCCACCGGGGCGGCATATATCTCTGCCATCCTGCTCCTCGCTAGTGATTTCAACCAGTATCACGCCTCTTCTTAGTGGTTCGTCGTTTGCCTTTTCTTAAGCTCTGCTCGTCTTGGTGGTCCTCTGCCTTCACGGGCTGGTTTCCAGCATCAGCATTGTGCCTTCTTGCGGTAATACATCGTGTCGTCATTCACCTTCTACAGCTTGTGCCTCATTGCGCCTGTGCCTCTGGCTTGTGTCATTAATCTTGCCTACCATTACGGTGCCGTGTGCGTCGGCCTTTCCTACGCTTGCTTTCCTTACCGTTCCTGTGTCTACGATCTCCACAAATATGTGCGCGTCTCCTACTCTGCTCCCGATAGGTCTAGAACTTCTCATTGCTCATAATGACTCCATCCTCATAGCAACTGTGCCTGATACTTCACAGCTTGGTAAGTCTATGATCGTTACTCTTAAATTGGGTATCAAGTATAACGCTTTTCCGAATGTCAAGCTCTGCGAGTACATGTCTGCGTTATCCTATTTACCAGCTGGTGCGATAACGCACTTTGCACGCAAACCCAAGTCGCTGTTCATATACTTTTCCTCTGATGAATACGTTAATCAAGCTTTTTCGTCTTCTATTTCGATCGCAAATCAAAGCTTGGTCCCCCAACCTCTTGCTCAGTGTCCAGTACTCATAACAATATTTCCTGTGTCTCCAGAAGTTAGTGACACTTTTTTGCTTGCTTTTCCTTTGCAGTGTGGGCGCGTCGTCAGTAGTGTCCGGTCGCTCCACTCTGCCCCCAACGATCAAGGTGACCGGCCCTTCCTTAGTTTCTGTCGAGAAGTGTACGTCGTTTTTACGGATACCTCTTATATAACTTCTTGTCCCACTGAATTCCGAGTTCTTTTAGGTCCACGCACCATCATCATCAATGTTTTCACTGCATACCATTGCTTCACTTGTAAAGCTCCTGGACACCACAGTTCCCAGTGTCCACACACCACTACTGGTTTTTCTGCGCCACCAAGTGTCTCTTCCTATCAGCGACCTTTTTCCTTCTCCCTTTTAACGGTCGATGTTGCTGCCAGTTCTGCCCCGGTTGTTTCTTCCACGGCGCCCCTAACGTCTATCTCCGGTGGTCTTTTTCCACCTCCACCAGGGTCGTCTCCAATTTTTCATCCTGTACCTCTGCCATTAGTGAGTGATACGGCGGCTTTCCCTCCTTCCGCTGTTATATCCCCACTTCCTCCTCAAGATGATGAGAGTACTTTATCTGCATATGGCTCACCCATATGCTCACCACCTCTCATGCGTCCTTGTCAGTCCACGGATGTTTTCTTAACCTCAGTGGATTCACAGTCTTTACCTTTGTCTACTTGGTATACAGTTCCTCTTGATTTTTCCACGATTTGTTCCTTTCTTGAATCGGAGACAGAGCCCTACATTCCGCTTCATGATGGCTCCCAGGGTGACTCATCTCTTCAGCCAGCAACTTCAGTTTCCTGTGCGGCTCCAACTGGTACCGTGCCTAAGAAGTGGCGGTGCTGTCCATCTCGTAAAAATCGCCCATCTCGTCGTAAAAGCCAAAAGCAATCCTCCTCGTCTGCTTTTCAAGCTGCTGATCAGAATCTACCCTAGACTCCTATGCTAAGCTTCCTCTCCCAACCAATCCAAATCAGAAAGATTATTCTGATGCGCATGCTTTTCTTGAGGATCTACACTGCTGGCCACCCTAAATGTAACATTAAGAAGGAAGCATCCGATTGGCCTGAAATTCACAGCATGCATCGCCCGCGAGAGGACATGCAAACGATTAGCATTGCAGGGCATATGCAAATCATGTGTCTGCAGGAGCGGGGCTTGTCGCGCGGTGCACATTACTCCGATTACCATTGTCGTTACACCACCGGCGAATGCGGCGGCAGTGGGCCGTTGAACGCCGCACATGGGCTACGGAATGGCGCGACATTGTCTTCTCCGACGAATCCCGCTTCTGCCTACAACACCACGACGGTTGGATCTGCGTGTGGCGGCACCGCGGCGAGAGACTGTATGACACCTGCATTATGCATCGCCATACCGGTCCGTCGCCTGGTGTTATGGTTTGGGGCGCAATTGGATATGACACGCGCACCCCTCTGGTACGCATCGCCGGTACACTCAACAGCTACCGCTTCATCTCCGACGTTTTAGGACCTGCCAGCGGCCACGTTTCAACAGGACAATGCGCGCCCGTACGTGGCACGCATCGTGCGCAACAATTCTTCACGGCCCAGCAGGTGTCACTGCTGCCGTGGCTTGCCTGTTCTCCTGATAAGTCGCCCATCGAACACGTCTGGTCACTGATCGGCAACCGAGTGGCCCGGCAAGCACCACCTGGCTACGCCTGATGAACTGTGGCAACGTGTGGAAGCAGCCTGGACCGACATACCCCGAGCCCACATCCAAAGCATCTTTCGTTCGATGCCGCGGCGTGCAACGGCCGTTATTGCCAGCCATGGGGGCTACACGAACTATTGATGTCTGCATGTTTCTGAAGTCGCACGGGCCTGTAATCTCAATCGTTTCATCTTTGTATCTTTTGTTATGTGTCCAGTATATCTGGCTTTGCTATCTCGTGTCCTTCTTCGTGTTGCATTTTGGGTGGCTAGCAGTGTAGATTCCCGGCTCGTCGCACTGTCTGTTTATATTAAGCAGTCACAGTCTATATCAGCATCTCCAACATCTGCATCTTCCCTTTAGTCATGGGCATCCTCGTTCTCCCACGTGCTTTCGATGCCAGCACAACTGGTTTTTGTTCCAGCCATCTCGCTGGTCTTTTCAGCTGTTTCGAAGCCCTACGGACTGTCCCACTTCAGGTGATTTTCTTCAGGTGATCATCAATGGATCTGCTCTGCTTATGAAATCATAGAACCGATTGCTCTAAGTGGATAATCGTCACTTTATCCTTAGCTTCTGTAATGCTACTTTACGACACAGCACCTGTGCCTGGCTACAACTGTCGTAATTTTACCCAGCGCATTGCTTTGTCATCTCCTGGACTCATCTCTTTTATGTATAAAATGGTAACTTTCATGTTCAGCGATGTGGCTCCTGCGCCTTCACGACGTTTCATAAGTGCTTCGATTTGTGAAAGGAAATGCTTAGGTTTCTCTCGCGTAATATTATTTGTATATAGAAGCCCTGACCATGTCTGTTTTTGTGTCTTGTGATCTTGTATGTATGTGCCCTGTACTGTCATGATTTGTCTGTCCTGTTTCTTTCCTAGTTGGCTTTGGTTTGTCTAAGAGCAACAATAATAAAGCGAGTTTGAAAATACCGAGCAACAGTCCGGTACATACTAAGGGGAATTATGTCATAACATCAAACAATAAGGCTTACTGATTCTTGATATTGAGCGGTACTTAGGTAAGTGGGATAATAAAAGTTTTTTTTGTGAAACCAATAGAAGGTTATATGTGAGTCAGAAAAGTAAATATTTACTAAACTATGGCGACGGCAATAATAAGTATTGTTTATATTTTTCAGAAACAGTATTTATTATATACATTTGAAAGATTCCACCTCTTCCTGAGGTTTTCTTCCTCTTCCTTCCGGGACGGGTGCGACGAAGTCTGGGAAGTGGTATTTCTTTCTCTCAGTTGTCCAGGAACTTCTTTACTATCCTACAAGTGTTCAGGATAGCTGCCTTTTGTACTTCCATGTAGGTGTTAGGTTGAAGGTCTAGTGTCTGTATCATAGTTGGCTACAAACACTAGACCTATATTATTATTATTGTTATTATTATTTAGAGGAACGTAAGAAACGACCATGTCACCTATGGTCTGTGATATAGATACGAAAGATAATCTGCGCACGCTAAAATCTTACTTCAAGGTAGAAAAAAAGGAAAAATCGCAGGTGTGTTGATGAGGGATGATTCGTAATTTTTGGTGTAGGATATCTACAGGTTGCACCCAATCGTGTTGTACAGCATCTGAAAACTGCTGTCAATAGCAGGTATCCCTCCCACGGGGGTTGAGAGGAAGCAAAAGTTCTCCACGACGCATATTTTGCTACTCTCGGGAAAGATACACAATATAAAATGCATTTTTTGCAATGGCTTTTGTCACATTTAGCATCAGGTTTTCGTAATGTACGTAGACTGCAATGAGCTATTTTTACGTTTATTTATAACGTGATGAAATTAATATTTGGCTATAGTTTAGTAAAACATATTGTTGAATAATAATGAACTTAATATAGTTTCGCCATCCATGGGATTGCATTTAAACTCAGATTTCAACAATGGTTTTGGCATTGACGCCCCGTTACTCATTTTCGTCACATCGAAAATTTTTACTGGGGATTTACTTTACGACTTTTGGGAAAGATGCACAGCGTCAAAAGAAAATAGGCCCTATAAGTATTGTACGTAATTCGAAATGATAAGCGATGACGATTGCATACATTGGAATATTTTGCTGTCCTTGGAACAATAAAAACCATCACACTAAAGTATTCCTACAACTAACCACAAAAGGGTAAATTCCTATTGGCGTTGATCTTGGGATCTACCAGCGTGACTATTGATTTATGTTGCATATCTTTCATTTCTGGATGAAAAGCCACTCAATCCCACGCACAAAAAAGTTTGTGGTATGGGGCACCAACAAATGTTGTCGTACAGGGTGCTACGAACGGTAAAGCTTAACCTGTCAGCGATGTTTATTTATTATGTTGTTATAAATCCAAAAATGATTTTGTTAAATGTAGGTAACTTCAAACCCCTAGATACAATGTTCATTAACAGGACTGTTGAATGTAAGTGGTACTTTTCTATGAGTAAAATCAAAAGAAAAAAACATATAATATATGTTCTTTTCTTTTGATTTTACTCATATCTTGTTTCCCGTAAAGTGTTACTTTCTTTTCCTATTGCTTGATACCTTGCCATGAACTCTAAACTTACCTCTAAAAACAATACAATAATAATGTTAACATGATGCAGCTGATTATGTAGATCATGTTGTCGGAGTATTAGAACGGTAATCTTGATGTTTTTTGGTTCCGGACATATGCTGGCCATGTTAAAATTTAGCAGTTCATGAAGTAAAACAACTTACTGAACTTCGTCCTGCTGAAAATTATGCAAGAGATGTGAGAAAAGCAACATACTGCGTTTACTCTAAATCTGCGAAATTTATTAATTAAGACAATTGTATCTGTATATACATAATGAATTTGTTTTCCTCTAATGCCACAAAATGAATAAATATATTTTCCGAGATTTTTAACTCTTCATCAGGGGCTGAAGAGTACAAGAGAAGCAGATATTAAATTTTTATTAATTTTCCCAAGATTTTCGTCAGAGATCGTACAAGAGATATACCAACTATTTGCATATTCTACATTTAAAAAGTGAGACCAACCTCGTCTTAATTAAGAATCTCTGCATGTCTTGCCTGAATCTGTTTTCGGCGAAAACCTATTGCATAGAAATAGTTTTGTTAATCGATACTGAGTTTTGGTGGTACCAAACCAAACAAGAATATAACAAGTATGTCGAAACTTTCCTCTTTATCCTGATTAATCGTTGGATTAAATCTCTTCAACTCAGAAAGTTTATAAAGTAAGAAGAAAACTGAGTTTTAGCTCAAAGATAGATGCTTCCAGGCACAACTTGTATCCTCTCCAAGTGCCATAGTCTTTCTCAGTTTCGACATGAAGCAAGCGTTAATTGATTCTAAAGACATCGCGGGGGAATAATTGATTACCGTGTCGTCCTGTGAAATTAATATTATCCGCTGTTGCTCAATTATCACTTTTTATTTAATTTATATTTTACAGGGATGCATACAGGATTCGATTTTACTAAGTTTGATAATCTGATTAAGCTAAAAAAAATGTAATGATTTGCAACTGCACCTACACATGAGTATTGTACTTCCTTCGATGTTAAATTTGGAAATTTAAATTTAGCTTTGGATGTATATGTGCGTGAACACATGCGTAGATATGAGTTTCTTGCACACACGTGATGAAAGCGGTAGTAACATATTAAGCTAAATATTTCAAAATGTTCATGGCGGGTGAAAGTATCACATTTCACTCCGAGGCCCGAGTGGTCAGATACGCAGGCCTCAGTCAATTCATCAGAACTAGGCCAAGATTCCGAACCTCGAGAGCAGCATGAAGCATGCCTTGTGTGTTTTCCTTACCTTGCAGGTTTCGTTTGTTCTCTGAAATCTGTGGGCCTAAATTAGGCCAGGTGACTCCTTTAACGTGGGTTTCTGATCGCCCTTCCAAATCGCGAAGTGGGTAGAGACGGGCTTTTAACCAACAGTCTCAGTGACGGAGTGGCTAGAGAGGATGGTGTTTGACGAACCCTCCCGTTTGCAAACTTTTCATAGACGCAAGCTTCTGTCCATCAGTCATTGTTGCGTGTTGAAATATTTAGGATTATTACCACCAGTACCGGTAGCAGATTGTTCACAGACACGGGCATTTGACCACCAGTGCCTGTGGCCGAATGATAAAGAAAGCAGCATTATCTACTTATTCTGGCTGCGAAGAGGTCATGTACTCGTTCTACCAACCGTCTTTGTGGCTACCTGGTTGGGATCACGGGTATCTGACCATCCGCACCTGTGTCGGGCTTGTCATTGACGCGGTATCTGTCGACCCGTTCCGGACACGTCTTGAAAGGCATGAGCTTCTGACCATCCGTATCTATAGCGAAGTGGTCATAGAAGAAAGCTTCTGACCGCACGTGCCTGTGGTGGAACAGTGAAAGAAACTGGCTTCTGACCACCGGTGCCGGTGGTGAAGTGATCATAGATGCAGGTTTCCGACCATCCGTCTTTGAGGTGGATATGTCAGAATCGAGGTCTTCTGACCACCTGTACCATTGGCAAAGTGGTCAGAGACGCAGGCTTCTGACTTCCCTTACCTGTGAAAGGGTAGTGATAGAAACAGGACTATGACTTCCCGTCTTTAAGATGGAGGGATGAGAATAGAGGGCTTCTGACCACCTGTACCTGTGACGAAGTCGCCATAGACACGGGTTTCTGACCACAGTTCTGTGATGCGGAGGAGTCAGAATTCAGGGCTTGTCGCTAGGCATACCAGTGGCGGAATTGTCATAGATGTGGGTTTCTGGCCACACGTCTTTGAGACGTAGGAGTCAGAATCTATGGCTTCTGACTACCTGTACCGGTGGCGAAGTGGTCATAGACGCGGGCTCCTGATCGTCCGTTTTTCTAGCGAAGGTGATAGAATCGAGGGATTTTGACCACCCGTATGAGTTACGGAGCGGTCAGATACCCAGTCTTCTGACCACCTTTACCCGTGACATAGTGGTCAGACACGCGGTCTTCTGTCGACCCATCTTTGGGACGAAGAGGTCAGAGTAAAGGGTTTCTGATCATCCGTACCGGTTGCAAAGTGATCAAAGCCGTGACTTCTGAAAACTCGTCTCAGAAGGGGTGGATCAGCATCGACGGCTTCTGACCGCTCATATGAATTACGGATTGGTCTGATAGTTCTAGTCTTATAGTTATTCTGCCCACCCGTACCGGTGGCGGAGTGGTTGAACACACGGGTTTCTGACGATATGTCTTTGAGGTGGAGGGATCAGGATCAAATGTTTGTATTAGTGGCGGAGTAGTCATAGACGAGGGCTACTGACCATTTCTCCTTGAAGCGAAGGGGTCATAAATGATGGATTCCGTACACCGTGTGGTGGATCTGCAAACACGAACTGGAAGCCTTATAAACCGCCGTGGAGTATATGCCCCATAAAAGCGAGAATCACCAGCCGACTCAAGCATCAGTACAGAGTGACGAGAATGCCGGGTAGACGCCAGAGACGGCGATTTACGCAACTTACGGACTTTGAGAGAGGCTTGATCGTCGGGCTGAAAACCGCAGGGTGGTCGGTGTGCAGTAAAGCCCGCCCCGTGGATCCTTCTGACCATACTCTCTGACTGTGTTGGGAGCAGTGGATACAAGACGGCACTGCCACACGGCGGAGCGGATCCTGACAGACCAGCCGGACCACCGGTAGAAAGTATCGACGGATCGTGCGCAAGGCACTAACGGATTCCACGGTGACCCGGTCCACTATAGAGGCAGATGTATCGGCTCCTGTTTGCCCACGAACTATTTCTCGACGGCTCGCAGAAAAGAATCTGCGATCGCATGTCCCTTACGTGTGCTGCCATTGACACCGGAACATCGCCGGCTCCGTGTGCAGTAATGCCAAGCCAGAGCGACGTGGAACACCACAGACTGGCGACGTGGGGTGTGTAGCGATGAGTGCCGCTTCGTTTTGGGGACAGATGATCATCATGTTCGGGTGTGGAGGTTCCCGAGTTAACGGCATAACCCCAACCTCGCTATCAAGTGCCATACCTTCTCCACTGCAGGCATTATGGTTTGAGGAGCAATTAACTATGATAGCCGATCAGCTCTAGTAGTGGTACGTGGATTATTAGCGGGCCAGCAAAATGTGGATGAGATTCTACGGCCCCGTGTGCTCCATTACTGGTTGGGATTTCAGGTGCACTATACCAGACCGCCAGCGCACGGCTTATGTTGCCCACTGCTGCCTACGTCATGTCCAGACACTTCCATGGCCTACTCGCTCCCCGGACATATACCTTATCAAGCAGGTGTGGGAGCAGTTAAAACGCCGGCTTGCTGTCGTGCCACACTATCCGGGATTTGGAGCACACCGTCCAAAACGTGTGGGTGAGTCTGCGGCAGAACTACAACAGGCGTATGTTCGCTTCCATGCCGGACCGTATTGCAACATGTATCGCCGCACGAGGCGGTGCGACGCGCCATTGAAGATGACCGGACTGCGTGCCACAGATGGCTCTATAATTGTCCTGCCGCTCTGTTTTTGCCATCATGTGTATATCCGTATCATTACGTCCATACAATTTCAGTTCAATCCGATGCTTCGTTCTTGGTGCGCAGATTTCATTGTCCGTGAGTGTATTATCAGAGAGATCAATATTTCCTTGGTACAAACAAAACATTTATGAGCACTATGTGACGTATGCTTCAAATTTAACCTTCCTTTTGAGTCTTTGTCTTTTTGTGTAAATTTTGATTTTCCTCGATAAAATTTTCTAACTAAACGCCATGAAGTTTCTTTCGACGAATTTGAAGTTGGCAGCTTGACATCGGGTGAAAGGTCAGCGTAAAAAAAGTATTCTGAGATAACATCTCTGATAGAGGTGCAGTTTTAGAAGAGAGAGTCTTGTTTATGCAATGGTGATTCGAGCAGGCAGATTAGCAGTGATTCTTTTAGAGCTAATCTTTGCTCCAGTTTCATGGAAAGTATTGTGTTACAAATTACCTGTTAACGATCCCAGAGCGCTGACCTTGTGAAACAATCCCTGTACAACAATGGAATTGCTTATGAAGTGAAAGAGTGCAATACTCTATCAATTTAACGTGCTGAACACGTATATCCCCAGCAAAAACTGTCTTGCTGGCACAGCACTATGTTGTCGCCTCCCAGCCGTCAATAAAATGCCCAGGCGGCCACCACATGCGCCAGGAGTTCGGGCCAGCAGCTGGCCAACACTGGCAGTCCCATTAGCTGTCATATGCCACAACATGGCCATTAGTTATCCATCACAGGCAGTAGATGCCACAAATGGCCCTTGAACGGCGCTGCAAGCAGGTGCCATAGTTTCCCGGCAGTGGCAGCCAGCAATCGCGTGACGTAACTGATGGCTTGCCGAATCTTGTCCGCCAATTTCCCAGTAGTAGCCATAAAAAAAATAAAGGATAACCGCAGTTTCCCCAAGCTACAACTACTTTTTTCCCCTTACGAAACTTCTGCATTACAGCACTGCGCTGGAGAAATTTTCACAACAGGTCCTGAAAAACGCCCGTTTGGATCTTGGTGGAAACGGACCAAGGACTGTCTGCGTGGGAAGCGGGTGCTCTACCAACGGGTCTGTTCTGCCACGCAGGAGCGTTTGCTTGAAGTTGAGCTTCTTTCTCGCGGGATGTGTAACGAATGGTTCTCTTCTTAATTTTACAATAGTGCGAGGTATTTTTAATAAATGTCAGTTTCATATAATTCATAAATTTATTTTTTCAACATAACGATTTTTTACCTTAAGGAAACTTCACTCCTTTTTATCGAGTGTACCAACTTAAAAGCGCTTTCCAAACTGTCGAGCTGTCCTTGTCATCTTGAAAGGCGATTGTTAAATTAATATATTTACCCGTTCATGTCACATTCTGTTACATTTTTAACGTTGTATCTTTCCTTTCAGCTGTCCGAAGCTACATTTGTTTTTAAGAGAAAGATATTTTATTTTACTTTTCGTTTTTAAGAAGTGAAGTCCTCCAGTCTTGTGTATTCAATCCATGGATGAGTACATGGGAATGGAGTGCGTGTATTTCATGGCTGCAATCTAATATTTCATGGCTTAACCTGATATCTTCGTCGACGTGGAATTCCATTACAGGAAATTAATTCGCCTCTCTGCATATGCTTTTTTCTTAGCATCCACTAAAATATCACAATGGCGATAGCGTTGTCTTCAACTAACTGGCACCACGAGTGACAGATCACGTGTTGCTTCTGCTTCTGCGCTGTCATGTTGCTTCCACCTGGTGTTGGGGTTGCATCAGTTGTAAACTAAGGGCCACTAGTGGTACTTGGAGTCCCGCAGTTAATGGCGATTCTGCAGAGCCATCAATGGCTGCTAACTGATGGATCTGCCACCAAAGGACCGCTACCGGGACGTGAACGGCAGGTTTCAGCCAGCAGTGACTCATCACTGCCAGCTGGTTGCCAACAGTTTCCCAACCCTTGTGTTTTTTTGGGTCGCCATGAAATGTTTTTATTGGCTCTCGTTTCAGAGATATTGGGGTGCTCTCCAGTAATGTAATGCACTACATAATGAGACTAATAATCTTATTATAATTTATAATATTGATTAATAAATTCATTTGTTAACATTAATTATTATTGTAATTATTTATTAATTATCTTTATTAAATATTAATTAATATGATTTTATTTATTTATTATTAATATAGGTTATTAATGTAATTTATTATTATTTATTATTATAATACAAGGTTACGAATTTACGAATTTTTGCCACATATTTGATCATCCCTTGTTCTACCCCATACCGAGAAGTTATTGCATTATCCTGTGTTACGTCTAGAGTGACGGTTAATTCCTGTTTATGACGCCAGGTGAATCAATCTTTAGTTTTTATAGGCGAGACGGCACGCCCTGAGTCAATTCCTTTCACTTCGTCGGAAATCGTGCTATGCCGTTTACTTTGAAGAACTAGCCTATACAAGTGGTCCTTGTACTGCAAAATCAGCAGTAGCAATGACACGTACGTGTGTTAATACTGCAAATAATTTTTGTTATATTAGCGGGAAAGTTACATTTGCTGCACAGAAAAATACCATCACTAAGGTAGTTAAAAAAGCTTATCATCTGTATTTCGGCTGCAAAATAGGCGACCAAGATAAAGACTGGGCTCCACACATATGTTGCCGCACGCGTGCAGCGAATCTTTCAGTGGCTTAATGCCAAAAGAAAGGCGATGCCCTTTATTGTTCCCATGATTTGGAGGGAGCCAACCAATCACGTAAATGACTGTTATTTTTGTATGTGGCGATCTGTTTGTGGAGGCGTAACGAAGAAAAAGAAGTAAACTATAGACTACCTTAACATAGCTTCTGCTGTGAGACCTGCACCGCATTGCGAAGAACTTCCCATTTCCAAGCCTCCGAAAGATTTTGTCATCAATTCAGACGAGGACGGGGTACACGATGTGTACTCTCAACCGTCAACTTTAAAGGTTCATGAAAGTAAGGATGACGGATATACATTTGATGGGAAAACATCTGCGTCACACAGAATCACATCGGAGGAACTAAACGACCTCTTTCGTGATTTGAACCTATCTAAAACAAAAGAGGAGATCTTGGCGTCATGACTCCGACAAAAGAATCTTCTTAAGCGAAATGTCGTAGTGACTTCGTTTCGTATTCGTAATCAGCAATTCGAACCTTTTTTTAAAAAAAATTCTTGTGTTCTGCTGAAATATTGATGACCTGCTGCAAGAACTCCGAATAGCACATGATCCACAGGAATGGCGACTATTTATAGACTCGTCAAAATTCAGTCTGAAGGTGGTTTTGCTGCATAAAGGAAATCGGTTTCCGACCATTCCTCTTGGACATGCGGTCCACATGAAGGAGACCTTTGACAACATAAAGCAGCTGTTGGAGAGGATTCATTACAAATCGTGTGGCTGGCATATCTGTGCTGACCTGAAGGTAATGTCTCTGTTGATGGGCCTTCAACACGAATATACCAAGCATTGCTTCTTTCTTTGGCAGTGGGACAGTCGAGCTACAGATTCGCACTACATTCAGAGAGACTCGCGTCTGAGGGCGTGTTTGAAACCCGGAGAAATGAATGTGCAGGACACACCACCGATAGACCCGCATAAAATCACTCTACCTCCTTCACACATCGAACTCGGTCTTGTTAAAAACTTGGTTAAAGCCATGGACAAGAATTAACCAGCGTTCAAGTACCTGCATTAAAAATTTCCTCGACTCAGAAAAACCGAAATCAAAGAGGAAGTTTTTGTGGGTCCTCAGATCAGACAGCTCTTCAGAAACCCGAAGTTTGAGAAACGTCTTCAGCGTGACGAAAAACAAGTGTGGGATGCATTTTGTCAAGTGTCAACAAACTTCTTGGGTAATGTCAGGGCAAAACATTACAAGGATCTGGTTGAGAACATGCTGACCCTGTTTCATAAATTTGGCTACAGAATGTCCTTAAAATTAACTTTCTTGAATTCTATTTGGATTTTTTCCCGGATAACTGGGGAAAGGTCAGTGATGAGCACGGTGAGCAGTTCCACAAGAATGTTGCTGTGATTGAACAACGATACCAGAGAAAGTGGTCCACCTCGATGCTGGTGGACTACTGTTGGACGCTCTTCAGAGATGCCCTTCAGGTGGAATACAAGCGAAAGTCAAGTCGAATTCGAACGTCATAAACAGTTAACTAATTGACATGAATAAATTATTTTACATATATTCTAAAATGAAATAAATAAAATAAATTAATAGATTAACGAAGTTAATAAAAATATCAATGAAATTAATTAATACAATCTCAAGTTAATAAAATAAATAAATTCATTATATTTTATGATAATTATTTTAATATTATAATACCACTAGCTGTAAATCCCTTTGAGATAAGAATACAACGGGTTCTTAGAAATTACTTATTATTATTCAAGCGTTTATTAACGACGTTGGAAACTATCTTTGTACACGATATTTTTCATAAATATCTTTTCAGAATCTGGAAGTAGTTTTCCTTGTTCTGGCTCATGGACTACTTTAACTGTGACATCAAACCGTCGGACTCTTGACAATGCAACATAATGTCGTCCATGGCAAAATACTGGTTTGTCTTGAGACTTATTAATGATCATAGCAAAGGCGAGTTTTAGAGGAAATTGTCCGGCGTCTTAATGTGAATGGGAAGTCTATATCAATAGGTGCGAGGTCAATTCGCCGATTAAAAACAGTTATGCGACATGCTGAGCCTGTGAGTACCTCTGCAACGATCAAATTGTGCTTTAGATCTTTAATTATTATCAGTCTTGTTCCATTGCATAAACCTCGTTGTGTATTAAGGTTTCTCAGGAGCATGATAATATATCCAATCTTCAACTTTAATCTATGAAGTGGCATTCCTGATGGAGTTTGCTCATTTAAAATGTTCTATAGGATAATATCGTTCAGTATTTTCTTCGCCATCGACATCGATTGAATCAGAACTTAAGTATGTGCTCGCTGTCACCTCTAAGAGATCATGAACATTCTTTTAATCTGTGAACATCAGAGGTTTTGGGGCACAGAATGGCTTTCTTTGCAAATGTTTTAAAATCAGAAATTTTCAAGTTCTCACCAAATATTTGTTTGGCTATATCACTCTCACATAAAATATGTGTAGGTATCTCTATCATTTCCTTTGGTAGGTCCTCAGCTGTTTCATGGGCACCATCACCAAGTCGTAAAATCCGCTCACCGAATGAGGAATCAGCAGACCGAACATTACTTTTGAGTCTTAAAATCTCAAACTTCTCCCATAATTGGTTGCATTTAATGCCGGCTTCGAGTATATTGGTTCTGTCACCATGTTTGATAACAGGGAGAGTTTGTCTAAATTCTCCTACAAGTAAAATGATTTTGCCACCAAAAAGCTGATTTCTTATAATGTCTTTCAGTATTCGGTCAACTGCAAGTAAAGCAGTATCGGGGTCCATTGTAGCTTCGTCCCAAAAGACGGCTTTCGCAGATAGAATTATCTCATCGTCGGTGGAATTAATCTTTATATTCAAGGTAGACGTTTCATTTAAAGGTGGAACTAACTTAAATTTGTTAAAGTATGTTTTGCCACCTTATAGCAGATTAGCAGCGATTCCTGTGGATGCAACAGGCAAAGCTAGGTTTCCTTCTCCACGAATAGTGCTGAGAAAGGTTTTATACAAATAAGTTTTTCCTGCGCCTCCCGGGCCATCAAGGAAAAAGCATCTAGAAGGAAGGTCATCATTAGTGGTTGTTGACATAATACCATCATACGCTGCTTTTTGCTCTGCATTTAAATTACTTGCCATTTCTGTAGCTTTTTGTCATTCTGCAGCACTGCCGAAATACACATCCGGATTTTGAAGAATGTTACTTGATGGAATGACGCGTTTAAGAGGACTAGAAAACCCAAATCGTGCCACGAAAATACACCTCATACATGCATGGAATCACATGTGCAAACTGGTGCTTGCACGGTGCTTTGTTGACAGCTTGGGTCCATAGCCTCTTAGGGTTTCCGCCACACCCGAACCCTATCATCAGCTCATAAAAAATGGCAGCCTGACTCGTTGGACTACATCACATGTTGCGAATCTTCCAGAGTCACGAGCCAAGGCAAGGCTCTGTTTCCGATGACATGATGTTAGCAAACGCACTCTGGTGGATCTTCTGCCCCCATACCCCATGGACGCTAAATTACGCCTCACTGACCTGATGAATATGTCTCTTGTACCACCTAAATCGAATGTGGATGTTATTTGAGCCAGTGTTCCTTGTATGTGAGCACGGACATTTCTGGTCAGACGCCGCTGGTCACGGTCATTCAACACCAGTTGTGTGCCATTGCGCTGTCTACGGTGGGTGGTAATGCCTTCTGTGAGGTAATATCGGTACATACGTGACACCGTGGATCGAGAAATGTTAAATGTTCGCACAACTTCGGAAATGGAACGTGTAGCGTAAAAGTCTTTTCGACTTCTACGCTGTTTTAACACATCAATATACTAAGAAATAGTTCCTAAATGAAAGAAAACCTTAACGGCCAGACGAAATAACAGAAGTCAACTTAAGGAAAAGCTTTATTCAGGCTGTAGAAAACACTTCCATAACTGAACGATAACATCATAATGTACTCCACACACCACACATGATCACAACACGCCTATCAATAATAATCAGTTCACAATACAACGCTCTCAATTACAACACTCTCGTACAACGCTCTCAAGCAATCGATCAGTCGTCGCTTTATCTCTTGTTCTTATCTTATAACATGCATACGTCACGTGCATTCAACCTCAGTTGTGTTGCCAAACGTATTCGTTTGAGGGAAAATATATTTCGTTAAGCGTGAAGAATACTGAGATTAAACTCAAGATTTACGTAGGGAAAGAAACTAAAAAAGGAAAGTTAATCTAGAATATACGTCACATCATCTCCCTCGTAATTTTTTTCTTTTTTTTTTTTGCCAAAAACCTATCAATTTTGTAGAGGTATCCTTTCAAACAATTTGATCATTCATTCAACTCTTTCAGATAAGAACTTACAAAATGGCTGAAGAGATTTGTTGATGCGTTGCTGTAACTGACTTATCAGTACATATAGTCTGTAGACATCAATAGCTCAAAAAACATTCATAGAAAACTTTCTGTACGATATCAAATCTTCATTTTATACGTCGTGATAAATATTGTCACAATACCTGTGGAGAACACTCATCAATATACATATAAGTAGCATAGTAGTAAAAAAAAACTGCGTATGGCAGGAAAAAAAAATTACAACATTTTTTACGTGGTTAATTCACATATTCGTCCACTCCTGATAACTTCTCAGGAAAGACAAAACATTGAAAATAAGTTAATTGAATAGTCAACATTGTAATATACTGTAAATTTAGTTAGTTGAACAAAACACTGCACTTGCAGAAAACAAATTCAACACCAACTCAACAAGTGTCAAGCACACAAAAAGGTTAGACATGGAACAACAACACAAAAACCTTTAACTGAGCACTTGGCGGCCAGGACCGACTTCAAACTACTCCCATGCATTCGCACATCGAATTTTGATATGGGATAGGGCGAAACACTGGAAAACCCTATCCTCAGAGTGAAATCTTTATAAATATCAACAAAGGCAATGCTGATTTTCATGTTATGCCGAAAAGACAACATGCACAAAATGAATTGACAAGCATTTTAGTACTAAAAAAAAAATTGATGTGGCGGCACGTATCTAGACTGCTGATAGGCGTTTCTAGCCTGATTGAAAAATTGTCCTTGATGAATGTTCTGTTTTGGCTGCTGATATCTATTGTTTTGAATATGAGGTTCGTGGTACTGCGTAGGTTGGAGGTACTCTTGAACCTGTGAAGATTGCCCTTTGCTGTGGCGTTCTTCATAGACTCGAACGAGTTTTAGGCACTCATGAATAGAGACAGGACGTCGAACTTCCAGATAATCCTGCAGGAAGGGATCCAGCTGCTGTACTAAGGTGTCACAAATATCAGACTCGACTGTAGCGGGATCCCATAATTTGTAAAGTCGAACTGTTTCCAGGGCGAACGAGACCGAGCTATCTGACGCTCGCTGTCGCCTGGAAAACAGTTGTTGTGCAAGGCCGGCCTTATTGGTGCCAAAAGGAAAGAAATCCAAAAAGTCAGGTCGAAATTGCTGATAGGAGCCCTCTGCGTTCATTCGACGGCACTGTCTGTACCAGACCTTTGCCGTGTCTTGCAAACATGTGCCAGGAATAGGTATCTGACAGTCTTCAGGAACATTATAAAGGTCAAAATGATCGTCAAGATCCTCCAAAAACCAAAGCGAACCGCCGTTTCCCTAAATATAATATAACCCGCATGGGTTATGTAATGAGCAAGGATTTTGCTCCTTCTCACGGGGAGTGGTGGGGTAAATATTTATTGAGGCACTGCTGTCGAAGTACGCGGTACATAAGCTTCGTATTTCGCGTATTCGCTGTCTGGTGAGTCAGAACCGCAGGCCTGGTATAGAGCGCTTGGTGAGTTATTAGGAACTCTATAACGCTGAGTACGTAAACTGTCTGCTGTAGAACTATGAGCCTCATCATTTCTATAGCAGTCCTAAAAGAGACCGATAGGATCCGTCAAGTTAGCCATTTTCCGCGACTTCTATGAATTTGTTCGAGTGAATTCGGGCGCCAATGTAGCGTAAAAGTCTTTTCGACTTCTACGCTGTTTTAACACATCAATATACTAAGAAAAAGGTTCCTAAATGAAAGAAAACCTTAACGGCCAGACGAAACAACAGAAGTCAACTTACGGAAAAGCTTTATTCAGGCTGCAGAAAACACTTCCATAACTGAACGATAACATCACAATGTACTCCACACACCACACAAGATCACAACACGCCTATCAATAATAATCAGTTTACAATACAACGCTCTCAATTACAACGCTCTCGTACAACGCTCTCAAGCAATCGGTCAGTCGTCGTTTTATCTCTTGTTCTTATCTTACATCATGCATACGTCACGTGCATTCAACCTCAATTGTGTTGCCAAACGTATTCGTTTGAGGGAAAAGATATTTCGTTAAGCGTGAAGAATACTGAGAATAAACTCAAGATTTACATAGGGAAAGAAACTAAAAAAGGAAAGTTAATCTAGAATATACGTAACAAACGTCCTATCAGTCTGGCTCCCATTACCACGATAATTCACGTCGGCTTGCCATAAACTACTGTCGCTGTTCAACCTGACTCACGAGATTACACCCCGCAACTGATTAAAATCGCGGCGTGCGCCGAAGCCTTTTCCTGATGGCAGCGCCAGCAAAAAATTTGCATAATGTAAGCCTTTGACTTTTAGTACTTCAGTGTAATTCAAGCATCGAATTATATCAGCTTACATAACAGTCTTGCGCATACACTGGCATGCAAAACTTAAGGACGAGATGGTTTTTCGAATGTAACGACGTGCAGAAGGGCTCCACATCGACTCAAATCATACCATAAGATCCCCAAGATGTAAGAATACGTGACAAGTGAGCAAAACCATCCAAACAAGGAATTCAAAGGATACAAAGGCACTTTATTGAAGAGGTAACTTCGAGCACAACTACAAAAGCACTTTATTGAAGAGGTAACTTCGAGCACAACTGGAAAGAAGACAAAAACGCCCATGTGACAGGCGGCTGACAAGAAAAATCCAGTCTTTAGTAGGGTATATGATTACCCCTGACTGCGTGGAGGATTTACAACGTCTGTCCATGTTGAGGACGAGGTTGTTAAGGAGCTGTTGAGGCATCGCGGCCCATTCCTCTTGTAGCGCCAATCGCAGTTGTGGAGTCATTGCTGGCGGCTAGTGACGTGCTGCCAAGCGTCACCCGCGAAGGTCCCACATGTGTTTGATTGAATTTAGGTCCGGGGACCTTGCGCGCTAATCCATGCGTTGAATATCTTCACTCTCCAACAGCTCTGCGACAGCCACTGTACGATGAGGTGTAGCGTTGTCGTCCATGAAGAGGAATTCAGGACCCACAGTACCTCTAAACAGATGCACGTGAGACAGAAGAACCTCGGTACAATAGCGGACAGCAGTGACTGAACCTCCTTGGAAGATGTGGAGGTCAGTACGGCTACCAAGCATGATACCACCCCAAACGAGAATTCCGCCACCTCCAAACCGGTCCCTTTCGATGATGTTGGAGGTGTGATTGCGTGCTCATTGCTCTCTCCAAATGTGTATACGTCCAGAATCGCTCGTCAGACTAAATCGGCTCTCATCCGTAAACAGAACTCGAACCCATTGCTGATGTGTCCAGTTTTTGTGTTACTGGCACCACAGAAACTGCCGTCTCCGATGAGCATGCGTTAATGGAACACACCGTACTGGTCATCGTGCAAATAGACCACCTTTGTGCAGCCTTCTGGCCATGGTAAAACGCGATAACGTACGTCCAGTTGTCTGTTGCATGTGCCTTGCGATTTCTCCCGCTGTCTGCCGTCTGTCTCTTCTCGCATGTAGGACAATATACCGGTTGTCCGTCGCTGTGGTTGCTCGTGGGCGACCACTGCTAAACTCTCGGACAGCTATTTCTGTCGTTTGAAATGCTCTCCAAGCTCGTGAAACGATGTTGTGAGCGATCCCGAACTCCTCGGCCACACTAGTCACACTTCGACCTTCTTCCAACTTTCCAATGACGTGACCTCGGGTAAAGTCATCCAGATGTCGTCTACTGGATTGCCTGTTGGCCATATCACACGGTAGCAGCAATTCGACGTCGTACAAACCGATGTGCACCGTGCAATAACTCCCCCTACGTCATGCTGCATATATGCGCATGCCATACCTACCGGACCCTAGTCTATCTCCTGAGTGGTCTTTCGTTCGGTCGGTTTTGCCAGGTCGTTCTGCTGTTATGCTTATTTCTCCTCTTCGTCCTTAACTTTTGCACACCAGTGTATATATAGCTTGCTATTTCCGCAAAACATCATGAAAGGTACCAGAGTTCTTCCAGTCCTCCCAGCAGAAGTTGCTCATGCAATCAAGAACATGAAGCGGGGGAAAGCTCCAGGAGAAGATGGAATTACTATAGACATCATACAAGAAGCAAGTGGAGAAATTGAAACAGTACTCGCCCAAATTTTCACTCGATGCCTTAATGAAGGGAAGATTCCTGAGGATTGGAACAATGCTACAATGATCCTGCTACATAAAAAAGGTGACATTGAGGATCTCAGGAACTACAGACCTATCAGCCTCCTATCAGTGGTTTATAAAATCTTCACTAAAGTTCTTTCACACCGCTTGAAGGTAATACTGGACATGGCTCAACCGAGAGAACAAGCTGGATTCAGGAGTGGCTACAGCACAATAGATCATATCCACGTACTGAGAGAACTAATTGAAAGAGCGAGGGAATATGAACTTCCATTGTGCATGGCTTTTATCGATTATGAAAAAGCCTTTGATTCGGTGAAACCATCAGCAGTTACCACGGCTCTGAAATCCTGCGGTATTGAAGATGCATACATTAGTATTATTAATAACATCTATGAAAATGCAAGTGCAAAGATTCGGCTGTTTGAAAATACAACACACATAAAAATTGGAAAGGGAGTGAGACAAGGTGACACCATATCTCCGAAGCTCTTTAATGCCACATTGGAAAATGTCTTTCAATCACTGAACTGGGAAAACAAAGGGATAAAGATTAATGGAGATTATCTAACCCACCTTCGTTTTGCTGATGACGTAGTCATTTTTGCAACTACCCCATCAGAGCTGCAGAGTATGATCCAGGAACTTGCTGACAAGAGTAAAGAAGTGGGATTAAAAATGAACTTTCAGAAGACAAAAGTGATGTTCAATGCTTTTACAAGAAATGAAGATTTATCGATTGATGGAGAAAAACTGGAGATAACAGATACGTATGTTTATCTTGGACAGCAGATATCAAGTGAGGGTCACATTGATGAAGAAATTAATCGGCGTACAAAACTTGCCTGGAGAGCTTTTGGAAGAAACAGCATAATTTTCAAGAGCAATATGCCGTTATGTCTTAAAAGAAAAGTGTTTGATCAATGCATCCTTCCAGTGCTTACGTATGGTGCAGAGACGTGGACCTTAACTAAAAGAGACATACAAAGGCTGCAGACAACTCAAAGAAGCATGGAGAGGTGCATGCTTGGTATAACCAGGAGAGATAAGAAGAGGAACTCGTGGATCCGAAAAATGACGAGAGTGGAAGACATCATGATCAGAGTTAAATCCCTGAAATGGCAATGGGCTGGACATACTGCCAGAAGGACAGACCATAGATGGACAGCCGAAATTTTAGATTGGATTCCAAGGGACAGGAAAAGACCCAGAAAAAGACCACATGGGAGATGGGTGGATGAAATTCGTAAATATGCGGGAGTGACATGGAGGAGACTGGCACAAGACAGACCGTTGTGGAGGAAACTTCTGGAGACCTTCGTCCAGCAGTGGATTGATAATGGTTGACAATGATGATGATGATGATTTCCGCAAATCAATATATCACAGAGAATATCGCGTAAGCCCAATTGAATCAAGATATCACACTGAAGATAGATTAAGAATAGTCAACTCAAGGCAGCACACCGAAGAACGAACATCCGAGCTCTTACATCTCGAGTATAGCTACGTAGGTTGCACGTCAAGGTGCTGTCAGTTGTTTCCAACTTCAAACTCATCAGGAAAGAATCTGTGCTCTTAATTCGAGAAACAGTCTAACGAAAAGAAGCCAAATTTACATAAGAGCACAGGACTCAAAAGCAAGATCAAAATAACGTTATACTTCATACCGTACTTAATTTCAAAGGAAGATAATTTGGAATTCATTAAGTAGCATGTTGTTATCAATGAAATCTGGCAGTGATGTTGAAAGTGAATCTCATGTGCAATTACATTTTTTGAATAAAAACAAATCCGGGAAGTGCTTATTAATGATAGTAAGATAGATGTTACGAGGCAGGTGGATGTCAAATTAACCCTAACAGTAGATATGTCTTAAAATACTTGAAAATTACATTGTCCTGGAACGGGAATCGAACCTGAAAATCGAAGCATATATGATTCTTCATCTTAGCGGCACGCGAGCAGAAAGCGATTCCCCTGAAGAAATAATGGCTTCTTGATAGTGCTATTTAAGTAACCAAGTTAACAGTTAAGTTAAAGTTATTTCATTAAGATTGTAGTTTCACACAGATGAAGTTAATGATAAACCAGTTCAAATTGAACAAACCAGATAACAGCATTTCTTTATGAGTATTACAAGGAAACGATCAGTTTGAACAATCGGATCAATCGTAAAATAGAATAAAAATAGATTTCCTCAGTCGCTGTGCAATAATTATCTTTACATTATTCAAAAGTGATTTTACTTACAAACTTATACAGACAGTTCCCTTACAGATTTTTACGATTTTACCTCAGAAATCTAACTTTAGAGTCACTTTGTTGATACACATTACCATAAGTTTCCTGTGAGAGCCATGCATCGTTCAAATTAAGTGGATCCACATAAGTTTCAAAATATGTTTCTTTTTCTGAATATATTTTTCAGGTAACAGCACTACTGCCTGTGTAAGAGACGGATTCGCGCATCCATCGCCTACTTTTGAAGAGAATTTAAGAAATTCAAACTAATTAAGGGTTGTGCGTGGAATATGCTGAAACTGGTACGCTGGGTTGTGCATGAGTATGCTGAAAATTTACACCAACACCTCTGCACAACATTCTTCAGATGTCCAGGAACAGCAGAATACATACTTAGAGTAAAATTTCATTGGGGATACTTTGCCCTGTGCTATAACATGTAAAAAAGAAGCGATATCTACCGATTCCATACTTTAAGACACCACCCCACTACTTTTAAGACAGTAGCATTCCAACAAAGACCTGTTTGTCACACTTCAGAATTTGGTATAATTGCTTTTTAGGTTAATTGCAACGAAATGGTTTGCAGAATTAATCACTTTCAGATAATTCATTCTGCTCCACCATCAGGTATCTAACTGCAGTCAAAATAATGTCGCTTTTGGCATAGTTATAAATCACTGGGATAGGACGTTGATGATGTCTTAAATTTAAACTTGAAGGTATGTGATGACAGTCAGTACTTTGGACAGTGAATATCAGTGGTAATTGAGAAAAGGGGAAAACTAGGGCTAGTGATGTTAGACATCAATAAAAATGTGATAAATTTAGGAAATGGTTCATTCATACTTGGGATACTATTCACTTAGTCACTTCTTTGGACAAAGTACGGAAAACATGGTCGATAAGAACTCATAGCTCGACCTGTGGAGTAATAGTTGTTTTACTTGATAATTGATTATGGTTCAAACTACGCGCAATACACCAAAATGAACTTCACTGGAAAGCATTGGTCTGACTAACGCATAAACCTGCCACAGTGACTGGCGCTTCACTCTAAAGCACTCTTCTAACTAAAGCATAAACTTGCCACAGTGACTGGCGCTTCACTCGAAAACACTCTTCTAACTAAAGCATAAATATGCCACAGTGACTGGCGCTTCACTCTAAAGCACTCTTCTAACTAAAGCATAAACCTGCCACAGCGGCTGGCTTCACTGTAAAACACGTTTCTGACTAAAGCATAAACCTGCCACAGCGACTGGCTTCACTGTAAAACACGTTTCTGACTAGAGCATAAACCTGCCACAGTAACTGGCTTTAATGTAGAGCACCATCTGATTGCTGGGTAAAGCTTAAAAACCTGCTGAAGGAAATGGCTTTACTGTAAAGTTTGCTGAATTATCTTAGCTGAATTGCTTGAGTTAATTCCCAGATTGCTCATTTAGTAGCTAATAATTCTTAATTGAACACATAAATGTCACTTGATGAATACTCCCAAAAATTCAGTGAAAGCAAGATATGCTTACAGATTTCCGTTTTATTTACACTATATTATCAAAGTATTCGGACACTATAAAATATTTATAAGTTCAAAAAACGGTACGCAGGAAGGTCCGCTCTGAGTGAAGAAGAGCCTATATGATGTTGAGACGTTCTGCCGTGCTGTCAGTCACTTTGAAGTAGATATATCGCGTGCACGTGAACTTTGAAGCAGATATATCGACTGTACGGCAACGTTGAAGCAGATATATCGCGTGCACGTGAATATTCCAGCGTGGGCTGGTCATAGGATGTCATTTGAGTAACGTTTTCATACGGAGCATTGCAGCTGAACTAAACATACTAAAATCAACTGTAAGTAATGTAGTGAAAAGATAGAAGCAGAACGGTGCAACTACAGCACACAATGTTCAGGAAAGCCGTCAAATTGAGAGAACATGACCGATGAACCATAGTAAGAAATGCAAAGAAATCCTTTTCTTCCTCATCCGATTCCATCGTCGCTGAAGTAGGAAATGATTGTAATGGCTGGGTGAGTATCAAAACTATCCACAGAGAGTTCCGCAGTGTGGGTAATTGTGGTATAGCAGGGGCACACAAGCCACACATCACTACCGTGAGTGGTAGCGTCGTTTGGAGTAGTGTGCCTCCTGTCGTTCTTGGACTGTAGGACACTGAAAACCTGCTCTTTGGAGTAATGAATCAGGCTTTTCACTCTTCCAATCTCATGGGCGTGTTTGAATTTGGCAACAGCCGGCAAACGATTTTCGTTGGACTTTGTTCTTCCAACAGTTAAGTTCAGCTGAGTCTCCATGACGGCATGGAGTTGATTTTTGTAGATGGCACTCGGCCAGCTAGTAATTGTAACACAAACCATGAACTATGAAATATACCTTGATGTTCTGGATAATAATACCAACAATGTAGAGGTATCATAGAAATGACCGTTGTCTCTCCCAACACGTTCGAGCTTCCTGCAACGCTGCACGCCGTGTGCAGTACTGGTTTCTCGAAACTGTTCCGGAATTGTCAGGCTGACTTGCTAATAATCCTGATTTGAATCTCATAAAATACATCTGGGATGACCTAGAAGGACAGATACGAAATCGACCACAACCATCGTTTTCACTCTATACACTGGCAGCAGATTTGCAGGACGACTGGCGAGCCATTGCTGTCGCGATCCGCCGAAAATCGGTTGATAGTAAGCCTTGACGTAAAGCCGCCGTCATACAAGCAACGGTTGGACCGACTAACTATTAATCGCGATAATAAAGGCATTTGTCCCAAAACATTGTGGTGTCCGAATACTTTTAATAATATAGTATACACTGAAGTGCCAGAAAAACTGGTACAGACGAGCTTATGCAAAATACATAGCAACGCCACCTATGCGCCTACTCGTTTACGTCCCCCAGTGCGTATATAAAACGATAGACATCCTTGCCAGCTGACAGAGCTGTTTTCGGCATGAGAATGACAAGTAATAACGATTTAGACGATGTTCAACGCTGTGTCATAGTTGGCGCTCGTGAGATGGGCCATAGTATTTCGGACCTAGAAACGAAATTCGGATTTTCAAGAACGACCATTGCAAGGGTGTACTGTGACTGCAATAATTCCGGCAAAACCTCCAACCTACGATAGCATTGTGGCCGTAAAACGACATTGGGTGAACGTGGATATCGTCGGCTGTCAAGAATCGTTTCACGTGATAGGCGTGCAACACTGTCGCAGGTATCATCGGAATCCAATGCTGGAACCTCAACAAGCATCAGCGTCCGGACTGTGCAACGTACTGGGCTTTGGGAGCCGACGCCCAACTCGAGTCCCTTTCATGGGTGCACGACACAGAGCTATGCGCCTCGCTTGGGCACGGCAACACCGCCACTGGACACTTGATGACTAGAAACAAATAGCCTGGTCTGACGAGTCGCATTTCCAAATTTATAGGGCAGATGGAAGGATTCGTGTGAGGCGCAAACCCCATGAAACCATGGATCCCGCCTGTCAACAGGTAACTGTACCGGCTGGTGGGGGTTCCGTAATGGTATGGGGTGTGTTTAGCTGGACTTCACTGGAGCCCCTGGTACGTCTACAAACGTCTGTGACCTTCCAACGCTAAGTGCGCATCCTTTCTGACGACGTACACCCGTTCAGGTCCTGCATTCATGCTGATGGGTTGGGCCTGTTTCAAAAGGACAATGCACCTCCACACACGTTTCGGGACGCCACATTATGATTATAGGAGCACTCATCTGAGTTTGGGGTGTTGCCATTCCCACCCAAGTCCCCAGATCTGAACGTGACAGAACACATTTGAGATGACATGCAACGCGCTATTCGAACACAAGAATCCGAGACCTCGGAATACACCCGTATTGTGGAATGCTCTGCCGGAAGTATGGTGCGCATTGCCTACAGCTAATTTCCAGAAGGTTGTGGAATCCATGGCCCATCGTATTTCTGTAGTCCTGCGCTCCCGTGGGGGACCTACCAAGTATTAGACTGGTGTGCCAGTTTTTTTGGCACTTCAGTGTATATTCGTCAACACCTCGCTTCATCATCCACAAGTCGTTAGTAAGCAATAAAATGCGTGGCATATAACTTCAGTAATAACATACGCGAATGCTCCTTCAGTACAATAATCTTATGTTTTTTTATTTTCTGGTAACCTTGAATACAAGGCCATAAGGCATTCGTGAAAAATTGAATACCATTCATTACATAAGATTTGCTCCTCTAAGATTGCTTAGTAGATTGGTAATATTGCCTCTCGCTGACGGATAACATTGTCTCTTGTCCGTAATTTAGGTATACTGGTTCCAAGGAGCAGCACCTCGCTTAGGAAAGCATAACATAAATGCCTAACGGTGATTCGAACTCAGATCCACCTCGGACGAATGGTGAGAAGCCATTGCTGTAACTACGGCGTTAGCGGGTGAGTCTGAAAACATTGTCTCTCGCACTAGTGACATAACTTCTTATCTTTTGCTTTGAACTACGTAATTGCGCTTTGCCCCGAAGCCAGAGTTGCAAAAGCAAAAATTCGTCGACAGAGGGAAAATGTAGCGTTCAAACTGATTCTTTACGAGGATAAACGAGAGTTTACATAAGACAGGAACTAAGAAAGAAGTTTGAATTAGAGTGTACGTCACGCACTGCTTCATTCTAATGTCCAATGTGTTCGGTATGTAGAATGCGGACTTCATTTATGAAATAAAGGAATAACCGCTGCATGTAAAAACTGATATAAAGTTCATTTGGATCAGACCAAATCTATGTAAGTGATTCACTTCTTGATCGCATATCATAAGTAGTGAAACAAATGTATTAAATCATTTTTTTCTAATGAATTCTGTTTCCAGATATAATTAAAACGCGGAAAATTCGATGAAATCAGTGTATGTAAGAATTTTGTACATAAGAATGTTTCAATGAGCATGTTCAAGCTCCACTCATGTTTAGTAGAAAATATCTGAGAAATTTAACTCAACAGACGACCGTATTTTTCCAGTTTAATAAGCGGTGCAATGTTTTAGACCTTTAACAAGCTGCGCAAAGTTCAAGCTATCTTTCGAAAAAATCTGTAAACTGCGATTAAAAATGCTTCGCTAACTGCGGAGGTTTCTTTTATTAAGAATATTTGAGTGATTGTAATGGTGAGGCTAAGAACTGTAGAGAAAAGAAGCTGTAATAGCCAAGTAACACTTAAGCCGTCCGTCGTCGTTTTTCAGCGAAATTATGTAAGTGACTAACATCACTGATACAAAAAATGACGTACCTTAATAAAAAAGCGGAAAATATATATTCATTTGGAACAATTTTTATTCCCATCCTGAAAACCTTAATATTTTCCGAAGGCAATCATTCTGTTTTCCTGATATATGGCATCGAGCTCTTTCTCCGCTTGTTCCGTATTAAAAAGGATTCACGTTGTTCTAGTTTAATCGCACAATTTCTATGGGATATTATGAGGAATCTATCTGAACAATAGAAGGATGTGGAAGCAGGATAGAGAGATTTATTTCGGAGAATTTTTCATTTCGCCGGAAATCTTAAGCATAACCATTCCAGGAACATTTGACAGGATGAGTAATGTTCAGATAAGGAATGCCCAGATGTTATTCACCCCTTAGCCTAGTTAAGCTTTTCCGGAATTCCAGTTAAGTATAACAATACGGTCTTTGTGAGCATTTTTCAAGGGAGTATTTATGCGTGACATTTCCTCTAAAAAATCTGTTTCCATGAGTGAATATCTTTATTGGGTTATTAAAATGATAGATAGCATCATGTTTAAGGCAGATAAAAATAAGATCTATCCTCTTGTAGGACGAGAGATCTTAAATTTCTTTAAGCAAGGATAAGCTGGCAACGCTTTTTCACGACGTTAAATAAAAAGGGGGAAAATGGAAAAACGAAGAACATTGTAAAGCATATTCTTTTGTTTTTAGTTAGTTTTTTTACGGTATATTTACTTTAACAATATTTCAGCTAAATCACTGGTGCACAAAAATTGTCGAGACGGTGGAATATAATAAGAAAAAAAGGGCAAGAGGATAAAAAATGATGTGAGAAAAAAAGAAAGAAAGAAAACAAGGTCTTTTATCAACAGGAGGAAATTTATTTCGGTGCGGAGAGAAAATTGTGAATCGATGGCAACTTTTTAATGCCTTAAAAATTTGCTTTCCCGCATACTCACCATAAGAATCTATCGATTCTTACATAATGAAGAAGTATTAAGTATCACGCATTCTCGTTTTTTACGTATCTTCGGGAAATCTAGTAACATTCAGTAACACTCGCCAGCCGACATGGCCTTAAGGGCTTTTATTAATAGCATGCATCGTTTTTTGGACGAAGCGACGTCTCGTGGCAAAGTATGTGTGTTACTCTTTAAAGCATTTCATTTTCGAACGAATTGAAGGGGTTCAGTAACCACACGAAAAAAGTAATGTTTGCCTTTCTGACTCGCCAAAATTAATGACTCACTTTTTCGTGTATTCTGCAAAAAGTATGTACAGTACTCTGAAAATATTCGATAATGTTCGGCTTCTTATTCTCACAGAGTTCAATAAACAGTCTTCACTTACTGTCAACGTTCGTTTGCTGCGAAAATATTATTTAGAATCTGCCAAATGAAATTATCAAGTTCCATACACTGAATTTTACTTTTAGTTCTTGCCAATTTCATTTTTAATTCCTTTTCTCATGTATTCTGCAAAATGTATATATAGTACGCTGAAAATATTCGATAGTGTTCTGCATCTTATTGTCACCTAGATCAGTAAATAGGTTCATCACTTACTTCCGACTTTCGCTTACTGAAGAAAGATTAAGAAACTCTCAGATGCAAATGATCACTGCTTTAACCAACCATTCAATAGGTAACATATAAGGATTTTTACGTTTAGTTCTTCCTAATTTCATTTTTATTCACTTTTTCATGTATTCTGAAAAAAATACGTTTAGTACACTGAAAATATTCTTTAGGTTCTTATTGTCACCGAGATCAATAAATAGGGTTTTAAATCACCTCCAACTTTCGCTTACTGAAGAAACATTTAGAATCTGCAAGTGCAAACGATCACTGCTCTAACCAACAATCTAATAGGTGGCATATGCTGATTTTTACTTTTAGTTCTTCCTAATTTCATTTTTATTCACTTTTTCTTGTTTTCTAAAAAGTATGTATAGTACACTGAAAATATCGATAATGTTCGGCAATTTATTGTTACCGAGATCAATAAATAGGTTTTTCACTTACTTCCAACCTTCGCTTATTGAGGAAACATTTAGGAACTTTCAAGTCCAAATGATCACTGCTTTAACAAAAAAACAAAAACAAAAAAACAAAAACAAAAACAAAACAAAAAACAAATAGGCGGCATATGCTTATTTCCACTTTTCGTTCTTCTATTCAGCAAAGCTTCACTCTGCTTCTCCAGAATTCTTCTTATTTTCAGGCATGAAAAAAACGAGCTTTCCTTTATTAATTTTCGAGAAAAAAAACTCTGTATGGGATTATTTCAGTACCTACTCATACGTTTTCTGCTTGAAAACTCAATAAAATCCTTGAAAGTCTTACATATCACAACACTTCAAACATATTGACATCGTTTTTTTTTCGATTTATTTATGCTCCGCTTACAGCACCCATGAACAGCAAGGGAGGAAAACAATATACAGTAAATCCTGTTTGGCATGAAAGCGGCATAAAGCGGAAAACTGATGAAGGTCGAAATATTTTTTTATCTCGGAAAGAAAGATAGAAAATTAAATACTGTTTAACCTAAACAGACGATGTCATTGCTCTGTCCACGCTATTTTATAAACAACGCATAGCAACTGAACAATTGTTGTTCCGACACCGCTGGAATCGAATCCCAGATCTCTCGATAACTAGCCGCGTGCGTTCACTTTACGCTACGGTGCCAACAATTCACCGAGCTATGCGTGGTTTATCAGTCAGCATCTGACTACATAAATCCATATTGATGGGCTCAGCAACTAATGTGTCGCCATCTAGTGGCATTCAACAGAGCAAGCTGCTTAATTACAGCTGATAAATCCAAAAGGCGATAGAAACGGTGAATATATTTGAAATACGTGGTGATAATGTAAATAGGCGATGTCATCGCTCTGTCCACGTTATTTTATAAACAACGCGTAGCAAGTGAAAAATTGTTGTTCTGACCTTGCTGAGATCGAAATCCAGACGCTCAGCAACTGATGGCGACACATCAGTGGCTGAGCCCATCAATATGGATCTATGTAGTCAGATGCTGACTGATAAACCACGCATAGCGCTGTGAATTGTTGGCACCGTAGCGTAAATGAACGCACTCGGCTGGTTATCGATATATCTGGGGTTCGATCCCAGCGGTGTCGGAACAACAATTTTTCAGTTGATATGCGTTGTTTAAAAAATAACGTGGACAGAGCGATGATATGGTCTATTTACATTATCACCACGTATTTGAAATATATTGCTATTTAACCTGTCTAAAACGGAACCTGCCTAACGCCGAAATGGAAATGGAAAGAGAGTAAATAAACCTTGTTGCAACAGAAAGTTGCCAGTTGTTCAGGCACCGTCACGTCAGGAATTTTAATTGAAGGCAAAACATTGCACGAGGAAGTACAATTAGGAATTTACACGGAACAAATTTGTCTGAGGTTGACGATAATATAATTAAACACGGAGAGATTACTTTTGGGTTGCTTACACAAACACACACGCACACACTGTTTGGCGTCTTCTTAAGCACATAGCGCGACCCATGTTTAGTCATATGACCAGCTTTGCTCTCTTTGCTGGATGCAAAGTTCAGTGTGTTCGCAGCTAGCTGTTTCGTATGGATTTCAACGATGCTGTCCAATTTCATTCTCTAACATTTATTTATTGGGATAAACACTGAAAGCTTTTGTTTGATGTCAGTGGCGTTCGTTCGTTTATCTCCTGCCATAGCGTCAAATCAGAAGGACCCCGATTGAGATACAAATGTTGAAACTGTTGAAAAGCACATACACACACACACACAAAACAAAAAAGAGGAAGGTGCGAGCGTCAAGCGTTTGGCAAACAATTTCAATGCCAGAAAAAACAAATTTATGACATTTTAAAACGAAACGACAAGAACAGCCGCGTAAAGATAACAGCTAAATGAAGAGATAATTGCGTCATATTGTATTACTTTACAGAAATCATTGCTGGAGTATTTTAAAAAGTAGAAGTTTGGGATGTTTATTTGTTAAACGTGCGTTCGAATAACAAATCCTCTGAGTAATCACTAATTATGCAGAACTGTTATTAGCATGACAAGATATGAAAAAGTCTACTTTTCGATATCTTTCATGGATGCGTCTGTATGAAAGGGAACTTGCCTAAAATGGAAAATAAGTCCAGGTTACACTGAATTCATAATCGCAAATTTTATCACCATCGGAAGGTCTCTAAAACTTAAACCAAAAACAAAATTATTATAAGAGTCTATCTTCTGTTTATGTATACATTGCTCTGCCAAATGCTTTGGTACACCAAAATATCACAGCTTCACCTCAGCTATGTTCAACAAAAATTGCTTTTTTGGGATAGAAATGGACATTTATCAGAGAATTTCATATGTGCATGCAGTTATCTAGGATGTTGAAGCGAAATTTTGTATCGCCATCCCGGTATAACAGTGATCTAAGCTCTGGATGCTGACCTTTCTTTCGAAAGGGGTCTGTGTTTGAACTCCAGCGAGGCATGGATGTGATGTTTGTCTTATGGGACTGGTGTTCTCCCTTCCCGTCAAGCCATTGGCCCTAAATCAGGGACAGGCGACTGTGTATAGCACATTCAGTTGCTCACGGTGATCGTTAAACCTCTAAACAAACCAACCTTGTAGTGCTAATGATAAACACTAATGGAACGTCTCTATGTAAGAAAACATTCTTACGAAATCAAAATTTGAACATTAAAGTTTACGTTTCAACGAATTCAATCTTCCAGGCAATAAACGTCTCATCCCAAGCAGATCTATGACTCTCCACACAGTGAAAAAGCCTAGATCTAGATTCGTCGCTTCGAAGACCCGTTCCTACTCATATAGTGTACAATTCATTTCTTTCGCTATAATTCTCATTGCAACCGTTGCTTAGTATAATCTCTGGTTATCAAGGATTTATGATTGGCAACTTGCACATGGAATTTCAATATGCGCAGTTGTGTTACTGTGTGTTCCTCTCTCAGAATCCAAAAACAGCAACTTTGCTCATAAAATACCACTCAATTCTACGAGTTCTTGACCTCCTTCGTAATGGCCATTGGACAGATGTTTGTCGAAAGGATGTTGACGAATCCTCATAAGTGAAGGTACTACTCACTCAAGATGTAACAATGGAAACAAATATGAAACTTCGATGGTGATCATCAATTGTTGCAGTAATGTCTATTGGTCAAGTCTTTCGCAGATCGAAGTGATAAACGAATGTAAAACGCCGAATATTACGCTTTGAAATGAATTGAAGAAATAAGTAGAGGATAATAGTGCTGTTTGTGGTTTTGCTACAAATATACACTACCCAAAGAAATTAGGGGAGAATGTGACTTTGTTGACATTATACAAGCTAATCTTGGGGTATATTACCGAAACGTAGAAAACGGAAGTAGAGTGGGATGTAGACAGCCAAATCATACAAATTAGCGAATGTGACGTTAAAATGAAAACAATCACAGATTGCGATAAAAAAGAAGGCTTTCCAAAAGCTCCTTTATTCGTCTGCGTTTATCATAACATTTCGTTTCTTGAAGACGTCTCCGGTCCAAACGATGTTTCAACAGCATGGTTTACCGGAATCACTAGCGTGGAGAGCTATTTGCACGCTGGAAGCAGGTTAGAAACAGAGCGTACTAGTAAGAGCCATTGGAGTGTCACAAAGTGTCATATCCCGACTGTGGACACGATTCCAGGATAAGGGAAGTGTTTGAAGAAGGCATCCTAAGGCCGTTGACGATGAACATCAGCAAGGAATAATCGTGATCTATTGTGTGACGTATATTCTAGATTAGCTTTCCTTTTTTAGTTTCTTTCCCTATGTAAATCTTGAGTTTATTCTCAGTATTCTTCACTCTTAACGTGAGATCTTTTCTCTCAAACGAATACGTTTGGCAACACAATTGAGGTTGAATACACATGACGTATGCCTGATCTTGATAAGAGCAAGAAATAAAAACGACGACTGATCTATGGCTTGAGAGCGTTGTACCGACGACAGGGTTGCTCGAGAGCGTTGTAAGAGAGAGCGTTGGATTGTAAACTGATTATTATTAATAGGAGTGTTGTGATAATGTGTGGTGTGTGGAGTACATTGTGATGTTATCGTTCAGTTATGGAAGTGCTACTATAGCCTGAATAAAGCTATGAATTCCGTAAGTTGACTTCTGTTATTTACATGTTTCGTCTGGCCGTTAAGGTTTCTTTCATTTAGGAACTATTTCTTAATATGTTGATGTGTTAAAACAGCGTAGAAGTAGAAAAGACTTTTACGCTACAATTGTTAATAGGCCATCCGAACAGACTGCAAAATGCTACTCCCGTTCAGCGAGAGCTTATCGTGCCCGCAGAACAAAACTGTCAACACAAACTATCCACCATCGGCTTCACAAAGGAGCCTTCATCCACGAAGACCAATGGAGTGTATCCCTTTAACCGCACGACAGCGCGCTGCAATATCAACTGAGCTGAGGAAAATCGTGGTTGGAAACACGACGAGTGGAGTCAAGTTCTCTTCTCTAAGGAGTCGAGATTCAATCTGGAGTCTGATAGTCGACGAGTTCTTACCTGGATGAAACCCGGCACAAAAAATAACCCAGCCTTTGTGCAGGAAAAATCACATTACAGCGGACGTGGATTGATAGTATAGGCCGGCATGAGTATAAGTGGACGTACGAAGCCGTACGTTGTCCAAAAAGGCAGTCTGACGTCTCAGACTTCTAGAGACGAGATTCTGTGACTTACTGTCATTCCGTGTGATGCAGCCGTCGGTGATTCATTCCCTTTCACAGACGAAAACGATTGACCTCATAGAGCTCGGTTACTGTACATGATGCTTTAAGAAGGGGGAATGGAGCGTATGTGGTGGCCAGCATGCTCCCCTGACTCAAATCCAATTTAACATGCCTGGAACGCACTTGGAAGATGCATTGCAGCTTTTCCGGAACCCCCTTCGACTCTTCGTCAAATGGAGATTGCACTCATTGAAAAGTGGAGAAGATACCTCAAACCCTGCTCAATAACCTCATCAATTCCATGCCACACAGGTGTGCAGTGGTCTTAGCCGTCTAGGAGACCACACACTCTACTAGATTTCAATTAAACCTTCAAAAAGAAATTTTTCTTGTGCAGATATGCATATTGTTGCACAGCATAAACCATCATGTGCATTAAATGATAATATCACATAAAAATTCATTAATGCGATTTTTACCCATATTATAGAATATTCTGTCGTATCTTACATAAAAATGGTATTTTACGTTCAACAACGTTAATCGCATATGTTTGTTCGTACAATATCTCTTGCACTCCTAATACTTTGGAGCAGTGTAGTTCAACCTGGATACCAAATAATTCTTCCTCTTCTAAAAGGATAAACTACAGGCATTTCATTAACATATTGTTCCTTTTAATGTGAAAAGATTGCGTTTATAGATGTAACTAATCATAACGGTGTGGATCTGTATGAAATCCTGCTCCAGCTTCTTCTAAGAATTATGGCTCGGTGATTATTTGTGACGATGGTTGTGCCTTTCATTTCACACGTCACGTTGGTGGTTATCTGTTTTGCTGAGTGCTTTCTCCAAGAACTCCAGTGTTATTCCCATGAGTATGAATCATATACCAGGAACGGTCGGTTTCCAAATATGTGAAAAGTTTCTGAAAATCTGATTTGCTTTTTTTTAAGATTTTGCGTCATCAGACAGAAACTTGGGATTATTCTCCCAACAGTGCTGGACGATGGAAGACTTATTGACTTCACACATCTACAACATACTGGTAGAGGTACCCGGCGTTGCCCATGTTTGACAAAAATTACATGAATCAACTTCTGGACCAGTGGTTTCCGAGAATTCCTGAATAGGACATATTGCATGGAAGCATTTAACTTAAATATGTTCTGGTAATGAAAAGAAAAGTATAAAAATGCACACGAACAAAATCAGTACTTGTGCCAGCACAATTGGCTTAAACCAGCAGTATTTATTAGCTACGAAGGTAGGAAATTTGAATACCTGAAACATCTGTATTTTACTATCGTGTTTTGATCAGAGGAACGAGCTGTTAATTCGAAACGCAAGTAAGTTTTTCCTTGAAGATTATCTACACTGCTGGCTACCCAAAATGCAACACCAAGAAGAACACGAGATGGCAAAGCCATATTTACTGGACACATAACAGCAGATACAAAGATGAAACGCTTACAGGCCAGAGCGACTTGCGGAACACGCAGACATCAATAGTTCGTGTGGCCCCCATGGCTGGCAATAACGGCCGCTACACGCCGCGGCATCGAACGAAAGAGGCTTTGGATAACGGGCTTGGGGTATGTCGGTCCAGGCTGCTTCCATACTTTGCCACAGTTCATCAGGCATAGCCGCGGGTGGTGCTTGCCGGGCCACTCGGTTGCCGATCAGCGACCAGACGTGTTCGATGGGTGACATATCGGGAGAACAGGTGGTCCACGGCAGCAGTGACACCAGGTGGGCTGTGAAGAGTTGTTGCACGATGCGTGCCACGTCCGGGCGCGCATTGTCCTGTTGAAACGTGGCCGCTGGCAGGTCCTGCAGGTAAGGGAGGACTACAGGCTCCAAAACGTCGGAGATGTAGCTGTGGCTGTTGAGTGTACCGGCGATGCGTACCAGAGGGGTGCGGGTGTCATACCCAGTTGCGCCCCAAACCATAACGCCAGGTGACGGACCGGTATGGCGATGCATAGTGCAGGCGTCTTAAAGTCTCTCGCCGTGGTGCCGCCACACGCTGATCCAACCATCGTGGTGTTGCAGGCAGAAGCGGGATTCGTCGGAGAAGACAATGTCGTGCCATTCCGTAGCCCAGGGGCGGCGTCCAACGGCCCACTGCATCCGCACTCGCCGGTGGTGTACCGTCAATGGTAATCGGAGCAATGGGCACCATGCGACAAGTTCCCGCACCTGCAGACGACGTCGAACGGTACGTGCTGACACAGGTTGTTGCGCAACATACCCTAATTCCTGCGCTAACGTTCGTGATGTGGCGGTGCGAGCCGTCAATTCCCGCCGCACAACATGCCTGTCCTCTCGTTCGGTGGTGTGCCGCGGCTGCGACAATCGCTCACGTCGGTCCGTCCGTCCCTCCTGCACCCACCGAATCCATACTCGCCTCACCGTGGCTGGTTGTCGTAATACACGGGCGCCGATGTCTCGGTACGATAAACCTCTGTCGCGATAAGCCACTATTTGTCCTCTGTCGGACTCCGAAACGTGCTGTAATGACTGCCGTATTCTGCGACGAGGCATCAGGAAGCTTCCCACGCACAGGTCCGGCAGCACAACACACTTCCACTACTTACACCCCGCCTTCTGTACACCCTTCTTATAGTGCTTCTCGGTGGCGTGCCGGGCGCACATAATTTGCATATGGCCTGCAATGCTAATCGTTTGCATGTCCTGTCGCGGGCGATGCATGCTGCGAATTTCAGGCCAATCCGATGCTTCCTTCTTGGTGTTGCATTTTGGGTGGCCAGCAGCGTATGTCAACGATGCTGAGTGTTCTTTTATTTGGAACCAAGATGAAGTTTTATTTTTACTTACTGGAGGGTCAGAATGGGACAAATGGAATGCTTGGAATGGAAACATAGTCTTCTGCAGCATACCAGGCATGATTGTAGCTTCCATGACAGTTTACGTGCGTTTCTTGACAGCCAGTGGTGTTCCATTGCAGATTCGTAGTGGATCCAGATACGGTGCACATAAAAGAAAGAGGGGATGGGTGTCGAGATGAGATGGTAGAGCACGATTGGAGGAATAAATGCGTTCAGTTTTGAAAAAAATAAATGAAGAAAATTTACATTTTTCTCATTTTCCATCTCTTGTATTTTACAGGGTGTTTCTCTCGCTACATTACCCGGCATTTTTGTAATAACCAGAAGAGCAAGTGAAGATATCGTAACGAAATTTGAACTGGACTTACCTTAAGCTGTGAAGAAAGTAGATGGCATCCTAACATGTGTTGGAAATGGTCACCATTTGCGTTCAGGCAGAGCTGAACAAAACGCTTGTTATTTTCGAAATTTCGGGGCAGCAAGTCCCCAGGAATTGCCTGTATTTCTTGAATGATGTTGGATTTAAATGCGGCGATGGATCGTCCATTATTGCCGTAAACTCTACCTTTCTGACTCGCCGAAATTAATGACCCAGAGAAAGTAATCGAGCGGCGTGAAATCTGGCGACCACGGATGACTTGTCGCAGCTTTGTAACAAGTTCTTGTGGATAAGCCGGTTTCCTGTGACAGACGTTGTAGGGACTTTTTGGGAGACCACCATAACCATTGCCTCACATTCTGAACCGTTTCTTCTGGCATTTGTCGTCGACCTCCTTCATGCGCGTCACACAAACTTCCCGTTGTTTTCAATTTTCGTGACATGGCCAAAATGCAGGGCTTTGATGGTGGTTTCCGACCTTCAAACCTCTTAACGAATTCTTTTTGTCACTATTTCAAAGATTTAGTCTGCCACTACGTCCACACAATATACACTCGCTCTTCCAGGGTATACCGGCTCATTTCAACGCTTTCTGTTCTCCAACAACACACACAGAACCGTACTGTTCCACGAGTGGCAAAACAACGACTGCACTGTGTCGGCAGACTCGGCAAACTGACAGACGCCCGCTCGTCCGGCAGGTGATGAGGAGTCACGATACACTAGCGCCGCCACTTTTCTCTGACCACGCCCACGATGCCGGCGCAACTACACGTCGCTTCCGTTTGCTTTCTCACAGCCTAAGGTAAGTCCAGTTCAAAATTCGTTACGATATCTACATTGCTCTTACAGTTATTGCAAAAATTCCAGGTAAAGTAGCGAGTAAAACATCCTGTACTTGCATTTCGTTCAAATATAGTTCGTCTCTAAAAGGGTCGCAGTACTATAATTTTTAAGTAGTAAACTATTTCTAGAGCGTAGTAGCACACTTAGAGATGCGCGCTAAACTTATGGCCACTAAGTTATTCCCTTATATCAAACATTTGTTCACTATGTTATATGTTCTAATGTCTGAGAGAGATGCGGAGAAAAAAGTAGACATTTTGCCGTGATGTAGCCTACTCACTTTGCCGCCGAAAGCACAGATCAAAATCCTCACACATTAGTTTGATTACGTATAAAAATAACAAAATCATATCGAATATGTTTAAATGGGTGCATTATTGTAAATTCTGTGAGGACAAGGTTATGATCAATTTCCATGTGCCAAAAATTTGGTAAGTTTCAGAACCAACAATTTCTTAGCGACACTTAAGTGACTTCTTAAATTACATAAAATTTACAGAAAAAATAATATTCCATGTAAAATAACTGATGAAAAGTTACGCCAGCTGGAGTTGACACCATACAGCATACTTTTTGACAATAAATATATCTTCCATAGTACCACAATGGTAAAAAAACTACTCGTAATGTCTCACTGGGCGTGACAATAAACTCACGTCAGAGTAGTTTGCTCAAACAAGTTCACGTTTGCGACGTCATCCTTATCCAATCAGAGAGAAATTCTTCTACACTGGCGAGCAAAAATTAAGAACGAGACGGTTTTTCGAATGTAACGTCGTGCAGAAGTGCTCCACATTGACTCAAATCATACCATAAGATCCCCAAGATGTAAGAATATGGGACAAGTGAGCAAAACCGTCCAAACAAGGAATCCAAAGGATACAAAGGCCCTTTATTAAAAAAGTATCTTCCAGCACAACTGGCCAGAAGACAGAAACGTCGATGCGACAGGCGGCTGCCAAAAAAAAAAATCCAGTCTTTAGTAGGGGGTATGATCCCCCTGACAGCGCTGCAAGATTTTAAACGTCTGTCAATGCTGAGGACGAGGTTGTCAAGGAGCTGTTGAGGCACAAGCGCCAATCGCAGCTGCGGAATCGTTGCTGGAGGCTGGTGACGTGCTGCCAAGCGTCACCCGAGAAGGTTCCACACGTGTTCGATTGGATTTAGGTCCGGGGACCTTGCGGGCCAATCAATGCGTTGAATATATTCACTCTCCAACAGCTTTGTGACAGCCACTGTACGATGAGATGTAGCGTTGTCGTCCGTGAAGAGGAACTCAGGACCCACAGCACCTCTAAACAGACGCACGTGAGGCAGGAGAACCTCGGTACAATAGCGGACACCAGTGACTGAACCTCCTTGGAAGATGTGAAGGTCAGTACGGCTACCAAGCATGATACAGCCCCAAACGATAATTCTGCCACCTCCAAGCCGGTCCCTTTCGATGATGTTGGAGGTGTGATTGCGTGTTCCCTTCTCTCTCCAGACGTGTATACGTCCAGAATCGCTCGTCAGACTAAATCGGCTCTCATCCGTAAAGAGAACTCGATCCCATTGCTGATATGCCCAGTTCTTGTGTTCCTGGCACCACAGAAACCGCCGTCTCCGATGAGCAGGCGTTAATGGCACACACCGTACTGGTCATCGTGCAAATAGACCACCTTTGAGCAGCCTCTTAGCCACGGTAAAACGCGATAACGGACGTCCAGTTGTCTGTTGCATGTGCCTTGCGATTTCTCCCGCTGTCTGCCGTCTGTCTCTTCTCGCCTGAAGATCAATATACGGGTCGTTCGCCGCTTTGGTTGCTCGTGGACGACCACTGCTAAACTCTCGGACAGCTGCTCCTGTCGTTTGACATGCTCTCCAAGCTCGTGAAACGATGCTGTGAGCGATACCGAACTCCTGGGCCGCACTAGTAACACTTCGACCTTCTTCCAACTTCCCAATGACGCGACCTGGGGTAAAGTCATCCAGGTGTCGTCTACGGAATTGCCTGTTGGCCATATCACACGGTGGCAGAAACTCGACGTCGTTCAAACCGATGTGCATCGTGCAATAGCTTTCACCGAATTGTTGAGCGTACACCGCCTGTGTGCTTTATACCCTTCCGACATTCCCTCCCCGTACGTCCTGCTGCATAGATGCGCATGCCGTACCGTACCGGACCCTAGTCTATCTCCTGAGTGGTCTTTTTGTCCGTTCTGCCTGATCTTTCCGCTGTAATGCTAATTTCTCCTCTTCGTGCTTAATTTTTGCACACCAGTGTATTTTGAGCACTGTAGAACGATCAAATATTGTTGGCTTTCTTGAAAGTGTCATGAAATATTTTTGTTCGATAGTATAAAGATTTTTTTATTGCATAGCAATAAAATATTGTTGCGTGCATGGTACAAAACTTCACAAAACACGATTTCAGCAACATATTCTTTAACAATGGTGGAATGCTTAAAGAACTAAACTAATATTTTGAAGCTCAGAAATCGGAATTTCGAAAATCCGGCTACGAGGTACGTCATCCCATTAGGCCATCTCTTTGTGTTCCAAATTCTTAGGAAATGGCGCAGTGTGCTAAGCAATGGCATATGCCCATTCGCCCGAGATGGGTCTGGGTTCGAATTTTGGCTAGGCATGGATGTTGCGCTTGCCTTACGACAAAGGCTCTCTCCTTTCTCTGGAACCAGTGGCCCTATATTAATGACGAGCGATTGCTTATACACTACTGAGTTGCTCACAGTAGTCCTTAAACCTCCATTAAATATTTCTAGTCCTTGTGTTCAGTAGTTTCTTCTGTAAGCGACCAACAGGCAGACAATTTTATTAACATGTTTCGTTAAGAATGCAAACTAATTATTGACAAAAATCATGGGTTACGAATTGCAATCCATCTAAAAATATCCGATAAGGGGGATATACTTCAAGCGTAAGAGCGAAACAGTCGCATTATATTGAAATATTCGGAAGCCGAGGTGATGAAATGATAGAGAAGTCATAGAGATTCTGGGTATGACGTTCAGAAAGCCTAGAGAAGATAACGATACGTGGCAGTGAAAAATATGTGAAAAAAGAAGCAATGGTGAAGGGAAAAACTGAGCGGCTGTGGACTACAAGGTAGGATGAGCAGGAATGGATTGTCTAAATACACCTACTTGAACAGGCAGAAGCGGAGAAGCAGGGGCTGCGGAAAAAATACAGGAATCGAAGCTAATAAGAACTGTAAACAAGATAGGAACAAAAGAAGAAATTCAGATTTAAACCAAAGCAAAAAATAATAATAAAGCAGAAGACATCATGCATGTTTTTCATATGAAAATAAGATGGTGAAGTGTTAATCAAATACCAGAGTGAAATAATCAGACCCAAAGAAAAAGTTTGAAAAACTTCAGTAATAGGAAGAGAAACATTATGATTTACACTATTTTCTGAAATCAGATTCAAGTACTTTGAATAGCTTTTAGTTAACTCTTCTCCATGCAATATTTCCTCAGATTTTAAAATTACATCGTCCTGAGGAGGAAATTGAATCTAGATCTCCCGTTTTCTAATAACACACATTAACTGCCATCCTGCACGATATTAAACTTGAAGCAATAAACATCATATTAAGTTAAAAGTTTAATCCACTAAAAAAACTAAGTTAAAAAATACACGAGATTTTTCGGGCCTGCTACAGGACCCATCAACAGATCAGAACTACGAGACGATAAGATTGATAGTGGATCTTAAGTATTAGGTCAATGTCAGTCCGTGACGTATGAGAAGGGAGAGGGGGGGATAAGACACATGCTCACCATCGTCTCTCTGTGACGTATGCGAAAACGTTCCTAGTAAAGTTGTAAAAGACATTATTGAATGATGTTATCGTTATTCAATTCCTCGATCAATCTTTGAAAGAATTAGTTTCGAAGGTTGAGGAAGGCTATATGGATCCGTGTCATTACAACATGTGTTGGCATATTTATGAATAAACATGCTTTCCATAAATAATAAACTTGATTTCAAGTGTGGGGTAGCCAGTATAAAGGTCTCACTCCAAACAAGAAAATGCCTGCCCCTGTTAACCAAGCTTGATAAAGCGGTAGATGTAGAACCAGATTCTACATTGTATGTGTGTTCAGAAATTCAGATTTTAAGGGTACGATTTGCGGAACCTATATAGGATGGATTGACGCCATCTGGATCCAAGAATCTCATGGGAATAGTGTATATCCGATGTTTATCATCATCCACAATGGAGTAACGATCTCTTTTGATGATAGACATAATATTATTGATCTTGATTCTATATACACCATTTCTTCGACCAATACATTTTAGATGTGTAGCATTACCGTAACGTAATTAATGAAGCTCACAAATTGGGGATTGTTATTCTCTCTAGTTAATGTAGAAGTCCACCTCCTTATTTTCTAAATGATGCGGTCGATTTGAGTATCCATAATTCAAAGCGATTTCCTTTACTTTCCGAATTTTAGTATTACGTGGTCTAATGCTTGAGGAATGAGTAAAGACGCGGAGAATCAAGACTTACAACGAAGAGAGTTTATAATTTATAGGATGTGCAGAAGAGGAGGGAATTAAAGTTGTAAAAGAGAAAGCTTTCCGGTATACAGAGAAACTGAGGGAGTTAAAACCAGTATGTATCAAAAAATCTAAAAAAGGTAAGGCTGGATTTTTCATTTTTCTCTAGCACATTTGTAAACCTAAGCGATGGATAGCGAGTAGACATGTAATCTGCAAAACGAGTCAATTTGTCACGGGTAGATGGCCCAAAAAATAAGAATCTCGTTGGCTTAAAGAATGTATAAAAGTGGCTTCATTGGGTATTCAGTTTTTTGTTCAAGCCTGTGACTGTTACATCAGTTAAGACAAGAAAGTTCTAAGTAACTAAAGCTAAGCACAGGAATCTGGACAACTTCAGGTGTGCGCTAATGAAGCAATTTAAAGCGTCTTTTCAACGTTGACAACTCTTTCAAATCCAGGAACAGATATAGGTGCATTAGATATATTCACAGAAATTAAGGAAGATATTATCCTTATAAATACATGGAAAATTCACATGTGACATACAGGGTGTATCAAAAACGACTGAACAAGCTTTTATCTCTTCAACGGTTGATCACAGATACATACTTTCAATTAGAAAAATACTTAAAATGACGTAAAGACTTGCGACATCTCATGAGGCATATTTCTCAATAGAGTTCTCATTATCTCCAAACTCTTTGCACATTCTTTACATGTGAGTTGTGTGAGTAGTTTAGTTGCACTTCGATGTATATACTATAGAAATATAGTTATCTAAATCCTGCAGTAAAAATACCAAAATTCAGGAGGTTCCTGGAATCACCGTTTAACTCAAAAGACTAATAGTCCCATTATTGATAACTTTGCACTAAAAATATTTATTACAATTTGGTATACAAGTTTTCAAATATTCGTTGAATTTTAGTAAATGTATATAATTAAAATCTGAAAAAAAAACCCGTCAAGAAATGATAAAATACTAATTTTAAACATTGAACCATAACTCTATTAAAATCCTCTCACTTCCGTATGATCTTCGGAATCAGCAATGCATTTCGATGCATAACTTAGTATCATTTTCAAGTTGTTATGCTGAGGCTCTTAAAACGACTATAGTATACACTGAAGTGCCAGAAAAACTGGTACAGACGAGCTTATGCAAAATACATAGCATTGTCCCCTATGCGCGTACTCTGTTGCGTCCTCCAGTGCGTATATAAAGCGATAGATATGCTTTCCAGCTGTCAGAGCTGTTTTTGCATGAGAATGACTAGTAATAACGACTTAAGCGATTTTCGACAGGGTGTCATAGTTGGCGCTCGTGAGATGGGCCATGGTATTTCGGAGGTAGAAACGAAGTTCAGATTTTTACGGACGACTATTGCAAGGGTGTACTGTGACTACAAGAATTCAGGCAAAACCTCCAACCTACGATACCAGTGTAGCCATAAAAAGACATTGGGTGAACGTGACCATCGTCGGCTGTCATGAATCGTTTCACGCGATAGGCGTGCAACACTCTCGCAGGTATCATCGGAATTCAATACTGGAGCATCAACAAGCATCAGCGTCCAGACTGTGCAACGTACCCTGCACGATATGGGCTTTGGGAGCCGACGCCCAACTTGAGTCATCTTCACGGGGGCACGACATATAGCTATGCGCCTCGCTTGGGCACGCCACTGGACACTTGATCACTGGAAACAAGTAGCCTGGTCTGACGAGTCGCATTTCCAACTGTATCGGGCAGATGGAAGGATTTGTGTGTGGCGCAAACCCCATGAAACCCGCCTGTCAACAGGGAACTGTACCGGCTAATGGGGAGTCCGTAATGATATGGGGTGTGTTTAGCTGGACTTCACTGGAACCCCTGGTACGTCTACAAACGTCTGTGACCCGCCAACGCTACGTGCGCATCCTTTCTGACGAGGTACACCCGTTCAGGTCCTGCATTCATGCTGATGGGTTGGGCCTCTTCCAATAGGACAATGCACCTCCACACAAGTGTCCGGACGCCACATTATGGTTAGAGGAGCATTAATCTGAGTTTGGGTTGTTGCCATTCCCACCCAAATCCCCAGATCTGAGCGTGATAGCACACATTTTGGATGACATGCAACGCGCTATCGAACAAAGGAATCCGAGACCTCGGAATACACCCGAATTGTAGAACGCTCTGCAGGAAGTATGGTGTGCATTACCTGCAGTATATTTACAGAAGCTAGTGGAGTCCATGCCCCATCGTATTTCTGCAGTCCTGTGCTCCCGTGGTTGACCTACCAAGTATTAGACTGGTATACCAGTTTTTCTGGCACTTCATGGTATATATACTGTATATATGGGAACTACCAGTCATTGGTTGTAACACTTGAAAACTTCTATACCAAATTGTAATAAATATTTTTAGTGAAACGTTATCAATAATGGAACTACTAGTCTTTTGAGTTAAAGGGTGATTCCTGGAACCCCTTGATTTGTGGTATTTTTACTGCAGAATCGAGATAACTACATTTCTATAGTACATACATCGAAGTGAAACAAAACTACTCACGCCACTCACATTTAAAGAATATGCACAGAGTTTGGAAATATTGAGAACTATATTGAGAAATATACCTCAGAAATATACCAATATACCGCACATTAATATATACCATATTCATATGGTTATTTTAGACTTACGACATGGCAGATGTACCTCTGTGGGTGGCATTTGCATAAAAATGGAAAAAAAATTATAAAGCATTTGCAGAAAAAGGAAAAGCTTCATTAAAAAAAGTTGAGCTAAGTCCTAATCTGTCTATAGATCAAACCCCGTGTTTTACATGCGAAACTCGCGGATATATTCGCAATGAAAATTACAAAAACTGTAGCGTGTGTGGTCCGTTTACGGGCGAACGGTAGTTTGTTTCGCAGTATCGCTTTGTGGTACTCAAAGCGAGTATGGGAAGAGCTCTCCGCGCGTCCAGGAAATTATGGCTCCAGACAATACATTTTTTACAACACTTATCGCGAATATATCCACGAATTTTACAAACAGAATGACGGGGTTTGTTTTGTTCGACTAATTAGGACATTTTGCATCTTTTTTTAATTGAACATTTTTTTCCTCCGAAGGCTGTATGAAAATATTTTTCTTTTCATTTTTATGCAAATGCCACCCACAAGAGTGCAACTGCTTTGTCGTAAGCCTTTACGTCACTTTGAGCATTTTTCTAATTGAAGGTATATATCTGTGATCAACCGCTGAAGGAATAAAAGCTTGTATCAATGTTTTTTGGGGCAGCTGATATATTTTCATATAACTTTATTTTTTAGTTGCTGTATCTATGTAAATTTTTGTTCGTTCTCCTTACGCATTTTCAAAACTTAACGCCACGTTTTGTATCTCACTAAATGTTTTTTGACAACCTGAATTGCCGTCAGGAGAAGAATGCCGCATATAGTTCTATAGAGATAAGAGCGATGTACAATGTAGTGGATTCTGCTCTCCTTAGATACTCGGAGCTCTCGCTAGAAATCAGCTGGAGCTTTTTTTGTAATTCATTTAAAAAGATATTTGTCATACAAGCGTATAAAAGCTTGATGTTTAAAATTTGATGTTACTGTTTAGTTCTTTCGCTTTGATTATCACGCTTGTTTTATCATCGAAGACTTTAATTTGTTTTCAAGCGAAACGAGATTCAGTGAAAACAATTTCACATGTACTTACATTATGTTATTTATACTTCTGACATGATATTGTTGAGCTATTGAAGTGTCTTAGATACATACTTGAGATGGGATAAAATGTTTAATTTGTAAGTGCACTTGTTTTCCTGAATTTCTGGACCATACTGGAAGCGATATTTCTGTGTTTATTTATGGACATTTGCAAATACTAAATTATTTAAAACTATCCGGAGTATCAAGTAAACGCTTTAAAGCAGTGTTTCAGATTCACGTCATTTAATGTTCTAGGGAAACTGACTTTTCACTCATAATTACACATAATTAACTAAGCATGTTACTCACAGAAATCTTATTTCCAATAATCAGAATGTGGCAATGAGTTACTTTCATTTCACTGTTCTCCATGTAACGCTTTCGCAGAAAACTACAACATCATGCCGCACTGGAGAGGAAATTTTACTGAGAAGGTGTTAGATGGATAAAAGTGGACCAAACATTTATTCCATACCGATATCTATTTGCTGAAAATAATATAAAAACAACCCTATGGATTTATGACGAATATTTTCCCCATACATTTGTGAAACTAATTCGAAAAAGAAAATACAAAATAAAAGAAAAAGAGTGCATTGGAGCAGGAAATATAAAAACGAAAAAAAAAAAAAAGTATTAAAGCCATGAAAAATGGAAAGAACATGGAAGTATGGAATGCTTCCGGTTCAAAAAGTATTGAACAGTTTTGATACTGAATACTACACTGCCGGACAATTGCTAAGGACGGATGACAATAGCAACGATAGCAACCATAAAATGGAAGGCAGGAAAATGTGGAAATTAGCATAAGTGCGGGATACAGTAAGACGTGTTGTGCGTATGCAAATTTTGGATTGCCGAACTTGTTCGTGACGTCATTGCGCTGATAAGAGATATAAAGGATTTGACGCGTATTGACCGTTGTTGTTCAAACGCAAAGTTGAAAGGGAAAGAATCAATTGACGAACTTGCAATTTTCAGTATGTCTTCCCGACATCACCTAGATGATTTTACGTGTGGCCGTATTATTGGCAAGATTGAAGAAGGGCGAAAAATAACAGATGTTGCCAGGGAGTTCGACATCAGCCACAGTGTTGTTTAAAAGCTTTGGAAATCATTTCAAACAAATGGAGAGTGTAGCAAACGTCACGGGGAGGTCGTGTTCGCAGTACGACACCTGCAGAAGATCGGTACATAGTGCTATCAACAAAAAGACACCGGCGCAGCACAGCTAGTGAGGTAGCAAATCAGTTTATGGCTGCTACTGGCAAGCGGATCTCCCGAAAAACTGTCGCCAGACGTTTGCATGAAGGAGGACTATACGCCCGCCGTCCTGACTTTGTGCATCTCATTGTCCAGACGTCACCGTACCGCCCGTTTGCAATGGTGCCATCAACATCGCAATTAGACTGATAACGACTGGTCTGCTGTCCTCTTCTCAGAAGAGTGTAGATACAGTCTATCATCTGATTGTCGACGACAACTGATCTGGCGTGATAGTGGTACTGCATATTGTCCAGCAAACATACAGGAAAGGGACCGATATCCGACATGTAGTGTCATGGTTTGGGCTGGCATTATGATCAATGGCCGTACGTCCCTCTATGGGCTTCCAACTGAGACTATGACTGGCGAACGATACATTAATGATGTTCTGCTACCTCATGTTCGCATGTTCCGTGGTGCTGTCGGTGATAGATTCATTTTCATGGACGACAACGCAACATGTCATCGAACAGTCGCTGTCCAGGAGTGTCTTGAGAGCGAGGATATTCAACGCCTCGTACGGCCAGCCCGTTCTCCAGATCTGAATCCCATTGAAAATGTGTGGGATGCTTTGGGAGGAGTCTTGCTGGTCGCCAATGCCCTCCAATAAACAAGGACACCCTCATCCGTGCACTGACAGAGGAATGGGATAAAGTACCCCAACAGCTGCTTGATAATGTTGTGCAAAGCATGACACGACGTGTGGAATCTTGCATCGCCCTCCATGGTGGCCATAACCCGTATTGACATCTTACGCCGGAACGCCTGCGGACGGTAATTGTATTTTTTTCACGTTTACGTATTCTGCACAAAATGGCCTGTTTGTCCCTTGAACACGTTCCAAAGCCTTCTGGATTTCAGAGCACAATAAATTGTCTTTCTTGTAATGTCCTGCCATTCTGATATTATTTTATTTCACTTGGCATCCAACCACACTTACTTTTTTATGCGCTATATAGCCGTTTATGATCCGTCCTTAGCAATTGTCCAGCAGTGTAGTATAATACAGCTGAGCGGGAAGTATGCCAGAATAATTGCAAGTTCTAAGAAACTGAAGCTTTCCATACTTTCATGCTCTTTCCATTTTTCATGGCTTATTATATTTTTTTCGTTTTAGATTCCCCATTCTGATGCACTGTTTTCCTTTTGGTTTGCTGAGCAAGAAGTATGGTTGAATAATTGCAAGTGCTACATTTCACAATGAAAGCACCAAAAGAATATTGGATAAGAGAATAAGATGAGAGATAAGTGCACCGACAAACAGTTCAGAAATACGCCTTGGGGATATGTCATATATCATATACACTAAGTGGACAAGCTAATCCATGCACACCAATAATACTCGATCGAGTCACATTATTGTGACTTCCAGTTAATATCCAGAGTAACCGCCGTGTGCCACGCAGACAGTAGCTAGACGGGCTGGGAGTGACTCAATAAGGTTCTGGAAGGTGTCCGCAGGTATGTGGAGTCATGATGACTGCAGTGCATCTGACAGCTGCTATAGGGTTCGTCGAGGAGGTTCCATAGATCAAACAACACGATCGAGGAGGTCGCACTCACTTGGGTTTAAGTATGGGGAATTAGGGGGTCAGGGACGTACCTTGAATTCTTCATCGTGCTCTTCCAACCAGTCTCGGACATATCTAGCTGCGTGACACGTTGCATTGTCGTGCTGGACGATTCCATCTGCCACAGGGAAGTCAATCAGAATATATGAGTATACGTGGTCAGCAAGGATGCATCCATAACGAATTCGGTCCATAATGCCTTCTGCAGGTATGAGAGCAGCCAGAGAATGCCACGAAAACATTTCCCACACCATAACGCTGCTCCCAAGACCTTGTGTTCTTCCAGCAATGGATGAAGAGTGTTAGTTCTCCGATGTTCCTTGCCTTATACACCAATTTCCATCCGTTCGATGAAACAGAAAACGTAACTCATCGGAGAAGGCAATTCTTTGCCAATCAGCGGAGGCCCAATTCCAGACACTGCCGTGCAAATGTAAGCCTTTTCTGCCGATGCACCTTTTTTAGCATAGGTGCAGTGATCATCCGTCTGCATCGGAGCCCCATACGCAGCAGGGTTCACTGAACTGTTGTCTTAGACACACTTCCGGTATTCCCCTGGTTCATTCGGCCATTGTGTTGCTCCACTGTAGCGTGTCGATCGGCCCTCACGCACCTTTGAAGCCGACGTTCACCTCTCATATCAAATGCACGTGGCGCTCCGCTGTTTTCACATCGCTTATTCGCAAAGGTGCAATTTCTCCAATCACGATGCACTTTAACCACAGCAGCACGAGAACAGTTCACAGACTGTGCTGTTTTAGAAATACTGCCACCTTTGTCCCGAAAGCCTGTAATCATCCCTTTTTGCAAATGTGATAAATCGCTCCTTTTATCCATGAGTCCAACGAGTGATATGTTTTCATATTGCCTACAGCACAACTTATATACCCTTGAAGCCAGCTCACGACACGTGCCTTCTTTCATTGGCTCCGCGCTGTTGACGTCAAAAGTAGGAGGTGGTCACAATAATGGGACTTGACTGTGTAATATGAGCATAAGTATTGATTCCAGTCACGTCGGAGCTGAAACCGGTAAATCCCGTAAGTACAGCAGTTCGTTTATTAATTGGAAGCCAGTCACGGAATAGTAATCATGGTTAAAGGCTGCAACGTACCACAGAGGTAAAGCACCTGTCAAAACAAAAAATCCACCGTGTACATTCTGTCCCTGTAGCTTAGTTGGGAGAGCAACTTACTCCGGAGTGAGGGGGCGCGACTTCGATCTTCGTGACGGATTAATTTGTGTTTTCACAAGGCAGAGATGGAAGTGAGTTTGAATATGGATAGCTAGTTTCTGCGAAGAAGGTGGCCTGTTCAATCACGACAATAGGTGAATTATTATGATTTCCACGTCAGACAGCACGTGTATATCAGGACTACGCGAAATTTGTGTTTTCATATTGTCCAACCAACGGAAGAAATGAGGCTGTGAACGTCTTGCAATTGACACTTGATGTGATCGCAGACTTCTCCGCACCATTTCAAGGAATCGCGCGGTTACAGAGGAGCAGATTACTTCGGAATTCAATAAAGGCGTGTCTACAAGCGTATGTACAAAAAGTATCCGTCGTACAATGGAAAGACAAGCTATGACGCTCGGCGACCACGTCCTGTCCTCTTCTTGACTGTATGGTTCCGACAGATTAGGCCCTAGTTTGCAAAACCTATTGCAAAAACCTATTGCAAGTGCGGAGGAATGGAGGCCCATCGTTTGCTGTGACGAATCATGGTTTCTATTCTATCATGCTGATTGGACGGTGCTTGTGTGGCAGAAACAACATGAACAAATGGACCCGGTTTGCCAAGTGGAGTTCAATCAGGCAGATGGAGGCGATGCAACATTTTTAGGTTCGTTTACCTGATGTTCCTAAAGCTACTCGTACACGCCGAGACCTCAGTCACATGCACAAGATGTGTGCAGTTCCACGCCGACCATCTATATCTGTCCCTAACGGTGATGTTTTCGCACCGTAAGGCCTTTCAAAACGACAATGACACACCGCATACTTCCCGAGTGGCTACCAATTAGCTTCAGGAGTAGTCAAGGGAATTTTCCACATTGAAACGCACCCTCTATCGTCGGATTTCAACTCCAAGTACAATTTGTGTAACGATTTGGAAAGATCTGTTCGATCTTACCAACCGCTACTGTTAACTGTGCATACTCTTCTGCAAGCGATCCTTTCTTCATGGGCTGCAATACCACATCCGTATTTCAACACTTTATTGAGTCTTTACTAAGACTGCTGTTCTGTGGGTAATATGAAAATCAACACGTTATCAGGTAAGTGAATATCATGATTAGTCCACCCAAGTCCATCGGAAACACAGAAAACAACACGTATCATTGCATAGGGTATTTTCAGCTTTAGGAAGGCATACGATAAAGTAATCTGACTGGAATTATGGAACTTCCCGAGAAAGTAAATGGTGCGAGATAAAAACCCTGCTCGACGTAAAAAAATACACACCAGGAGGTATTCATCAGAGGGTCATACGATGTGCTGTATATCTGTCACGAATTGGGTTATGTAAGTGATTGCAAAAGCGTACTAATCACGTGGCAGATGAAGGAATCAAGTGTTTTTCATATTGGTGCTATCTACGCTTCGTAAGCGTCTTAATCCTTTGCAGACAGCTGTTTAGAATGCCATTTCAATGTAACGATTGCGTACGTATGTGAGAGTGGCACGTGTCATATTGCTATCAGGTGTTACTAATAATTTGCTACTTCAATTTACTTGTAGCTCGTCACCTAATCGTCGACTCCCTTTTACTCTGAGAACATACCTCTTTTACTTGCCTTTGGTGTAGCTGGAAGTTGTAGCCAAAACTCACGTAAAAACTTTCAAGTTCCGATGTGCTGTTCAGAAGGAAAATTTAACCAAGAACTAACATTAGTTATATAGGATAAAGAAACCAGAAAGTAAAGTTTAATAGGGATTGTACATCACGCACAACATATAACTGAAGTTATATTACAATAATGCCTAGAGATTCCACTGAATTTACTTCCAGCGAGTTTAGGAACTGAGTGAGTTAGTTTGTCTCAATAAACGTAAATGATTTAGCGGGACGAAATCAAGGAAATAAAGTAGGTCCAGCCACAACACATGCAAACAACGGTGAATATTATGTGTTACATTGGCGAAAACTCACGAAAAAAAGAGATATGTAGCTGAAAAAAGAAAAACAGTAATGGTGCCATATTCAAATTTCGGAGCAGGAATAAACAGTAGCAGTATACTAATATTAGGATAGCATCGACAATATATGCTTAAGCGCAATTCATTTTCATCACTTGAATTTTTTTGCAGTTATGCTTCCTTTTCACACAAAAATATGAAATTAATATTTGATTTTAAAAATTGTTTTCAGTATCTAAATATTTCTTGCTCATGTATCCAAAAGAAGAAAGCAAGGCTGCGTCGAAAATGTGGACTGTTATCGGCTTTGGGCAATCCAAGTTTCAGGCGGGTATGACGAGTTCAAGGAGGATTCCAAATACCTGAAGAGAAATCGGAGATCAATTCATTCTTGTTTACCACTCGTGGATCGATATCTTTCGATTCGATTACTGAAAACTCCAAAAGAGGAGACGAGCATTGGCACAAAGAGATTATTCTCCTCATAGCAACGAAATCATCCCAGGTCTATTGATTTGAAAGAAAAATTAAAACTTCAAACAAGCCTTGATTCTATTCGCTTTTCTTTTGTTCTAAGGTCTCTGTTTTTTGAATGTGCCTATGAATAAAACAACAACAAGAGTTCATGTCTTCATCTTTTTCTTCCTAAAGTACCTCCAGGCAATTTCGCTCTTCGTCTGTTTCTCGTGATTGCTTCTCCCTCGTGAATCAAAAAAGGCCTCCTTTTAGCTTTCGTGACCTGAAATGATTTTGTTGTGTGCCACGGAAAATGTGTACTTTAAGAAAATTCTTTCTCTTTTATACTTTTTTTCTATTTCTTTCTGTTTCTTTTATTAGGAGATTGTTCGGCGAAATACTGGAACGTTTAAAAACACAGTAATGGAATCAACTTTTCTTTGTCGAAGTCTTCATCACAAACGCATCGCAAAGTATTAATCAGAAATGAAGTTTTAATAAATCAGCCGCCCCTTCGCTCTCTTGCACTTTAAGAACGAAAACAACCGTATTGGATTAACTTTCTCAGATTTTCCTAAAGCCACAAGAAGGGAATGCACTTCCATTGAATATTAATGATACAAGGATGTCTAGTGAAGGGTACTTCTTTAAGATCCGGACGAGCGTAAATTCTCTCTCTTTCAGTAATGCACGCTGCATGGTGGTTCTTCTAAAGAATACAACGTCGGAATGCTGATCCCATTAATCAAAGTCGGCATGCTTTGCGGCAATGTTAGCGCATATTTCATTGATGATATTAAATGAAAGAAAGGTTGCGAATTGAATAAGAATGAAGGTAAGTCCTGTAAACAACCCCATGTCTGTTGATCATGTGCGGTTATTGCGCAAACATGAAGGCACAAAAAAAGTAACATGAGCTTTCAGAAATATTGTTCGACTTTAAAGCAGGCAGCAGGGAACATACACAAAAAAATTCATCTTAAGTTTCACAAAAGGGCAGATTTCAAAAATCCCATGAAAAGAGATAAAGAAATAATGAAAATCTACTGACAGCGATTGAAAGGGGAAATTGAGGATTTATCGACAGATTAATATGAGAAAAACCTAAAGCATAAATTTAAAATTGCAAAAATAAACCACATTCATCTTCAGTTCCTAAAAGTAAGTCACTGGCTGCATTATGTTCTTTGACTCACACTGCAGAAAAATATTTTACAAATCGGATTTGTTAAGTTAAGGAAAAAGTAATACTCCATGTAAGCCATATGTATGTACAAGGTGAGTGTATCTAAAGTATTCTATTTCAATGCATCTTTTTTCATTTATTGGTGGTTTAACGACCACCGTTAACACTTCAATGGGCTATGAGCAGTCTTCCGTCCCTAACTTAGAGCTACTGACTACATGGAAGGGTGAGAGTGTGTGCCGTAAGACAAACACAACATCCATATCTTATGGGGATTCGATCCTTACCTTACCTCAATGGGCTATGAGCAGTTTCCCGTCCCTAACTTAGAGCTACTGACTCCAACGAACAGAGAGAGTGAGTGCCGTAAGACAAACACGATATCCATACCTTACGGCGATTCAATCCATATCTTACCTCAATGGCAATAAGCAGTCTCCCGTCCCTAACTTAGAGCTACTGAATCCAGGGAAGGGAGAGAGTGAGTGCCGTAAGACAAACACAACATCCATACCTTACGCGGATTCGAACCCGGACCCAACTCGGATGAATGATCAGAAACCAGTGCTTAGACCATACGCCAACGGGACGGCCCATGCACGTTTAGAGACATTTAGCTGCCTCAACTGAACTTAGTACGGAGACTATACGGAATATATTGAAGCGGTTTCCGCAGGCAAGAATTAGCTCGAAAAATTACCACATTGGCGCTGCGCCACAGGTTATTGATGTACAGGGGATGGACAAAAATATGGAAACACCTGATAAAAAGTATGGGTAAAACGACCAACGTTTTCCACCTGAAAATGTAGATGGCGCCGGAGATCTTGATAGTGAATATGTGCTACGGAACGTGGCAATCCAGCAGATAGCCACAGTTGCTGTCTAGACATTGATCTGTGCGTTGCAAGTGAATTATAAATGCCGGAGTTTACAGAGTTTCAAAGAGGACAAATTCTTGGGGCCCATATGGTGGGTGCTTCAGTGATCAAAGTAGCGAGTTTGTTTGTTGTATCGCGAGGTACTGTATCGAAAGTTATGACTGCCCATTGTGCTTCTGGAAAAATATCATACGATAAACACCAGCGTGGAAGAAAGAGTGCGTTGAATGACAATGGGAGAAGGACATTGCGGAGGATTATGACCACAAATAAGAAGACAACAGATGCAAAAGTTACTCCTGAGCTGAATAATGTGTGTTCAAACACTGTCTGTACATAAACAGTGCAAAGAGAACTCCATAAGCAGGGAATTTATGGTCGAGCTGCAATCGCTAAACCACTAGTTAATAACGTGAATGTAGCACCCATTAGACAGTAGTACAACACTCATAAAACGTGGACTACTGAGCAATGGAAGACAGTTATCTCGTCCGATGAACCTTTACACTGCTAACAACTTGTGAACGAGTTTACGTGTGACAAACACAACACGCCCAAACTTATGATCCGGCGTGCCTTTTGCCGACAGTGAAGCATGGCGGCAGAAGGTTTGGGCAGCCATATCATGGTATTCTGCCGGCTCATTATTACCTTGCGAGGTCGTGTCACTGGCAATGACTGTTTAATCATTTTGAGCCACCAAGTCTATCCCATGGTACAAACAGTGTTTCCTGCAGGTGGCGCCATTTATCAAGAAGATAAGGCCCCAATTCCTACAGCTCATGTAATTCAATCGTACACTGCTGGCCACCCAAAATGCAACACCAAGAAGGAAGCATCCGATTGGCCTGAAATCCGCAGCGTGCGTCGCCCTTAAGAGGACATGCAAACGATTAGCGTTTCAGGGCATATGCAAATCATATGCGCCCGGCACGCCACCGAGAAGCGCTATAAAAAGGGTACACAGAAGATGGGGAGTAAGTAGTGGAAGTGTGTTGTGCTGCCGGACCTGTGCGTGGGAAGCTTCCTGATGCCTCGTCGCAGAATACGGCAATCATTCCATCACGTTTCGGAGTTCGACAGAGGACGAATTGAGGCTTATAGCGACAGCCGTTTATCGTACCGAGATGTCGGCGCCCGTGTGGGACGACATCCAGCCACAGTGAAGCGACTATGGATTTGGTGGGTGCAGGAGGGAAGGACGAACCGACGTGAGCGATTGCCGCAGCCCGCCACCGAACGAGAGGACCGGCATGTTGTGCGGCAGGCATTGACGGCTCGCACCACCACATCACGAACGTTAGCGCAGGAATTAGGGTGTGTTGCACAGCAACCTGTGTCAGCACGTACCGTTTCACGTCGTCTGCAAGAGCGCGGATTTGTCGCACGGCGTCCATTCCTTCGATTACCATTGATGTTACACCACCGGCGAGTGCGACGGCACTGGGCCGTTTAACGCCTCACCTGGACTACGGAATGGCACGACATTATCTTCTCCGACGAATCTTGCTTCTGCCTGCAACACCACGATGGTCGGATCCGCGTGTGGCGGCACCGTGGCGAGAGACTGTATGACGCCTGCATTATGCATAGCGACACCGGTCCGTCGTCTGGGGTTATTGTTTGGTGCGCAATTGGATATGACACGCGCACCCCTCTGGTACGCATCGCCCGTACACGCAATAGCCACGGCTACATCTCCGACGTTTCAGAGCCTTTAATCCTACCTTACCTGCAGGACCTGCCAGCGGCCACGTTTCAACAGGACAATGCGCGCCCGCAGGTGGCACGCATCGTGCAACAATTCTTCACTGCCCACCAGATGTCACTGTTGCCGTGGCCCAACTGCTCTCCCGATATGACGCCCATCGAACACGTCTGGTCGCTGATCGGCAACCGAGTGGCCCGGCAAGCATCACCCGCGGCTATGCCTGATGAACTGTGGCAACGTGTGGAAGCAGCCTGGTCCGACGTACCCCAAGCCCATATCCAAAGCCTCTTTCGTTCGATGCCGCGGCGTGTAGCGGCCGTTATTGCCAGCCATGGGGGCCACCCGAACTATTGATGTCTGCATGTTCCACAAGTAGCACGGGCCTGTCAGCTCAATCGTTTCATCTTTGTATCTGTTGTTATGTGTCCAGTAAATCTGGCTTTGCTATGTCGTGTCCTTCTTGGTTTTGCATTTTGGGTGGCCAGAAGTGTAGTTTACGGAGCATGCTGATCAGGTTTCCCATCTTCCCTGGCCCTCTCAATCGCCAGACCTTAATATAATAAAGCCCCTATGAGTCGTTTTAGAGAACAACGTTCGATCCAGCATTTTTACAGAAACTTGAACTCGTGTTGCAGAAAGAATGGCATAACGTTCCATTATCCACCATCCAAGACTTATATTTGTCAATTCCCAGGAGAATCCAGGCCGTCTTGACTGTAAAAGTCGGTCCTACACCATATTAGGTGTGGAATTCCTTCTTTTAACCGGTGCTTCCATATTTTCGTCCATCTTCTGTACATAAAAATAGACACGAGGTGTTTCATGCCATTCATGAAGTGAGTGAATACTCAATTGCTGGAGCGCGCTTTGCTTCTGAAGCTTTAAAATTAAAACGTCGGAAAAGTTGCTGCTGTTCTTCGTGAATTTCTACAACGTAAACGGTTGCAAAGAGGTCGACTGACACCATGTGCCCCCGAAGAAATGGTGGCTCGTTTTAAAGAAACTGGATGTCTAAAAGTAATACCGCAAAGAGTGTCCAAACAGATTTGTGCCCAACTGGTTGAAGATGTTGCCACTTCCGTCATTGAGCGATCACTAAATTACGCAGCCGGTTCTACTATCACTGCAGGTGGAGTGTCCAGGCAGCTGCATATGCGCTACACATTCGTGTAGAAAATTCTCCGTAAAATGTTCCAGGCTACTTAATAGTTGCTGTTCGTTGTCGGGAAAATCCAACTAAAACTTACTCTGATATTTCTTGTTCGAATAGAGGTCGACGGCCTGTGGTGATGGAAGGTCTTGGGGGAAATGCTGCACCGCTATGTTGACCTGCAGCTGCAGCAGCGAGGACGTCTTTTTCATCATTTATGCGCGCGGTGGAATCTTCTCTGATATCGAACGGTCTGTACAGTAGATTCAGTGAAAACGTTTCTGACAGTGTACCTCTTTGCGACCAGCATGGTCAGTTGGTCACCTCGTTTAGCAGATCTGGATCCCTGTGACATTTAGTTGTGGTGACATCTCGGAAGCATGGTTTATCAGGCCAATGCATCTAACTTGGCAGACTTGAAAGACAGTGTGACCCCGCTTGCGAGAAACATTGCTGTGAAAAAGTTACGTTCACCGTTGAACTCTCTGTTAAGCGGATGCAGCTTTGATGCATCAGAATGGAGGATATATTTAACACCATTCACATTTAATACTGTACAACGACCCGCTGTAAATCAGCAGCAAAATAAAATGTATCGGTCACCCTTCTATCTGGTTCATTTGTCTTAGAACTGCACTGTTAGAGATCATATACACTGACGGAAAAAATCCCAACACCACGAAAAAATAGTTGTAGAGGAATGAAATGGCGGCAATACATTCGTATAGGTAACATATTTAATCGATTAAGGTTTCAAGATCACAGCTTATTGTAAGCGCGAGAAGAGCCATTTTAAATGTGAAATGCTGGTACATTAATAACCGGTGTAACCGCCAGAATGTTGAATGCAAGCACGCAAACGTTCAAGCATTGTGTCGTACAGGTGCTGGATGTCAGTTTGTGGGATGGAGTTCCATGCCTGTTGCACTTGGTCCGCCAATACAGGGACAGTTAATGCTGGTTCGGGGTGACGCTGGAGTTGTCGTCCAATGATGTCCCACACGTGCTCGATTGGTGAAAGATCTGGTGATCTAGCAGGCCACGGCAACCTGCCGACACTCTGTAGAGCATGTTGGGTTACAACAGCGGTATGCGGGCGAGCGTTATCCTGTTGGAAAACACCCCCTATAATGCTGTTCATGAATGGCAGCACAACAGGTTGAACCACCAGACCGACGTATAACTGTGCCGTCAGGGTGCGTGGGATAACCACGAGAGTGCTCCTGCTGTCATAGGAAATTTCTCCCCAGACCATTACTCCAGTGTGTCTCGGCCGCAGACAGGTTGGTTTCAGGCGCTCACCTGGCCTCCTTCTAGCCAACACACGGCCATCACTGGCACCCAGGCAGAACCGGCTTTCATCGGAAAACACAACAGATCTCCACTCCGACCTCCAATGAGCTCTAGCTTGACACCACTGACGTCGCAAACGGCAGTGGTTTGGAGTAAGTGGAATGCACGCTACAGGTCTTCTGGCTCGGAGCTGTCCTTCAAGTAACCGATTTGTAACAGTTTGTTGTGTCACTGTGTGGGCAATTGCAGCTCGAATTGCGGCCGCAGACGCGTTTACGATGCGCCACGGCCATACGCCGTACACGGCGGTCTTCCCTTTCAGTAGTGGCACGTGGCCGGCCGGAATCCAGTCTTAGTGAGGCAGTACCTTCCCTTGACCACCGTTTCCAACAGTCATGCGCAGTGGCTACATTCCTGCCAAGTCGTTCTGCAATATTGCGGAAATAAAATCCACCTTCTCGTAGCCCTATTACACGACCTCCTTCAAACTCCGTGAGCTATTGATAATGGCTTCTTCGTCTTCTTAAAGGCATTCTTGACTAACATCAACATCCTACGTCGAATCTCAACGAAAACTAACGCTCACGAACGTTTCAGCGCGTATTTACAGCAAACCTGCTTTGCATGTTCCGCGGGGCGCTACTAGCGCGAAATTTGCATAGACGTCATGTTACAGATGTACTTTCACCGCCTACCAACTGTAGTTTATCTAACACAACCCCTTCTTGGTGTTGGGATTTTTTTTTCCGTCAGTGTATGATTTATCTTCCGTATATCTGCTTCTATTAGCTCGACTTGCCGCCAGGTGGAGTAGTAGTGTAAGCACTGTTTCATCATACATGGCCAAAAATAAGGGACGAGAGACTGCTTTTAGCGTATATAGTTGCTGATGTAGACGTTAAACTCCCTCCTCCCAAAGCAGTCAGTGTTCGATTTTAATATTTGCTATTGCTGCAGCTATCTCCCACTATGAGACATATTTTTCGCGCAATTTGTGATTTTGATCTAACACATTTTTGCCGTTAGTGGCCGTGAGTAGGTCATTACAGTTGCAAAGGCTTTACGGAATCTAGAAATGTAGTTGCAAAAGTTATTTTTATATCTTGTTTCTTTCAGTATCAAGAACATTGCGTGCTTTGTGTGTTTCAGATATCGCTCAGGTTTTCCACTAAGAATGGAAGATGAGATTTCTCCTTTATTGATTGTATCCCTTACCAAAAATCCACATGAAAGTTCATATTTTTTGTGTCCAAGGGATTCAAAAAGTCACCCGGGTGGCGCAGTGGTCCAAGCGATGGCCTCTGATCATTCGTCCGAAAGGGGTCCGGGTTCGAATCCCGGTGAGGCATGGATGTTGTGTTTGTCTTATTGCACTGGCTCTATCCCTTCCCTGGAACAAGTGGCCCTAAATTAGAGATGGGCGACTGCTTATAACCCATTGAGTTGGTAAAACCTCCAATAAAAAAATAAAAAAAAGGATTCAAAAGATAGGCTCATTATACCAGAAAATCGACGCCATCTTTGTTGTTCCTTTTTTTTTTTTTTTTGATTGAAGGTTTAACGACCACCGTGAGCAACTCAATGGGCTGTAAGCAGTCGCCCGTCCCTTATTTAGGGTCACTGGTTCCACAGAAGGGAGAGAAAGCCAGTGCCGTAAGACAAACACAACATCCATGCCTGACCGGGATTCGAACCCGGACTCCTTACGGACAGAGGCCAGCGCCTTAGACCACTGCGCCACCGGGGCGGCATCTTTGTTGTTTCAGGGACCGGAGATTACGCATTGACTTATGTCTTGAAGAAAAATGCTTTTTCATTCTGTTTGGGTCTTTTCGTAGTAGATATATGGAACTAAGGTGTCCATTCTGTCAACACTGCAGAGTACCAACGGATTTTGATGGATTTTGTTTGTTGAACTATTGGATGAAATAAAGATTCGTCAAGGCTATTTTCAACAGGATGGCGTCACGTGCCATGCATCAAGTGAGTTCATGACGCTGATTCATACTTTCTTTGAGGACCGGATAATTTCCCGTAACTTGTGGCCACCGAGGTCATCAGATTTGACAACGCGAGATTTTTTTCTTCAGGAGTTTCTTAAGGAAAAAGTGTACTCTGCACGTTCTCAGATATTTGACGAATTGAAGGAGAATATTACAAATGAAATCAACGGTATTGACAAGACAATGCTCCAACGAACAGCGAGGAACATGAAACGACATGTGCAGATGTGCCTTCTGGATGGGGGCGGACATTTTCAGCTTTTGATGTAAAGGTAAATGTTATCTAATGTAAACTCCCATAGATATGCAACGTTTAAGATGGAATAATTTGCTGTCAGCTTTATTCTTGTTCACATAAATTGATAATGAAATGCGTTAGTTTTAGATGAGTCACCCTTTATAAGAAGGTTATACTGAAAACACTGAGAAACAATGTTTTACAAATTGAAAGTTGTAATGATTGGAGAAGTAAATACGACACATTAATTTCTTTTACTACAAAATCTCCGTTTCTTTGGACACATTTTTCACATCTTCCTGGCAGTTTGCAGATATCCTTGCGGAAGAACTCCGTTCCAGTTACGCGAAGACACGGATGCACACTTTGATGTATTGCTTTCTAGCTCTGGAGTGTTGGTCGTGCATCTAGTCCTTTTGGAATTCAAAAACATGATAGTCGGAGGGTGCTAGATCTTGACTGTAAGCAGGATGAGATAAATGTTCCCACCCGAATTTTTTTATATTTTACGAGATCAAGCGAATAAAGTGGCTCCTTGAATTGTCGTGCTGGAGAATGAATTTCTTTCCCGGCGGTTTATCACGCAATGCGATGAGGAACATTTCTGGCGTTTGGACATTACGAGCTGCATTTACAGTTTGTTCAGACTCTAAAACGTCAACCAGGATAGATCCATCAGCGTTCCAAAAGACAGTTCCCATATGAAATCTTTGCAGTTGACGCAACTGTTTTACGCTTCTTCCTACTTGGGGAATCGAGAAGATATCATCCCATTCTCTGGCGTTTTGTTCCTGGTTCAAAATGGTGGGACCAATTTTCGTCCACTGTCACAATACATTTCGATACGGCTCCAGTTTGTGACGAGATGTTTTGGGACTGGGTTTGTGGTCTTCTGTAAATAAACGTGGGACCCAGCTGGCACAAATTTTCCGATACCCCAAGCTGCTAATCATTTCCAAAACTGCCTTGTGTCCTATGCTGAAGGTCGTTGCAATTTCCTTCACTGTCACGCGTCTGTTGTCACGAATTAGTTCATCAAAATTTTCCTTGTTGTGTTCTGTAGAGGCAATGTGACGACGATCGCTTCGAGGCTTATCTCTGATATCTGTGAAACCGTCCTTAAAATGCTTCACCCACCTTCTCACACTGCTGACACCCACACGCGCATCTCCGTATGCAACTCAAGACTACGGTGAATATCGCAAGCCGGAATTTCTTCTTTCACAAGGAAGTAAGTTACAGCACTCTCATGGAACGATGCATCTCTGTCGGTCATCTTTTCTCGCATCTGTTGAATCACATGACTGACGCTGGTGGCATAACATGGCATTCATGGCCAAAACGAGAGATGGCACTACCTGTCCACGAATCGTCATTCGATAAAATAGGGAGACAGCATAGTTTCCAATAGTGACAGCTGGGTGATATATAGGTGGGAAGTGGGGCTCACCCATAGTGTATTGCAATCAACGAACATGGGTAAATGTGGTGATCTGAGTGACATTGGTCGAGGGTATATTATCGGCGCCAAAAGATAGGCCTTTCTATCGCTCAAGTGTTAGGAACCCTAGGGTCCCTGAGAGCAATCGTATCAAGGATATACCGCAAGTATACCTTCGACGGACGTATCAGTGGCAAAATAGAAAGCTCTGGTCGACACCACGCCATTGATGACCAAGGTCACCGTATACCATCCAGGTTAAATGTTGGAGGTCGAAGCACAGTAAGTGGCCCAACAGCACGGGAACGCTGCATGCCCTGGACTACGGGAAGTGAAGCCGCAAGTATGCAATTGACGGACGTATCAGCGGCAAAATTGCACTATTGACCGTGTGGCACTATTGACAGCTCGGCATCGAACATTATGCCTCGTGCGGTGCCAGGAACAACAGAACTGGACCTGTACAGTTTGACGCCGTGTCGTGCGGTCAGACAAATCCCGTTTTCAGATGTACCCAGCTGACGGGAGGGTGCGGGTGTGGTGACGAGTGCAGAAGGCCATGGTTCCGTCGTGCCTGGTCGGTTCTCTTCAAGGTGGATTTCGCTCAGTAATGGTTTGGGGAGCCTTCTTCAGGGACACATTATCCCCGTTTATGTGTCTGGAGAGGTTTCCTAACCACCTAGTGCTACCAGCGTGTGCAGGCTGATAACGTACAGTCTTTTATGGGCTTCTTGCATCCTGAAGCTGATGGTCTGTTTCACATGCACAATGCACCAACCTACTGGGCACCAACTACCTAGGAACTTCTCCGTAACACTCAACTGAGTATAGAACCATACAGTGGCCCCAACGTGCCCCTGGTTTAAACCCGGAGGAAGCTCTCTAGGATGCCGTTGAGCGAAACTTCAGATCCATTGGGGTGGGGGACCAATATTGTAAAAGGCATATTTGGCATACTTCCGGAAAACAATAAGCAACTGGTGGAGTCGATGCCACGGTGTATATAGACTGTTATTTGGTACGTATCTCTAATGTCTTGTCCATTGAGTGTATGTATATACACCGTCGAGTCATATTATTATGTCCACTACCTACTTTGACGTCAAGAGCGCGTAGCCAATGAAAGAAAGCAGGTGTGAGCTGGCTTGAAGGGTACATAAGGTGCTCTCTAGGCAATCTGAAAACATATCACTCAATGCTGTCATGAATACAAAGAGCGATTTATCAGATTTGCAAAAATGGATGATTATCGGCTTTCGGGCCAAGGGTGGCAGTATTTATGAAACAGCGCAGTTTGTGAACTGTTCGCGTGCTGCCGTGGTTACAGTGTAGCGAGATTGCAGAAATGGCCCCATTGCGAATAGGCGACGTGGAATCTGCGGCGCACCACGTGGCATTGATGTGAGAGGTGTACGTCGGCTCAAAGGTGCGTTGGGCCGATCGACACGCTACAGTGGAGCAACTCACTGGCCAAATGAAACAGGAGGCTACCGGAAATTTGTCTAAAACGACAGTTCAGCGAATCCTGCTGCGTATGGGGCCCCTATGCAGACGAATGGCCACTGCACCTGTGCTAACGAAGGTGAATCGGCAGAAAATACTTACCTTCACACAGCAGTATCGGAATTGGATTGGCAAAGGATTGCCGTCTCCGATGAGTCACGTTTTCTGCTTCATCGAACGGATGGACGTTGGCTTATAAAGTGAGATACATCGGAGAACGAACACTCTTCAACCATTGCTGGCAGAACAGAAAATGGTGGGACCAGCGTTATAGTCTGGGGAATGTTTTCGTGGCATTCTCTGGTTCCACTTATACCTGTATAAGGCACTATGGACCGAATTCATTGTGAATCCCTTTTTGCAGACCACGTACACCCATTCATGCTGATTGTCTTCCCTGGAGGGTTGGGGTTTTCCAGCACGTCAATGCGATGTACCACACAGCTCGAAACATCCGAGAGTGGTTCGAAGAGCACGATGATGACTTCAAAGTACTTTTCTGGTCCTTTAATTCCACGACGTAAACCCAATGGATCATCTGTGGGACCACATCGATCGTTTTGTTTGCTATATGGATTCTCCACCATGCACCCTCCAGCAGCTGTCAGATGCACTGCAGTCAGCATGGCTCCTTCCAGCACCTCGTCGGACACAGTCTGAACACCTTCCAGCACCTCATCGGAGACGACACTGTCAGCCCGTCTAGATGATGTCCGCCCTGCACACGGCGGTTAATTTGGATATCAGCTTTTGGTCACAAAAATGTGACTCGACCGTGTATATACTCACACACTCAGTAAACCTCTCATAAAGTGGCTCCGACGATCAACAAATACCACTAGGATTAAAGGATATGCTATCCCGCACACACCAACCCGCTTGGCCAGCGTGGTGAGTTATGACCTCTCACCCCCACCCCCAAGACGATGGAGGAGACTGGCGCAAGACGGACTGTTGTGGAAGAACGTTGGGGAGACTTTCATCCAGCAGTGGATTGATAATGGTTGACAATGATAATTGTGATGATGACACCAAGTGAACATTGAATTATGGTCACCTACCTAAAACGTCCTATGTTTTCTTTTCACATACAGTTCAGCAGCTGTCCGATGTGGTGTCGATTCAAAAATATGCCGGAACAGTTGAGAAGTATGGCCAAACAAGCTCTGTGTAATGCGGCCTTTAATGCAGGTATGGAGGGTATTAGTGTATCCGGACGCGTGATGTGCCGTTCAGTAGTGTTCCAAAGCTATTCCAAGGGATTGATATCACGAGAGTTCGATGGAAGCCTGAGCTGTTTTCCTCAAACCATTCTTGCACATCATTGGACCTTAGGCTCTGCACTTTTTCATCTTGGAAGGGAAAGTCGCCATTCGCGAAAAAGTGCAACATTGCTGAGTGAACAGAGTTAGCAAGAAATTCACGATAGTGGGTAACAGTCGTACGTCGTTTCACATGCACCACAGATCAAAGTACCTGCCAGGTAAGTATGTCCCACACCATACAGCCGCTTCCACCACATTGCACTGTGGAGACCATGAGCGATGAATCGATTGCCTCATGTTGTCCGTGGCAAATACGTACACGGCCATCCACTGAGTAGGGTAAAATATGTGATTTGTCACACCAGCACAGTTTTCCCCGTTCATACGACGTCTAATTTACATTATCGTTGCACCAGTTGAGTCTTTAGAGGATGTCGTCGGAGTCGTCTGCTGTTATAGCCCATACGTGCGAGCGTGTGACTCATGGTCATGGCAGATACAGTTCTGGGTTGACCTCTGTTGTATTGGGTAGTCAAATGTTGAACAGTTCTGCTTCTGTTGACCTGTACGAGTCGTCAGACTCCGAGCTCAAGACTCACATATTGGCCCCCGTGTCGTTGTTGGAGCATTTTCATGTCAATTCTGATTCAGTTTATCTACGGCGGCTAGAGAACAACCCAAAAATTCAGCCGTTTGGGAAATCGAGGCACCCGCTCTCCGAACTCCCACAATCTGTCCTTTCTCAAAGTCCCATAAATCCTTCCGTTTGCCCATCACGCTCCGAATTTGACTACCATCAGCTCCACCCACACCTTATATACGCTACGTAGGACGTTTTGTCTCGTAGTCAACAGACCGCATCCACTTTTGCTAGAGGGTCATTTTTCTTCGATCACTCGGTGTATATATCCGAATTAGTCATAGTACAAAATACAGAGTGATATAAACTGCCTTTCCGGTGTATGAAAGACTGCATGTCAGAGCCGGTGCTATGGAAACATAAATCATTATTGCTTGGCGTTTTGCATGAATGAAATAATGCGACGCGGTCGTGCAAATCCAGTATAGGAGGCGGTTACTTAAAGGGAACCAGCAGTCGTTTCGTCAAGCATTCGCATTAGGCAACGTTATGTGAAAGTGAAAGAGTAGTGAGCTTGGTGTTGTTGATTTGGAAGTCTGTGCTGCCGGAAAAATGCAAACTTCGTTTGCCAATGCCAATGAGCCGTCATTCATTTTACGTACTGAAGAGAGAATAGAAAACAATGAAGGCCACCTTCTTTTAAGGATAGCTATTCCGAACAGAAGATATGCCACAAAAGCTACATTTTCATCAGCCTCGACGAGAGCTGGAATAGCTGGTGCCGTGCGCTGCGGCTCGGGGGCAACCCAAATATGGACTTAATACAAACGCCGTTCCGTAAAAATTGAGAGCAATTTGTTTTGAGTTGCAACAGTACGAAGGAGAAAAATAAACACGCAAACGAATAACTGAATTAAGAAAGTATCTACTGCAACAACTATTAACTGTGGCATACGATTCTGGTTTTGTTATTGGGCAGTTGTTTAAGGTACGTTTGCATTTCGACATACAGCTATGGAGATGAGTGATTCACAGTGAAGAAATGAAATGCGTTGTCCGAGAAAATTTTCCTATCGTTTGGGTGAGTCAGTCAGCGATTTTTTGATGGCACTATGATTTGGAAAACGTGTGTTTGTCGGCAGAACTCACTCCTAGGCCTGGTCGACCTGAAAGTGCTGTTACGGAGCATTTTGTTAACACTGTTTGGGCATTCCTGCAAGAAGATAGACGAATGACGTGTGAAGGCACAGTGGCATCAACTAATATTTCAAAAACGTCGGCATTCCGCATTCTACGCGGCAAATTACTGCTGCATCGTTTGTTCCAGATAGGTACCTCATTACCTGACGAGAGAACAATTGTTATCCAGAGTTCAGGTGTGTCATGAGTACAAACAAACGATTACAAAGGATTCAGATTTTCTGAACACAGTAATAACTGCTGATGAACTATGGATCCACTAGTTCGAGCGCGCAAAGAGTATCTGAAAATACTTAGTCTCGCAAAGAGTATCTGAAAATTCACGAAGCGCGCAAAGAGTATCTGAAAATACTTAGTCTCGCCTCCTCCGAAAAAAGGTCCGCTAAACCAAACAGCTGGGAAGGTAATGATGATAATTTTATTTAATTATAAAAGTGTAGCCTACCAGCAATACTGTTCCTCCACAAATTAGTCAATGCTGAGTATTACATTTCAGTCTTGAAGCGTCTGCGACGACACATATCAATTAAGCACCCAGACCTGGTAGGCGAGTGGACTCTACACAATAATGCCCGTCCACATGTAGCTGCTAATGTTCAACAGTTTCTTATGAAACATAGTACTGAAATAATGCCACATCCTGCCGACATTCCTGACCTCGCCCCGTCAGCTTTCTGGTTGTTTCCGATAATGAAGGAGAAGTTGGAGCAACATTCAGCACAGATGCTGACGTCATTCAAGCTGTACAGGTGTCGCTAAAGCAGCTTCCACAAAATGCCTTCGCCACATGCTTAGAAAAGTAGACTGAAATATGTGACTGTTGCATATTATCCGAGAGAAGATTCTTTAAGCAAGAGTAACATATATTTTACTCTACTTATACTTCTTCATTTTGGGTGAGTTTAATCTCAGTTCTTATGGAATGGCCGTTGTGCTTGTGCTAGAATAAAGGGTCCTTAAGATGGAGGCCAAGAAGCCAGGAACTAGTACAAGAAGAATAACTGCAAAGGTAGCGGCATAAAATTCCACGGTTTCGCTTATCTGTCATCAACAATAATTGTGCCCTTACCACATGCAACGGGAACTGACACTCTTACCAGGGGACTTTTCTCCTCTAGTCAACTCTATATCTGCAACCATGCACCGAACTGGCTTTCTCTATGGGGTGTTTTTAAGGTTAAATCGTAATTCACCGGATATCACATTTTGAACTCAGAAAATCGGGCAAACTCGGCATCAGACGGATTACATGTGTAATGTTTTGGTCGGCATCACTGGAGACCACCTTATCGGTCGGCTGGTGGTTGTAGGATGATGCGGAATACTCCGCTAGAATGTGTACGCAAATGTCTCAGCCGAACGCTTAGTGGCATGTATTGCTGCTCCCAAAGTGTTTCGTCGTTAGACCAAGTTGTAAAGGGCCAAACATTTTAGAAACATCCTATGTATTGGATCACCCTTTGATTGGCTCTTTCCCACTAAACTGAATTTAAAACATCTTCATTGCTTTCTTTTTTCATTTCTTGTGAATCTACGTGCAAGTAAATACAGAAATTCTAGTAGATGACATGGAAAATTTGTCTGCATTCGAAGCTCTATAAAAGAGAGTAAACTATCTTTTCAGTTTTGAAGTTCTAGACGTGCATCAGAAAATATCGATATTAAACTGACTACATAGTAAGGAACGACACCACAAAGTCCAGGTAGTAAGATTTTAACTGTTCGTGGTCCATACATCACTAAGCTAAAATCGAGACCAGAAAAAAACTGAGAGAAAAACCGTATACTGTGTTTACATAGCTTTCTGTATTTCAAACATAAGCAATTAGATAATCTATGATGCCGTGATACGTGGACTACTACAATCATTATTTTCTTTTTCACTCAGTGAATTTTTCATTAACTCAGGTCATTGTCTCCAAAGCGACACCTTTCAGTTTTTTCAAAAGAACCTGTAAGATAAAGAATCATAAATTTAACAATCTCTTTGAGTTACCAGACGAAAAGCGAAAGAGACAGGCGAGCAAATGCTAATATGTATAAATCCATAGTTAATGGATTTATTATGAGTTATGTAACAGACAAGTGAGCTGTGTCAAATTTGAACTTCAAGGTTCGGTAATCATCGTTATAATCTTTAGCTATCCTACTCAAAACTCGTTTTGGAAACAGAGCAGCACATGACTCCTTATTTTAAGATTTTATAGATAACACAATAGTATTTTATGTGGGAATAGGTATCGAATTCTTTCTCTAAGATTCGTCAGGACTTAAACCTTTACTTCGCAAGATAAACACACTCTCCTCGCTCAAAACAGCCATTAGGAGGCGCAAACAAGCGCTTCGTCTCAGGAAAGTAGTTATAAGCACGCCCGGGGGAAGATAAAGAAAAGTATCTCAAAATCTAGAGACGGAAACAGATGATAGTAAGAACTCTATAAATCATTCTGATGGTAAAAACGCCTAGGAGGATGCAGTTGAGAGATAAGATAGGATGAAACCATCGTTTTCCATTGCTATTAAGAAAGCCGAGGATGCCCTTGACCTCCCACCCTCCCTGGAGAAGGACATTTCTGAAAGGTCCCCTGAAGAAATAACTAAAAACAATGACTGAAAAAATGACGAACAGAAAGTTAGGTAGTAACTTGTACCTTGCAAGCAACGATCCATAAAACGCACTCGTGCTACCGGCAGTGCAATTGAATTGTTCTCCTCTAGTCGACTCCTAGGCGTTAGGACTGACTTAGCGAGTATCTGCCCTGAGAAGCTAATAAATCAGATCCATCTCGTCCAAGAAGAAATTGATGAAATCCTAAAGAAAAGAAAGAAAAATCGATTGAGATTCTACAAAGACATTCTGAAATCAAAGCACATTTCGACATTCTGTTTGAGTCATGGTTTCCTTTACTATTGCACGAGGATAATGTTTCAAGTCATTTAGCTTCAATTTTTTTAATGCTGTCAGTGAATCATACAGTTTCTTGTGCGTGTTTGTGTTATAAGAAGAAAGATGATTTAATCAAACTTGGTGTAAATATATCAGTAAGAAAGCACAGAAAAAAATTAACTTAGAAAAAGTTGTTTCATGAAAATATCTGGCTTAGCTGACTGACTGAAATGCATTAATAAGAGGTCATACTAAAAAGTAGAAAAACGTCTCAGAAATAACTATGAATCATTCAAACATATATGCTAATTAGGGAAGCGCAAGAGAACCCAAGGAAAGCAGGGAGAATAATCTTTCATATGAAACCCCTTTTACTAGAAATACAGTACGTGTGGCTTATACTTCTAGATCTAAATTCCCTTTTTGAGGTTTCTTTCCTGTAAAAGTTGTGAAATGTCTTGGTTTTGTTCTTCATTTTGAACGTAACGTTATGAACCTCTAGTTTCCTTGTTACGTTTGGCAACGCTAACAGTTAGCCAGGTGAAAGGTCACGTATAACGGAAATTACAAAAACTACTGTAGCAAGAGCTTAGGGGATTTGGGTGCATTTTTACCTATTGAAAAATATAAAACGTTAAGCAGCCTTGTGAGGTAAATAATAGTTTTTTAAATGTAATACGAGTTCTGATTATCGTTCAAAGTTAACATCTGTCATAGTATTGCGAAAATTATTCGACTAACAATAGTACTAGCTCAGGAGTTTTATTCTGTGTGAGCGAATGGGAAGAGCTGCGTGTTGTAAAGAATAAACGCAAGTATTGTTAATAACGTTTCTTTCATTCAGACGTTACCGTCAGATTTTATGTACGGTTTAGGCGCTAAATAAACATGCAAAGACATTCAGGATCTTAAACCTTACATAAGGAGGCAGCACACATGTGTGTTTGTGTGTGTGTGTGTCAAATTCATCCGTTAAGATTTACAGAACATCTCACCATTTGATAGTTTTCTTCTCAATGCATGTATGTCACAAAGGAAAAGTATTTATCTACGGAATAGTACACGCACTACGGTAGCAACAGGTAAAGCTGAAATTAAAAACAAGTTAGTAAAATCATGCAACGCATTGATTATGATACGCTTTCCAACATACCAGAAATCTTTACTCAAGTTATTACCCAAGTTATCAGGATAATGGCTGTGGAATAAATCTCGCTCCTGTGGCCTGACCTTTGAACCCATTTCAATGATATTAAACATGGTGAAAATCCTCCAAATACGTGGCGTCAATAAATAAATAAATACATTGCTCTTTCCACGTTCCAGAAACACATAGCAACCGAAAAACAATTTTTCGGTTGCTATGTGTTTCTGGAACGTGGAAAGAGCGATGTATTTAGCTATTAAACATAATTGGTTCAGTATCCTCCGGAACAACATGATAAAGATGTCGCAATCGAAGCATTTTTACGTAAGTTATTACGCATAAGGGCGATGGAAAGGGATCTCGCTCCTATGTCCTGAACTTCCCCATTTCGCTCACTTTCAATAGGATTCGTTCCCAGGTTGTACCCTACCACATACTAAAATTTCATCGAAATAGAACTCTTTTTACCCGATTCATCGTGAGGACAGACAGACAGACAGACGGACGGGCAAAGCTAGAGCATATACGCTTCTTCAACCTACGGTTGGAAAGCATAAAAAAGCAGATTAGAGTATTTGCTACTCCCTAGTTTGAGATGCGATTGGTTTTTGGCTTTTATTTTAAAAACTTAGTTGTTCTGTATACCGACTTACATTGCAAACCTTTTATAATTTAGGATATGCACACAGTGTAAGTATGATGTAGAAATATACACCGCTTAGGTTTAAAATTTCCCATTTGCAACTTTAGGATCACTGATTAAAGCCGATAAACCTTTGTATTCCATGAAGCAGGTATTGTCAAGAATGAAACTTTTAGTTACGAATTCTTTCTCGCTCTCTATCTCTTTCACCCGTAAGTACAGAAAATGAGTCCATATCGGGCATGGAGTGGTAGGATTCGAACCCAGATGCCTCTCCGATTGCATGGAGCAAGGATGTTCCTGAATATTATCGCAATGGTTTGGCATCCGATCTGACTATAAGGACTGTACGGACTGGTCTACGACTATCATAAGGGCAACGTCACCGAAGCATCACAACAGCTGATGATGAACCCTATGTACAGTTGTACAAGTGATATTCACCCAAGCTTTCACCTATTCTTTCATCGTTTGGCCTGCCAATATTTTTCCTGAAACATTTCATCTCGAGGGCGACAAGTAGGCAAAATGTGACCTCGCCTTTGAGATGATTTGTGTGACGGGATGATCGAGCGAATATTGTTTTAAATAAGTTGTTTTTAATACTTTCGGTATGCAGTCTTAAAAGGCTTCGGTGTGTAGTCGTAAATTCAATGTTATATCTAGAGTTTGTTTTATATCTAAACATGAAGTTCAGATTCTAAGTTCAACTGCTTTTATATCCTCAATTGATGCTGGAATTACAGACCCGGTGTAGCTGAATCTATTAATATCTTAAATTCAGAAATAATAAGGTTGTTTAAATTTGCTAGTAGAGCCGAATTAAAAGTTCATTTTTAACTCATTCTGTATGAGTTAGTTTACATGTCCTTTACCCCCAGACATCGATTTAAAGAAATAAAATTCATTCACCATTTCAAGAACGAAAGCAGTACGCAGGGCAATTCAAAATAACTCCAATAAGATGGGCACAAAAATTACAATTTAATAAAATCAGTATACAACTGCAGTTCCTTGAAATATTTTTTCAGTAGTACGGTTTCAGCAATAATATTTCCATTTGTAGTTCTGTAAAGGTCCTAATAGTATATGAGTCCCTTCTGTAGTCGCTAGTAGCATGTGTGATGTATGCTGGTTGATTATAAAACAAGCAAAACAAGCATCCCTATTCTCAGGTGTCTAGAAGAGTTAAAAATGGAGATATTGCGACGAAAGTTTTGTAGGTAACTTATTGAAGGTATGGAAAAACCATTTAGCTGAAAAAAGTTTAGTTCAAAATTGAACCGCTAAGGGAACTGTGGAGCTTCACGCTTAAGGTGAGAATAGATACGTGTTTGAAATTTCTGTTTATTGACAGCACAAACATTTCAGGACAAAATCTTTTTTGTATGCTGGCAATACCAAGAGATGACATGCTGCAAACGAAGAATGGCATGTGACACAGCCGCTCGTAGCATGTCGCCGTCGATGTTGTCCTCTTCACGTCTGACACTCCTTTTCCGATCTGAAAGAGAGCGTACACTGTTCCAATTAATTATTTCAGGTTTATCCAAGCCACAAATCACAAGTATTAAGGTCCGGTAAGGTGCCATTTAGGCACTGGAAACAACTGCACATTCATCCACGACATTTTCCAAAACTGGTGGACGCCCTCTTTCCAACGCTCTACTCAAATTGTAGAGGAAGTGATAAAGTGTGTAACGTACTACAGAGGTAAAGCACGTCTCAGGACGACAAATCTGCAGCGATACGTTCCGTCCATGTAGCTTAGTTGGAAGAGCAACTTACTCCGGAGTGAGGGGGCGCAAATTCGATCTCAGTCACGGGAAAACATTTTTTTCTCAAGTGATCATAATAATAAGGCTCTGTACTTCAGAGGGATCATAGCAAAAACTGTTATAGATCACCTCGTAAATGCACTTCTATCTGTGATGCGCAATGACAAACTGCGTGGCATGGAGTCAGACAAAAATCTGATGCTATCTATTCTGTAAGAGACTGTGCAAGAAGATCTGTAACTGCTGCAGAAGATTCCCGATATTCCGTGATGGTTGCAGGTCACGTCCCAGAATGCCTTAGGTATGCTCTATAGAAGAAAACTCCAAGGACCTGGCTACCCAAGGGAGTGTTGATATTGCGTCACTGACAGAATCGCCTATACCAGGTAAGGCGCCTTTGCGGTGACACTTTCTGAAGAGGCAAGGCGTGTGGGGCAGACATTTTCCTGCTGGTAAATGGCCCCTGGAAATCGTGAAAAGAAAGGCCAGACGACAGGTTGCATGATCTCTTGATCCTGTAGCTGTACTGTGGACATCCCTGTTACCACGACTTTGGATGTGCAGCTGTTATAGAAGATGACTCCCCACACTAAAGCAACATTAGTGCTGGCAGTATGCTACTGCACAACTGTGTCTGGATGTAAGAGCTGCCCAGTCCTCTTCCAAATGAGAATATGGTGGTCATCTTCTCCCAGGCAAAAGTTGAATTGGTCAATGAAAACGACGAGACTTCATTCATAGTCTAACCGTGATACATGGTCACGAAACCACTCCAAAAAGAGCTGCCGATGCACCATGGTTAATGGAAGATTTCGAAAGGGTCAATAAAAATGAAATCTTGCTTCTGCAATTCCTGACGATATCGTGTACGATGGTGCAGGATGCTGCGTAGATGCCGCTACATATCGCCGGTTGGTGAGCAGACATGCCGTCGGAGCGTTTTGGGATTGTTGGAGTATGGGACAATCCTCTGGTTCAGTTATCTCCCTGGGCCGATCAGAACCACCTCCGGGTATATGCGTGTTCTCACGTACCCACAGCGGCAATGACCATCTCAGTACTCATCGCTATGGCTCAGCTGTTGGGAGATTCACCGAAATGACCAGGCTGCTTCTTGCGGTCCCACCCAGCTCAAATGTGCTCAGTTATTAGTAGGGTATTCTCGGATATCGTTGAGGCATTGTTAGAGGCAACTGAGAAGAAAGTAACCGGTAATGTAGCCAGACTGTTACCAGCAAACGTCTGACAGCCCTCATGTTTCCAATTAGTTACGCAAATCAAAAGCGTTCTTAGAATGAAATGTAAGTTCACTGTTGGAGAGACTGGCGTCAATATGTCTGGATAACATGCTTCATGGTTTTCTAATGTTTTTTTTTTCGTGGTATAACGAAGTAAATTTCTTCGTCATTTTTATCAACGCCGGGGCTCGAACCCGGGTCCCCTCCTTCCGGAATGAGTCACTCTACCAATTGAGCTACGCGGACGTTCGTTATCGCTGGTATCTTCGTTTATGTGCCTGCGTCCTGCGGGGCAGGCACGTCACAGTGGGGTTTAGGTCTTTTTGTCTAAGAGTGTATTTTTGTTTTTTATGTGTTTTTGAGGCTACCATCTACCTGTGAAGAACAGTTTCATCATAACGAGATTACATAACGTATATGAGGACATAAACTTTCATTTACATACATTCGCGGGCTGAGATTTCACGTAATGGTAAATAGTTTTAACAATGCAATACAGCTACACGAGCTAAGAGCTTTGTGAACACTTTCTCAAAATATAATTGCACTTGTTTTTTCCAAGAATATGTTAAACATAACTCAGTTAAAATCATATTTGAAAAATAAGAACACAGAGCTTTGATCATAAAGGAAATTTATTCCATGAAAACTCTAGAACAATAGAGAAACTAATTAGAATATGTGAAACGACAACAAATATTCTAAGCTCACGTAAGTAAAATAGCAGCAGAAAGATAAAGGATGCAATTTTCTGAAGGAAATACAGAAAAGATTGCTAATGATTCATTGAGGTGCTATCACAGAGCATTAACAAGGAACAGTGGCTTTCACAAACTACGGAGCAATGTGATATTTTATTACGATAGTAATAGATTTTAAATTTAGTTTTATGGAAAGGAAAAAACGCCGCTCAGTTAGAAATTGGAAGTTCAACCATACAAAAAAGGCATGGCTCGTTTTTGTTAGTACTAAATATATTTCAAGACCTGGAAGACATAAAGAGCTTTAAGTGGAAATTACGACGCTGCGTAGCTTCATCGGGAACGTTGTTCAACATTGCGCGATATTATGAGGCGTCGTTGTTAACTAATATTAACCACCTGGTCTAATTACCGGATGTCTAAATGAAGGAAAGAAAAAGACAGGGATGCATACAGTGACTCTACAAATAGGAAAATGGCAGAGGTTTTAGATAATAAAATGAAAAGAAAAAGCTGTGGTCTTAGTTCAAAACTTCAGTTCCGATTTTTAAAGCAATAACTAAAACTTTTCGAGGTGTAATAAGGAAGTGACTTCTTTTACCTGTTTGTCTGGACAATAAGGACATCACGTTCTGTCTGGATGCTCCATTTCACATTGAGAATCAATAAAAACCTTAATGATAACAGGAAAATTGTATAGGTATACAGCAATAAACACTAAGAAAGGTTGATGTCCGTTTTTACTGGAGCAATATTACAATCACTATAACATCATTTCGTGCTGTGCGTAACGTATAAAAACATAGACCTAAGTCATTGCGCGATCCAATGTCATGTAAAAATATCCTGAAGTGCTATACTGAACTATATTTAGCCGCCCCGGTGGCGCAGTGGTCTAAGGCGTTGGCTTCTGATCATTCGTCCGTAAGGGGTCCGGGTTCGAATCCCGGTCAGGCATGGATGTTGTGTTTGTCTTACGGCACTGGCTCTCTCCCTTCCCTGGAACCAGTGACCCTAAATTAGGGACGGGCGACTGCTTATAGCCCATTGAGTTGCTCACGGCGGTCGTTAAACCTCCAATCAAAAAAAAAAAAAAAGAAAAAAAAAAAGAACTATATTTATTTACATGAGGTTAAAAGCTATATACAATAGATTAAAACACAAGATCTTTCGCAGTAGCAGGTACCGCATCATCGGGTGATACATAGCATATGGAACCAGAGTTATTAAATAGTTTTAATATGATGGTATTGAAGAAACTATAAAGCGCCACCTGGCAGTACAGCAATGATATACATCACTGAAATACATTCGTAACGCCCTCTGCAAAAAAAAAAATATAAACTCAGAATAGTAATTATAAAGGTAATGGTAGTCCATTTAACAAGTTCTTCCAGGACCGAGGAATATGGTACGTCATATCATCATTGCAACATTTATCACCGAACTGGTGAATAAACATGCTTTTCATATACAATAAAGAAACTTTGTCCTTTGGACCGTAAGTCAACCGATGCGAAGCATTCCAGTCTGGAATGTAGGTACCAGCACTGACCAGGCGTGAGAGAGAAGTATCAGTAGATTTACGCTTGACATTATACTGATGTTCAGCCAGGCTTATACCAAAATTTCTAAAAGTCGAACCTATGTATCTACTCTATCAGGTACATCAGGAACAACCGACCTAAGTGGGACACAATAAACCCCATGTCTGGAAATTTTGTGAAGATTGTCCCGATCTTCACGAATAAAAGAAAATAACGACCTAGTCTTTAGACCGAAGGCCAAATGACAACCTCGGCACAGACTACTCAAACCAGAGCAAACACTAGGTAGGTAATCCAGTGAACCCACAAATCTGATTTCACGGGACGGGCGTGCAAGAGTAGTAAATCTCAACCTCGATACATGAGCAATTATACGGGAGATACAACTCTGGGTGTACCCATGGCTAAGAGCAATGTCCCCAATGATACTGAATTCCCGTTGGCGTAAACGAGAAGTGGAATAGTGTGTGAACGCGTGACGAACAAAATAATACAGTGCCGAAAGTTTTTAACGGAAGGGATGTGCCTAATTAGCAGGGATAATACAAGAAATAGCAGAAGGCTTACGGTAGACAGAAGTAGTTAAACGATGTGATACTGGGTCACACTGTAACAAAATATTCAGAAATGGGATTGAGCAAGAATTCTCCCTCCCATTTCTGAATTGGTTTGGACACCAAACAAACCATCAAATGCATAATGTGAAGTTACTTAAGTATTACAGTATCTTGACAAGCCAAAACGCCAAAAGTTAAACTAATGAAAAATATTAAGCATACAGTGTACGTGGTTGAGCACGTACACTAGCGCGTAACACAATATATAAGAACAGTCCGAAAACTTTCATTTCGAAACTACATATGAAATATTTATCATACATGTAACAGTACGTGGAAACTGTAAACAGAAAGGAAATGAATATAACCCGCACTCCACAAACTGTGTCCCACAAATAATGCCGATATGACAATCGATATGACTAATATTAACAGCATATCACCATGCCGACAAAACACTACAATGAATAAACACTGAACAATAAGTTACGCCCAGAGTGTCGTGACCAAAATACAGTAAATCTGTAATTAAATTATAATACCTCATTATACACTATCTACCAACAAGTAATTGGACACCCCTGCAATCGACGATATCTGCGGTCCTGATACACGTCACGGCCGCCGCCGTTAAATATCGTGTAGGAAACAACAACGCAACCTGTCGCATGCAAGATGCCACGCAGTTCGGAGCTCTCTGATTTCGAGAAATGTGTAATCGTCGGGTATCACAGAAATGGCCGATCCATACGTGACATATCCAGCGAGTTGAAGTACCCAAAATCGGCAGTGGCCTACGTGATTGACAAGTGGAAGGTGAGAGGTGACTGTCGGAATGTGCCCCGACCCGGCAGACCCACAAAACTGGGAGTTAGAGACCGACGGGGGCTGGCCAGAGAAATTCGGAAGATCCGCACCAAATCGATGTGCAACATCCGCGAGTAGTTTCAACAGGCATCCGGGATTGTTCTTTCTATGAATACCATTCGTAAGGAAGCCCATCTGCTCGGTTATCATGGACGTGCTGCCGCCCACAAGCCTTTGCTCACCAAGTCCAATAGCGCTGCTCGGCTAACGTGGTGCAAAGAACGTCGACAGTGGACCGTTGAACAGTGGAAACAGGTTCTCTGGAGCGACGAATCAAGGTTCACCCTCTACCGTTTGGATGGCAGGGTCTGGGTTTGGCGTCTGCCTGGAGAACGCATCCTGCCGGAATGTATTGTGCCGACTGTGAAGGTCGGCGGCGGTGGAATTATGCTATGGAGGTGTTTCTCCTGGTATGGCACAGGACCCTTGGTCGCAATTCCTGGTAGACTCAATGCCGAAACATACTGCACCATTTTGGATGACCATGCGCTTCCTATGTTGTGGCAGTTTTACGGGGTGGACCCATATTATTTTCAGGATGACAATGCCACCTGTCATCTTGCGAGTTCCACCATGGCTTGGTATGGTGACAATGGGGTTAATCGAATGGACTGGCCTGCGCAGAGCCCGGACCTTAACCCTATCGAGCACCTCTGGGACGAGTTGGAGCGTCGACTTAAGGGGTGCCCCCACCGTCCGAAATCGATGAAGGAACAGACCTGTCTTCTCCAAGCCGAGTAGAAGAAAATACCGCTAGCCGTCGTACAACGCCTGGTTGAGAGTATGCCCCGGAGGGTTGCAGCTGTAATCGCCGCTCGTGGAGGCTCCACCAACTATTGAAGATGAATAAACTTCGTTTTCCTTTGCTATCACAGGTGTCCAATTACTTGTTGGGAGATAGTGTATATGCCTATAGTCATAGCACCATTATGTATAACCGTGAGAACCATGCAGGCTAATGAGTCATGCGTTAAAACGATTTGAATTACGGGAGAAATGTGAAAAGTCAGCATATGGTAAGTGGATTAAGGTCGAAGAATCAGGAATCGTAATCCATGGGGCCCACAACATGCGTACCACGAAATTTAATAGGCCGTAGTGAATTAGAATCAAAACCAGATTAGAAGGTGCAGACCACAATATAAAAAGTAATCATGTAATCATTAAAGTAGTAAATAATATTTTTCTGCATGCCCTGTAGTTAACAGCACCTCTAATGTCCGAAGGCATTAGAGGTGTACCTATGAGAAGAGTAGCTTTGGCAATATTCTGTATATGTCCCCACATGGGCGTAGGTGAGTGGCTGGCAACTTCACGCGCTAGTGCGGTAGTGATCGGTACTCGTTTCACACCCATCTGATGCTCTTGGAGTCTTAGTCGTAAGGACTTTTTGGTCATACTCACGTAGCTTTCGGTCGGGCCGTCTGGGTATAAAAGAGGGATAGTGTATACTCCCGCATCGTCCATGTCCACCCCGGTGTTTTTCGTGGATGTGAACCATCAGAGCCGCCCAGGTGGCGCAGTGGTCTAAGCGATGGCCTCTGATCATTCGTCCGAACGGGGTCTGAGTTCTAATCCCAGTGAGGCATGGATGTTGTGTTTGTCTTACGGCACTGGCTCTCTCCCTTCCCTCGAACCAGTGACCCTAAATTAGGGACGGGCGACAGCTTATAGCCCATTGAGTTGTTCACGGTGGTCGTAAAACCTCCAATCAAAAAGAAAAAAAAACCCATAAGGAGACGGTCCTATGTGCTGCGATCCCGATGCTGAAAGCTAGCTTTTTTAGGGAGTTCTTCCAGAAATACGTAAAGCCCGGTACGTACTGGAGTTTCTGGCTGTGCCTTCCGATACTGGGGGATGCGAAATTCGATTTCGTCCGGTGGATGATCTGATCTACCAACCTGGGTGGGTATCCTTTAGAGAAGGCCAAAGACCTCACGCCATCAAGCTCAGCGTGGAGTGTGGCATTGTCGGATGCGTGGGTAAAGCCTTGCCTTGTTTTGTGTCGGCTAGCTTTCTCACCCTAGGGCACGCTGAAGATGGTAGCGTTACATTAAGAACATAGTTCGGTTTGGATGGAGACTTCGTGACCAAGACATCCAGAAACGGTAGAGATGAATTTGTTTCTCTCTCCATGGTGAACTTTAAGGCAGGGAGCTCCAAACTGATGACGGGGAAAAACTGGTGTAGTTCATCCCCGAGGATGCTACATTTGATCAGTACATTTGGCCAGTCAAATCGAAAAAAAAAACGATTTTATAGCTGTATAAAATGTATCGGCTGTTGTAGCAAGAGCACAAATGAAACTCTCAACATCACAAAGCGTCAGTAATATGAAATAGCGACACAGAACAAAATATTACGAATGAAGTACAATTTATCCTGTCATACACTGACTCACTTCGTATCCAGGTTACAGGGCGAAGTCCTCATTTGGAAATACCTCTACCCGCACCGCCGTGCACGTTTGGCACAATGTCGTTTAAGAGCTTTTGAGGTAAATTATCACACTAATGCTGCAAAGCCCTGATAGTGCTGGAATGGTTTCTTGTGGGGCATTCCTTTGCACAGCACATCTCCTCAGAAAGTCCCATGCATATTTCATTGAATTAAGATCGTTAAAACGCGCAGTTCAATAGCCATATACATAGAAGGGCAATTGAATTAGAGACAGCTGGCGTTATCAAATGTGGCGCTGTGGGCGGCCCTGTAAACGGAAACGACATGACGTATGCAGCAATCCGACAATATAAGGAACGATTTGACGAGAATCAGTAAGATTCGGACGCAGTATTGGCAAGACGAAGTATCTAAGTGTATTTGATCGTGGGCAAATTGTCGGGGCCCGACGAATGGATCACTCCATCTCGGAAGTCGTGCAGGCACCGGGATTTTCACGAGCCACTGTTTCACGGATGCACCATTAGTACATCGAATCCTGTAAAACCATCCCTGCAAGGGCCAACTGCAGTGAACAACAGCGTGTGGATGAGTGGGGTCATCGGCAGCTAGCTCGCTTTGTAACACCGGATAAACGGGCCGCAGTACAAGAAATCACTCGGCAATTTAACGCTGGTGCACAAAAACGTGTAAGCAGCCACGCCATCCAGAACCATCTTCTCGCTATGGGGTACAGAAGCCATCGTCCCACAAGGGTACCACTGCTGACCGCACATCACAGGGTGCAAAGATTAGCACGGACGCGGGAACATTGCCACTGGACCCTAGACATGTGGAAAAATGTTGCCTAGACTGATGAGTCGAGATTCACGTTGGTACATGCGGATGGCAGAATACGAGTAAGGCGCAAACGACATGAAGCGATGGATCCTTCTTGCCAGCAGGGTACTCTTCAAGCTGGTGGGGAGTGGCATTCTCGTCTGGGGACTGTTTACGTGGACTGAAATGGGACCCTTTGTACGTGTGACATCGTCCCTCACAGGTCAACGTTACCGGGATATCCTGGACGACCATTTGCTTCCGTTTGTGCGTCTTCAACATCCTACTGGGGACCTCATCCTGCAACAAACAATGCACCGTGCCATCGCTCCTGAATTGTATCCGAATGGTTGAATGAACACTCCACCGACGTGACCTCGCTTCCTTGGCCAGCTAGGTTCCCTGACCTCAAACCCGTCGAGCACATCTGGGATGCCATCGAGAGAGACGTTCGACGCTCTGACCCCCTCCATCAAATCTTTGTGAACTCCGGGGACGTGGATCCGTGTGGCTTCCCAACGCTTCCGGTGTTTTGTCGAGTCCATGCCGAGACGAATTGCCACCGTCATGAGGGCAAAAGGTGGTGCTACATGTTACTAGACTGGTATCTCTAATTCAATTGCTCTTCAGTATAATGTATATCCATCTACAGCTAAATTATAACTCCTTCACACAACACCACGTAACAGACGAATAAGACGGAAAATCACATCATTGTAGTACCGCTTCTCGGTCTGCAGATCCCTCACCTGCAAATTGGTACTTCCATTAATCATAATACCGCCCCACACCATGACACCACGATCTCCATATCTGTACCACTCAACGATTTTCGTGGCTATTATGGCAGCTCTACGTTTGCTGCACATAAATTGTCGCTCGGAATCTGAAGAAACACTGAGAAGGGGCTTTTTTTGTGAAAATTACGCTACATTATATAATCAAAAGTGTTCGGGCACCACAATAATTTAGGACAAATAGCTTCATTATTGCAATTAGTAGTTAGTCGGTAGACCTTTTTCTTGTATCATAGCGGCAATACGTCAAGGCATATATTAAGCATTTTCCAGTATCGACAGAAATGATTCGCCATTCGCCCTGCTGTCAGAGTAGAGAGCGATGAAGGCCGTTGTGGTCGATTTCGTATCTGTCGCTCCAGTTCATCCCGTATGTGATCTATGTGATTAAGATCGGGACTCGACAAGCCAGTCTAACAATTTCATCTGATTTTCAGGAAAACAGTCGTGTTCATGCAGTGCAGTGTGACAGGAAGCTCAATTGTGTTAGAAGAGACAGCGGTCATTTCCGTAATACTGCCACATTGTTCTTAGAGGAAAACTATCCAGAAACTTCAGAGTTAAAGGTTTGTGGTATAATCACCAACGGGCAGTGTCCCATCCACGAAAAACAACTCCATACCATGATGGAGCCTCCGCCGAACTTAACATTTGAAATAACAGTCCGACGAAAATCGTTCACTGGGCTGTCGTCAAATTCAGACATGCCGATTTGACGACAGCTCGGAAGAGTGAAAAATGTGACTCATTGAAGAGTGAAAAACGTGACTCATTGGAAGAGTGAAACACGTGACTCATTGGAAGAGTGAAAATCGTGACTCATTGATAGAGTGAAAATCGTGACTCATTGATAGAGTGAAAAACGTGACTCATTTGAAGAGTGAAAAACGTGACTCATTTGAAGAGTGAAAAACGTGACTCATTTGAGGAGTGAAAAACGTGACTCATTGGAAGTGAAACACGTGACTCATTGGAAGAGTGAAGAACGTGACTCATTTGAAGAGTGAAACACGTGACTCATTGGAAGAGTGAAACACGTGACTCATTGGAAGAGTAAAAGACGTGACTCATTGCAAGAGTAAAAAACGTGACTTATCACTCCAAACAACAGCTTTCCAGTCGTCCACAGTTGAGAAATGACGGAAGACATATCACTCAAAATGGCGCTTCGCATTCATGGTACTTGCGTGCCGTTGTTATACCATAATAACCCACACTGCGCACCTCTCTGCGGATATGGTACTAACTGAGCCGTTATAAGCATTTCCTACTTCAGCAGCGATGGAAACGATAGAGGAAGAATGAGATTTCTTAACACTTCTTACCACGGCTCTTCTGTCACGTTCCGTCAGTTTGTGCAATTTTCCTGAATGTTTTATGCTCTAGTTGCACTAATCGTTCCACCTCTTCACGATATACCTTACGGTTTATTTTGGTATGTTTAGTTTGGCTGCAATGCTCAGTATAGAAGGGTTACTCAAATGACATCCTATTGCCAGCCCACGATGGAACTCGGAGAGTTCACGTCCACGCGGCATATTCGCTTCAAAGTAACTGATAACACGATTTAACATCTCAACTTTATATACGTACAACCTCACTCACAGCGCACCTTCCTGCGCAACCGTTCTTCGCACTTATGAAAATAGTTAGTAGTGTCTGAATAATTTTCGTTATTTCAAGAAAAAAAGATTTTTCCTTGAAACCTTAGAATCGGAGTATTTTCTTAATTCGTATCCATCTAGAAAAGAAACAAGAAAAAGCAAGTGCAAATCTACCTAATGGAACATCGAAAAAAAAGTAGTCATTTTGTAGAGTTTCTAATTGCAATTCAGAAGAGCTGAAAAAATGATTTTCTGTCTTAATGGGTTTATAGATTCTGTATGAAAAGATTTTTTTCGAAAAATTATGATTTGGTTTTGAACAACCATAATGCTTTCTTATAACGGTAGTACGAAAAATTGAAAAGTGAGTAATATTGGGTTGATGCATAAGTTCATGCCGTTTCTTACGTTAATAAATTGGATTACTGTTGGGTTGATGCATAAGTTGATGCAGTTTTATTTCACGAGTGTTTCCCAGGTCAGTAGTGACGGTGCAGATGGTCAGTTGTATATCAAAATGCAGCCAGTAATATCGTGTAGCCAAATCATATTGCGTGCGTTTTGTGATTGTTTCTAATGTTTTTTTCGTTTCCAGGTCCGGAAGTATGGAGTGTCAAGTAGAGAGGAATGAACATTTCCGACATCATCTCCTCTACGAGCTTAACAAAGGATCCCCTGCCGCCGAGGTTACTCGACAAATTGGTGCTGTGTATGGGAAAAATGCTATTGCGCCGAGAACAGTCGCAAATGGTTTGAGCTGTTCCGAGGTGGCAAATGTGACCTCAACGACTCTCTACGCTCAGGTCGTCCTTCTCACTTTGATGAGGATCGTTTGAATCGTCTCATCTTCTTGGATACTTGTCAAATTACACGCAAATCGGGCACTGAGATGGACTGTGATAATCCCTTTAGGGGTACGACACCTGGATCGTATGGCAAAGGCACAGAAATTGAGATCTTGGGTGCCTCACACTCTCAGCGAGGACAACAAAAATCAGCGTGTTGTTCCTTGCCCGGCCGTTATCGCGAATGTTCTAAGGAACACAAACCCTTTCTGTCATGTATTGTTACTGGCGATGAAAAGTGGTGCCTCTACATGAATTTCAGGCATCGGAGGGAATGGTTAAGCCCAAGTAAGGCGCCCACACCACGCCCAAAACATGAGCTACATCCTGCAAAGACCATGATGTGTGTCTGGTGGGACATGGAGGGCATTATTCACTGAGAAATGCTGCCGAGGAATCAGAACATCAATGCTGCACTCTATTGTGAGCAAGTCCGCCGACTGGAGGGAGAAATTGAGCAGAAACGGCAACATCGGCGTCATACTTTTCTTCTCCAACATGATAGCGCACGCTCTCAGAGTGCAAACGCGACCAAAATGGAAATTAAATGGGAGATCCTTCCACATCCGACCTACTCCCCTGATGTCGCCCCTCAGACTATCAGCTGTTCTGATCACTGTCGAATGGACTCCGTGGCAAAACGTTCAACAATGACGTTGACCTCCAGAATTTCCTTGATGATTTCTTCGCTGCAAAACCTGCAGGATGTTTCAAGAACGGCATTACAGACCTATCCAGACGTTGAAACACCATCGTAAACAATAGGTGGTTGATACATAGTTGACTGATTCTGTTTTCTCTTCTTATGTAATACATTCCTGTAATGCGGTGAGAAAAACAGCATGAACATTAAAAAAACGGCATCAACCCAATATTACTATTACTGTGCAAGTGGGTAACTTCTGAACTAAAAGGGACGGAATTTTAGATACATTCCATCTAAAATTCCATTGCATATGAAATACTATACACTGTATTACCGCGCCCTTTACTTGGGTTCCGCGAACTAATACTATGTCTTATTCGCCGTAGTTGGATTTACTGAAATATAGACCGGCCAGTCTGATGCCGACCGGGTGAGAGTTTCTGTGTGTGTTTGATTGAGCTGAACTGCGCTGTTAAGCAGAACCGACGATTCCAACCGCGAGACGGGTTTCAATCCCGATCTCGCGATTTTTGTTTTTTTTCGATTTGGGTATTATATTTTGCCCACCGATTAGAGCAGTGACGGGACTTAATAAAAACGCCCTTGTGAGGGCGAAGTTCCGTTCAGCTCGCATAGAGACTCTGGCATCAGTCATCGGGTACGTCGTCGTCGTACCGGTCCCGCGGTCGAGGGGTCCCTCGCCCGCCCAAAGCCCGAGCGCCCGGCTTCTAAGGTTAGACTGGAGTGGGAGAACCCCTGGGTGCCCACTCAGTACTTAGAAAAAAAAATTTTGAGTTTTTCATCTCTCTCACAGATATGTCATCTACCCAGAAGGGTAGAGTGAAAACAAAGGGGTCCGTCCCCAAATCGTCCGGGACACCCCGGACACAGAAGGTAGCGGCAAATGCACTACCAAGCCCTGTCGGCAGTGCTAAAGGGGTTAGCCCCTCTTCCGAGAACAGCCGGAAGGTAGAGCCCAACGCTGGGGGAAACTCTCAAAGACGCTTCCCCCAGCGAAGGGCTGTAAAGCCGCTACACCCACGAAGGGAGCCTCGACTGAGCAGTCTCAGTCAGCTAGTGGTGTAAGCACCCCCTTGCCAGTTCCGCCCATGGCAAGGAAGGGAAAAACAACACCCCAGCCCGAACCCTCTCGGGCTCCTGAGGGGTCGTCCACGGGGTGCCCAGAGGTACCTTCGGTGGGAGGTACGCATCCCAGGACACCCCCGGTGCTTACACCCGAGGCGTTTGTGAATCTCATACGCGACCTCACTAAGGAAGTCGAGTCCGTTCTCTCGGACTCGCGGGTCACTTCCTCAGGGAGAGAGAAGGCGAAAGCTGCCCTGAGTAGTGTTAGAGACGCTTGTTACGAGCAAACAGCACGGGTAGCCTATGTCGAAGGCAGGCTGTCCGTGCGGGATGAGTTGCGCTGCGAAGCCGAAGCCGAAGTGAAAGCGGCTTCCTACGCCGAAGTGGCTAGGAAGGGGGCTAACAAGGCGAAAGGGCCTTCGCCCGCCCCGATTGAGACTAGAAAGAAGAAGGGAAAGTCGGTAGACAGGAGACACGTGCTTTTAGTCTACCCGACAGTCGAGAGTGCGTCCTCAGAGGACACAAAGAAAACCCTAAAAACTGCAGTAAACCCAACAAAACTGCAGATAAGGGTCAAGAGCTTACGGAGTATAAGGAAAGGAGGGGTCGCCGTGGAGTGTTCCCATCCCGGGGAGCTCGACCGCCTTGCCCAGGAGTTGAGAAGCAATCCGCTGACCAAGGATTGCACACTTCCCACAGCCCCACGGAAGAGAAATCCCCGGTGGATAGTGTACGGGGTCGACGGGGGACTCTCAGGGAAAGAGTTCGAGCAGATGGTTTGTGGGCAAAACCCAGAGCTCGAGAACGGGTTCATAGCCTGTTTTCCCATCAAGTGCAAGGGAGGTAGGGTCCACTGGGTGGCAGACGTGGAACCCAAGGCCTTCAAGCACTTGGTGAGGCGGAAGACGCTGAACCTGGGTTGGTCAGTGCTCCGTCTAAAGGAATTTTTGAGGGAGGTCATGTGCTTTCGGTGTAATGGGTTCGGCCATTTCCGAGGCAACTGCCCCGAGGCAGATGCAAGGTGCGGCAATTGTGGTGAAGTTGGGCACCAGCACCACCAGTGTGCAGCCGCACCGAACTGCAGCAACTGCACCGCTGCGAATGCCAAGTTCCACCTGAAGCTGGACGTCTCACACTCCAGCTTCAGTAAGACATGCCCTAGTCTTATTAGGGAACTTGAGCAAAGGAAGAGTCGGGTCAACTACTGTTGACGGATGGAAGTACCCTTGGTGGTACGCAGCTCTCGATAATGAGTTTTTCGGTCTATTGACCAAGGTGTTTGATTTGACCCTGGCCCGGGGTCATCACCACAGCTCTGGCCCTAGAGCTGTGAACAATGTAAATATTTCAATGTGTGTGATTTTTGTTTTAGTATCTAAGTATTGTGAGAGGGGTGCATGAGACCCTCATAGTGAAAATGAATGTAATTGTGCTGAGTTTTGAAATAAAGGACAGTAGTCCCAAAAACTCGCGTTGGCGGGCGATCTCCCGGCCACGAGATGAGATATTTTGAAAAAGTTGCTTGCCCCAACTGCCCATAGCACGTTGCACACACGGGTTGTGACAGAGGGGTGTAAGGTACCGGTCCCGTGGAGGAGGCAGATCCTCACAGGTCTCTAGACCGAATCTGCCCGAGTAGAAGACTGTGGTTTCCGGTGACTGACGGGATGGCTGTCGGAACGCCGTCAGGGATCCTATCTATCCCAAAACTATTCGAGAGAGTTCCGCATTTCCCTGCGAAGTCAGCACTTTGACGGTGCAGGTAAAGTCATCAGCTAGTGTTACTGAAACATCCAAAAATCTACAGAGTCAAACCACCCCCAAATTTTGTCTAGTGGCGTCAACGATGAGGTTGGGTTTCCTATTTCAAGGTCTTCAAGTTTGCGGTCGGCATAAAGCATTGCGTGTTATTTTATATGAAACAGTTATGGGTTTGTCACGCTTTTCCAAATGCCACTCGAGATTAACTTTAAAAAAGAGACGCATACAGAAATTAACCACTGTTCTAAACCTTGAAATTTACGTCAAGATAATTTGAGGATTGACTGAGGGACACAGGTAAATATTAAATTATGAAGATTTTATTTTAGAAGTTCATCTTAAGACGAGGTACCTGAGTGCCGGTAGAGTTCTTTTATTTTAATCTAAACATTTTAAACAACATGTATGAGATCTCATAAGCAATATATGAGAACTATATTGATCAACAGATCATCTTCATTAACGACAAATGTAAGTAATTTATCAGTTGTCCTGCAACTTTGGTTCGCTAGAGAAACGTTTGAACGCTGAGACAACTGGGAATTTGACTTTGGGCAGCATATGCATAACTATGAGGCATGAGATAGAAACGTCTTATCCTTTCTCTCTTCCATCGTCCGTCTTCCTAATAGGCCGAGCGGGGATTTCCTGTTGCCCTGCCTAAAAACTGTCCTAACTAAAATGCGGTGTTTTGTGCACCTTTCGTTTCCAAACACTTTCTAGGTCCTGGGGACCACTGAACCCTACCTCTGACCAATAACTTTTCTTAAACTTGTGATCCCAGACATGAAACCAATTCAGGACTTACTCAGGAAATTCCTCCTGAGCTCGAAAAAGAGCATTTTTAAAGCACTTTGACTACCAAATCTGACTGCCTGTCTGCCTCTGACTGACTCAAGATCTTAACTTTTGACTAAATGTTTCTAACTGAGTATCGGAACCTGAGTATAAGTAAATAAGTAACTCCGTATCTTTCTTTATCCCGTTTTCGCCTCTGTTCCCTTTGGTTCGTAGCATCCTTCTTCTCGGGAGGTATGGCTGGAACTGCCCAAGAAAGTGTCATGGAGTACCAGTGGTCACTCGCTACCCTCCGCGATACGTGATACGTACATTCCCAAAATTTTCCGTTGAGATTAGCTGACGCCACTTCTTAGAAAATCCGGCCCTAAAGCTAAAATATTGTGCTTTAACATGGCACTTACTCCCTTCTTGCAAATTCCTCTCCTTTTGTTAGGTACGCACTTATACGTTTACTAAACTGACCGGTTGTCACGTATCAAAATTTCTTCACGTGCTTCTTCCGGTTTTCACTCTTTGACCGGTGGTCGACAAGGATGCCTCCACGAAGTGCGCTTTGTGATGGTACGCCCGGGAGAAGTTTCATGGCTTCCCCTGATTTTGAAAACACCGATAAGCCGAATGAAATAGTTGCAACCTATGACTTGTTGCTGCCTTTCCTGTCCTTATGGATGTGTATCTCGGCTTTGTGAGTTTTGGAACTTTAGGGAATGAAAGGTTTTTAGCCTGGGTACCAACACCTTGGTACCTCCCGTCCTCCCCTGCAACTCGCTTTCAGACGATCTGCGGCAGAAAAATTGTATAAAAACAATATTTTATAGTCCGATCTTCTTTTTAGCCCTGTTTCAAATTTCGGGTGTGAAGAAAAAAGCTCTGCACGACTGTAAGTTGGCGTTTAATTAGGAAAATTAATTAAGGCTGAACTGTGCATAATGTCTAACTCCTAAATTAATTAAATTCCCAATGTTATACGAAATATGAATAATTTCGGGGTAACAACTGTAAAGAAAACATTTCGAAATTTATGAGTCACTTTCCGTGATTCCCACGGAAGAATATTTCTGGCACAACCGTTTCCGTGAAATGGCGGGAAAAAAACCTGAATTTCACAAATTTTTTGTACGCCAGAAAAATTTCGAATTTTCAAAAAGCTTTTGGCAATTTTTTGTACTAAGAGAAAAACTCTTTTCTTACTGTTTGCATATCCATATGACGGAAAATATCAGGTAATAGGAGTGCTTCGCGGGAGTACTTGACGTTTAATTAACTGTTAAATTTCAATCGTCCGTCGAAGGATCTGATTTTGAAGTTCTTTAGCGAGAGAGTTCTGATTATGTGGGTAGCATATAGCATGAAAATTTGTTTATTGTGGTACCGAATATTATTCCTTCCCCGCTCCCCCCATTTTGTGCACCACTAATTTTAAAGAAAGAAGGGTTTGGTTTTTAGCAACACTTGGGTACCCTCTCGGCAACTCGCTTTCAGAGGATCTGCGGCTAAAAGATTGTAATAATAAAAAAAAAATAATAAAATGAAATATTTTATAGTCTGATCTTCCTTTTAGCTCTGCTCTAAATTTCAGGGGCGAAGGAAAATATCTCTCCGCAGCAGCACGCGAACAGTTCACAAACGGTACTGTTTCAGAAATGCTGCCACCCTTGGCCCAAAAGCTGATAACCATCCCTTTTTGCAAATTCTGATCATTCGTCCGAGAGCATCTGTGTTCGAATCCCGGTGAGGCATGGATGTTATGTTTGTTTTACGGCGCTGGCTATCTCCCTCCCTGGAACCAGTGGCTCAAAATTATTGAAGGCCACTGCTTGCAGCCCACTTAGTTGCTAACGATAATCGTTAAAACACCACTAAAAAAAATCTGATAATTCGCTGCTTTAATCCATGACAACAACGAGCGATATGTTTTCAGAATGCCTACAGCATAACTTATACACCCTCCAATCCAGTTAACGATACGTGCCTTCTTCCATTGGCTACGCGCTGTTGACGTCAAAAGTAGGAGGAGGTCAAAATAATGTGACTCAACTGCGTATATACAGTATATATGTGTCAACCATTATCAATCCACTGCTGGGCGAAGGTCTCTCCAAGCCTCTTCAACAACGGGCTGCCTTGTGCCAGTCTCCTCCATGTTACTCCCGCATACTTTCGAATTTCATTCACCCATCTCCCATGTGGTCTTCTTCTGGGTCTTTTCCTAACCCTTGGAATCCAATCTAAAATTTCGGCTGTCCATCGATGGTCTGTCCTTCTGGCAGAATGTCCAGCCCATTGCCATTTCAGGGATTTAACTCTGATCATGATGTCTTCCACTCTTGTCATTTTTCGGATCCACGAGTTCCTCTTCTTATCTCTCCTGGTTACACCAAGAATGCACCGCTCCATGCTTCTTTGAGTTGTCTGCAGCCTTTGTATGTCTCTTTTAGTTAAGGTCCACGTCTCCGCACCATACGTAAGCACTGGAAAGATGCATTGATCAAACACTTTTCTTTTAAGACATTATGGCATATTGCTCTTGAAAATTATGCTGTTTCTTCCAAAAGCTCTCCGGGCAAGTTTTATACGCCGATTAATTTCTTCATCAATGTGACTCTCAGTTGATATCTGCTGTCCGAGATAAACGTACGTGTCTGTTATCTCCAGCTTTTCTCCATGAAACGATAAATCTTCATTTCTTGTAAATTTTGCCTTCTGAAAGTTCATTTTTAATCCCACTTCTTTACTCGCATCAGCAAATTCCTGGATCATACTCAGCAAATCTGATGGGGGTAGTTGCAAAAATGACTACGTCATCAAAAAACGGAAGGTGAGTAAGATAATCTTCATTAATCTTCATCCCTTTGTATTCCCAGTTCAGTGATCGAAATACATTTTCCAATGGGGCATTAAAGAGTTTGGAAGATATAGTGACCCTTTTCTCACTCCCTTTCCAATTTTTATAGGTGCTGTTTTCTCAAATAGCCGAATCTTTGCACTTGCATTTTCATAGATGTTGTTAATAATATTAATGTATGCTTCTTCAATACCGCATAATTTCAAAGCCATTGTAACTGCTGATGGTTTCACCGAATCAAAGGCTTTTTCATAATCGATAAAAGCCATGCACAATGGAAGTTCATATTCCCTCGCTCTTTCAATTAGTTTTCTCAGTACTTGGATATGATCTACAGTGCTGTAGCCACTCCTGAATACAGCTTGTTCTCTCAGTTGAGCCATGTCCAGTGTCACCTTCAAGCAGTGTGAAATAACTTTAGTGAAGATTTTATAAACCACTGATAGGAGGCTGATAAGTCTGTAGTTCCTGAGATCCTCAATGTCACCTTTTTTATGTAACAGGATTATTGTAGCATTGTTTCAATTCTCAGGAATCTTCCCTTCATTAGGACATCGAGTGAAAACTTGGGCAAGTACTGTTTCAATTTCTCCACTTGCTTCTTGTATGATGTCTACTGTAATTCCATCTTCTCCCTGAGCTTTACCCCGTTTCATGTTCTTGATTGCATGTGTAACTTCTGCTGGTAGGACTGGAAGAACTCTGGTACCTTTTGTAATGTTTGGAGTACATGTATCATCCCTTTCATATAGTTTTGAGTAGAAATCTTTCGATCTAGTCAAACAAAATTTCACCTCTATTTCATGTTACAGAACCATCTTCTTTATACACTGGCGGAAAGTGAAAAAGAACACCAAGAAGGAGACGTCTGATACCAACGAAATTTGTACGGCATGATAACGGAATACAGAGGATAACGTGATCAAAACATTACGGCAAAATACAGCTGTATTTGTTGGTAAACTGAAAAGTAACATTTCCATGTAATATGGTTAGTACGAGGTTGAACCACCCTGAACTGCGTCACTCTGTGCAATTCTAGCATGGAGTGTGTCGTACAGATGTTGGATGTAAGTTTGGGGCATTGAGTTCCAAGCAACCTCAACCTGTACGGGTAAATCGGGGATGGTCGTGGCTGGCCATGGAGACCGCATAATTCGCTGTCCCATAAAATACCACACGTGCTCAATGGGGGACAAATCCGGTAAACGTGCAAGCCATGGAAGTTGTCTCACACCCTGAAGTGCATGTTGCGTTGCACGTGCCGTGTTTGGGCGTGCGTTATCTTGCTAGAAAACACCACGATGGGCCGACCTTACAAATGGCACAACAACGGGCTGAATGATGTTGTTGATGTAGGAGGTGCTGTTTAACGTACCCGGTACAAACACTAGTTGTGTACGGGAGTGATAGCTGATCGCTCCTCACACTAGGAGACCAGGTGTAGGCCCTGTGTGTCGCTGGTGGATGCAAGAAGGGTGGAGACGCTTCCCTGTGCGTCTGCAAACAAGCATACGGCCATCGGAGGCTCCCAAGCAGACTCTGCTTTCACCGCTGAACACGACAGATCGCCATTGCGTTCCCCAGTGCAGACGTTGGCGACACCAGAGCAGCCGTTCCTGACGGTGGGCTGGAGTCAGAGGTACGCATGCCAGAGACACACGTGCACGTAGTCCTGCATCCAGTAGACGGTTGCCGATTGTTCGCACAGTCATCTCAGGTGAAACGGAAGCTCGGATTTGCGTCGCAGTGGATGATCTGCTTGACAACGCCGCTCTTCTTATACGTCGATTGGTCCGCTCATCAGTCCGTCTGTGACTCCCGGTTCCACGTCTTCTCGTGTGGGAATGTTCATCGGACCATCCACGCCGCCATCGTACCACCACCGATGCTTCCCGTCCAATTCGCTCCATAATACAACGATACGACCACCCGACCTCGCGGAGTCCAACTAAACGATCTCGCTCAAAGTCCGATAACTCCTGAAATCGTACACGTCTTCCATGCCCAGGCATTGTAGCTTCTTATGGGTCTTCCCACGTGTCTGCACGCCGACGACTGATTACATTCACTTCGCCGTACTCCTTAAATACGGTTCTACGTCAATTCGTCGCGTGCGTCAATTCGTCGACTGCGTCAATTCGTCGACTGCGTCAATTCGTCGACTGCGACGATTCGTCGCGCGTCAATTCGTCGCCTACGTCAATTCGTCGCGCGTCAATTCGTCGACTGCGTCAATTCGTCGCGCGTTAATTCGTCGCGCGTCAATTCGTCGACTGCGTCAATTCGTCGCGGACAAATTCGTCGAGTACGTCAATTCGTCGACTACGTCAATTCGTCGCGTTTACAGATTTTGGTTACATACAAAACGAATGCAGGAAAACGTACGATTTCGAACGTCTTGCTCCGTGATCAAATTTATAAAGTTTGGCCACGCAGACAGGATAGGAATATTACGTTTTTCTTTGGCACTAAAAATATTAGACGGTAAACGGTTTTTGGAACGGGGCAGGGCCCGGTTGGACAGAGCCCCCCATATGCAAAATTTTAGTAAAATCTAAAGTTTTCAATTCAGAACCACCAAATCTGGTATACTATCTCGTGGTATTCTATCTTAGACTGTAGACGGTTTTGGGAAGCGGTTGCAGAGAGTAGGGGGGAGGTTACAGCCCCCCTACAGAATTGCCGTAAGATATAGTTTTCAATTTAGAACTACCAAATTTGGTATATTATCTCAGGGTACTCTAACCTAGACGGTTTTTGGAAAGGGTCAGGGGCCAGGTACAGATTTCAATTCAGAACCACCAAATCAGGTATCCTATCTCATAGTACTCTAACTTAGACGGTTGTCGGTTTTTGGAACGGGTCAAGGCCCGGGGAGTCGGAGCTCCCCCCCTACATACAAAATTTTCGTAAAATCTAGTTTTCATTTCAGAACCATCAAATTTGGTATCATGAAACTCTAACTTAGACGCTAGACGGTTTTGGAAGGGTTGGAGCCCCTCATAAAAAATTTCGTAAAATCGACAGTTTTCATCTTAGAACCACCAAATTTGGTATACTATCTCATGGTACTCTAACTTAGACAGTAGACCGTTTTTGGAACGGATCAAGGCCCGGGGGTCAGAGTCCCCACATGCAAAATTTTCTTAAAAACTGCAGTTTTCAATTCAGAACCACCAAATCTGGCATACTATCGCATGGTACTCTAACTTAGACGCTCGACGATTTTTTGAAGGGGTTGCAGCCCGGTGGTAAGGGCCCCCCTCATAAAAATTCGCAAAATCTACATTTCAAAATTGTCTTTATTCTTCAAATAAAAATAGCATTTCTATGTACATGACAGTAGAATTCTGCCAATAAATACAGTGATATATACAACAACTGGAAAGTTCCAGTGAAACGTAAATCAAAATATTGTAAAATCATAAAATTATTTCGCCCCGAAGGGCGATGGAGAGGCAGACAATAAAGCACGAGCGATGCAAATGAAAATGTATACTACAGTATTGTAGACAAGAAAAGACATGGTGCTATACTATTCACAAAATCCAATTAAGTATTACTACCATACTCAAGATTAAATATGCACAAGGTACTAATTCACATAAAAGACCATGGGTGAGAAGGAACTAACAGGTGCAACAGTATTTAGAAATATGACAGAAATGTTAGAAACAATTAAGCACAAATACTTATTATATGCACAGAATTATGCAGTGACAAGAGAGAAATACGCTAAACGGACCCAGGAGGGCAACTGTACAAAAAAAAAAAAAAAACAGAAATCGAACAAGAATGCAATTCATAAGTGTCATATCATATGTACAGAACAATACAGTGACAAAAAAGAAAGCCGCTAAGCATACCCAGAAGGGCAGCTTCTCATAAAACAGAAATGTAACAGTGATGCTACACTCAAAATTTACATCATATGTACAGAAGTATTCAGTGACAAGGAGAATCGCTAAAAGTGCTCAGAAGAGCATCTTCTTACATTAAATTATATACACAGGGACAATAAAATTTCAAAATATATTCAACATAATGTAGGGGACATTGCGTGTGCAGTAAACTGTGCAGAAGAAAGAATTATATACAACATAAAATACAACAAAATCGAAGAGATCATGGGAAACATGGTGAGCTATCTCCAATAGCACATATAACAGAATAATCACAAATAGCGAATCATGTGGGTGAAAAAGGAGACTCCACCTAGGAGCCTCATACCACCAAAATTAATACGTAAAATCATGAGTTGTGACAGTGAATGTGGGCGACAACAAAAGTCACACCTATAAGTTGAGATGTAGCTGCAAATTGTGGATATGGAACCACCCAGCCGATTGGGCCCAGGTGGATTGAAAAACGTTATCGGTGTTTGTTGAGGCAGCACGAGAGTGCTCCATTCGGAGACGAGTGGTTAACCGTGCTAGGAAGCGTCTCCGAATGATAGCACTTGCCTCCTGAGGAGGTGGAGTAAGAGCAGGGAGGCGTTGTTCAAGATGGAAAGCATATACAGTGAACTTCACAAGAAGAAAAATGTAACGGCACACAAGAGGCAAGTGAGTAGGTGGATGCTTAGTTTGGAGTAGCCAAGCATATGCAAGAAATGGTAACGATCGAGCACAAATTCGATCAGCAAGACGAAATGCTGTGTTTAGGACTGGCAGGAGTACGGGACAGAAGAGGTATTGATGTTGGACGTCGCTGACTTCAGGGCAAAAGGAACAATGTGGAGAGGTGAGAAGGGTCATGCGAAATAGTACTGATGGGGCGGGAGACGAAGGTGAAGAAATTGCCAATGGACATTGAGTTCAAGAGGGGAGGAAAGGGGAGAGGTAGAGGCTGTCCAGATGGCGGGGAGAAGAGAAGGAGAAGCAGAATGAACAGAAAGTGGAAGTGCGGGAGGGGAAAGAAGGAGCCAATAAAGAGAAGAGGAGGAGATAGAAGTAACTAGAACCGGGGAGCTACGAATGAGGAGAAAGAACGGTAGAGAAAGAGGGGCGGAGGGGACCGAGAAGAGACCATCAGGGGAAGCGAGGAGTGGAAAGAGGCTCCAAAGCGCTGTGCGAAGGAGAAGATATTCGTGAGCAAGAGTAATGGTTGGAGATAGAAACAGGGAAGAAAGAGGTCTCCAGGTTAGATCAGAAGTTACGAGAGAACGGACAGTTATCACACCAGAGCGGATCCAATGAGGAAAGTAAAAGTAAGGGAGGTTAGGAGGGTGAATAAGAGAAGAGAAGAAGAGAGGTTCATCTAGAAGATCAAGAGTTGAAGAAGGAAATGAACGGAGAAGAGGAAGCGAACGAAAGAGAGAAAGGCCCTCTCGCAGGACAGAAGGGAGGTGGGACGGAAGAAGAGAGTATGAATCCATCTTCAGAAACAGTAAGAAGGTGAAAGATGGGTCACGAGAAGAAGCAAGAACATTCAAGTTAGCGGTAAGGGACGGAACAGTTGAAGTGGCAAGGCGAATGAAATGAATAATGCGATGTGTTTTATAAAGGACTGCTGGATCAGGAAGCTGGATGCCACCTAATGAGGCTAGGAGATGAAGCGCGGCAGGTTTAACCCAGTGATGTGAAGTCCAGATGACGGAAGTTGAGAGGCGAGTGATGGTCATCATTTGTGACACGGGAACAACCGTCGACATCCAAGAGTATTCGCATAGGGAGATAAGTTGTCGACGAACAATGGCTGCTCGTTGACGGAACGATGTGAAAGGGCGGGCCTTACTCCAGTAGGCAGCAGCCCGTTGTATCCGGGGAAGAAGAGCAGTCCAGGTGGCAGATGCAGAAGCCAAGGGCAAACCGACATACGCACCGAGGATCTTCTGTGTAGTGGCTGTCCACTGCGCACCCCAAGGAGCATCGGTGCGGACAGCCCATGCCCCGCACCACAAGCCAGTACTTTTAGTGGCATTCAGCGCAGCTCCAGATATTGCAACATATTGTTGATATACAGAATACAGGCGATCAAATTGAGATTCATCCCGGACACAAAAGGTCACATCATCAGCATAGGCGGTGAAAATTATCCGATGATGACGAGTACTAGCCACTGTCGGCGGTAGGACATCCAGGAGTGATCTTCGGGCTGCTAACAGGAAAGGCTCAAAAGCGAGAGCGAATAGCTGGCCGGAGAGCGGACATCCTTGTCGGATGCCTCGCCTAAACGGAATTGGAGCGGTTAGAAATGTGGCCGCTCGAACATGGAAACTGGCGCCCTGATAAAGGGCCAAGAGAGCGGAAGAAAAGGCAGCAGGAAAGCCAAATCGTGAAAGGACAGCAGAGAGATAAAAGTGAGACACGTTATCAAAAGCGGACTTTTGATCCAGATTGAGAAAGGCAAGAGGTTCATCAAAAGAGCGAGCGAGGAAGTGAAGATGAAGGAGAAGAGAAACGTTAGTGGAAATAGTCCGACCAGGCGCAGTGTATGTCTGGTCAGGAGAAATAACGAAAGAGAGAACAGAATTAAGGCGACGGGATAAGAGTTTTGTATAGAACTTATAGTCAGTGTTTAGGATGGAGATAGGGCGCCAGTTTCCCAGATCCAAGAGGTCACCCTTCTTAGGAAGGAGGATGATGTGTGCCAAAGTAAAGTCGGGCGGTAACGCAGGAGAGGAAAAAGCAGACGAGAAACACGCAGACAGAAAAGGCAGAAGGCACGGTAGAAAAGCACGGTAAAAGGACAGAGGAAGGCCGTCAGGTCCAGGAGCAGCATGAGGATTGAGAGTAGCGAACGCCTCACGGAGTTCGCGAAGAGAGAAAGGGGAAAGTAAAGAAGTAGATAAAGTAGAGGGGACCTGAGGAAGAGAAGAGAGAAGAGGAGAAGCTAATGAGAATGAAGACTGCGTTACTGCACTGTACTTGGCGGTGAAATACTGTTTAGTGAAAGTGCATAGCTTCGATGGGTTCGAAGTGATGGAACCATCCTGGAGGCGAAGATGACGCAAAGATGTAGCAGAGCGATGTTGAGATTCCAAGGCGGTTAAGTAATCGTGAGAATCAGCTGTAGGGGAGAGATGCAAGAAATGCATCCTGCAGGCTGCATCGGATGCGCGAGGAAGAAGCACGGCGTGAAGATCTGCCAGATAGCCGGGGTATTGCGGATCATCAAGAGAGAGCATCGACAATAGAGCACGTAGATTCGCAATTTTCATATCGCTCTCATTCCGAGAGGCATGGGAGAAGCGCCGTACAAAAAGGACCAAGTCGTGTTTGACACTGAGCCACAGTTGCATCGCGTCTGACGTAGTATCAAGAAGGGGCTGACGACTACGGAGGAACTCACGCACAGCAACACAAAATTGTTGATCATCCAGGAGAGAGTCCGGAAAAGTCCATACTCGTCGAGTCCTGGAAGGTGAAGGAGAAACACACACCGACAGACTGACAATACTGTGGTCTGAAGCGGCGGAAGGATGATGGGCAGCAGCTGCGATCGACGGGAGAAGAGCAGTCGAAACATAAAATTTATCCAGCCGTGCTGCCGTAGTGCTGCCATGGATGGAAGAGCGCCAGGTAAAAGAGATTTCCGACGGGTGTAGATGCCGGAACGCATCAACCAATTGAAAATCATCAACAAGCTGAGAAATCTGTAATACACGTTGCCTGCGGTATTCGCCAACTGTTGAATTGCGGTCAAGGGCCGGCAACAACGTACAATTGAAATCTCCGCCGATGAGAATATATTCAGACGGTGGGATGCATGACAGCTCTGTACGGAGTGTGGAGAGAAGATCAGGTAACAGACGCTCATCACAGGGGACATATATGTTAAAAACATGATAGGTCACGTTTTTAATGCAAAAGACAACGACCTGGAGGTTGTCCACATATAATGCACGAATCACTGGCGTCGTTATCAGAGGGAGTAATCGGTGATGGATCCCAATTGCAAGGCCACCATTCCGTCCAACTCGATAAGCATGGTGAAAATCGTAGGGCCAAGCCCGCCAACGAGAGAACAAAGTGGTAGCAGAGCAATTGGTCTCTTGGAGCAAGAGAAGATCTGCGTGTAGAGGCGCCAAGTCCTCATACACTAGGGCATTTCTAGTAGAAGCAGAGAACCCTCTGCAGTTAAGTGTGACCACCTGGAATCGGTAGGTCCTTCCCAGGTCGACACGCACGTGCACTGGAATCTGTTATTTTCTTCGCTTGCTTCTTCATTCTGTCAACACTAAATTTGAGATCGGGATAGGAAAGCACAAGATTTCGAAACACAGATGTCACACTAGAAACTTGGGTTAGAACAGTAGGAAGATCAAGCATATGACGTGCAACAAACTGATTAAAGAATCTAGGATGTTTATGAGAGCATAATACTTCATATATTTTATGAAGAGAAAGCGGACCTACCGGTATATCCGCCCTCGCTTCAGCTAGGTATCGGAGAAAAGAATCTAGGGAAAGCACTGGGGGTGGAGTCTTAGCACCTGGAATCACAGCAGGATGTCGACTTATTCGTGGCGAAGTACGTCGTTGAGAGGAGGAGCGGGAAGATGAGTCAACAGAACGACCTCTTGCAGCACCGGTGCGAGGAGGGAGCGGAGACTGCGGAGCACTCAGGACTCCCGTTGAGCAGGCTTGCTGGTAGTTGTAGGGTCAGAGTCATTGCCAGAATAGTCACTAGCAGTAGGGCAGTCCATGTCAGTAATTGTACTTGGGGTGTCTTCATCCGACGGAGGATGAAGGTCAGCAGTCAGGTCAGCTGGAGCTGCAAGGAACGTGGGCGGAGCAGTCGGCACCAGAGGAGGAAAGTCCACTGTCAATAATTGTGGGACAGGACCCCGTGGAGAAGGGTCCGATGGTAGAGCAGGTTGATGAAGTTCTGAAGACACCTCCTTAGAAGCGGCAGGGGCTGAGAAAACAGGGTTGTCACGAGTGACTTTTGGTCCCGAAGACTGAGGTACAGCAGGGCGGCGGAAGCACTCACTTCGTTGATGGCCATACGCCTTACAAGTCTGACAGTGAAAGGAGGTCAAAACGTCGATGCGTCGTATCTGGTCTCCGCATTTTACAGTGAAGAGAGTAGGAAAAGTCTTGATATGTTCATCCGAAGAGAATACTACTCGTGCAACTCGTCGGGCACTTTCAATTGAACGATCATCCTCGTCCTTTGAATCTACAGTTTTCAATTTAGAACCACCAAATTTGGTATACTATCTTATCGTACTCTAACTTAGACGGCAGACCGTTTTTGGAACGGGTCAAGGCACGGGGGTCAGAGCCCCCACATACAAAAATTTCTTAAAAACTACAGTTTTCAATTCAGAACCACCTAATCTGGTATACTATCTCATGGTACTCTAACTTAAACGCTAGACGGTTTTGGAAGGGGTTGGAGCCCCCCCCTCATAAAAAATTTCGTAAAATCGACAGTTTTCATCTTAGAACCACCAAATTTGGTATACTATCTCATGGTACTCTAACTTAGACAGTAGACCGTTTTTGGAACGGATCAAGGCCCGGGGGTCAGAGCCCCCACATGCAAAATTTTCTTAAAAACTGCAGTTTTCAATTCAGAACCACCAAATCTGGCATACTATCGCATGGTACTCTAACTTAGACGCTCGACGATTTTTTGAAGGGGTTGCAGCCCGGGGGTAAGGAGCCCCCCCTCATAAAAATTCGCAAAATCTACAGTTTTCAATTTAGAACCACCAAATTTGGTATACTATCTTATCGTACTCTAACTTAGACGGCAGACCGTTTTTGGAACGGGTCAAGGCACGGGGGTCAGAGCCCCCCACATACAAAAATTTCTTAAAAACTACAGTTTTCAATTCAGAACCACCTAATCTGGTATACTATCTCATGGTACTCTAACTCAGACGCTAGACGGTTTTTGGAAGGGGTTGGAGCCCGCGGGGTCGGAGCCCCCCCCCCCTCATAAAAAATTTCGTAAAATCGACAGTTTTCATCTTAGAACCACCAAATTTGGTATACTATCTTATGGTACTCTAACTTAGACAGCAGACCGTTTTTGGAACGGGTCAAGGCCCGGTGGGTGAGAGCCCCCCCCCACAAACAAAATTTTCTTAAAAACTACAGTTTTCAATTCAGAACCACCTAATCTGGTATACTATCTCATGGTACTCTAACTTAGACGCTAGACGGTTTTTGGAAGGGGTTGGAGCGCGGGGGGTCAGACCCCCCCAATAAACACTTTTTCGTAAAATCTACAGTTTTCCATTTAGAACCACCAAATTTGGTATACTATCTCATGGTACTCTAACTTAGACGCTAGACGGTTTTTGGAAGGGGTTGGAGCCCGCGGGGTCGGAGCCCCCCTCATAAAAAAGTTCGTAAAATCTACAGTTTTCATCTTAGAACCACCAAATTTGGTATACTATCTTATGGTACTCTAACTTAGACGGCAGACCGTTTTTGGAACGGGTCAAGGCACGGGGGGGTCAGAGCCCCCCACATACAAAATTTTCTTAAAAACTACAGTTTTCAATTCAGAACCACCTAATCTGGTATACTATCTCATGGTACTCTAACTTAGACGCTAGACGGTTTTTGGAAGGGGTTGGAGCCCGGGGGGTCAGACACCCCCGAATAAATTTTTTTGTAAAATCTATAGTTTTCAATTTAGAACCACCAACTTTGGTATACTATCTCATGGTACTCTAACTTAGACAGTAGACCGTTTTTGGAACGGATCATGGCCCGGGGGTCAGAGCCCCCACATACAAAATTTTTTTAAAAACTGCAGTTTTCAATTCAGAACCACCAAATCTGGCATACTATCGCATGGTACTCTAACTTAGACGCTCGACGATTTTTTGAAGGGGTTGCAGCCCGGGGGTAAGGGCCCTTCTCATAAAAATTCGCAAAATCTACAGTATTCAATTTAGAACCACCAAATTTGGTATACTATCTTATCGTACTCTAACTTAGACGGCAGACCGTTTTTGGAACGGGTCAAGGCACGGGGGTCAGAGCCCCCCACATACAAAAATTTCTTAAAAACTACAGTTTTCAATTCAGAACCATCTAATCTGGTATACTATCTCATGGTACTCTAACTTAGACGCTAGACGGTTTTTGGAAGGGGTTGGAGCCCGCGGGGTCGGAGCCCCCCCCTCATAAAAAATTTCGTAAAATCGACAGTTTTCATCTTAGAACCACCAAATTTGGTATACTATCTTATGGTACTCTAACTTAGACAGCAGACCGTTTTTGGAACGGGTCAAGGCTCGGTGGGTGAGAGCCCCCCACAAACAAAATTTTCTTAAAAACTACAGTTTTCAATTCAGAACCACCTAATCTGGTATACTATCTCATGGTACTCTAACTTAGACGCTAGACGGTTTTTGGAAGGGGTTGGAGCGCGGGGGGTCAGACCCCCAATAAACACTTTTTCGTAAAATCTACAGTTTTCAATTTAGAACCACCAAATTTGGTATACTATCTCATGGTACTCTAACTTAGACGCTAGACGGTTTTTGGAAGGGGTTGGAGCCCGCGGGGTCGGAGCCCCCTTATAAAAAAGTTCGTAAAATCTACAGTTTTCATCTTAGAACCACCAAATTTGGTATACTATCTTATGGTACTCTAACTTAGACGGCAGACCGTTTTTGGAACGGGTCAAGGCACGGGGGGGTCAGAGCCATCCACATACAAAATTTTCTTAAAAACTACAGTTTTCAATTCAGAACCACCTAATCTGGTATACTGTCTCATGGTACTCTAACTTAGACGCTAGACGGTTTTTGGAAGGGGTTGGAGCCCGGGGGGTCAGACACCCCCGAATAAATTTTTTTTTTGTAAAATCTATAGTTTTCAATTTAGAACCACCAACTTTGGTATACTATCTCATGGTACTCTAACTTAGACAGTAGACCGTTTTTGGAACGGATCATGGCCCGGGGGGTCAGAGCCCCCACATACAAAATTTTCTTAAAAACTGCAGTTTTCAATTCAGAACCACCAAATCTGGCATACTATCGCATGGTACTCTAACTTAGACGCTCGACGATTTTTTGAAGGGGTTGCAGCCCGGGGGTATGGGCCCCCCTCATAAAAATTTGCAAAATCTACAGTTTTCAATTTAGAACCACCAAGTTTGGTATACTATCTCATGGTACTCTAACTTAGACGCTAGACTGTTTTTGGAAGGGGTTGGAGCCCGCGGGGTTGGAGCCCTTCCCCCTCATAAAAAATTTCGTAAAATCGACAGTTTTCATCTTAGAACCACCAAATTTGGTATACTATCTTATGGTACTCTAACTTAGACAGCAGACCGTTTTTGGAACGGGTCAAGGCCCGGGGGTGAGAGCCTCCCCACATACAAAATTTTCTTAAAAACTACAGTTTTCAATTCAGAACCACCTAATCTGGTATACTATCTCATGGTACTCTAACTTAGACGCTAGACGGTTTTTGGAAGGGGTTGGAGCCCGGGGGTCAGAGCCCCTCCCCCTCCTCATAAAAATTTCGTAAAATCTACAGTTTTCAATTTAGGGCAACCAGATTTGATATACTACTTATGGTTATCTAACTTAGACGGTAGACGGTTTTTGGAAGGGTTCGGGGCCCTGGTCTAGGTAGCCCCATGCAAAATTTTCGTAAAAAGTTCCGTTTTTTACTCTTAAGAATACCCTATTTACGTTCTAAGGCGCTCTTTGGCCCTTTGAGGGCCTTGCACCATAAACCATCAACCAACCAACCAACTAACCAACCTACGGTCTAAGTTAGGGACTGTAGATAACAATAAAGTGCAAAAATATGCGTTTAATGGTGTATTAAAAAAACACAGATCTATATAGTTTAGCTTTCACTACCAACGAACGGCTTATTAGAAAGAAATATAATGTAATGTAAACAGAGAGTTCCAGATATTTAAAATTCAAAACGGTAAGAAAAAGATGATCAATGCCAATGTGAAGTAGTATGTATGCGACATCACATAGGTACATTGCATTTCTGTGTCGCGGGATTCACAGAAGCACACGCCAGATGTACGGCAGTTCTATAGATGTCTCCTAGAAGGTAAGTATTCCCATTCCTTTGATGATCAATGCCAATGTGAAGTCGTATGCGTGCGACATCACATAGGTACATTGCATTTCTGTGTCGCGGGATTCACAGAATCACACGCCAGGTGTACGGCAGTTCTATAGATGTCTCCTAGAAGGTAAGTATTCCCATTCCTTTTTCTTTCTTTTTTGTTTCGCAAAATTAAATTAACTAAATCAAAAAATTTAAAATAAGTTTACTGGAAAATTGCAGGAATATCTTTTTCATTCATTAACTTTCACCCGCTGAACTTGGTGATTCCACAAATAGTAATATTTACCTGGCAAATAACTGGTATCCCTGCTAGTACAAATTATATTAATGATTTATTTGCGTCCAGTTCAATCTAGTATGTCCATAAGAGCGTTTGGGGCCGTATGAAAAATACATTTCAACGTGTGCCGCTACGGCGGCGGAGTGATCTAGGCGCTGGCTTCTGACCACTTGTCGAGAAGGATCCTGGTTCAAATCCCGGTGAATCATGGACGTTGTGCTTGACTTCTGGCACTGGCTGTCCCCCTTCCCAGGAGCCAGTGGCCCAAAATTGGGAATGTCCGACTGCTTATAGCCCTCTGAATTGATCACGGTGGTCGTTAAACCCCCCCCCCCCCCCAAAGATTGCGACGTGCCCATTGCTATTTGTTGTGGACCGTACAAAAAGTATGTTTTTGATATCAAGGTGTCCACTTCCATGTAGGCTGGCCATAAAATGTTAGGGGACCGTACAAAATTGCACTTTTGTTTTCACCTTGTCAGCGCTTCGGTATATGGTTGAAGTATACGTATATATAGTTGGGCCATTTCAGCACGTAGTTTGGTTTATATAGAAAATCAAGATAATGTTACATTTTTACTCAGCTACAACACATTAATCCCGAAGGCTATTTGTTGAAATCTTTAATCCGCCGTGCTCATATTCACAACGTTAACATAACATGTCAAGTTATTAATGTTGCAGTTTTACCCTGTCACAAAACTTTAGTTACAAGACCTTAGGCGTAAACTTTTTTAGGAATTTTTAGTCCGACGTATTCATAAGGTTTCGATAACATGCCAAGGTTATGGTACTGCGTTTTGACTGAGGCACCAAAATTAATAAACAGGCCTTAAGCCTTTTTATAAGTTTTAAATCAACCGTGCTCATATACATAAAATTTTCAGAGAAAGTCAAGTTTACTGTGTTGCGCATTTACTCGAGTACAAAACTATAAACAGCCATTAACTTTCACCCGCTGAACTTGGTGATTCCTCAATTCATCCAATAACAAGTCTTTTAAGTGATTGTATGCTATGGTCATATTGATAATGTTTGATGACAAGTCAGGTTAATGATGTTGCCCTTATTAAAGACTCAAAAAGGTGTAGAGGCTAGTAATTATTATTTGAAGTCTAAATAAAAGCTCATTTTTAACATGACTCGTCATGAAATCCTTGTGAATATGGCATTTATTTTATTTTGTACATTTTACAAAGCGTATGCATTTTTTTTTTTTGGCATTTGTTTTAATTTTGTGTTGGATTGCATTTTGAATTTTTATATGTTTCACATTTTGGATTACTTTTTGACATTTTATGTTTTTGACATGCTATTTTGAAAATTTTGTCTTTTTTAATTTTGCGTTGGTTTTACATTCTTGCATCTTCGGCGGAATTTAATTCTTGAAAAATTCAAATACAAGTTAGTAAAAGATATAATTCAATTAGTGAGAAATACCAGCACATTTTAGTAAAGGGTAATATTATATGTAATTCCTCTTAAAATGTCCAGCATGTTAACATTGTCTCTGTGCACCAAAGAAGTTCGAATTCCTTTTTACCTTGCCAGCGTTTCTCTTCTGGGTGGATTTGTTGGAATCTGTGCTATCACTCTTTCGATTTTAGCCATAGTTGTTCTCTGCTCTTTCGCAATTTCACTGATTATTTCGTACAGTCACAGTTTTTTCTCTCCCGGAGTTGTATTCCAGCGTCTGTCTAATCTTTCAAGTTCGTTTTGTGTTCTGGGAAAGCCAAATAAATTGTTTTCACTAACTGACCAAATTGTTGGCGGGAACAGCGGAGGGCTTCTGCTTGGATTGTTTCTTCTGCTTCCACGAAATTTTCCAAGAACATAATGTTCCTCAAACCACTGAACTACAGAATCTGCATATTCTAGTAAAATTGATTTCACAAAATGAAATGCCCAAAACATTAAAAAAACTGCAACCACACGAAACAAAATACCCAAAACATGGTAAGAAATTCTGTTGAAAGCACAATGAAGGTATACGATAGGAGAAATATATGTTTTTAAAACTTAATACAAGTGTCAAAACTGAAATAAAAAGAAAGAAAAAAGAAATATTCCAAATTTCATTGTTACTTTAGATATTTTGACCTGTTGACATTTCGTAAATTGTACTTGCACTCGGTCAAAAAATATTACTTACAAGGACTCTTTAGTAACTTTTAATCGCTGTGGTCGTATTTATAAGGTTTGCATAACAAATCAAGTTAATAATGTTGCGCTTTCACTTAGGCACCAAATGCTAATTATTGGCCGCTAGGCCTAGGCCTTTAAATAATTTTTGATAAGCGTAACACTCTTAAATTGATTTGTCATGCAAACCTCATATAATCACAGCATTATAAAAATTACTGTAAATGCATATGCCTAGGTCTCGGGCGTATCTAATAATGCTTTGTGCTCGAGTAACATTTAAACAGAATTCATTTTATTTTCTATAGAAAACTACATAAATATCAGCTCGGAGGACTGAAAACTATAAAAAATCTCTAGGCCTAGGGTCTGCTTAATAGTTCCAACCTCAGAAAAGCGCATTGCAAAAAATCTTGGACTTCTATGAAAACATTATGAAAATTAGCACGGCACACTGAAAATTGCTAAACAGGCCCAGTCCTAGGGTTTTCTAATTATTGTTTTGTACCTGACTAAAAGTGTAACATTATCTTTAGTTCTTACTAGCAGGGGTACCCGGTATTTCCCAGGTAAATATTACTATTTCTAAAATCACCAAGTTCAGCCGGTGAAAGTTAATGAATGAAAAAGCTATTTCCGTAAATTTCCAGGAAACTTATTTTAAATATTTTGATTTAGTTAATTTAATTATACGAAGCAAAAAAGAATTTACATTATTTACAGTACATTGTATTTCTGCCTGATAAGGCAACCGTTGGTGGTGAAAGCTAACGTTTATTAATTTGTGTTTTTAATACATCATGAACCGGATATTTTTTCATTTTATTGTTATCTACGGCCTCTAACCTAGACCGTAGGTGAGGTAATGGAGTGCTGTATTGGGATGCAGTTCTTAAGAGTAAAAATTGTAATTTTTACGAAAATTTTGAATGGGCCCCCTACACACCGGGCACCGACCCTTTCCGTCTGCGGTCTAAGTTACAATACAATGAGGTAGTGTACTAAATTTGGTCATTCTAAATTCGAAACTGTAGGTTTTACAAAAATTGGCATAGGGGGGGGGGGGGGCTCTGAACCCCTGGCTCCAACCGTTTCCAAAAACCGCCTGCATTCTCAGTTAGAGTACCATGACATAGTGTATCAAATTTGGTGGTTTTAAATTGAAAACTGTAGATTTTACGAAAAATGTTTATGGGGAGAGCTCTGACCCCGTGCCTGACCCGTTCCCAAAACCGTCTACCATCTAAGTTAGAGTACCATGAGATAGTATACCAAATTTGGTTGTTCCAAATTAAAAACTGTAGATTTTACGAAAATTTTGTATGGGGGGAACGATCTAACCCCCGGGCCCCGACCCGTTCCGAAAATCGTCTACGGTCTAAGTTAGAGTACCATGATATGGTATACCAAATTTGGTGGTTCTAAGTTGAAAACGGTATATTTTACGAAAATTCTTTTTGGGGGGGGGGGGGGGTGCTCTTACCGCCCGGGCCCCGATCCGTTCCAAAAACCGTCTCCCGTCTAAGTTACAGTTTCATGATACCAAATTTGGTGGTTCTAATGTGAAAACTATAGATTTTACGAAAATTTTGTATGTGGGGGTTCTTACCCCTCGCGCCTTGACTTATTCCAAAAACCGTCTACCGTCTAAGTTAGAGTACCATGAGATAGTATACCAAATTTGGTGGTTCTAACTTGAAAACTGTAGATTTTACGAAAATTTTGTCGGGGAGGGCATTCTAACCCCCGGGCCCCGACCCGTTCCAAAACCGTCTACCGTCTAAGTTAGAGTGCCATTATATAGTATACCGAGTTTGGTGGTTCTAAATTGAAAACTAGATTTTACGAAATTTCGTATGAGGGGGGGGGGCTCTGAACCCCGGGCTCCGACCCTTTCCAAAAACCGTCTACAGTCTAAGTTAGAGTACCATGAGATAGTATACAAAATTTGGTGGTTCTAAATTGAAAACTGTAGATTTTGCGAATTTTTATATGAGGGGGCCCTTACCCCCGGGCTGCAACCCCTTCAAAAATTCGTCTAGCGTCTAAGTTAGAGTACCATGCGATAGTATACTAGATTTGGTGGTTCTGAATTGAAAACTGTAGTTTTTAAGAAAATTTTGTATGTGGAGGCTCTGACCCGCCGGGCCTTGATCCGTTCCAAAAACGGTCTACTGTCTAAGTTAGAGTACCATGAGATAGTATACCAAATTTGGTGGTTATAAATTGAAAACTGTAGATTTTACAAAAGAAAATTATTCGGAGGGGGATCTGACCCCCAGGCTCCAACCCCTTCCAAAAACCGTCTAGCGTCTAAGTTAGAGTACCATGAGATAGTATACCAGATTAGGTGGTTCTGAATTGAAAACTGTAGTTTTTAAGAAAATTTTGTATGTGGGAGGCTCTGACCCCCGGGCCTTGACCCGTTCCAAAAAGGGTCTGCAGTCTAAATTAGAGTACCATAAGATAGTATACCAAATTTGGTGGTTCTAAGATGAAAACTGTAGATTTTACGAAATTTTTTATGAGGGGGGAGGCTCCAACCCCTTCCAAAAACCGTCTAGCGCCTAAGTTAGAGTACCATGAGATAGTATACCAAATTTGGTGGTTCTAAATTGAAAACTAGATTTTACGAAAAAGTTTTTATTCGGGGGGGGTCTGACCCCCGGCTCCAACCCCTTCCCAAAACCGTCTAGCGTCTAAGTTAGAGTACCATGAGATAGTATACCAGATTAGGTGGTTCTGTATTGAAAACTAAAGTTTTCAAGAAAATTTTGTATGTGGGGGCTCTGACCCCCGGGCCTTGACCCGTTCCAAAAACGGTCTGCAGTCTAAGTTAGAGTACCATAAGATAGTATACCAAATTTGGTGGTTCTAAGATGAAAACTGTAGATTTTACGAAATTTTTATGAGGGGGTGGCCCGACCCCGTGGGCTCCAACCCCTTTCAATAACCGTCTAGCGTCTAAGTTAGAGTACCATGAGATAGTATACCAAATTTGGTGGTTCTAAATTGAAAACTGTAGATTTTACGAAAAAGTTTTTTTTCGGGGGGGTCTGACCCCCGGGCTCCAACCCCTTTCAAAAACCGTCTAGCGTCTAAGTTAGAGTACCATGAGATAGTATACCAAATTTGGTGGTTCTAAATTGAAAACTGTAGATTTTAGGAAAAAGTTCTTATTCGGGGGGGTCTGACCCCACGGGCTCCAACCCCTTCCAAAAACCGTCTAGCGTCTAAGTTAGAGTACCATGAGATAGTATACCAGATTAGGTGGTTCTGAATTGAAAACTGTAGTTTTTAAGAAAATTTTGTATGTGGGGGCTCTGACCCGTCGGGCCTTGACCCGTTCCAAAAACGGTCTGCCGACTAAGTTAGAGTACCATAAGATAGTATACCAAATTTGGTGGTTTTAAGATGAAAACTGTAGATTTTACGAATTTTTTTATGAGAAGGGGGGGGGGTCTCCGACCCCGTGGGCTCCAACCCCTTCCAAAAACCGTCTAGCGTCTAATTTAGAGTTTCATGACACCAAATTTGATGGTTCGGAAATGAAAACTAGATTTTACGAAAATTTTGTATGTGGGGGACTCTGACCCCCGGGCCTTGACCCGTTCCAAAACGGTCTGCCGACTAAGTTAGAGTACCATAAGATAGTATACCAAATTTGGTGGTTCTAAGATGAAAACTGTAGATTTTAAGAAATTTTTTATGAGAGGGGGGCGACCCCGCGGGCTCCAACCCCTTCCAAAAACCGTCTAGCATCTAAGTTAGAGTACCATGAGATAGTATACCAAATTTGGTGGTTCTAAATTGAAAACTGTAGATTTTACGAAAAAATTTTATTCGGGGGAGTCTGACCCCCCCCCCCCCCGGCTCCAACCCCTTCCAAAACCCGTCTAGCGTCTAAGTTAGAGTACCATGAGATAGTATACCAGATTAGGTGGTTCTGAATTGAAAACTGTAGTTTTTAAGAAAATTTTCTATATGGGGGGCTCTGACCCCCGGGCCTTGACCCGTTCCAAAAACGGTCTGCAGTCTAAGTTGGAGTACCATAAGATAGTATACCAAATTTGGTGGTTCTAAGATGAAAACTGTAGATCCTTTTTGTACGGCGCTACTCCCATGCCTCTCGGAATGAGAGCGATATGAAAATTGCGAATCTACGTGCTCTATTGTCGATGCTCTCTCTTGATGATCCGCAATACCCCGGCTATCTGGCAGATCTCCATGCTTTGCTTCTTCCTCGCGCATCCGATGCAGCCTGCAGGATGCATTTCTTGCATCTCTCCCCTACAGCTGATTCTCACGATTACTTAACCGCCTTGGAATCTCAACATCGTTCTGCTACATCTTTGCGTCATCTTCGCCTCCAGGATGGTTCCATCACTTCGAACCCATCGAAGCTATGCACTTTCACCAGACAGTATTTCATCGCCAAGTACAGTGCGGTAACGCAGTCTTCATCCTCATTAGCTTCTCCTCTTCTCTCCTCTCTTCCTCAGGTCCCCTCTACTTTATCTACTTCTTTACTCTCTCCTTTCTCTCTTCGCGAACTCCGCGAGGCGTTCGCTACTCTCAATCCTCATGCCGCTCCTGGACCTGACGGCCTTCCTCTGTCCTTTTATCGTGCTTTTCTACCGTGCCTTCTGCCTTTTCTGTCTGCGTGTTTCTCGTCTGCTTTTTCCTCTCCTGCGTTACCGCCCGACTTTACTTTGGCACACACCATCCTCCTTCCTAAGAAGGGTGACCTCTTGGATCTTGGAAACTGGCGCTCTATCTCCATCCTAAACACTGACTATAAGTTCTATACAAAACTCTTATCCCGTCGCCTTAATTCTGTTCTCTCTTTCGTTATTTCTCCTGACCAGACATACACTGTGCCTGGTCGGACTATTTCCACTAACGTTTCTCTTCTCCTTCATCTTCACTTCCTCGCTCGCTCTTTTTGTGAACCTCTTGCCTTCCTCAATCTGGATCAAAAGTCCGCTTTTGATAACGTTTCTCATTTTTATCTCTCTGTTGTCCTTTCACAATTTGGCTTTCCTCCTACCTTTTCTTCCGCACTCTTGGCCCTTTATCAGGGAGCTAGTTTCCATGTTCGAGCGGCCACATTTCTAACCGCTCCAATTCCGTTTAAGCGAGGCATCCGGCAAGGATGTCCGCTCTCCGGCCAACTATTCGCTCTCGCTTTTGAGCCTTTCCTGTTAGCAGCCCGAAGATCACTCCTGGATGTCCTACCGCCGACAGTGGCTAGTACTCGTCATCATCGAATAATTTTCACCGCCTATGCTGATGATGTGACCTTTTGCGTCCGGGATGAATCTCAATTTGATCGCCTGTATTCTGTATATCAACAGTATGTTGCATTATCTGGAGCAGCGCTGAATGCCACTGAAAGTACTGGCTTATGGTGCGGGGCATGGGCTGCCCGCACTGATGCTCCTTGGGGTGCGCAGTGGACAGCCACTACACAGAAGATCCTCGGTGCGTATGTCGGATTGCCCGTGGCTTCTGCATCTGCCACCTGGACTGCTCTTCTTCCCCGGATACAACGGACTGCTGCCTACTGGAGTAAGGCCCGCCCTTTCACATCGTTCCGTCAACGAGCAGCCGTTGTTCGTCGACAACTTATCTCTCTATGCGAATACTCTTGGATGTCGACGGTTGTGCCCGTGTCACAAATGATGACCATCACTCGCCTCTCAACTTCCGTCATCTGGTCTTCACATCACTGGGTTAAACCTGCCACGCTTCATCTGCCAGCCTCTTTGGGTGGCATCCAGCTTCCTGATCCAGCTTTCCTTTATAAAACTCATCGCATTATTCATTTCATTCGCCTTGCCACTTCAACTGTTCCGTCCCTTACCACTACCTTGAATGTTCTAGCTTCTTTCCGTGACCCATCTTTCACCTTCCTACTGTTTCTGAAGATGGATGCATACTCTCTTCTCCCGTCCCACCTCCCTCCTGTCCTGCGAGAGGGCCTTTCTCTCTTTCGTTCGCTTCCTCTTCTCCGTTCATTTCCTTCTTCAACTCTTGATCTCCTAGATGAACCTCTCTTCTTCTCTTCTCTTATTCACCCTCCTAACCTCCCTTACTTTTACTTTCCTCATTGGATCCGCTCTGGTGTGATAACTGTCCGTTCTCTCGTAACTTCTGATCTAACCTGGAGACCTCTTTCTTCCCTGTTTCTATCTCCAACCATTACTCTTGCTAACGAATATCTTCTTCTTCGCACAGCGCTTTGGAGCCTCTTTCCACTCCTCGCTTCACCTGATGGTCTCTTCTCGGTCCCCTCTGCTCCTCTTTCCCTACCGTTCTTTCTCCTCATTCGTAGCTCCCCGGTTCTAGTTACTTCTCTCTCCTCCTCTTCTCTTTATTGGCTTCTTCTTTCCCCTCCCGCACTTCCACTTTCTGTTCATTCTGCTCCTCCTTCTCTTCTCCCCGCCATCTGGACAGCATCTACCTCCCCCCTTTCCTCCCCTCTTGAACTCAATGTCCATTGGTAATTTCTTCACCTTCGTCTCCCCGCCCCATCAGTACTGTTTCGCATGACCCTTCTCACCTCTCCGCAGTGCTCCTTTTGCCCTGAAGTCAGCGACGTCCAACATCAATACCTATTCTGCCCCGTTCTCCTGCCAGTCCTAAACACAGCATTTCGTCTTGCTGATCGAATTTGTGCTCGATCGTTACCATTTCTTGCATATGCTTGGCTACTCCAAACAAAGCATCCACCTACTCACTTGCCCCCTGTGTGCCGTTATATTTTTCTTCTTGTGAAGTTCACTGTCTATGCTTTCCATCTTCAACAACGCTTCCCCGCTCTTATTCCACCTCCTCAGGAGGCAAGTGCTATCATTCGGAGACGCTTCCTAGCACGGTTAACCACTCGCCTCCAAATGGAGCACTCTCGTGCTGCCTCAACAAACACCGATAGCGTTTTTCAATCCACTTGGGCCCAATCGGCTGGGTGGTTCCATATCCACAATTTGCAGTTACATCTCAACCTATAAGTGGGATTTTTGTTGTCGCCCACGTTCACTGTAACAAATCATGTTTTTACGTATTAATTTTGGTGCTTCGCTATTTGTGATTTTTCTGTTTTAATGTGCCATTGAAGATAGCTCAATATGTTTCCCATGTTCTCTTCGATAATGTTGGGTTTTATGTTGTTGTATATAATTCTTCCTTCTGCACAGTTTACTGCCCACGCAATGTCCCCTTCATTATGTTGAATATTTTTTTAAAATATTAGTCACTGTGTGTATAATTTAATGCAACAAGATGCCCTTCTGAGTACATTTAGCGTTATTTCCCCTTGTCACTGAATACTTCTGTACATATGTTGTAAATTTTGAATGTAGCATCACTGTTGCATTTCTGTGAATTAGTACCTAATGTTTAATCTTTAGTATGGTAGTAATGCTTAATTGGAATTTGTGCATAGTATAGAATCATGTCTTGCCCTGTCTACAATACTGTAGGTAAACATTTTCGTTTGTATCGCTCGTGCTTTATTGTCTGCCTCTCCTTCGCCCTACGTGGCGAAATATTTTTTTTATGATTTTAACAATATTTTGTTTTACGTTTCACTGGAACTTTCCAGCTGATGTATATACCGCTGTATTTATTGGCAGAATTCCATTGTCATGTACATAGAAATGTTATTTTACTGAAGAATAAAGGCAATTTTGAAATGTAGATTTAACGAAATTTTTTATGAGGGGGTGGCCCGACCCCGCGGGCTCCAACCCCTTCCAAAAACCGTCTAGCGTCTAAGTTAGAGTACCATGAGATAGTATACCAAATTTGGTGGTTCTAAATTGAAAACTGTAGATTTTTAGGAAAAAGTTTTTATTCGGGGGGTCTGACCCCCCTGCTCCAACCCCTTCCAAAAACCGTCTAGCGTCTAAGTTAGAGTACCATGAGATAGTATACCAGATTAGGTGTTTCTGAATTGAAAATTGTAGTTTTTAAGAAAATTTTGTATGTGGGGGGGCTCTGACCCCCGGGCCTTGACCCGTTCCAAAAACGGTCTGCCGACTAAGTTAGAGTACCATAAGATAGTATACCAAATTTGGTGGTTCTAAGATGAAAACTGTAGATTTTACGAATTTTTTTATGAGAGGGGGGGGGACTCCGACCCCGTGGGCTCCAACCCCTTCCAAAAACCGTCTAGCGTCTAATTTAGAGTTTCATGATACCAAATTTGATGGTTCTGAAATGAAAACTAGATTTTACGAAAATTTTGTATGTATGGGGGAGGGGGGGCTCTGACTCCCCGGGCCTTGACCCGTTCCAAAAACTGACAACCGTCTAAGTTAGAGTACTATGAGATAGGATACCTGATTTGGTGGTTCTGAATTGAAAACTGCTCTGACCAACCGGGCCCCTGACCCGTTCCAAAAACCGTCTACCGTCTAAGTTAGAGCGCTATGAGATAATATACCAAATTTGGTAGTTCTAAATTGAAAACTATATTTTACGGCAATTCTGTAGGGGGGGCTAACCTGCCCCCTCTCCAACCGCTTCCCAAAACCGTCTACAGTCTAAGTTAGAATTCCACGAGATAGTATACCAGATTTGGTGGTTTTGAATTGAAAACTGTAGAATTTACGAACATTTTGTATATGGGGGGCTCTGACCAACCGGGCCCTGCCCCGTTCCAAAAACCGTTTACCGTCTAATATCCTATCCTGTCTGCGTGTCCAAATTTTATAAATTTGATCAGGGAGCAAGACGTTCGAAATCGTACGTTTTCCTGCATTCGTTTTGTATGCAACCAAAATCTGTAAACGCGACGAATTGACGTAGTCGACGAATTGACGTACTCGACGAATTTGTCCGCGACGAATTGACGCGCGACGAATCGTCGTGGTCGACGAATTGACGTTCGACGAATTGACGCATGCGACGAATTGACGCGCGACGAATTGTCGTAGTCGACGAATTGACGCGCGACGAATTGACGCAGGCGACGAATTGACGTAGTCGACGAATTGACGCACGCGACGAATTGTCGTGACACCCTTAAATACCACCGACGATAATTTGTATATTATGCCATGCTGTGGCGTAAGCGCTCACCGGTTGATCCCGAAATTAACATCACACCTACGTAAACTCGACCCTATTAATATATGCAAATTTCATGGTCGTCCGCCAATTCCTTCTTGGTGTTCTTTCTTCACTTTCCGCCAGTGTATACAGGGTGCATAGAAAAGTCCCTTTAGCCTGGAATAACTTGCGAACGGAGAAAGGTACAGTTATGCAAGGGAGATAACGGTATAGTAAAGCGACTACGCCCAATCGAACGCAACCGATAGCAGCGCTCCTAGTGGCAAAATGCGGAAGTTAGCCATTGCAAATCGAAAACGAAAAGAGATAGAGCAAAATTTCCAATCACAAGAAACCGGTTGCGTAAATTTATTGTTCACTGATTGCATGATGTCTGCGTATGATGTATATGTCTATGTATCGGTCTGCGTACCCCTTAAGACAAAAGCTATTATAAATGTCAAGCGTAAATTTATGTATTTAAGAGTTTGGGGAAAAAATTAAAGCTGTACATTTCACCTTTTCTTAAAGATAATTGAAAGTCATCGTCAGTTTAAAAAGATCTCAAGTTCCAAAGTATTCTGTTGCATCGAGAACTCACGATGAAAAAAATGCAATTTTTGATTATTCCTCCTAGAGAAAAATAAAATTACACTCACGTACAAAAATTAAGGATCACCTATATTTTCATTGCATACTTTTATTCCAACGGGATGTTAAATAAAATATTTAATAAGGAATAAACAAAGATGAAAATGGCATGTACAGTACACACATAAATAAGTATGAATTTGTGCTTTTTAGAAGAAAAAATCGGTAAAAGAAAACAAACATACCATTTTTTAATATTAGCTTACAATAAGTAAAATTGACAGAAAAAATTAATAATTTTTCTTGGATCATTTTGAAAGGTGCACACCTGACTGCAATTCATGATTGGCATCGGTGGGCCATGATTTTCACAAGATTGTCCAGAAGATCCTGAGCGAGGTTTTGTCCATTCTTCTTAGAGGGCCATCATCAGGTCTTTTTTGTGCCAGATGTGGAATCACGCTCATCAACGTGCCTTCCCATAATACCCCAAGCATTTTCGATTGGATTCAGGTCGGGGAGTACGCTGGCTACTCCATTCAGTCAGTCCGCTCGCTCTCAAACTGCTCATCGACACATGATGATCGGTGAGGGTGGGTGTTATCGTACATAGAAACGAAAGAATTTCCCGTAGCACCAGGAAACAGCCTTACATGTTCTCAAATGACTTTCTCACAATAACACTGGCCTTCATTGACCCTTTCTCGAACACTAAGAGCTCTGTACGCCCATTGATCATAATCCAGACCAGACCATTTCACCACCACCCATGTAATCTCAGTTTTGTTCCTTTATAGCATGTTAAGCTTCAGGATATGTTTCACAGTAACTCCCATTTTCACAAGTTTCTAATGAGTTGAAAGTTTTCAAACTGTGGATGTTGATTCCATCTTTGCCCCATAGAAGGATAAGACATTCACGAAATCAACGTTCACATTTTGGCAACTTTCAACTCATCACAAACTTGTGAAAATCGGTGCTGCGGGGAAACATACTCTAGTTCCTTAATGAGACGAAACAACTGCCACCATGTACTCTTTCTCTTTCTGTTTTCAACAAGCATTGTATTTTCTGACCTCGACGCCTTTCTCAGTATCCTTAGAATTAAATTCATCGATATTAAGAAGAAAGACATTTATTCAGACGCGACATGCAATGGGAACGGAATCAAACGAAAACACATCAAACAACATCTGAATGCTCAATGCAAAACATGTGATGTGAAAAGTAACTCTCAGTCTTACAATATGACAAGCGCATGTGGGAGAGTGAATCAGCAGAAAAGCAGGCCACAGGATTCTTGCCTGCACCTTGCTCCGTAAACTCGCACTGAAAACAAACGCAAAGGAAGTGTCGTTTTACGATATGTTTGTCGGTGTGTCTAACGTCGACCCCGTGTCGTTGGTTTTCATTAAATTTAAAGCACATTTTCGTATCATTTGTCTTCCTTAAATTTAAGTTATCGTTTCGTATCATTTGTTTTCATTAAATTTAAGTTACATTTTCATATCATTTGTTTTCATCAAATTTAAGTTACATTTTCATATCATTTGTTTTCATTAAATTTAAGTTACATTTTCGTATCATTTGTTTTCATTAAATTTAAGTTACATTTTCATATCATTTGTTTTCATTAAATTTAAGTTACATTTTCATATCATTTGTTTTCATCAAATTTAAGTTACATTTTCATATTTGTTTTCATTAAATTTAAGTTACATTTTCATATCATTTGTTTTCATTAAATTTAAGTTACATTTTCGTATCATTTGGTTTCATTAAATTTAAGTTACATTTTTCGTATCATTTGTTTTCATTAAATTTAAGTTATATTTTTGTGGCCTCCCGTTTGTAAGTTTTCTGCAACCGTCGTTGAAACAACGTATGTCATTTCTCTTTCTGTTCTCTTCATGCAAATATATTCACACATGTGTTAACGCTTATGAAAACCACAAGGATAATAACTTTTTTCATTAAGAAAAGGATTAAATGTCCGTTTCTGTGTGACTTCCTTTGTACATCAGTGCTAATTAGGCTTCATTAGTGTCAACACGATGGCATTTTAGCACTAATTAATCTAACAAATTTATTCTCACTAATGAGGAAAAACTTCTCCTCAGTCACCTTGCTTTCACCTAAAAATCCGACACATAAATACTGTTCTGCACTTATATAAGTTGCCCGAATAAAGGCGGCGTTTTAGCAGCCGGTATATATATATTTTTCTCGGGATATCGTCACGAGGCCGTGCTCTCATCGGGAACAAAAGTTCTTTCCTTCCACTAGGTGAGCGATGACGTGTGCGATAGAGCAGCCAATGGCTGAATGTGCTATCTCAACCAATCAACAGGGAGAGCATGATGTTCTCCAGATGACACCCTCATCTCTTCTAAGGATGAGGAAGCCATTATAGACGAACTTATCATCATCTCTTCAAGTCCACTCGTCACCATCACCGGAGAACTTCCCGGAAAAAGGGGAGACCATCATTAGCATGCCGGATATGACGTGTTTTATCTTCCTTTACATCAGAGGAACTTCCGTTCATGGGAGACTAAAAAAAAAAGGGGGGGGGGGGGGATGTGCAAGAAAATAAGCGAAACCCCAAAGAGCGGTCATGCCCGAATTAATGTGAAAATGCTTTGAGTATCAATAGATAGTAATGCGATATTTATCTCTTGATGAAACGCATTTCTGCAGGAAAGTAAAACGTTGGTTAATGGTAGGAATTCTAGAAGGTTTGACTATTTTATGTTTCCGAATTATTGACAAAATGTATGTTCGTCAAAATAATGCTCTACAGAAAAGAAAAAGACACATATTGATGCTTCTGCAGCTTCTCCACGAAAAATGATATTCAGTTTTAAATCGAAACAGTGAAACAAGAATCACATCTTTGAAGGAGTCAGAATGAAGATTTTGTGACATCCTAATAAAATGCCTCATGTCTGTGAAGGATCGTTTCATTCATGAACTTGAAATCGGAATTGGCCGCCCCAGTGGCGCAGTGGTCTAAGCGATGGTTTCTAATCATTCGTCCGAAAGGGGTCCGGGTTCGAATCCCGGCGAAGCACGGATGTTGTGTTTGCCTTACGGCACTATCTTTCTGCCTTCCCTGGAAACAATGACCTTAAGTTAGGGACGGACGAGTGCTTATAGCCCATTGAGTTGCTCATGGTGGTCGTTAAACCTCCGATCAAAAAATAAAAATCGGAATTCTCAGATTCTGTGTCTTCAGTTTTTCCTACCAACTGTAGAGTAGGAAAATTTAAGAACTCTGCCTTATTTTCAGTATTTATTTCACTTTCGAGAGTTATGAAAAGCATAAGAAAAGAATTTGTTAGCGAATATTGAATTCCTTTCCAGAGACTTCTACACTAGAGGCCAAAATCGTGGAAAACTTTAGGAAAATTTGTATTTCTGAGGTTTGATGTCTCATAACATAAGTCATTTTATAATAATAACAAAATTATTAATCATTAGAAAGTTAATTTAATGAAGGATGTAATGTAGCAAACTTCATCAAAGCAATTGCCTTTTAGAAGACGTTTTACACACAAAAACATAATAAAGTGTTTCACAACTTTTCACGATTTCTGTTAGTACTTAGTCCGGAAACCTTTTCACTCTATTACAGATTTACAACGGTGTTCCATGGAGTAAACCAAGTACAGTCAACTCTGGATACAGTGAACTCTGTTATAGTGAAAATGCGGCTATAGTGAACTTAAATCATTGGTCCTGACCCGCAACATCGATAATGTTCATTAAAATTTTCGTTTATGGTGAACCCCTCAACTTCGAATATAGTGAACCTAAAAAATAAAACTTCAAAGTAAAGAAAGTACTTATAACATGAAATTGTAACTTATTTCAAAACAAACCTTTTTGCAAAAACTTGAAAGAATGTGTTGAGAACAATATTGTAGGCCTACTACTCCTTAAGTGCATTGAAGGACAAAAATCTCAGCAACATCAAGCTGGTGTTCTTGTCTGCCAACACCAGTCAGTCCTCCAACTCATGGATCGAGGGGTGATTCGCAGCTTTAAAACCTATTACAGAAGGGAAGTAATGCCTCATTTAATCCAAGCCTTGGAATCAAAGCAGAACACATCAATAAATGTTCTGAATGCTGTACGTTTTGTAAACATAGCGTGGTGGAGTATGTCAACTGTCACTATACAGAACTGTTTCCGGAAGTCTGGTTTGGCTACAGGATGTGTGACATTCGAAGAAGAGGATGATGTACCTTCCAAGAACCTGCTTCAGCATGTCGGTGCGAATTCCACTGAAGCTGAAGATTTTATTAATGTTGACTGTGAAGTTATACCGAATGAAATACCGTTGGATGAAACTATTATCGAGGCTGTGAAAGGCGGTTCCAGCACGGAACAAAAATAAATCTAAAAATGACGAGGATGATAATGAAGAACGTATTTCAACAATGAAAGAGATGTTGGAGGGTGTCAGAACTGTGTTAAAATGCCTAAAATGTATGGAAAATGCAGAATCGAGTGTGGCGAAAGCACAGATTCTAGAAAAGGTCATAGAGAAAATATTTATTAAAACTGTTTGCAGCAAGCAGTGGCACATAACAGACTATTTTTCATGTGAGTTAAGGTTATATTCAATTAATTTTGTTTACTTAATTTAATCAATATACACTACGTACATAAAAATATTATTTTTTAGATACATATGAACATATTTTATTTTCTTGCTCACCATTCCACTGAGTTCAAGTTAAAGGAAGACACTTCGGTTTTAGTGAACCTCGGACATAGTGAACGAAATGTACGAGTCCGCAGAGGTTCACTATAAGCGGATTTAACAGTATTTTAGTTCATCTTGTGAAACCAAGACTGTATAATTGCTTGCATGAATTCTTTTGTTCCTTGGTTGCTTCTGACGTACAAATTTATTTTATCGGTTCCAGAGATTTTCTATTGGATTCAGGTCAGGACTATTACCTGTCCATTCTACCATTGCAATATAATTTTCCTGAAAAAGTTTTTGTACACAGCAGCAAAATGACAAGAAGATGAATCCTATTGAAATATATGGGCTTCATTATCCTGAAAAATATCACATGCCAGTTCAGCTTTGGCTCAGGTACATCAATGATACATTTTTTGGCATTTAAAGTACCATTAATCACACAAATTATACCCACACCTATTGCTGTCATACAACCTCAAATCGTAGTTTTACTGGATGCTTCATGGTAGATGCAATGCATTCAGGCAGAAAATCCTTATTTCTTCTTCTTACATACTTTATGCCATGGATATTGTGGTCTCATCACTCCAGATAACTCTGTCCCATTGTCCTTCAGATCAACTAACATGGTTTTTAGCCCATTCTAATCTCTTCCTTCTTTCTCTGGGAGAGAGAAACGGCTTTTTTCTTAGAAGTCTAGAATTTAAACCAAAGTCTTTCATGCATGGAAATCTGAAACTTGGTCGTTCTGCGTGGTGTAGTGGTTAGCATATTCGAACGCTAACCGGGATACGCGGGTTCGATTTCCGCTCCAGGACGACGAAATTTTCAAATTTTCGGATATTATTCTTACTTACCATCTATGTCATACTTACACAAAAAAAACGGATTCACGTCTTCAAAGTCTTTCCGTCTGCGTCTGCCTGTCCTAGCACTCATCCTTACAACACATTGAGACAATTCATTTTTAATTGACAGAGATGATTTTTTCTTTCATTTAAGCGCAGTGTTTTAATTCTTCTATCCACAAATGCTGTTTTGCACCTTTTCATGCCTTTGCCACTTAGGTTTTAAATTGACATAGTCCGCTGATATCTCTAGCATAGTTTAGAAATACCTACTTTGATTAGATTTCCACATACTTTTCTTATGATTTCGTCATAGGTGTATCTGTGATGTACTGCAGAGGTGAAAACATGTTTCAAGATGACAAATCTGCAGCTAGACATTCTGTCCGCGTAGCTTAGATGGGAGAGCGACTTACTCCGGAGTTAGTCGCTCTCCCAACTAAGCTACGAGGATAGAATGTCTTGCTGCAGATTTGTCATCCTGACACGTATTTTTTCACCTCTGTAGTACGTCACACAGCTTACTTCACGCAACGTAAGCGTTATGTATTTCTTTCTCGGTGACAAGTAAACTTCTTTTACTTTATTTTCTTATTAAGTTTCACGGCTTACTAAGTTATCAAGGAATAGAAAAATACATGAAAAAATTAGTGACCAACTTGATGACACTCACACAACTGAGTAAGTGTTCTATTATTAGTTCTGATACCTGGAAATGAAAGCTGACTCATACTAATACCTTATTGGTTCCATGCTGTGGTATCATAATAACACTTGACTAGCCTTCAGAACTATGAGTACCTTTGATCATCTTTGAGTTAAGGCAATCCACATTTTGTTACATAAAGCAGTTGTATTTTCTTTTTCTGGTTATTGTTGACATAAAGCAGTTGTATTTTTTTCATTCACCTTTAAATATTTTTTAACGACATATAATGCCGTTAACTCTCTACCTGCCTTGAAAATGTCCTCTGGTTTATATCATCATCATCAACGACAACAATTATCAATCCACTGCTGGATGAAGATCTCCCCAAGTTTCTTTCACAGCGGTCTACCTTGCGCTTGTCTCTTCCATGTCACTCCCGCATGATTTCGAATTTCATCCACCCATCTTCCATATGGTCTTCTTCTGGGTCTTTTCCTGTCCCTTGGAATCCAATCTAAAATTTAGGTTGTTCATCGGCGATCCATTATTCTAGCTACTTATCGAGCCCATCGCCAATTCAGGGATTTTGCTTTGATCATGATGTCTTCCATTCTTGTTATCTTCCTTCTCCATGAGTTCTTCTTCTTCTTATCTCTTCTGGTTACACCAAGCATACATATTTCCACACTTCTTTCAGTTGTCTGCAGTCCTTGAATGTCTTTTTCAGTTAAGGTACATTTTTCGACTCCATATGTAATAACTGGGAGGATGCGTTGATTCTTCTTTTTAAGACATAGTAGCCTATGGCTCTTGAAAATTGTATTGTTTCTTCCAAAAGCTATCCAAGTTTTATACGCCGATTAATTTCATTATCAGAGTAATTCTTGCTTGATATCTGTTGTCCAAAATACATGTAGGCATCAGTTACCTCAAGCTCTTCCCGATGAATAGCAAAATCTTCATTTCCTGAAAAAGCATTGCACATCACTTTTGCCTCGTGAAAGTTCATTATTAATCCCACTTCTTTACTCCTGTCAGCAAGTTCAAGAATCATACTCTGCATCCCTGAAGTGTATTATTGCAATAGTGATTACGTTACCAGCAAAACGAAGGTGAGTTATGTAATCTCCATTAAATTTTATCCCCTGGTTTTCAAAGTTCAATGATTAAAGGACACTTTGCGATGTGGCATTGAAGAGTTTGGAAGATATGGTGTCTCCTTGTCTCTCGCCCTTTCCAATATTTATTAGTGATGTATTCTCAAATGGCCGAACCTTTGCACTTGCGCATTCATAGATGTGATGAATAATGCTAATGAAAGCATCTTCACTACAGCAGGATTTCAAAGCCATTATAAAAACTGATATGTTTCACGAAATCAAAGGCGTTTTCATAATTAATAGAAGCCATTCATTATGGCAGTTCTATTCCCTTGTTTTTACAATTAGTTCTCACAGTACATGTATATGATCTATAGTGCTGTAGCTGCTGCTGAATTCAGCTTGGTTTCTCATTTGAGCCATGTCCAATGTTACCTTCAAGCGATGTAAAAGAACCTTAGTGAAGATTTTATAAACCACTGAAAAGGAGGCTGATAGGCCTGTAGTTTGTGAAATTCTCAATGATTTTTTTTTTATGTAGCAGGATCATTGTAGCATTGTTCTAATCCTCAGGAATTTTCCCTTCATTGAGACATCTAGTAAAAGCTTGGGCGAGCCTATTTGCAATTTCTCCACTTGCTTCTTATACACTGAGTGGCCACTTTATTATGACCACCCACTCAGTACTTCGTTGGGCCACCTTTTGCGTTTAATACTACGTCGATTCTTCAAGGCATGGACTCCATGAGATGTTGATAGGTGGTTTGTGGAAACTGAGACCATGCTAGATGAATAGCATTTTCCAGGAGTGTGAGACTGAAGGGTTGTGGATCCAGCTATCTGATGGCTCGATCAACTTCATTCCCCAAATTCTCAATGGGGTTAACATGTGGAGATTGTGGGGGCCACCTAAGCAAAGTAAACTCACCAGCATGTTCCTGAAACCAATCTTGTACAATACGAGCACTATGGCAGGACGCAATATCGTGTTGAAAGTAGCCATCGCCATTGGAATAAACCATCCACATGACAGGATGCACTTGGTCCGCAACGATGTTTAGATATGATGTACCAGTCAGACGTTGATCAACACGAATTAAAGGGCCCAAAGCATGCCAGGAAAACTTTCCCTAAACCATAACGTTGCCTTCACCAGCTTGAAGGGTTGTAGCAATGCATTTGGGGTTCATGCTTTCGTGTTGTTTCCGTCAAATTCTCACTCGGCCATCGGCATAGTGCAACTGAAAACGTGATTCATTGGACCACATAATTTGTTTCCAATTATCGACTGTCCAATCCTTGTGGACCTGTGCGATCTGGAGACGTTTTCTCTTGTTAACTGCAGACAGCAAAGGTATTCGAACAGGCCTTCAGCTGCCATATTCCATCTGGTGCAGTGTACTGCGAACAGTGCGTGCAGAATACATTTGAGGGTATCCTTGATTAAGATGGTCTGTAATTTTCTGCACTGTTGCTCTTCTGTTGTCTGTTATCAGTCTGGACACTGCGTTCCGCCCGAGCGGTCACTAGTCGATGACGACCACACGTTGCACGTAGAGACCCAGTTTTTTGGCTGACAGTCCAGTCTTTAAACACTTTAACAACAGTTGCTCTGGAACATTTCACGAATTCGGCAGTTTCGGTGATACCGATACTCGCTCCATGGCTCCGAGCTCCTACAATCATCCCACGTTGAAAGTCCGTCAAATCGCATTTTTTTTACCCCTCTCGTCACCCAAAAATTACTTCTACTACTGTCGCAAGCACTAAGCTTTCCCATTTTATAGTAACCTCGCCCCTGGCGGCAACAGCGTGCAGCTATAATTCATTTGCTTAAAAATGTCAGGTGGTCATAATAAAGTGGCAACTCAGTGTATAATACCCACGGTAATTTCATCTTCCTCTAGAGCTCCTCCGCGTTTCATGTACTTAATCGCATGCGCAACTTCTGCTGGGAGAAACTTTGGTACTGGTACCTTTCTTAATGACTGGAATAGGTACATCATCTCTTTCATATAGATTTGTGAAGAAATCTTCCACTCTTGTTAAAATTTCACCTTTACTTCTTGTTACAGAAATATCTTCTCTTTCAGTGGCATAATCTGTTTTCCCTTACTGAGATATGCCCCTTTGCTTTCTTGAGGCTTTAATTATTTTCTATTGCTTTTCTCATTTGTTTACAATTGAATTTCCTTATGTCTTCAGTAATATTTTTTCGAACTGTATTGCATAGTTCTATATATTCTACTTAGGAAGTTAAATTTTATTTATTTATCCTTATCTCCCTTCTTTTTTGCATCAGCACTTTTGTTTTCCCTGATATTTTCTTTGTATGCAACTTGTTCTTAGTACCACCTGTTTCTGTAGCTGTTTCCATAAGATCCTTGGTTAATTTCCTGTTAGCTTCAGAATATCCACTTTTTCCGATGTTAGACTTTCTAGAGCAGAGAATTGGTTCCTCAGTTCCAACTTGAATGTATTATGGTGATTTTTAAGCTTGGTTATGTCAATGCTAGTTGCTTGATTTACGAGTTTACTACGCTTAAGTTTAGTGTTGAGGTGCATCTTACATCTCACATTCTATGGCCACTACCTGTGTTGGACCTGTTTAGTCTTCAATGAAGTATTTCTTGTTACACATTATAAAAACCATTTCACGTGTCGTTCCATTGGGATGTCTCCATGTACAGTTCCTATGTACCTTTTCTTGAAAAAGGAGTTCATGATGAAAACCCTTTCCGTCTCTGCGAATTCTACAAAGAGAATTTCCTCTCAGGTTTCTGTTGCCATGACCGAATTTATCTATCGAAGTTTCTTCCTGATGCTTGTGCCCAATTTTTCGCATTCAAATCACCCATAATGATTTTTAAGTGCTGCTTGTCCTTGTTATTTATATGCTCTCTCTGTGGATAGTTATTTTACTAACCCAACCGTTACAAACAGTTTCTACTTGAGCAGCGTTGGTAGCGGCAGAAGAAAAACGGGATTTCATAATGTTTCGTAATATAGCTCCGCTGTCACTTTCAATTGCTTCCATCTGTTCACGACATCACTTACAATCGATTTTGGCATGCTTAGTTTAGCTGCAATGCTCCGTATGGAAACGCTATTCAAATGACATGCTATGACCAGTGCACGCTACAACTCGAAACGTTCACGCGCACGCGCCATATCCACTTCAAAGTTACCGATAACGCAAAGAACATCTCAGCTTTATATACGTACATCTCCACTCACAGCGCACCTTTTTGCGCAACCGTTCTTTGAGCTTGTGAAACATTTAAGTGTGTGTGAGAGAAATAGATATATATATATAGAGAGAGAGAGATTGATTCTACTGCTCAATATATCTCATCAGATCTTTTCCTTGTTATTCCGTCTTGAGTAAATGTCACTCCGACAAGCTTTCGAAATTCTTCCACTGAATTTCTTCTTGGTGTCCTTCTGGGTCTTTTCAAGTTCCTTGGTATCCAGTCTGCAATTTCAGTTCCTAAATCGTGGTCAGTTATTCTTGCAATACATCCCACCCATTACCGCTTGAAGCATTTTGTTTTGATCACGATGTCATCCAGACTTGTAACTTTCCGGATCCATGAGGCGCTTTTCTTATTTCAGTCGGTTACACAGAGCAAACAACCTTTTATGAACTTATAATACTAGTAACGTATTACCAAGTCCATGGAAGGATATCATATAATCAAATAAGCGCTAAGACACATATTTATATATCCGGGGGATTTCACGTCACCTGCGTCGAGATAATATAAATAAATAATGAAGATGAGGTGAGAGAATGCGTGAAAACAGATATTTCACATTTTTCTCGCACTTCATTTCTTATATTCTTCTTATATTCTATTTATGGGATGTAAGGTCAGGTGATGCGTAACATCACAGCCTCTCCTTGACAAATGTCAACCCCGCCTTCTCGTGGTGCATCCTGTTCCCACTAAAGGGGCTCTGACGACCGCAAATAGCGGTATAACTATACCATCGGGATCAGAGGAAATGCTATCCCACACTCACCAACCCGCTTGGCCAGCGTGGTGAGTTATGGCCAAACACCTCCAAAATGACTCTACAACTTAAATCTTGGCCCTCAGTCTCCGGCAGCTGGAATGTACCTGGCCAAGGCAGCGGCCAGTGCGACATGAAGGCAGAGGGTGCTAAGAATCCCCGGAGGACCGGACTAGGCTGCCATTTGATGCTGACCTTGGCTACCTACAACGGACGCTCCCTATCTTCTGATTCAAGGCTTCTTGAATTGGAAGAGGAACTACAAAGGATCAAGTGGGACATCGTCGGGCTGAGTGAGGTAAGGAGAAAAGGAGAAGATCTCATTGAACTGAAAAGTGGACATCTCTTCTATTATCGTGGGACAGATACTGGCAGAACTAGTGGTGTTGGATTTATAATAAATAAGAAACTGAAGGATAAAGTGGTAGAAGTTGAAAGTTCCTCTGACAGAGCTGCACGACTCGTTATCCAACTATCGAGAAGATACCAGGCTCAGATTTTTCAAACTTATGCACCCACCACAAGTCATCCTGAAGAAGAAATTGAAGAATTTTATGAGGAAATTCGTCATCTAAATAATAAAGGTAAGCAGCACTTGAAGATATTTATGGGAGATTTCAATGCAAAAATAGGGCACCGGCAACAGAATGAAACTTCAGTAGGTAAATTCGGTCACGGCAACAGAAACCAGCGTGGAAATACTCTCGTTGAGTTTGCAGAGGCAGAAGGATTTTTCATCTTGAATTCCTTTTTCAAGAAAAAGCCACACAGGAAATGAACATGGAGACATCCAATTGGGACGACAAGTGAAATTGATTTTATTATGTGTAACAAAAAATTTGTCATCGAAGACTGCAGTGTGCTAAACAAGTTCAACACAGGTAGTGACCATAGATTGGTGAGATGTAAGATGCACCTCAACACTAAACTGGAACGTGGCAAGCTCATAAGACAAACAAAATCTATTGACATAACCAACCTTAAAAAACACCATAATACTTTCAAGTTGGAACTGAAGAACAGATTCTCTGCTTTAGAAGGCCTAACATCGGAAGAAGTGGATATTTCGGAAGTTAGCAGAAAAGTAACCAAAGCTCTTATGGAAACAGCAACAAAATTAGCTGGGTCTAAGAACAAGTTGCATGTGAACAAATTATCAGGAAAAACCAAAATGTTGATGCAAAAAAGAAGACAGATGAGGACAACTAAAGAAGATGTGACTTCCAAAGTGGAATATATAGAGCTATGCAAGACAGCACGAAAAAGTATCACTGAAGACGTAAGGAAATTCAACTGTGAGCTAGTGAGGAAAGCAATTGAAAACAACCAAAGCCTAAAGATAGCAAAGGGACATCTCAGTAAGGGAAGAAAACAGATTATGGCTCTGAGAAAAGAAGATGGTTCTATAACAAGAAATAGAGGCGAAATTTTGACAAGAGTGAAAGATTTCTACTCCAAATTATATGAAAGGGATGATACATGTACTCCAGACATCATGAAAGGTACCAGAGTTCTTCCAGTCCTCCCAGCAGAAGTTGCTCATGCAATCAAGAACATGAAGCGGGGGAAAGCTCCAGGAGAAGATGGAATTACTATAGACATTATACAAGAAGCAAGTGGAGAAATCGAAACAGTACTCGCCCAAATTTTCACTCGATGCCTTAATGAAGGGAAGATTCCTGAGGATTGGAACAATGCTACAATGATCCTGCTACATAAAAAAGGTGACATTGAGGATCTCAGGAACTACAGACCTATCAGCCTCCTCTCAGTGATTTATAAAATCTTCACTAAAGTTCTTTCACACCGCTTGAAGGTAACACTGGACATGGCTCAACCGAGAGAACAAGCTGGATTCAAGAGTGGCTACAGCACAATAGATCATATCCATGTACTGAGAGAACTAATTGAAAGAGCGAGGGAATATGAACTTCCATTGTGCATGGCTTTTATCGATTATGAAAAAGCCTTTGATTCGGTGAAACCATCAGCAGTTACCACGGCTCTGAAATCCTGCGGTATTGAAGATGCATACATTAATATTATTAATAACATCTATGAAAATGCAAGTGCAAAGATTCGGCTGTTTGAAAATACAACACACATAAAAATTGGAAAGGGAGTGAGACAAGGTGACACCATATCTCCGAAGCTCTTTAATGCCACATTGGAAAATGTCTTTCAATCACTGAACTGGGAAAACAAAGGGATAAAGATTAATGGAGATTATCTAACCCACCTTCGTTTTGCTGATGACGTAGTCATTTTTGCAACTACCCCATCAGAACTGCAGAGTATGATCCAGGAACTTGCTGACAAGAGTAAAGAAGTGGGATTAAAAATGAACTTTCAGAAGACAAAAGTGATGTTCAATGCTTTTACAAGAAATGAAGATTTATCGATTGATGGAGAAAAACTGGAGATAACAGATACGTATGTTTATCTTGGACAGCAGATATCAAGTGAGGGTCACATTGATGAAGAAATTAATCGGCGTACAAAACTTGCCTGGAGAGCTTTTGGAAGAAACAGCATAATTTTCAAGAGCAATATGCCATTATGTCTTAAAAGAAAAGTGTTTGATCAATGCATCCTTCCAGTGCTTACGTATGGTGCAGAGACGTGGACCTTAACTAAAAGAGACATACAAAGGCTGCAGACAACTCAAAGAAGCATGGAGAGGTACATGCTTGGTATAACCAGGAGAGATAAGAAGAGGAACTCGTGGATCCGAAAAATGACGAGAGTGGAAGACATCATGATCAGAGTTAAATCCCTGAAATGGCAATGGGCTGGACATACTGCCAGAAGGACAGACCATAGATGGACAGCCGAAATTTTAGATTGGATTCCAAGGGACAGGAAAAGACCCAGAAAAAGACCACATGGGAGATGGGTGGATGAAATTCGTAAATATGCGGGAGTGACATGCAGGAGACTGGCACAAGACAGACCGTTGTGGAGGAAACTTGGGGAGACCTTCGTCCAGCAGTGGATTGATAATGGTTGACAATGATGATGATGATGATGATTCTATTTATACGTATTTCATTAAGATCAATGTCTCTCAAAATGTATCGTAGAACTATTTATACTGCATAGTAGCACACGGAGTGCCGCGTTCTAAAACCTAAATAAACGAACAGGCAGTTGTGGCGGAAGGATACACGTAACACCTCGAAAGCACAACCTCAAAAGTTTGACACAGCCTGTTGATATTGTCGCGTCTGTCACGTTTTGCTTGAGATAAAACAAAAATGTAGGGGCATTTTGTTGCGTGGGCTTATAACACAATAACTAGCGAGATCAAGTCTCAAATTGTAAATCATGCTGATTATGTCAAATGCGAAATAATGGTTGAAAAAATCAAGTCAAAATCTTTCCGCAAAAACACATTTAAGAGTCAGTTAATAATTAATACACACAATTGACGCGGATTAGGAACATCAAACAGAAGTCATCGCTCTTTTCACGTTTATAAGTGAGTCACGGAAACATTCTCATCGGCCGCCACCCGGAATCGATTCCAGGGTCTTCCAGTTTCTCGCCAGACATGTTACCACTGCACCACCCGATGAGAAGTTTTCCGTGAGTCACTTATAAACGTGGAAAGAGCGATGACTGCTGTTTGTTGTTCCTAATCCACGTCAATAGTGTGAATTAATTATTCACCAGCATTGTGCGAGGCTCCAATACGCAACCTCCATACAGTTTGGCAGTTAGTTGTAATGGTTTCCTAAACCAGGTACTCACCTGCCATGGCGTGTCGCAGCAGTACTTCCGCCCTTTTTGCGGTACGGTAGCGAGTGTGCGGCTGCGGGACCCAGACCGCGGATGTCGCACACATAATTTTTTATTGTGTCTCTCTTGCAGGTAGGACACAAGCCCTCACCCCAAGCTTAGGAAAGACGAAGGACCCCTCGGTCTTGCTCGCGCAGCCCAAGGCGCGACAGGAATTCTCCGAACTGGTCAAAGACTTCGTCGCAAGGCAGAATGAGAACCTGACAGAAGGAAAAAGGCTGAAGATCGAAGACTGAAGAACAAAGAGAAAAACCGACCTCACCCAAAGGCCGTACCGCGGCACAAGGCCCAAGTGCTGCAATGTAAATACACTGTAAGTATTTTTTATCTCTATGAGAGAGCTAGTGAAAATAAAGGATTTTTCCCATTGCGCGGGAATCCTAGTGCATACATGTGTTTTGTATCTTTTAACTTAGAAACCAATAAAGGGTCTTGGCTCCAAACACCATCGCACTGCCGAATAAATCGTCCGGCCAGACGTAAAATTAGAGTCCCGGTCCATTAGCGCGTCACACGTTCGGGATATGGTAAAGGGACTGGAAGTGTAGGTTCCGTGGGGGCTGCAGATCCCTGCCGGTCTTTGGACTGGTCCTGTCCAGGAGAAGGACAGCTTGATCCTGACAGGATTGCTCTCGCAACGCCTTCACTTTTTAGAGATATTTCATTCCATCCCGGCGGAGCCCACCTTTGGAAGGTGCATGTAATGGTAATTAGTTAGCTTACCTTTTAATGCGTATTACAGTGTACAGAGGGCACATTTTAATAAGATGTTGCACATCCTCCAGCAGTACTACATGCTTCCAATCTGGTATGCAATCGGTCATACAAATGTGGGATATCACGCTTGGGAACAGCATTCCATGCGCTTTCAACTTGGAAGCGTAATTCAGAGATTGTCGCTGCCTGTCGGGGTTCGCGGAAGAGCCTTTGTCCGATCCAGTCTCAGACATGCTCAATTGGAGACAAGTCCGGAGAGCGCGCTGGCCAAGGGAGTTGATGCACAGCTTGAAAAACAAGTTGAGTTGCCTGGGGGGAGCGTTGCCGGGCGTTAACTTGTAGGAATATCGCATCTGGCATCGCCCTCAAAAATGGGAGGACAACCGGCTGCACGATGTCGCTGACTGCCATTCAGCGTACCCCGTACAAACACCAGACTCGTACAAGAGTGATAGCTATTCTCTCCCCACACCATGATGCCCGGCGTGGAGCCTGTGTGTCGTTGGCGGATGCACGATGTCAGAAACCGCTCAGCGTGTCGACTTCGAATGTGTTCCCGACCGTCAGAAGCCCCCAACCATAATCTGCTTTCATCACTGAAGACCGCTGTCCACCATTCTTTCGTCCAATATACTCGTTCTTGACACCACCACAAACTTGTTCGACGGAGACCGGGGTCAGTGGTAATCTTTTCAGAGGCATGCGTGCCCGTAGTCCTGCTTCCAACAAACGATTCCGCATCGTTCTGGTAGATACTCTTGGCATGACAGAGGATCGAATTTGTGACGCCGTAGCGCGTCCGCTCTGTCAACGTTGCCCTCCTGATACGCCGATCCTCTCTTGCGTCCGTAACTTCGTGCTGCCCGGAAATATGTCTGCGAGTGTGTGAATGCTCTTCTAACCACCGATGCTATCTTACTACGACCGATACCTCTCGTTCCACTCGGTCCACTATTGGACGGACGGACCAACCTCCTTCCGCCGACGCATTAAACAGCCTCGCTCGTACTACGATATCTGAAAAATAGTTGCGCGCATGCGTCTTCCAGCTATGGTAGCTTCTTCAACGAGCACCGAACAACACGCTACCAGACGAATTACTTCGTTCTGCACGCCCTAGTCTTTAAATATGCGCTGCATATATTTGCATGTTGTCGTCCGCAGTGACATCATTATTTCATTCAATGACATTCCAACATAGATCATAGTTTCTGCTGCCCTTAACAACTAACGTATTATAGCATGACGTTCCTACCGGTATTCCTTTTGGTTGTCCTTTTTTTCACTTTCCGGTAGTGTAGTTTTGAAGTTGTACGCAAAAACGATCCCGAATCTGCGTCAGTTGAGGTACGAAACTTTACCTGATTCGCCTCATCAACCTGATATGTCCCTTCAGACGATCACTTCTTCAAACACCTGGACGCATTTTTGCAGGGTAAACCGATTCCCAATTAAATATTAGCTGAAACTGCTTTCTATGAGTTTATCGCATCTCGAAGCTCGACATTTTTTCATGACGACGTATAGAATATTTTATCTCGTTAGCAAAACTCTGCTGTTGCTGGCGGTTATTATTTCAATTAATAGCTTATTTTACATCGCATTTGAAGTTTTCATCAATATTCTGACATTTCACCCGCTCACCTGAATTTAGTAGCGCACATCAAGTCCTACTGTATGTCAACTTTCATCTTTATAGCTTAACATTGTCACCCTTGTGCCAGAGTGCTCAGAGCCGTAGGTTTCGGGGTAGTTGGATAGCTGTGTAAGGGGTTTTTCTCTTGAATAAGGGACAAGACCCTTACATGCTTGTGCCCAACGGGGTTGGGCTCCCGTCGGCCATTCAGTTAACGCCTCTCGAAATAGCGGCCCTAATTCAAGGTAGAGCAACTGCTTATAGCTGCTAGAAATGCTCATGGTGCTCAGTAGTCTGAAACAAGCAAACAGTGTCATTTGTAGAACAAACAATTTTATCGTCCTGTTTTAAATACAGTTGATTCGAGTTAAAGCGAATTCAAATATAACAAAAATTACGTTTTAACGAAAACCGGATCAAGAGTCTGATTGAATTGTATTTTTAATTTCAATACAAACAAATTTATTTTTACGAATATTTCGTGACAAACGAAGCAAGAAAGATGACACCGAATTTTCGGGATGTAATAAGCACGTCTTTTGAATACATTTTGAAGTAAATTAAATTTATCAAACCTATTCAAATCAATGGAACCGGTATGGAAAACAATTGTATCTGACGGATGAAAAAAGTTTTTCAATTCGGCTTTTAATCCCTCAGATATTGCTGTAAGCGGAATCGTGAGCTTACGTCCTCTGGTTGCAGACTTGTGCGTTAAGAAAAACATGAATTTAAATGAGAAACATTTCGCACCGCAAACGCTCTCCAACACAGAAATAATTTTTCAAATCCGACTCTTAGAAACAGAGATATCGACAAAAATAAGGTATGACTTTACGTCCCCTGGTGGAAAACCATGCATTATTTTAGGAAGAAAGTATTTTCAAAAGTTTTTTCCATATGAGTGGTATCGGTCGAAGAAAAAGAAAATTAAGTCGAGTCTTCAGGAGCACAGAATTTGCTACAAATACATCAGAACCATAAATTAATACTTATGCCCCCTGGTGGCCAAACCATTCTTCAAAAAAAATTTGAAATTATGTGAAAAATATTTTCCACCAGGTCTTGTATGCTGTACAGAAATAATTTTTTAAATCGGAGGTTTAGAAGCAGAAATAACGCAGAAAAAGCAATTTTCCTTTTTGCCCCCTAGCGGAAATACTATGATTTACTTGAGAAGTTTGATTTTATAGGAAAAACATTTCGCATCGGAAAGGCTTTAAAAACAAAGAAGGAATTTTTCAAATCGGACTTCTAGAAGTAGAGATATTGACAAAAATAAGATATACATCTGCTCCCCCTGGCGCAGAAACCATGCATTATTTCAAGAAGAATATGTTCCTAAACTGTTTGATGACATGAGTAGTATCGGTCAACAAACGATTTTTTTTCATTCGAGATTTTAGAAGCTCATAGTTTGCTGCAAATACATCATAAGCGGATATTAAGACTTACGCCACCTGGTGGTCATCCATTTTTTACGAAAATCTGAAATTATGTGCGAAGGTTTTCCGACAGGAGCTGTATCCGTTGCAGAAAGTATTTTTCAAATCGGAGATTTAGAAGCAGAGATATAGGGGCAACCGCAATTTACCTTTACGCCACCTATCCAACAAAGAAGGAATTTTTCAAATCGGACTCCTAGAAGTAGAGATATTGACAAAAATGAGATATAAATCTACGCGCCCTGGCGGAGAAACTGTGGAATATTTTAAAAAGAAAATATTCCGAAAAGGTTAATCGATGTGAGTGGCATGAGTCCACGAAAAAGTTTTTTCAATCGATATTTTAGAAGCTCAGATTTTATGGCAAATACATCGGAAGCAAAAACTAACAATTACGACCCCTGGTGGCCAAAGTAGTCTTTACCAAAAACTTGAAATTATATGCAAAATATTTTCCATCAGAAGGTGTATCCGCTGAAGAAAAAAAAATTTCAAGTCGGAATTTTAGAAGAGTTATCAGGAAAAATGTAATTTACTTTTACGCCGCCTAGCGAAACATGTGTCTAATTTAAAAAATAACTATATCTGAAATACTCTTCGACATAAATGAAATCGAAATATAAAATAATTTTTTGAATCGGATGCTTAGAAGCAAATATGTGAAAAAAAGGTATTTTTGACGACATCATTTGCATTTACGCCCTCTAGCGGCAAAATTGTACATCGTAAAAAAAACCGAAATAAAGGATCATCATTCGCATATTTCAAGTTTCCCAATTAAAACAGAATATTTTCAAATCGGACTTATAGTTGCAGAGATATCGTGGGTACAGACGGACGGACAAACCGGTAACATAAGCACGATATTTTTTTACAAAAGACGTGCTAAAAATAGATTCATATTTCAAAGGCAAATTAAATTTTAGAACAATATTTATAACTCAAGCAAAAATGCTGAATACTTATCTTTGTTAAAAGTAACACCCTTCCGAGAAAAATCACATCCCAACTCCCATTGTGTCAAATGCGGCTCGAACCGGATTCGAAATAAAGGGAACGCTGTGTAGCCGTAGCAACCTTAATTTCGTCTGTTTCAAAACGTGTTTATGTTCATTCTTGCTCGTTTTTGATATTAGTTCTTCGAAAATTCGGAGATTCCATGAAAGGGAAGAAAAACATATCGATGAAGTAGATTCTGAAGCGAAAATGTGTACTTTTGATATATAATGTGACGTCATTCAGTCAATGTAACGGACTTTTCTTAAAAGATCAAGAAGCAAGTAAGATGACATTGAATTTTCGGGTGTAATAAGCACGTCTTTTGAATCCGTTCTGACGCAAATTAAATTTATCAAATATATTCAAAGTCAATGGAAGCGGTATGGAAAACAACAGTATCCGACGGAAAAAAGAAGTTTTTCAATGGGGTTTTTGATCCCTCAGATATTGCTGAAAAAAAAATCGTGAGTTTACGCCCTCTGGTTGCAGACTTGTGCGTTGAGAAAAACATGAATTTATATACGAAACCTTTTGCCCCGGAAACGCTCACCAACACAAAAAATAATTTTTCAAATTGGACTCTTAGAAACAGAGATATTGACAAAAATAAGATGTGACTTCACGTCCCCTGGTGGGAAAACCATGCATTATTCTAGGAAGAAAGTATTCTCAAAAGATTTTTCCATATGAACGGTATCGATCCAAGAAACAAAAATTTAGTCGAGTTTTCAGGCGCACAGATTTTGCTACAAATACATCAGAAACATAAATTAACACTTATGCGCCATGGTGGTCAAACCATTCTTTATCAAACATTAGAAATTAGGAGAAAAATATTTTCCATCAGGTTTTGTATGCGCTACAGGAAGAATTTTTTAAATCGGAGGTTCAGAAGCAGAAATAACGCAGAAAACGCAATTTACTTTTTTGTCCCGTAGCAGAAAATCTATGCTTTACTGGAAAATTTTGAATTTATGCTAAAAACATTTCGCATCGGGAACACTATCCAACAAAGAAGGAATTTTTCAAATCGGAATCCTAGAAGTAGAGATATTGACAAAAATAAGATAAACATCTACGCCCCCAGGCGTAGAAACCATGCATTATTCTAAGAAGAAAATGTTCCTAAAAGGTTTATCGACGGTAGTAGTATCGGTCAACAAACGACCTTTTATTCAATCGAGATTTTAGAAGACCATATTTTGCTGCAAATACACCAGAAACGGAAATTAAGAGACTTACGCTACCTGGTGGCCAAACCATCTTTACAAAAATTTGAAATTATGTGCAAAGGATTTCCCATCAGGAGCCGGTATCCCGTGCTGAAAGAAGTTTTCAAATCGGAGATTTAGAAGCAGAGATATAGGGGAGAAAGCAATTTACCTGTACGCCCTGTAGCGGAAAGTCTATGAATTACTTAAAAATTTTGAAATAATATGAAAAACATGTCAAACTGGAAACACCATCCAACAAAGAAGGAATTTTTCAAAGCGGACTCTTAGAAGTAGAGATATTGACAAAAATAAGATATACATCTACGCCCCCTGGCGTAGAAACCATGCATTATTTTAAGAAGAAAATGCTTCTAAAACGTTTGTCGACATGAGTACTATTGGTCTACAAACAAGGTTTTTTTAAATCGAGAATTTAGAAGCTTATATTTTGCTGCAAATACATCAGAAGCGGAAATTAAGATTTACGCGCCAGTGGCCAAACCATTTTTTTTACAAAAATTAGAAATTATGTGCAAACATTTCCCATCAGGAGCTGTATCCGGTGCAGAGAGAAGTTTTCAAATCGGAGATTTAGAAGCAGAGATATAGGGGGAACACAATTTACCTCTACGACTCCCTAGCGGAAAGTCTATGAATTACTTGAAAATTTTTAAATTCTATGAAAAACATGTCACACAGAAAACACTATCCAACAAAGAAGGACTGCTAGAAGTAGATATAATGACAGAAATAAGATATAAATCTACGCCCCCTGGCGGAGAAACTGTTAAATATCAAAAGAAGAAAATATTCCGAAACGTTTTATCGATGTAAGTGGCATCAGTCCACGATAAAAGTTTTTTCAATCGATATTTTAGAAGCTCAGGTTTTATGGCAAATACATCGGAAGCAAAACCTAACACTTACGACCCCTGGTGGCCAAAGTAGTCTTTATCAAAAAATTTAAATTATATGCGAAAGATTTTTAGCAGAAGGTGTATCTGCTGAAGAAAAAACTCTCAAATCGGAGTTTTAGAAGAAGAGTTATCAGGAAAAATGTAATTTACTTTTACGTCCCCTAGCGAAAATTCCATGCGTAATTTGAAAAAGTAACTATATCTAAAATAGTCTTCGACATAAATGGAATCGAAATATAAAATAATTTTTTGAATCGGATGCTTAGAAGCAAATATGTAAAAAAACACGTATTTTGGACGACATCATTTGCATTTACGCCCTCTAGCGGCAAAAGTGTACATTGTAAAAAAAAAAAAAACGAAATAAAAGAACATTATTCGCGTATTTCAAGCTTCCCAATTAAAACATAATTTTTTCCAATCGGACTTATAGTTGCAGAGATATCGTGGGTACATACGGATGGACAAACCGGTAACATAAGCACGATCTTTTTTTTATAAAAGATGTGCTAAAAACTAAACATCAACTGTAAAAGAAGATTTATTCAGAAAGGATGAGAATATGGCCTAATATTATGATGTCGATTCAGCACTGTGAACTTAAGACGTTCATTTCGGAAGAGGTCAGTTAGTGGACCGTTAATCTGTGTAGAAGCACTTCTGTTTGCCACTGCTCTTAGCCATGAGGACTTTCAGGCCAGTTTTTGACGAATAAATCGTTTCAAGGGACTGTATGGCGTCATTGGCAAAACTGTCTGAGATCAAGCAGACGCTGTGCCTGCAAAAAGCGTGAATGAATGAAGAGGAGAAGTGGCTGCTGTTATAAGATCATACACCAGATGCAATGTTCCCTCTAAGCAGCGCATGCGCGGGCCCATCCAGCGACCTAACTTCTTCTGTGGAGTAAGCATTTTCGATTAAAATTCCCAAATCCCTAATTAATGTTCATAAATCGAAAATCAGTTACCTGCAAAAATAATGATAAATAAATAAAATGTGGGGTCTCAAAAGTCAAAACAACACTTCTCTTAGATGTCGTTCGCCTCCTTCTAAGATTGTCTCATTGTCATCTTCATTCTCAAAGCCTCGTGTGAGCAGATAGTGAATGCGAGAACGAGGATTAGTGATTTTCGCACCCCGAGAAAGAGGCAGATATCCAGTCTTTTTTTAAAGCAACACATCAGCACTAGCCAATCACAGAAAACCGTAACCAAGTTCATTGTATTACTAATTAATGCGCCTATGCCAGTTGGCGCATTCTTGTTCTATTTGAACTAATTGTTTTGCATTTAGTTGTTATTTTGTTTCTTATTCTCCTTGGTATTTTGATATACAAAGAAACTGTGTATTTGCGCAACTTCTCATTTTTTATAATAAATAAAAATTTTAATTAATGAAGTGTTTTTCATATTTTTTTCTTATTCAAAATCAATTGGGAAAGAACGGTGATGAAAATGGGGGCATTAGAAAAAATAAAGGTTCCAATCCGAGTTCCAAGAGAAGCTGAGAAAACATTTTTTTTTCCAAGTGGATTTGATGCCTGCCCAGCTCACTGGGTTAGACGCGCATTGACCATGGCCTCTTAGGGGAAATATTGACCACATGATGTGTTTAATGATGATGAGGTCAGGACAGTGGCGGTCTAGCGATCCATAAACGGCCCTGGAAGCAGATTTTCTACTGCCCACTTTTGGGAAAAATTGTGAAATTACCCCACCGCTGAAAAGAAAAAAAACGGGATTCAGCATCGCCATTTACTTTTTAAACACCTTTTCAACACAAGTCTAAGAATCATTGTAACTTTTTGTACCAAGGTAATAACAACAATTAACATTTTACCCATTTTCCTGGACAGCACCTTGCTGGTTAAATATAGCGTAAGAAACATATTGCTTCTGTTATTGAGAAGCAACAGACAAGATACATTCTCTGTGAGAGTCTATCAAAGACTTTATTCCATTCTTACAAATTTTACCGATTTCACTAAATTCAACATTTATAACAGTTTCTTCGCTTTTAGTGAGGACGGAAATTCGAATGTGCCAAAAATTGCATTTTTTTTCAAGACTTGCCTATTATTAATAAAGTAAATACTGTACGAAACAATCTCTTGAGAAAATCAATAATGTCTAAAATTGCAAGATTTTTTAGTACACATTTCTAAGGTGAGAGAAATTAAAGAATGCGACAATATATTTTTATTTTATTACTTTCAAATGGAAAAAGTATTTTTATTGCAGCTGAAACAGACTTTCCAAAACTGCACTTCAAGAATTCGTATAACTGTAAGCCCCAAAGTATGTTCAACTGCAATTAGCTAAAAGCAGACTGAAGTACGGCATCCAAAAGGGACGAGGCTTGAATTTGGATTTCGAGAAAGGAAAAAGGGTGTACCAAAACAGTGTCTGGCTCAACAGAACATTTGCTACGTGGGTTTTGTTTCCTGACGCCGTCAAAGTGGTAAACAAACTTTGCCGTTTTAGTATAACTTGGTTTTCTTCTACAAGAATGTTGATGAAGTACAAGTATATACACTGGCGGAAAGTGAAAAAAGAACACCAAGAAGGAATTGGCAGACGATCATGAAATTTACATATGTTAATGGGGTCGAGTTTACGTAGGTGTGATGTTAATTTCGGGAACAACCGGTGAGCGCTTACGCCACAGCACGGCATAATATGCAAATTATCGTCGATGGTATTTATGGAGTACGGCAAAGTGAATGTAATCAGTCGTCGGTGTACGGACACGTGCGAAGACCCTGAAGAAGCTGCAATGCCTAGACACGGAAGACGTGTACGATTTCAGCAGTTATCGGACTTTGAGCGAGGTCGTCTAGTCGGTCTCCGCGAGGCCGGCTGGTCGTATCGTCGTATTGTGGAGCGAATTGGACGGGAAGTATCGGTGGTGGTACGATGGTGGCGTAGATGGTCCGAAGAACATTCCCACACGAGAAGACGTGGAACCGGGAGTCACAGACGGACTCATGAGCGAACCGATCGACGCATAAGAAGAGCGTCGTTGTCAAGCAGAAAATCCACTGCGACGCAAATCCGAGCTGCCGTTGCACCTGAGGTGACTGTGCGAACAATCCGCAACCGTCTACTAGATGCAGGACTACGCGCACGTGTGCCTCTGGCATGTGTACCACTGACTCCAGCCCACCGTCAGGAACGGCTGCAGTGGGGTCGCCAACGTCTGCACTGGAGAAGGCAATGGCGAACTGTCGTTTTCAGAGATGAAAGCAGATTCTGCTTGGGAGCCTCCGATGGCCGTATGCGTGTTCGCAGACGCACAGGGGAGCGTCTCCACCCTTCTTGCATCCGCCAGCGACACACAGGGCCTACACCTGGTCTCCAGGTTTGTGGAGCGATCAGCTATCACTCCCGCAGACAACTAGTATTTGTACCGGGTACGTTAAACAGCACCTCCTACATCAACAACACCATTCAGCCTGTTGTTGTGCCATTTGTAAGGTCGGTCTATCGTGGTGTTTTCCAGCAAGATAACGCACGCCCACACACGGCACGTGGAACGCAACTTGCACTTCAGGGTGTGAGACAACTTCAATGGCCTGCACTTCACCGGATTTGTCCCACATTGAGCACGTGTGGGATTTTATGGGACAACAACTTATTCGGTGTCCATGGCCAGCCACGACCATCCCCAAACTTACATCCAACATCTGCACGACAGACTACATGCCAGAATTGCGCAGTGTGACGCAGTTCATGGCGGTTCAACCTCGTACTAACCATGTTACATGGAAATGTTATTTTTCAGTTTACCAGGAAATACAGCTGTATTTTGCCATAATGTTTTGATCACGTTATCCTCTGCATTCCGTTATTATGCTGTATAAATTTCGTTGGTATCAGACGTCTCCTTCTTGGTGTTATTTTTTTCACTTTCCGCAAGTGTATTTGTCTGTTTTCATTTGAGTTAGCATAAGACCTACTGGCTCAGAATATAGCGGCCCTAAGTCGCTATATTCTGGGAGGTAGGTCTTATGCTAGCTCAAATAAAAAGGGCCGCTGAGTGTGCTCCTGGGTCAGGACATTTTTCCAACTCGAGCCAAAGAAAACATTACCGCTTCAAGGAGACAAATGCGTTGGCGGAAAAGGTCGTGGAAATAAAAAAAATTGAAAGCATTGTGAAAATCAGTCGCTAAGTCGCTTTACACCCAATGATGTGAAGCTGGAATATCTTTTACATGCAGATGAGGATTTGTTTACCCTACACGAAATGACCAATGCGGGTATCATCCAGTCAATAACATACAATGAAATTGAAGGAAATGTTGACAGCTGAGAGAGAAAAATGGCAGCAAACTCTCTTTGACGAATGTTAAGTGTTTGGAAAACATTTGCAATTTTGTTTCATGACAAATTAACGTTCCGAGAATATGTGTTTTTCCATTTGCATACCTGCCGCCCCAGTAGCGCAGTATTCTAAGGCTTTTTTCTTGTCTGCCGTGATGGGTCAGGGATTGAATCTCGGTGAGGAATGAATGTAGCATTTTTATTACTGCACTGTATCTCAATTTAGGGTGCTTGTTCCCTTCCCTGGAACAAGTGGCCCTAAATAAGGGATGGGCGACTTCTTACAGCCCATCGAGTTGGTCATAGAGGCCATTAAACTCCCAAATAATCTGCATCCCTTGTAAAACTTTTTTCTATATCTGCAGCCAAAAATTGGTTCGTCAAAAAATGATTGACTTTCTACAGAGCTGTGAAAATAAGAGTGAAATGCAAAGTTTTGATCATTACGCATACTCCTATTACTTTTACTTTATGGGCAATTTTTTTAGATTAAAATTTTTGATTTGAAAATTTTAAAATAAATGTACATTGAAATTGTTTGGTAAACTGTAACATTCCATTTTTACGAACGATTTCGCTATAACGAAATATTTTAATGGTCATCTGAAGTTCGTCCGGACGTGATTTCATTGTATTTTCACCCTTTCGATAATTTTAAAATCATTTCTGGTGTATGGTTTATTTAGAAGCAAAGAAAACAGACAGCATAGTACCACACTTTTAGGTATTTCAAAAGTTTCCTGCACTTCACGAACTATTGCGGTTTGAAATATTCTAATCACAAGCAATAAACTAATGCAATTTCTGCCTAACCTGTTTTTCTGATTCTAAATTTACTGACACTAGGGACTAAACAAACCCATCCAAGGGATCACATCATCTATTTATCACCAGAGATAAAATGTTATATTTCTGTGCATGAGAATGTATATGAGAGCAGAACTAAATCACACTTGCCGTTAATTTAGTCTTTTGAAAAAACAACAACAAATATACACAGTTTACAATCACTAAAACAATGCCAACCTGGAATTTCCGAAATAAGGCTGAGGATTTTGCTTTATTAACTATTTGTTCAGGTGAAACACAATTTTCGCCAAAAATGGAATTTTGATGTAAAAAGTTGGGAATATGTAAAATACTGTATATGCAACTAAGAGAATGTACGCATTTTTGAGCTGAACATATAATGAACGACGGTATTTTTCTAAGAAGGATTGCTGTCAAAAGACTATTTATATTTCTGAGCATTTCAGAATTTGAGCTAACCAAACTCATTCATCAACACCAAAATCTGAGACTTATTTTTCCTGTTTGTTTCTGAGTTTAACAAGAATCATGACAAACTCGTACAAAAATACGCAGTCGCCAATCACTGATTTGACCCTATTAGTTCCCAGGAAGGAACGATGCAATCAGACAGCCACACAAACAGCACCTAAACCTTGAGTCGAACCCAGATCTTTCAGACCAAAGCCTCAAAACATTTGGCCACCGGAGCTACGTCTAGGGCTGCAAAATGTGAAAAACAAGTATTTTCATATTTGAATCTTATAATAAATTGAATGTTATCCATATCTTAAACACCTTAATTGGAGAACTTACGGAAGAAATAAGAAATTCAGTTTGCAAGTTACCACAAGCTTCTGCATTAAATACTTTTCCGCTCCGTCCTTTTTTTTAACCAATTACTATTTTTTTTAATTCTTATAGACAGGAATTCAACGACTGAAACACTGAAGCGGTCTTTTCACTTCGCCACCAAAGTGGTACATGCGTTCAAACGTTCATGCAAAGGCAATTATATTGTTTTAGATTAGATAACTATTTTCCAAGCAACGAAAGAAACTTAATTGCACATTTCAAAGCATATTTATGACTGTAATATATTCTGACGTTTCATAGCTATTATATGTACACATGAACTGTGTTAAAATGCGAACGTCGGTTGATCTGTGGAAATGAAACCGTCTTGATACTTTCACAAAACGAGTGAAAAATATTCACATAATAGTTGTGTTGAAAAAAGAAATATGTTAAACGATGAAATCTAAGGACAATTTATTGTTCTATATCGGGCCTCGTATTGGGCCTCACTGAGCTGAATCAGACAAAAATTCAATAGTTTCATGGGAAACGTAGCATCTGCGAATGGTATCATCATCCGTGATATATTTATTTCAAGTCGAAATACGATATACATTTCATTGAACACCTGGTGTTTAGTTCTACGCTCTTTCATTCGAAGGGATCTTATATTAAGACAGCTTAGTTTATCTCTGCTCTTGTTATTAACGTTAAAATGCAAACCTTAATGGTCTTTTAATTAAGCCTAGTTCCATTGTCAATATGTGTTTCTTGAGACAACCTGAAATCTTTTCACCATTAAGTAAATTCATAATTTCAGATTCCTTGTTCTTTTAATGAAGAATTTCACTCTTAACATCATTCAAATGCAACTTTCTATGTTTCCGGTATTTTAGAGTGGCCTAAGGGAGGGAGAAATGGCAGCTCATTAATGACATAACATTGTTCTTAATGGCAAAAGATTAGGTTTAATTTAGAAAATGGTCTTTCAGTTTTGTTTCTGAATGATAATTTTAACCAGAAGACGAAAATTATTCTCTTTCTCGGAAAAATACATGTTTGCTACCTCTCAGTGAGTTTGCAGTTGATCGAAATTTCAGAGGTATATTGGTGTCCTTGATTACTTCACCGAGCCATGAAAATTAGACGGAAACTTTCAGGAAAGCAATTACCAACAGGTGCGAAGATAAGATGATTTACACTTGAACTCCTACTTAGGAATTTAAAGGTAAGAAAAAACTCCTGAATTAACGAGAGGTAAAGATTGCGTTACATCCATCATACCAAAAGATTCACGGAAACGAAAAGTAATCAAATTTTCTTGAAGTTTCAAACAGTAGGTGGTAGTTGAATCGCTAGCTGATCTCAACAAGATGAGAGAATTAGTGTCATTATTTACACACACACACACATATATATATATATATATATATTCCAGTAATGTAAGGAATTTCCTCAGATAATCGTGAAATAAATGCACGTATCATCGAAAGAAGTCAATGAATAAAATTGAGCTACTGCGTAACAGCTTTTCTTCATTTTTGGGGGAGTAATAATCACAATGTCTTCTGCGCTTTCTTCGTCCTAACTTTTCAATAATTAATAAGACACTGATTACATTCCGTCACGCAATATAACAGACACTGAAATAAAATTAGCTCTTCCGGATTCCGATTAATAGATGCAGACAACTTTTAAAACAAGCATTATCTCAGGTCGTTCAAAGAAAAAAGATATAGCTCTTACAGAAATGCAGCCATTAGTCTTAATTGCTCTTTCTACTTTCGTAGGGATGACTCTACACATTACAGAAGGCATATATTTTGACGAGACATAGTGCATGAGTTTTCATGTGATGCAAGTGACATTCAACTAGATCTTCCATTTAGTAATGTTTTCAAATGTTTAGAAGCATTTGTGAATATGATGTGATTTTGATAGATTTCCTTTCGTAGAATTTAAACTTGAAAATACGCTACTGTTTGAAAAACTGCAGCACAAAGAATCACGCAATTCAGATGGAATTTATATCATAAATTCCTCATGCTACAGGAGATAACGGATTGTATTTGTACAGCTACACAATTTATTTTTGCTTCAAAACTCCCCACATAGTACCGAATATTTTGTATAGGTTACAAATACGTAGCACTGAAACATTGAGACTTTTCAGATAAGTTGAGCAGCATAACAGTAATATTTCAGAAACCTTACGGTAACGCAAAATGTCCTCAAACGTTACATAACTTTGAAACATAACTGATACGTTACTGTTTAACGTTACGTTTTACAGTGAAAGGTCTTTGTAACTTCAACACACCAACTTTATGTTACTGTTACGTATTTGAAAGATATCTGTGACTTCGTTACATTACTGTTACGCATTTGAAAGATATTTGTGACATCATTATATTACTGTTACGTGATAATTGGGAGTTTCTGTAACAAAGGAAGCAGTCCATAACCGTCCACGTGCTGTGGGCGTGGTCGATTCCTGGTCAATCATGACTCCAGTCGCGGCCATTTGTTTTCCACGTGATCTTTCCCACCATCTTTTCTTTTCTCTTATCCGCCATTTTTTGTTTGTGTTCAACCATAACATTTTGTGTGCCACGTGGTCTTACCGAACATGTTTTGTTTGCCATTTTTTTCACCTCCTCTCATATTCTCACCGACATCTTTTGTACACCATTTTGTTTTTCCAGCATCAGGAAATTTTACGGTGTGACGTACGATACTGGGGAAATTTTCTTTCCAAGGAAATACAAATCCTCGAAGATCACACTATGTTCGAATCCCCTGTCCAGTGGGTTTTTAGGCAGATGCATTATCCCACTCGATCACGGGTCGCCTCGCTCTTATAGCATTATGTAGGAACTAACGAGAAGGCCAATGCTTTGCGAATACGTTATTTAATAGAAATGTATTATTTTTTCCACGTATCATTTTATTTTTCAGTTTTCTGTAGGATGACTTAAATTTCTTCATGATTAATCAACGAAATGTACCTTTTAATGCATAACTTACTCTTTTTTTTTTCTAAACTTGCGTAGTCGTTAAAATTCTCAATATATCAATATCAGTTTTTTTCTACCTTTACAAACAAAGAACTAATTTTATTGAGACTATTTTTCCGTTTCAAAACCAACAAACGTACTAAGATGTTATACACTGGAGTGCAAAACTTAAGTACGGACAGTAGTGTACACTAACTAGCTAACTCGTGTGCGACAGTATCACTAAAGGATATCCCAGTAGCACATGGAACGACAACGGAGGTGCTTCGGTGAAATGGCATGCGCATCCTTGCCGTTGCCAAACCAAAAATCTTAAATATCGTCTGAATGTAACATAAAGGTAAAAATTATGTACAATGAAAATTATAAAACAGTAGTATCGGTGAATGCTATTTTTAATGTAACCGTAATGTACAAAGAGTTATGCTCCAAAACTGATATTGCTGAAACGTAATTGTAAGATATCTTTGAAAGTGTAACGAAAATGAGAGATTGTAACATTATTGATACATATCTGAAACGTTTTGTGCTGTATGAGACAATATCATGTGAAGTCACATCTAGCAACAATAACAGCATATACATGGTGTAGCATTCAATGAAAGAGGTGTTTGATATCGTCTGGGAAATTCGTTCAGGTTGCTTCTATGCGAGACTACCGTTCAATCTGTGGTGGTGGCGGACCCACTTAACGTGCCCATCACTTAGTTACCATGTTCCAGACATAATCGATTGGGGTCATATCTGCCGAGCGTGCAGGCTAGTGGAAAAGCGGTATATTCCGAGAATGGAAATGGTCTTGAACATTCTGGGCCACATGTGGCCAAGTATCTTAATGCTGAAACAGAGTTCCAGAAGAACTTTGAAGAAAGGATATAACCGCTGCCCCTAAAACATCCCTGATGTATTGCATCAACCCATGACCTTTGGTGTAGGACCGGTATGAAGTTGCAAAACGAATGCTGCAAGCTGCTGTTAAATACAATGTCTTCGATCACGTATGTGACTATCATGGAGCATCAAACTGAATCATGACTCGTCAGAAAACACAACCTGTTGCCAATCAGTGCGCCAGTGTTTCTGTTTGAGACCCCATTGCAGCCTGAAGTGTTTGTGGTTGAAGGTCAAAGAATTGCGCAGCAAAGGGCTTCTAGCAACCAGTTCTTTGTTAAGCAGACGACGTCAAACTTTCCTAGAGGACAAAGTCTGATCTGTGACAGTGTTCCAGCGCTCTGCTAACACCCTGGATGTCACTGTACAATCGGTCACTGCCATGCAGTAGACGTGCCTGTCATTCCGTGCAGTTGTGCAATTTTGCAGTCCATTTCTTGGATGTTTCTAAGTCTGAGCCTCACCTGTCTACTGACGCCAAGTTCGCACCACTGTACTGGTATTTCGTCTCATACGATTGGTAATTTCTTGGTAGGATAATCCAGCATCTCTCATCCCAACAATCGTTCCTTACTCAAAGTCCGTCAGGTTTTCATAATGCGACCTTCTTCGGCGACAGGGCACAGCGAGACACAAGAAACACCCTTTCGACTCAATATGGGCTCTTCACTGATTGGAACATCTGGTTACTGCCAGCTCATTATACCCAAGACCGGACAGTTCTCAAGGAGGTGCTCCAAAAATTCATGCGCATTTTCACTGATATTTTAAACATTTACACGTCCCAACCTGTTGTACACATCCTGTACGTTTCTACCTAACACCAGCAGTCCTTACCGGTGTGGTAATTTTCACAAACAGTAGTGTACTTCAAGAGGGGACTAACAATCTTGAAAGAAGTCCATTAATACGAAAGATTCCAAATTTATACAGGAACATGCGTCGTACCGATCGTGATGGGAACGAATTTTATAAAATTAAAGTATCGGATACCTAACCTTAAAATTTCCTACTTTTCAGGCAAGTCATGCAAATTGGCAGGTTACCTTGAAGATATCACGGAATATCAACTTACTGTGGATAAGCAGGTTTCATATATTTGAAATAATGTAACAGATGAACCTACCTATTGTTTTGCTTCATATATTTTTCACATAGCGTGAGCAATGAAAACAAGGAGTGCCAAATCCAATCAGGTGGGCTTTTTTTGTTGTTTTTGTGCGATTGGTTTAACGATAACCTCGCGCAACTCGCACGGCTGTAGCATTCTCTTATCCGTAATTGAGGGCCAGTGCTGCCAGGGTGAGGACAAAGCCAGTACTGCAGGGCAAGCCCATTACTCATGCCTCATTTTGGGTCCCAGCCAGGGGCCTATCTCCGACAAATAATTAGAAACCAATGCCACTCACGACTCGGCCACTGTAAAAGTCTAATGTATTGTGCAATTTGCTAAAAATACTTCGATTATAATTTTTTTCCGATGTCGGAGGGATCAGAAGCGCTGGTTTTCTAACCAGTAGCCCAAGACGAGCCCTGATGGAGCACAGCCATCCCACAGGATTGCGAAACGTGTGGTAACGAAGAAGGAGCGGTCGACTGCTTATAGACACAAGAGTTTCTCATGGTGACAGTTAAACAGCGAAACATATTAAAGAAAATTTCATTTGAAACTGTGTAAATAACGTCGATCTTTAGCAACCATGAAAGAAAATTTCACAACAAAGCTGAAAAACATATAGAAAATCTTCGAAATGGCTGCAACGAGGAAATTCAAATGTATTTCTTTTTAAATCAGGTTTTTACAAAACTCAGATATAGTGACATACTTCAATGCATTTTCGCTCTTCCTAGTGCAGGGATAATGCATCTGTAGAATCAGAAGGGCCGCATGGAACATTCATCACATTTGGAACTACCCAAATCGAAAACGAACTTTCCAGTTCGACATGTGGAAGCAGGTATCTTCGAACAAAATGCCATATTAGCTTTACTTAACTTTTAACGACCAGGATCCTGAATTCTCCTGTCGACCAGAATAACATAACGACCGGAAACATCTGTTGCTGCTTTCATAATTTCTCTCCTCCGCTTTACAAATTAACAAAAGAAGGATTAGTGCTCAAAATCCCTTAACTCTTTAACGACCATGCCCTAAGATCTTGTGTCACTCAGAATACCCTAACGCTCGAAACTGTCTGTTGCTGTTTTCAGAATTTCTTCCCTGCCCTTAAAAGTTAACGAAAGAAGGATTAGTGCTAAAATCCCTTAACCCACCCTTTAACGACAAGGGCCCTGAAATCTTGTCTCTCTCAGAATAGCATAACGCCCGAATTCATATGTTCAGAATTTATCTCCTCCCCTTTACAAGTTAACAAAAGAAGGATTAATGCTCAGTCACCACACCATACTTTCGATCTGCAGTCTTGATGTGCATTGACTTTCAGACGTTTCCCTGTGTCGATCACTGCATTCTTCCACGGAAAAAAACATGCCATGTCATGGATATAAATAATATCACCCCGTAGATATACCAACAACTATAGATTTGTTTATTAACTACGTATTTGTTTAGCGACAACAATGGTGACTGAGGATTACTTCTGGTAATCCCGTAGGGGCTGTGACAATATGAAGAACACGTTGGAGTTAGGAAATCCTACTCACTCTAGACGCGGGCTTTTGAGCGGTCGTGGTAATTTGCATATAAAGGTGATTCGGTCGTTATGATCTCTAAAGGGTTAAAGGGAAATTTCCGTTCGAAACGCTGAAACCGGTAGACGATGTCGTGGTCATAGCTGCAGGAACACAAGAAGGAATATTTACAAATTAAGCTTTCAGAATCGGTGAGACGAGTGCTGATCAGTTAGTAATATCCTATGCCCCTTGCCAGCTGATTAGGTATAAATAAATAGGCGTCTTAGAAATCCATTACAAACTATGAGGTATTGTTTAGAGCAAGGGTTTTATTATAAAAACAACGTGCTGGGGAACAGATTCAAAGAAAAGTGACAATCCTTCTGGAAAAATGGTCTCACTCAGAGGTACCCGCCCATGATTATTTTGAAGGATATGACGCGCGGTGAAAAAATAAATATTTGCATTTGTAGCATCTGACTGCACTTCTTGCACAATGCCCTCCCTTCATGCACTCAACGTTATTGTTTGTTATTTATGTTAAATGTCTGTCACTGCGTTTTTCATCCGTCAAAGAATTGCTTCCCTGAGCGAATGTTTTAGCTGTATTTTTAAGTTTTGTAAAATCTGCCTTTGAATATTTGTTTCCTGTTTGAAAGGGTTCAAAAGACGTGCTCATTACAACCAATATTGGGTGTAATAGTTCATGTTCGAGTTATTCTTAACATCCGGCCTGTTAGCATAGTTGTCTAAGCAATGGCGTTTGACCTTTCATTCAAGTCCCGGACCAGACATGGGACGTGTGATTGCCTTACAGCACTGCCTGTCTCTCTTCAGAAAACCAGCGGCCCCAAATTATTGACGGGCGACTGCCTACAGCCCTTACATTTCAAAATTGTCTTTATTCTTCAAATAAAAATAGCATTTCTATGTACATGACAGTAGAATTCTGCCAATAAATACAGTGGTATATACAACAACTGGAAAGTTCCAGTGAAACGTAAAACAAAATATTGTAAAATCATAAAATTATTTCGCCCCGAAGGGCGATGGAGAGGCAGACAATAAAGCACGAGCGATGCAAATGAAAATGTATACTACAGTATTGTAGACAAGAAAAGACATTATGCTATACTATTCACAAATTCCAATTAAGTATTACTACCATACTCAAGATTAAATATGCACAAGGTACTAATTCACATAAAAGACCATGGGTGAGAGGGAACTAACAGGTGCAACAGTATTTAGAAATATGACAGAAATGGTAGAAACAATTAAGCACAAATACTTATTATATGCACAGAATTATGCAGTGACAAGAGAGAAATACGCTAAACGGGCCCAGGAGGGCAACTTTACAAAAAAACAGAAATCGAAAAAGAATGCAATTCATAAGTGTCATATCATATGTACAGAACAATACAGTGACAAAATAGAAAGCCGCTAAGCATACCCAGAAGGGCAGCTTCTCATAAAACAGAAATGTAACAGTGGTGCTACACTCAAAATTTACATCATATGTACAGAAGTATTCAGTGACAAGGGGGAGAATCGCTAAAAGTACTCAGAAGAGCATCTTCTTACATTAAATTATATACACAGGGACAATAAAATTTCAAAATATATTCAACATAATGTAGGGGACATTGCGTGTGCAGTAAACTGTGCAGAAGAAAGAATTACATACAACATTAAAATACAACAAAATCGAAGAGATCATGGGAAACATGGTGAGCTATCTCCAATAGCACATAAAACAGAATAATCACAAATAGCGAATCATGTGGGTGAAAAAGGAGACTCCACCTAGGAGCCTCATACCACCAAAATTAATACGTAAAATCATGAGTTGTGGCAGTGAATGTGGGCGACAACAAAAATCACACCTATAAGTTGAGATGTAGCTGCAAATTGTGGATATGGAACCACCCTGCCGATTGGGCCCAGGTGGATTGAAAAACGTTATCGGTGTTTGTTGAGGCAGCACCAGAGTGCTCCATTCGGAGACGAGTGGTTAACCGTGCTAGGAAGCGTCTCCGAATGATAGCACTTGCCTCCTGAGGAGGTGGAGTAAGAGCAGGGAGGCGTTGTTCAAGATGGAAAGCATATACAGTGAACTTCACAAGAAGAAAAATGTAACGGCACACAGGAGGCAAGTGAGTAGGTGGATGCTTAGTTTGGAGTAGCCAAGCATATGCAAGAAATGGTAACGATCGAGCACAAATTCGATCAGCAAGACGAAATGCTGTGTTTAGGACTGGCAGGAGTACGGGGCAGAAGAGGTATTGATGTTGGACGTCGCTGACTTCAGGGCAAAAGGAACAATGTGGAGAGGTGAGAAGGGTCATGCGAAATAGTACTGATGGGGCGGGGAGACGAAGGTGAAGAAATTGCCCATGGACATTGAGTTCAAGAGGGGAGGAAAGGGGAGAGGTAGAGGCTGTCCAGATGGCGGGGAGAAGAGAAGGAAAAGCAGAATGAACAGAAAGTGGAAGTGCGGGAGGGTAGTGCTCGTTAACTCCCCGTTCTTCCAGCTACACACACACACACACACAAAACAATGAGCCTTTGCTCTTAGCAGACGAAAAGGAAAATTTTGGGAGAATGTTTTCCGTGAGGCTGAAAACATTTAGATTTACCCGAGTGTTGAAGTCTCAAGTACATATTAAAAATAAGTGAAAGTCTGAAGTTCATATTACAAATTTGCACGTTTCTAATGTTTTGTACTCTAATATTTTACAATAAGCTTTGATCTGAAAAATCCCATCTGCGTAAAATTCTGTTATACACATGTGCATTCTGTTGAGCCACACCGCTGAAACAGAACAGGGCACCGTATTCTGTTCAGCGATGTGGTTAACAGAATACTGTACATAGTACCTGCTTCCTTCTCCTTCCAAATACTGTCTCTTAATACGTCATTTTGGTGGTGTAGTGAGACTGTCAGTTTTATTTTGTTTTGTTTGTTTTTATTTTGGGATTTAGCGACTACCATGATCAGCTCACGAAGCTTCAAGCAGTGGCTCGTTTGTAATTTGAGGCCACTGGTTCCAGGGAAGGAAGAAAATAGGCGCAATGGAAAGAGTAGAATTTCATGCTCATCTTTGGCTCACGCACCATCCGATGCTGAAACCACAGCCCAACCCAAACGACTAGTAAAACATCTGAGCGTATAACCACTCTGTTACTAGGATGTTACCAGTTTCATGTTTCAGATACAGAGTTTTTGAAGCAATGGTAATAGCAGTTGATGTGCTCATTCAGTACATTTGGTTACTTCTCATTCATGAAACTAAAGTTATCAGTTCCGTGAAAGAAATTTGATGAAACCAGATGTGCAAAACAAATATGTCATGAATTAAGGATATTGCTATGTTATGGACGGAGTTTTCCTGTGAAATTCTACACTGGTTTCCATAAATTAAGCAACAAATCGAAAAATCACGATAATTCGGTGAAAAATAGTCTAAATTGCAGGAAATTTGTATATGTTCCGAGCGAAGGAATACACCATCGATGTACGGAAGGCAGATGAGTGGTGTTGGCAGCGCGTCATGCAAATGCGCAAGAGCTTAACCATTTAACGACCATAACACCTAAAACGCTTCTCCAGAGTGAGTCAGATTTCCTACCTATTCATTTTCTTTAAATTTGCTCGACCTATGAGGGAATATCAGGGATCACATTCGGTCATCATTATTGTTACTAAAAAAGAAGCAAACCAAAAGGCAGTTTTGGGCGTTATGGTGTTTAAAGTGATGCAAAAGTTTCGGGTCATGGTCGTTAAAGGGTTAAAACCAGCTGTTTCGGAGGGAGACGTCAATTGATGTGCGGCGGTAAATGACAAGATTTCGAGATAGAGATTTTGTCAACATGATTTCGAGACGGCATTTACCAGAAGAGTTAAGCTACAGAGTGATTGGCCGACTCGAAGTAGGGCAACGGCAGGCGGACGTCGCAAGATGGATCAACTTCGATCGTTCTGTAGTCAGCAGGACGTAGCAGTAGTTCTAAGCCACAGGTGCAGCTTCCAGAAGGTACAGCGAAGGTAGGCCAAGGGAGACGACATCCGCGGATGACCGGTATTTGTGGCTTTCGGCACGGCGGAACAGGGCGGTTACAACGACTCATCTAAGATCTGTGCTTGCGGCAGCTACCGGATGGACAGGAGTCACCTTTGACGGTACGCAGAAGGTTACATGAAGGAAGACTGTATTATCGGCAACAGGTATTATGCGTGCCGCTTACCCACCGTCACCGGACGGAACACTTTTCCTTTTTTTATTGGGGTTTTAACGACCCCCGTGAGCAACTTAGAGGGCTATAAGTAGTCGCCCGTCCTTAATTTAGGGCTACTGACTCCAGGGGAGGGAGAGAGCCAGTCCTGTAAGAGAAACACAACATCCATGCCTCACATGGATTCGAATCCGGACCCAGCTCAGACGAATGATCAGAAACCATTGCTTAGACTACTGCGCCACCAGGGCGACAGTTTGAATTGGTCACGAATGAATGTGAACTGGACTCAAAATCAGTGGAGGTCCTTTCTGTTCACTGATCTGTCGTAATACAATTTGCAGAGTGATTCTCGCCGAGTTTACATCTGGAGAGAGACGGGTGCTCACTATCTTCCCTCTAATATCCAGGAAAGGGACACCTATGGCTGTGGTAACGTTCTGGTGCAGTGTTGCATTCATAGAGTTTTTTCCGGGGTGGCAAATACAAATTTTGAGGGGGCTGAAACTTCTTGACTGATTATACTGTATGCGTATAATCACAATTTTGTTATATATATATATTAAAAATTTTCAAATACAGTGTAAACATTTTCTTATGGACGTGTATTGCAAATGCAAATTCCAAGAAATCTACACATACAAGCGATTAAAAATGTAAAAGTGTTATACCTTTGCCTCAATTCAGTAATGCACCAAGGACTTCACCATGGGATGGTGTAAAATATTGGGGATCCTATTAAGATAACGCTGTGTTGGAGGAAATACTCACCCCTCCAAAAAAAAAAACCCCGATTATTAAGGAATCAATACAGTGTTACCTGAAAACCATTCATTCACCTGACGTTTGGTTTAAGCCCCTTAAGATTATTTAGATCAGCACATAGTAGTGAAGAAAAATACTAACTGTTTGGATGCCAGCAGTTTGTGTTGCCCCGATTTTTTTTCTGTCGCAGAGTGTAAACCTTCCACTGCAAGGAAAAAACACATTTTATGGGAAAAACAACTAACAATTTGCTGTTGCTAAAAATTAGGTAGCAAATATTTTGTTGTTTTGGAACCCTAACGTCTCATTAGCTACACTAAGGCTTAACCGTATACATAGAAAGTCAACATCCAAACCACTGAAAGAAGCTGAATGCCAGCTTCCCAAATATGATTATGTATTGCACTGCAAACATCTCTACTCTGTGAAAATAGGTTTTTACTGCATAAGTAGTCCGAGTTGCCAGTGCTTGAAAAATTGCCAACTTATCTAGGACTGTTTAATTTTTATTGAAAGGCGATAGAAATTTTGAAGTCTATGTGTATTTTTTAATTATAATATTTTCGCTCATTTTAAGGGTTTTTTAAGTTAATTTCTCCAAATATTCAACTACAAACAAAAACAATTAGACTAAATATAAGGAAAGATCGCACAAAAATCTACGGAATGTGGGGGATGGATTTTCGGGGGGCTTAACATCCTTGAGAAGATGCCTGAATACATTACTGTTCTGGTGTGAGCAGGCATATCGTTAGGCGGCAGTAACAACCTCTATGTGTTGCCACATGGAAACCTCAATGGTCAGAAATATAGAGAAAACATCCTGGACCCATGTTCGTGCGTATGCGGTAGCAATTGGCGATACATTTGTATTGCAGATGGATAACGCCCTCACACAGCTCATCTCGTACGCCAGTACCTAGAACAGGAGACTATAGGCAGTATGGAGTGGCCAGTACGCTCTCCCGATCTGAATCCCATTGAGCATGTATGGGGGGGGGGGGTTGCTGGTCTCCAACTCCCTCCCCGAACCCTGCAGGGCCTCCGCACTACTTTGCTGCAGCAATATATACAGCTACCCGCGGAACCGCTCGACACCACATCGCTGTCGGGGTAACCACACTCCGTATTAAAGTACCTTTTCGTATTTCATCTTGGTACATATATTTCTGTATTTTCATATATGCATCTCTCATACGAAATGAAATTGCTTTATATCACATTTCCTTACGTTTCTTTTTGTTGCATTTGATCTGATAAAACTTACCACCAAATTTCATCCGAACCGGTTGCATTATTTTTGATTTATCACGATTTTTCCATTTGTTGCTTAATTTACGGAAACCAGAGAGTATACACAGTGAGGTTAAAAACTTGTAATATACTCCGGTTGATTGACTGCAATCCATTCTTCAGGCTCTGAATCAGATCGGGAACAGTGTTTCTAGGATTTAAGATGACTCACAGTTATTGCCTAGCAATCTAGAAATCTAAAGAACTACACATACTGCCCATTTAATTTAGAAAATTTTATTCAATACCGGTTTGAACCTTCTTTACCCCGAATTACGGCACGTATGCGATTTGGCATAGACTTCGCAAGGTGTTGGAATGCATCTACGTCTACAGCATTCCAAGCGTTCACCAGATAGTCTTTTACTGAATCAGACTTGACAGAAGAGGGCTTTTCTCCAGGATCTGTTTTTATAACATGCACCATACATTCCCAATTTGGTTGATATCCGAACTTTGTGGTTGAGAGGGAAGAGGGCGGAAGTCGCTGTTACCTCTTCTGAGCACATCTATCGCGATGTACAGTAGCAATTACATCCATGAGAGCGCCGTCACCTGATAGACAAAAGTCAGCATTGCTGGATTGACTTCGTCAGCCATATTGTCCAGTTAATCCTTGAGGGACATCCGACCTTCCAACAATATCACTTCGGCTTTCCAGCGATATCATATGTGATATACATCATGTAGCATCCCACTTCGCTCCAACAGAGCGTTCCCTACACCATGACACCACCTCAAAAATTGTTTTTATCAGACAAGCTAGATCCATTGCTTCATGGGACTTCCGCCAAACTCTGCCTACTGTCAATACATAATAAGCCGTATCGCGACGCGTCGTACCATGTGATCTTTTTCCAGTGTTCCAGTATCCAATCACGGTATTCATGACATCACTGTAGACGAATTTTCCGGTTCTTCGCAGAAATCCGTGGTTTCTGTACAGGATGCGACTGTCAATACCGACCCCCTTCAATTCCCTGCACAGAGTTCGCTAAGAAATGGGTCGGTAATAGGCTACAATAAATGCGTCAATCAATTGCTTTACACCGAAGTTTCTGTTTCACCGTACAAGCTTTCTCAAACAACGACGAACTCGTTTCTCATAGATCATTGTTGCGCCACAGTTATTCCTCCTAGACAAGCAATGTGGGTTACCTTTCTACTGATGAAAGTTACGGGAAATCCTTTGTTGTTCCTGTTGCGATCTTCACTACTGACAAGCAGCAGTCTTAAATAGTTACCTAAATTACGTGGTGACACACGTGACCATGTATTTTGCATACGCAATGCGTAAGTGGCGTTTACGTACAGATGCAGAAAGGTTTCTGATTCAGCTGCAGGTATGTGTAGCTACCAGCTCCTTGTACTAGAAGAAAGATCCAATCCACTGTAGCACATGTATGTTTTGTTTTCGCTGATTTTCGGGCCAGCTGTAAAAGCACTTTTCCTAAATTAGGTACATACAGTAGTGGCCAAAATTGAGGAAAACTTTTGGAAATAGTGTATTTCAGAGTCTCAATGGCTCATAACACCACTTTTTTTTGGAGTAATACCATAAAGTTACTTATCAATGGAGAAATAATTTTATCAAGAATGTAATGCAATCACTTTTATGAAGGATTTTGTTTTAGAACAGCAGTTGTAAAGAAGAAAAGTGAAACACATAGAAAAAATGAGATATACAGAAATTCTCACCATGTCAGTTAATACTTAGTGGGGTAACCATTAGCGTTAATTACGGGCCTACAACGCTTTCCAATTGAGTGAACCAAGTTTCTTTGTTCTGCAGCTGTTATAATGTGAAACCAAGATTCAATTATTGTTTCTATTAATTGGGTTTTATTGCTGGGTTGCTTCTGACTAACAAGTTTCTTTAGTCGGCTCCATAGATTTTTGATGGGGTAAAGGTCTGGGCTATTCTCAGGCCATTCCAGCAGTGGAATATGATCATGTTGTAACCACTTTTTACACACAGCTGCAACATGACATGGAGCTGAATCCTGTTGAAATATAAATGCTTCATTATCTTAGAAAATATCACGTGCGGAAGGCTTCAGTTTGGGCTCAAGTATTTCATTAACGTATTTTTGTCCATTTATATTACCATTGATCATGTAAATATTGCCCACACCTTTTGATGTCATACAACCCTAGATCATAGCACTAACTGGGTGTTTCACGGTACATGTAATGCAATTAGATGCAAATCTTCTCCGAATCTTCTCCTTACGTATTTTATGCCATCACTACGAAACAGGAAGATTTTGGTCTCATCACTCCAAATAACACTGTCCCCTTGATCCGCTGTCTAGTTAACATGGGTTTAGCCCAGTTCAATCTTTTTAACTATTGTTTGAGATACAAAAATGGCTTTTTTCGTGCAATTCTAGATTTTAGACCAAATTCCCGCAGTCTGCGCCGAACAGTCCTTGCACTCAACTTCACATTGCATTGCGCCATTTCATCTTGTATACACCCAGATGATTTTCTTCTGTCACCTATAGGCGCAGTCTCTTAATTCTTCTATCATCACTTGTTGTTGTGCATCTTTACCAGTCTGGTTCTGTAGTGAGTGAGTCTCCTAATACCTTTTCAAGAATTTAGAAATGCCAGCTTTGGTTAAGTTTCGATCAATTTTTCTTCTAATTGTTTTTCATAACTGAAGCCTTGTTCACTTTTATATCGCTTTCTGTGGGACCAGTCAACTCTTTGCGCCATTTCTTTAATTTTATTACGTTTTACAAGCTCACTAAATGAAAGAACAGAAAAAAAACCCCAACAACTTGATAGCAATCACATAACACACTAACAAATGTCCTTTTCTCAGCTCCAATACATGACATCAATAGCTGAATCCTACTGTCGCCTGATTGTCTCATTGCTAAAACAAGATGGCACCTGATTGGCTCTCTAAACACTCATGCTCATTGGCTACATTCAAATGAAGAAAAGCTACTTCATATCAACCTAAGCAAATTGTGCTTCTTTTTTCTCGTTATTTGGCTATAACTTTTCATGGAATACAGATAACTCAACAAAATGTATTGCATTACATTTTTGATAAATTTATCTTTCCATTGGTATATACTTTTATGGTATCACTGCCAACAAACGTGGTGTTACGAGCCATCAAACCTCAAAAATACACTTTTTCCAAAAGGTTTTCACAATTTTGGCCACTACTGTACATCTCTTTTATCTCTTTTTAACAACATGTTAACCTGAAAAAGAAACATATACTGGAAATTTTGGACTCATTCTTTTTTGTCATCGTTTGGTCTTTTATTCACTGACCTCCATTACACACTTGTTGACTTGTTCTTTTTAACAAAAATATCAGACTTGAACAGCAGACGGAATGTCTAGCGACTACGTGATATCGTACGCTTAGCTCCCGTGTTAGATGCCACATTCTGAAATCACTTATTTAAGAAATGGAAAGGAGGAGTATTAAATATCATTTGCTGAAGCGAACATAATGCTGGTATTTTAAATTTGGATCGCTGATATTTCTAAATTTTCAGTTTAATTTCCTGCATTGGTTCTAAAACAACTCTCAGACGAGAAAAATGAATATTGTGTACGTATTGTCGTGATGAAAGTTAGTAACAACTGTGGACTTAATATCGGCATTGCAAATGGAAATCGTAGATAAATGAATTATTCAGAACTGAGTTGATGGAAGTTCTATTGCTGAATCAAGGCAGCGGACTTTCTGACAACATACCTATCGGAACTTTCAGCAGTTTCGGAAACGTGTGATCAGGAATCATGGTTAACTTATTCCGACATATTAACATAAACTGGGCAATTCGTAACATTTGATCCTGCCGCAGAAATATCGTGATTCGTGACACATATTGGCGCAAAGAAATGAATGACTTGGAGTCGACAGTACGAATGAAACAGATCCAGCTGTTGTCGGCGGTCTTTTGCATAATCTGAGGAACACCGCAATAAATGCTTCAAAATCCTAGCAAGATTAATGTTTCAGGAAGGTTTATTGTCGAGATTCTAGAATGTCAACGGCTGTTGGAAACATATGCCTCCACACAGTCGAAATGTGTGTGCGTGTGCTTTAACAGCCAGACCGGGAAACTGAAAGTCTCGAATCGGTTAAATGAAGCCTTTAAGCTGAATAAGAAACATAATATTTTCTCAAACGCTACTTTTGATTAAATAAAGCACCGAGAGATATTCCTTTTCTTAAGAAAAATACTAGAGAAGTGCACGACACTTTTTATGCAAAAATAAGTAATAAAGAATGCTTCTAATTCAAGAGAGTTTACCGAGTACCTAGGAAATCTAGGTAAATGTTGGAATTCTACACGGCGTGTAAATAAAATTAATTACATGAAAAGGAAAAAGAATATACTAACTTAAAAGAAATTAAGAAAAAAACAAAGAATAAAAACCTAAACGAAGCTAAGGAAAATAAATATAAATTTAAAAGAAATTAAGAATAAACGAAGTTAATTAAGAGAGAGAGAGAGAGAGATGAAACAATGAAAAGGATCTTTGAAGCAATTAAAGCAAAAAAAAAAAAAAAAAAAACACCGCGAAAAAAGTTGGAAGCAAGCTATTAAAGAAAAAAGGTTTTTATTGCTTAAACAACTGATGTTGCCAAGCCTTCGTACAATTAGACTTGATTTTATCAAGGAGACTAATATACAAGAAACTTATGCAGGAGAAGACACGAGCAACGTATGCTTACGACAATAAAAAACAAATTCCTGTCTGAATTTGGTGTATTATTAATTCGAGACGAAAGCATAAGTAATCAGAACAGTTTTTAAACCACTTAAAACTGTCAAAAGCAAACTGAAATTATGTGTAATCTTAGTAAGATCAAGAACAACTTGTCGTTCAATTAAATCTTGCTGAGATATTTGTTAGTATTTTAGTTTGTATTTAATATTAGGGGGAAATTCATGCATCTATGGGTACGCACATATAGAAAGTGTAATCATCTTATCCGACGTGGAATCACATAGTGATCTGCTTTACTGTGCAGCTGAATTTTTGCTTCTGGACATAACTCCAAAATTTGTGTTTTTGGGTTTTGGTAACGTGTGAGTTCTCCGCAACTCACGCACTTTAATATATCAATCAATCTGTATGTAATTTTCAATACAGGAGGAAAAGAATGATTTCTCGAAACGGAGATATTACAAGAAATCCGGTGTAAGACATCTGGAATAATATGTTTTATGTAACAAACATTTTGGCCTTCACCATCCGACTTGGAAGTGGTCCAAACGCAGCTTGAACGATGTAGCTGCGTATCAGAAAGCGTAGCTTTCCCCTTAGCATAGTTATTCAAAGTGGTAATTTAAGAGGATGATTGACACTAATCCTTTCTTCCTGATTATCTGCTTAAAGAGCTATGACAATAGAAAACAGCCTAAAGAACGAGGGAGAAGATGTTTGGGCCATTTGTTTTTACCCAGTGGCATGATTTCTGTGTCAGGGCGACTAGCCCTTCTCGGTCATAAATGGGAGAATAAAACTTTAAAAGGGAAGTTTATCCCACTTAAGATTTATGTTGGTATTTGTTGAGATATGATTGGGAGGGAGACACTTTTTTTTTTCTGAAATCTTTAAAAATGTGCAACGCTAATCTTTTGCGCAAAATATTTTTCGCGGGGCCGCTGTTGGCTTGCATTTCGTCATTGTGAGCAATACTACACTGATGATCAATTCTATTATGACTACCTCAAGCCTAGAGATATGAGCGCGCCTCGAGACCGAAAGGTGGCGCAGCTGAAGTTCACAGAGCAGTATATATACAAACCGAAGACCGGCTTTCGGTTAGTAGAGTGTTCGGGGTCTGAACTGGAAAAGCTGTCGATTTATCGGAGTTTGATAAAAGACAAATTGTGACGGCACGGGGCTTCGGTTCTACGATCTCGGAAACGGCGCTGCTTGTGGGTTGTTCATGTGTCGCTGTAGTGAGTACGTATCAAAAGTGGTGCATAGATGGCCAAGCGACGAATTGTCATTCAGCTGTGTGTCGTCCGCAGCTCATTAATACCAGAGGGGAGAGGAGAATGTCGCACATTGTTCACGGCGATCACCGGGCCACACTGCGACAAATCCCCCGCAGCTACAATAGTGGTGATCAAGGCAATGTGTCACAGCAGAAAGTTCGTCGCAGCCTTCTGCGCATGGGCCTGAGTAGCCGAAAACCCAGCCGGGTCCCCATGCTCACTGCCCATTATCGCCAACAATGCATGAAATGGCCCCAAGATCATCGAGCTTGGACCGTGGATGATTGAAAGAAAGTGACCTTCAATCATCCACGGTCCAAGCTCTAAGATTCCTGATGCATCAGGAATCTTGATTCGTCAGACCAAGCGCGGATACGCCGATTCCCAACGGAGGCTATGGCACCTGGATGCACTGTTGGGCGAAAACAAGCCTACGGTGGCGGTGTAATGCTGTAAGCGATGTTTTCTTGGGGCACTTTAGGCCTCATAATCTCAATAGTACCATTCCTGACAGCTATCAGGTATCTGAACATCGTTGCGGACCAAGTTCACCCGTTCATTGGTAACCGTGTTCAATGCTTTTGATGGGCCATTACTCAAAATCTTCCTTTTTACATTTATAAAGGAAGATGTTGATGTGGAAGAAGCGTGACCACGATAGAACATACACTTACGTTCACTGAATTATTATCAATTATCTAATACTTCGTAGGTCCTCCTTTTCTCCTCACATATCCGACGTGGCATTGATTCAATAAGAAGCCGGAAGTATTTGGAAGGTATGGCCAACCAAGCTATGTGAAATGTGGCCTTCAATGCAGGTATGAGGATGGTTGGTGTATCCAGACGCCCAATATGCAGTTACATAGTGTCTCACAAGTACTCTCTAGGATTAATATCGGGGGACATCGGAGGCAAATCGATATGCTGGAAGTCTGAACTTCGTTTCTCAAACCAATGCTGTACAATTCTGGACCTGTGGCGCGTGGCATTGTCATCTTAGAAGACACCGTCGCAATTCGGGAAAAAGTGTAACACTGCTGGGTGTACAGAGCCTGCAAACAATTCACGATAGTGGGTTCATGTCATACGTTGCTCCACATGCACCAGGGGTACAAGTTTCTGCCTAGACCATAAAAGGAACTTGGACCCCTGTTGTCCAAGTTCCTACCTATACGAGCCGCTGAGATGGTTGTATGCACCACACCATACAAACCCCTGCACCGGCTTGAACTGTGTAGATGATGGATAGAATGCAGGATAGATAGAATGCTTTATGTGGTTTGCGCCAAATACGTACAGGTGGAGTAAAAAACGCAACTCCTCATACCGGCACATTTTTTTTCCAGTCATACGACGTCCAATTGGCATGATCTTTGCACAGGCAAGCTTTTTGCGCCGACGAACCGTGGTTGGTAGAAAATATCGTCGGGGTCGTCTGTTATTATAGCCCATACGTGTGAGCTTTTAACACCTGGTTATGACAGATACAGTTCCAGGTGGACCTCTGTTGTATTGGGAAGTCAACTCTTTAACAGTGCTGTCCCAGGTAGCACCGCCTTGCAACTTAACGTAGGCCTAACACTGAGCCAACGTTTTCGATTCCTGAAAGACAGTGGCTCACTGTTGGGCCTACGTTAAATTGAAAGCCTGTGCTACGTGCGGTGTCTTTTGGCCTCTACGAGTCGTCGGACAAGGCGCTCACCTCTCACATTAATCTTTGCTGTCCTGTGCAGTTTTGCCTCCGGTCGTTGTTTGACCGTTTTTGTGACAGTCCTGATACACTTTAATTAGGGCAGTTTGCGAACAGTTCAACCCTTTGGGCATCAATTGAGGCAAAGGCTCCCCGAACTCTCACAATCTGTCTTTTTTTAAAGTCCGACAAATCCTTCGTTTTCCCATCACACTCCAAATTTTATTAGCTACTGCTCCACCCACACCTCATATATGTTACGACAGTCGACTAATTGCGCCCTCTCGGAAATCACATGTCAACGGGACAAAACACGTTTGATAGTGGTTGTCATAATTCAGTGATTACCGGATGCAAAATGTGCTTTCTTTGGGGGTTTACTTTTACTTGAAGCAAGATGAAATTTTTGATGTTTTTGTGAATGAAAGTGTTTAACTTGCTTTAGAACCAAAGCGCAAGCGTTGATGTCTTTGTGCATAAATAATAGGCCATCGGCGTGGTTTCCCTATTCGGCAGCCAGGACTATTAAATTAACCGTTTGCGACTTCATTTCGTCGGATATTGCAGTTGTAGATTGAAATCAAGAGCAAACAAAAACAAAGGCCGAAGTTAAGTAATTCGCAATATATATGAAAAGTAAAGAAACGTACACTGAATTTACGAATAGGTTCAAATGATGTCCATTTGGCAGAACCGCTGTCGTGCTTTTTAAAAAAAATGGTATGGTTTTCTTTATTGAGACATTCATTTGGATTATTTCTCTCTGCCAAATACTACCCTTTCTACTTGACTCAATTTTTGAAGCCGGTAATGGGATTGTTACTTCAATTCTTCTACTGCGGCTGGGTATGTTAATGTCCCAATGCGTTATTTGTACTTCATCTGTATTGTTGAGACTGCAAAATTAACGGCTCGACAAAAGGAAACAAAGAAACAGAAAAAAAAAAAAACCGTGATCCAAATGTTTATGTGTTGCGCAAAAAGATCGTGCAGCTAGCACTGCAACTAATTACCCCTGTTCTGACTTTTGTTTGTTTTGCGACTGTGTATGTGTGTGCGTGTACGTTGCCAAATGCCATTACTCACGCAGAAACTTTTCCACAGCGTTTACAGACACCGACCAACACAGTAACACAAAAGACACTAATTATTATCACGGTCAATCGAATTCTTCCAGCCTTAATCGTTCGGATCTAATCCTACGTCATTGGAGGATTCATTTGTTATGTCTGACTTCCATTAACGAAGAGTGCGCGTCAGTGCCAGCAAAAAAAAAAAAAATCCAGATATTCTCAGAAAACGACTCTTCTATCAGGAAAACCATTTTAGCCGGAGACAAATGCATACGAGAATCCTAAATGCTTTCAAACGCCATCATAGCCTACCAAGATGAAACTGCTGACGGAATTAAATCATCCCTCTTCTTCGGATTTGCAATTATTCTTCATAAAGCCAAAGTGAGTTCTAATAACTTTTGTATAGAACGGATCCAATAATATCCATTCCAGCTGGTGTTGTGCAGATTTCGCACAATTCATTGAAGTGCATTCACTGGCGTGTATTATTGTCAGAGAGAATATATTCTACAAACTCCTAGTAAATGATATAGCTGAGTTAATTAATTCGTTCTGCATTGGAAGGAGTGTAGATTCCTACACTGCTTTTCGTTGAGAGAGACAACTAAATTAATATTCTCCTAAGTTGTTACAATAGGAAACGAATAATTCATTTGAAGCTCGAAACGAGTTTTCCTAATATTTTCACACAAAACAACAAATTATATATTAGTAAAGATAGAATAAAAATAGCAACATTTCTCACAATAAATTGTTTATTATACATCGACTATAGTTACGCAGAGCGTTTGGCTCGACATCCTCAGGACGAATGGAGCGTAAACATTCAAATCTTGTAACATCATCAGAATTCTGACGGTCACGGATTTTAGTGAATTGTTTCCACGCGCTTAAAAAATGGAGTTGACGACATGTCGTTGAAAAGCCGTGACGAGTTCCGGGATATGTGGAAAGCTTCTAATATATTAAGCTTGATTGTCGAAAAGATCGATAAGCGTAGGGTTTCCAAACAAAAATTATGGTTATTTTCGAGACAATGTTTAGCTATAGACGATTTCTTCAGTTCATAGTTCCATACGTAGGTCTTGTATTCCTTCACACGAAAACGTAAAGCCCTGCGAGTCGTTCCTATTTATGAAAGACCACATTCACAAGGTCTCTGACAAATTCCCTACGAGATTAAGACTTCGACGTAGTATAATGAATTCAACTTCTTCTACTAATACTTCTTCTAATGGTTGTTGTGTGTTAATTATATCATGAATAAACTTTCCTGCTAGTAGTGTAGTAATAATAATGAACAAGCGTTTAACTGCTAGTAATATTGTAGTAGTAAATAAGATGAATAAAGTTTTATGCTGGTTGTTAATAATAACAACTAATGAAATAAACCTAACAGCCAGACAGAGATCTGACAAAACTATGAAGTGGGAAAAAACGTACTTACAACACAAGCTTTATTCAGAGAAAGTCCTGGTATCCTCCAACACACACACACACTAGTCACATTAATCGTATCACAATAATGAAGAAAAAACCTAATCACATAGAACAAAGCTCTTGGCACAAAATAACGTAGCTCTACTCACATAAACGAAGCTCTCTCTACGCACATTAACAAAAAGCTCTCACCATACAACAACAGCTCTCCCTTAGGTATCGTTGAACGCGCCTATTTATACTGGCTACCACCACGTCATGACTTACACTCATTGCCAGATCTCATTCAGCGGGAGAAATAACATCTCGTTCAGTAAGAAGATAATTTACATAGTAAAATAAAATAACCAGAGATAGTAAAAATCAAAAGGAAAGTGAATCTAGAGTATATACGTTACATCATCTCCCCCTAAATTTTTTTTTTGTTTCTCTCTCTTTTTTTTTTTTCGAAAAACCTATCAATTTTGGAGTGTAAGTCTTACATTTCGTAAATTGACGTTTATCGACCTCTTATTTGTTGTTGTTTGGGTGGCAACAGTATGTACAATCTCAAACTTGGCATGACATAATCAAGAAATCTGTATTCGTCTGTGAAACACTTTGTATACTTGAACAAAACAAACCTGCATCGGCATATCTTCCTTTTATTCTGCCTAGCAGGAATCCCTTTTTTAATTTCAAATTACGTTCTCATATTATCGTTGAATACAAACCAACTGTATCACCAGCGAAGATTGCCTGTAGCTGCCTAACAGTAACAATTTTTATTATTTTACCCCTAAGCACATAGATATATAAAAAAATTTGGATTAGTAGATGGACATAGAAGAAATATAAAAAAAAACACATATATACACAAAAAGAATGCATAGGCCCACACGAAAAAAGAAATTCTGACACGCCAACTCGTCGTGCAGGAAAAACAACAAACGGAGAAAAGAACCTGTCCACGAGAACTTACTTATCTCGAGGACGCATAAAAAACTCTAGTACGATAACGTTTTCCAGTACTAATCGGACTGGTAAATTCAGGTGACGTAGATCTCTTTGAGGACGTGACTGGATCATCTGTAGTCTGTCGGTCAAAAAATCCCGGCGGCTGACAGGAACGGTCAGCAACGGCAGACGACTGTCGGTTCGGAAATCCCTGCGGCCGACAGGAACGGTCAGGAACGGCTGAAGTCTGTCGGTCAGGAACGGCTGAAGTCTGTCGGTCCGGAAATCCCCGCGGCTGACAGGAACGGTCAGGAACGGCTGAAGTCCGTCGGTCCGGAAATCCCTGCGGCTGACAGGAACGGTTAGGAACGGCTGAAATCCGTCGATCAGGAACGGGGGAAGTCTGTCGGTCAGGAAATCCCTGCGGCTGACAGGAACGGGCTCCCCCAGGCTTTTGATATGTAGTCCCTTTGTGCTGGGGCCCGTGGTGTCCTTCCAGCATCGTTTGTTTTTGCTTTCTCTCTCGTGGCATGAGAGTAGAAGCAGGCATCGGCCCTGTTTGCCCTGAGCGTAGGTTCCAGGGGCAAAACCCGGGCGGAGACAAGGATCTCTGCCTTCGTCGCTGTTGCGGCGAAGCAGATTCGGGAGACAAGTTACGTTTTCGACCAGCTTTTGGTGTTGCTGGACGGTTTGTAATGTGTGTTTGACATTTAGGAATCGTCAAACTATTGTCCATAACTGATAAATCAGAAATATCTGAAGACTCTGAGTCGCTGCTGTAATTTAGTGGTCGTGCAGGGCGATGTTTATTTCTGCCTATAGGAATACTCTCTGACGAGGTATTCAAGGAAGTAGAAGCTTGTGTTGGTGCAGAGTTATCAGGAAACGGTGCAGCAATAGTCTTGGCAATGGTTGGAGGGAAAGGAACGATACTAGTATTTGAAGAACTTGATTCGAGCCTTCGTCTCATGGGAGAATCAGGTTGCGTGTTTGGAAACCCGTCGTAAGGAGGGGAGGGTGAAGAAAAAATCACTGGAGATTCTTCAAAAATGTTTGTTGGTTCGTCCAAAATTTCTGGAAGTTGATCGTGAGATATAGACTCTTGAGTCTGTGGAACAGAAAGTTGAGTAGGGTTGATTATAAAATCGATATTTCGTTCATGATACTTGCGACACTAAGCAACGTGTACGTATTGAAATTGATTGTCAGGTTTTACATGAACAATGTTATTTTCAAACACATTTCCTACCCAATATGGAGCTTCGTAGCTGGGTGAAAATTTCTTCACTAAAGTATGAGAAACAGAAGACTGGAAGTGCGTTTCCACGAGAGTGAGATCCTCAACGACAAGATCTGGTTCCCTACGCCTAGTATTATAGTATCTTGCTTGAGCCGCTTGTGCTCCTAGCATTGCAACGCGAGCTTTTTCTGCCATAATTCGTACTGATTGCGGAATTGGTCGCAGATTTAGTTCGTCGATAATCCCCGTTAAATTTTCAAAAGGGGTTTTAATTTTGTGACCCAGAAAAGTTCTGCAGGAGTAATTTTAGTAGATTCGTGAACAGACCAGCGGAGGGCGAACAAAAAAAGCTCAAGATGTTCATCCCATCGCTCGTGATGATCCATGACAAATGTAGCAATCATTTTAACTAGCGTGCAGTTTACTCGTTCTGCAGGATTACTCTGGGGATGATATGGGGAAATGAATTTATGCTTAATGTGTAGTCTCGCACACATTCTTTCAAAAATGTCAGAAATAAATTGCGGACCATTATCCGAAACTACTTTATTAGGTGCTCCATATCTAGAGAATACTTCATTAATTAATACATTACAAATAACTTCTGCCGTAGCGGCTTTAATGGGAAAAACTTCAACCCATTTAGAAAAATTATCAGTTAATACTAAAACGTAACGAGCTTTGTTTTTAACAGATAAAGGATAAGGTCCCAATAAATCTATTGAAATAATGTCAAAAACATGAGAACTTGAACTAGATTTCAAGTGACCGGCCGGTCTTACATTACGGTAATTATTAATCTGACACAAGTGACATGATTGAACGTATGCGAGCACACTTTGGTACATGCTAGGCCAATAGGCAACATACCGCAATTTGCAACGGATCTTGCGAATACCTAAATGGCCTGCAAGAGGTTTGTCATGAAATTCGTTTAAAAGGGCCATTCTAAGGGTTCGCGGAATACATGGGCGAAACTCTGCCCTAGTAGTCCTAGATTTCGTATAGTAAAGAAGACCCTCTATGACTTTAAAATGCTGTGACCTCCCAGCCAGAGAAAGATCACTTTGTAGGGGCGAACCCGCAAGCAAAAAATTATAGATATCCCCAAAATCTGGATCATTTATTAATTCTGCCATTATCTGCTCTCTGGTTGTTATATCAGCTATTAGAAATAAAGGCTGACATCCAGGAGTAGTTTCTGTGGGGACCCCACTAATCGGAACGCGAGACAATGCGTCCGGTAATTGATTCTTATGACCTGGCTGATACGAAATGTTGATATTGCTCTCTTGTAACTTCAGAGCCCACTTCATAAGTCTTTGAGATAGGTGCTTAGCAGAATTCAAATACTGAAGGGCAGAATGATCCGTAATTATGTTAACTGTCGATTCGTTAAGATAACATTGAAATTTGTCAAGAGCATACACAACAGCAAGACATTCACGTTCCGTAGCTGAATAATTGCGTTCAGCTTTGGCTAAAGTACGAGACGCAAAAGCTATTGGATGCCCAGCTTGTGACAAAACGCAACCAAGACCAACTCCGGATGCGTCAGTATAAATATCAAATTCCTTAGTATGATCCGGGAAAGCCAACACAGGAGGTCGAGTCAACGCAGACTTCAGTGCTTCAAATGCAGCGTTAGCATCAGGTGTCCAAACAATTTTTTTTGTATTTACGTTTCAAAGCATACAATGGCTCACAGATTGTAGCATAAGCGGGGACGAACTGCTGATACCATCCGGTCATTCACAGAAAGCGTGATAGTTCTTTTGCTGTTGTAGGCCGAGGAAAGTCAACAATAGGCCTAATTTTTTCATTATCCGTAAATAAGCCGTGGGGAGTGATTTTCAACCCCAGATATACAATCTCGTCCCTCGCTATCTGGCATTTACTAGGTTTTAACGTCAAGCCAGCATTGTATATAAGTTGGAACACCTGTTTGAGCAGAGCAAGGTGCTCGTCAAAAGTCTCGGATGTAATAATAATGTCATCCAAATATACATGCACATGGGGACCCAGAACAGGTCTGAGAACCGTATCCATAAGCTTTTGGAAAGTAGCAGGTGCAGAAGCTAATACAAAGGGCATACGTAGGTATTCATAAGCCCCAAAAGGAGTCACAAAGCCTGTTTTATCGACAGAGTCTGGATGTACCGCCACCTGCCAATATCCACTTGCCAAATCCAAGGTTGACATCCATTTAGTTGATGACAGGTCATGCAAAATATGTGACATGACAGGTAGTGGATAATTGATCGTTTTTGTGACTTGGTTGAGCTTGCGGAAATCTATCACGAAACGAAATTCATTGGGTTGTTTCTTTGGAACCAAAAAGGCAGGAGCAGCCCAGGCGCTTGTTGATTCCCTTATTATGCCCTGTTTAATCATCTCAGAAATTTGACGTTGCATTTCCTGTTTCTTATGGGGAGCACAAGGGTAAGGTTTTCGTCGCTATCGGTTTCGAACCCTCAGTTACAATGACATGATAAACCACCTGTGTGAAACCAGGTTGATCAGAAAATAAACCAGGGCTTTCCTGCAAAAGTAGAGAAAGCTGGTTTCGTTGCCTCTCATTCAATTGGTTACTCAATAACAAACTCGTTATATCTATAGGAACCGTAGGAATCATTTCGACAGGTTCCGGAAAGGAAATCACATGTTGTACGAAATTCAAAGTTATCTGAAACGTATGAATAAAGTCCATTCCCATTAGACATTTAACAGGTAGTTCGTCTATAAGCAGGAAATAATGCCTAAAACGAGCCTTTCCCAGCCCTAGAGATAATGTGACAGTTCCTGTGATACTGAAGATCTCGTTATTTGCACCTCGCAAATACTGCGTCTCAGGCTGAACGAGCATTGCAGGAAAATTGTCAGTGCAAAACTTCGTATTTAGTGCTGATATTTCAGAACCAGTGTCGAACTTTGTCTCTACAATAATATCTTCAATTGTCGAGAACACATCAGGCAACTGAGGAGTTTGGACAGTCACTAATACTGTTTTAGGGTCAGAATGCTTGGTTTTAGGAAGCGGGACCGACCCTTGGTCTACTTCCTTTGGACGTTTAAAGGATTCCTGGTTGGATTATCATGCGGTCTGAAACCTCGGCCCTGCCGGGTATCGGAAAAATTTTCACGATGAGGAAAACTGCGTGAAAACGGCTGCGGGAACTCCGCATATCTGTTGAAATTTTCATTTCTATTACTTCCCTCAGCACGGGCAGAAAAAATCATCATTGCCCTGAGCATGAAAACGTTCCGAAAGCTGCGGATTAGAACGGGGTCGAGCATACTGTGCATTTGTACGGTATCCAGAAGATTGTTCAGAAACAAGCGGTTGGTGTTCCACTCTTCTATGTGGTGGGACGTATGAAGCTTGGGCGTGCACCTGTGCACTCTCGCGTTGAAAGTTATTAGGCCTATTATGCCGCTGACGGTTTTCGTAATAAGCCTTGCAAGGTGCCCGAGCATGGTGAGTTGAACCATGTTTGCCGTGTCGCTCTTCATACGTTCGTATGAGGGGAAGGCATTCATGAATTGTAGCAGGGTGTCAAACCTCAAGAAAATCCTGTAGAAATGGATCAAGCTGCTGTAATAGGGTGTCCAACATGTCGACATGACTGGCATGTGGATCCCATAAGTTATACAAGCGTGTCGTTTCCAAATCAAGTGCAACAGGGCTATCGTTGTGTCCTTGCTGACGAGAAAAATGTTGATGTGCAAGGCTAGCTCGACTGAGGCCGAAAGGAAAGACCTCCAAAAGTTCTGCTCGGAAATTCTCATAATGAGAATCCGGGTTTGACACTCTCCACTGCCGATACCAGGTCTTAGCGGTATCCTTAAAGAAAGTGCCTGCTATTTGTACTTTGCAGTCTTGAGGAATATTGTAGAGATCAAAATGATCTTCCAAATCCTCGAGGAATTTGAAGGACCTCTCTAAACCATTGAAAAGAATTGTTCCTGCATGCGGCACGAATTGGGGAAGCATTCTGCTTCGCTGAGAGGATTGAACTCCCTCAGGTACGACCCGCGACTCAGAGTGATAGGAAGCTGGTGAATTACGAAATTGTGAAGAATGCCTGGGTACATGTAGATCACTTATATCAAAGTGAGCCCCACAGGTTTCTTGCAGATGGTCGAAATTAATCCCATCACCACCGAAACTTGTCTTAGGGTGAAACATTGAAGTTGTCTCAGGTAGTGAAGACATGGGAAATAATTGTCAAGACCTCGTGTTCGAGAAAAGTTCGGGCGCCAATTATAATGAATTCAACTTCTTCTACTAATACTTCTACTAATGGTTGTTGTGTGTTAATTATATCATGAATAAACTTTCCTGCTAGTAGTGTAGTTATAATAATGAACAAGCTTTCAACTGCTAGTAATATTGTAGTAGTAAATAAGATGAATAAAGTCTTATGCTGGTTGTTAATAATAACAACTAATGAAATAAACCTAACAGCCAGACAGAGATCTGACAAAACTATGAACTGAGAAAAACGTACTTACAACACAAGCTATATTCAGAGAAAGTCCTGGTATTCTCCAACACACACACACACACTAGTCACATTAATCGTATCACAATAATGAAGAAAAAAACCTAATCACATAGAACGAAGCTCTTGGCACAAAATAACGTCGCTCTACTCACATAAACGAAGCTCTCTCTACGCACATTAACAAAAAGCTCTCACCATACAACAACAGCTCTCCCTTAGGTATCGTTGAACGCGCCTATTTATACTGGCTACCACCACGTCATGACTTACACTCATTGCTAGATCTCATTCAGCGGGAGAAATAACATCTCGTTCAGTAAGAAGATAATTTACATAGTAAAATAAAATAACCAGATATAGTAAAAATCAAAATGGAAGTGAATCTAGAGTATATGTTACAGTAGTCTTTTGATCCATAAAAATTCATCTTGTTTATGGGTTTGAAATAAAAAAAATTTCAGAATTTTTGAAATTCAGAAGCCAATGTGAAGAGCAAATGGGATAACCGCCCAATTCTTTCATATTGGGAGGTCTATAGGTGTGAGGGTGCAGACAGGCTTCGGTTTCCTAAAATTTTGGACAGCTTTGTCTATAACGGAAGTGCTGTATTCTCTGTCAACTGCAATTCGTTTAAAAAAATCAAGCGGTTTCTGTAATGAATCCTCAGTTGAACATGTAATGCATGATATACGTATGTGAAGAAGACAGATATTTTATGTTTACCTGGTTGATTTGATTTTCCATGGGGTGAGGGGTGGAGGTTGGGGAAACCACAAATGGTTTTCGATAAACTGTTGTACTAAAGAGTCCTTCAAATCAGTTACAGCCCTAGCAGCACGATCTGTTTGCGCAACACGACTATAAAGTTTAATATACACTGGAGTGCAAAAATTAAGGACGAAGAGGAAAAATTATCATAACACCGGAACGAGCAGGCAGAATGGACCGAAATACCACTCAGCAGGTAGACTAGGGTTTGGTACAATAGGGCATGCGCATATATACAGCATAACGAAGGGAAGGGGGAGTGTCGAGTTGCTGCCACCATGTGATATGTCCATTAGGCAATGCAGTAGACGACATCTGGATGACTTTACCCGAGGTCGCGTCATTGGGAAGTTGGAAGAAGGTCGAAGTGTGACTAGTGTGGGCTAGGAGTTCGGGATCGCTCACAGCATCGTTTTACGAGCTTGGAGAGCATTTCAAACGACAGGAACAGCTGTCCGAGAGTTTAGCAGTGGTCGTCCACGAGCAACAACGGCGGCGGACGACCGGTATATGGTCCTACAGGTGAGAAGAGGCAGGCGGCCGACAGCGGGAGAAATCGCAAGGCACATGCAACAGACAACTGGACGTCCGTTATCGCATTTAAATGTGGCCAGGAAGCTGCACAAAGGTGGCCTATTTGAACGACGACCAGTACGGTGTGTGCCATTAACACCTGCTCATTGGAGACGACGGCGGTTTCTGTGGTGCCATGAACACAAGAAATAGACACATCAGAAATGGAGTCTAGTTCTCTTTACGGATGAGAGCCGATTTAGTCTGACGAGCGATTCTGGACGTTTACACATCTGGAGAGAGCAGGGAGCACGCAATCACACCTCCAACATAATCGAAAGGGACCGGTTTGGAGGTGACGGAGTTCTCGTTTGGGGCGGTATCACGCTTGGTAGCCGTACTGACTTCCACATCTTCCAAGGAGGTTCAGTCACTGGTGTCCGCTATTGTACCGAGGTTTTTCTGCCTCACGTGCGTCTGTTTAGACGGGTTGTGGGTTCTGAGTTCCTCTGTCGCAGAGCTGTCGGAGAGTGAAGTATTCACCGCATGGATTTGCGCGCAAGGTCCCCGAACCTAAATCCAATCGAACACGTGTGGGACCTTCTCGGGAGACCCTAGGCAGCACGCACCAGCCGCCAACAACGATTCCGAACCTGCGATTGGCGCTACAAGAGGAATGGGCCGCTATGCCTCAACAGCTACTTGACAACCTCGTCCGCAGAATGGACAGACGTTGTAAATCCTGCAACGCAGTCAGGGGTGATCATATCCCTTACTGAAGACTGGATTTTTCTTAGCAGCCGCCTGTCACATGGACGCTTCTGTCTTCTGTCCAGTTGTTCTCGCATTCTCGCAGCTCCCTTCTCAATAAAGCGCCTTTGTATCCTTTGGATTCCTTGTTTAGACAGTTTTGCTCACTTGTCCCATATTGTTACATCTTGGGGATCTTATGGTATGATTTGAGTCGATGTGGAGCACTTCTGCATGACGTTACATTCGAAAAACCGTCTCGTCCTTAGTTTTTGCACGCCAATGTATTACAATCTTTCCACATATACCGCGGCTTGACAACGACATGATGTCGACTCCATTGCTATCAAGCGCGTGGAAACAACTCACCAAAATCCGTGACCGTCAGAATTCTGATGAAGTTACAATGATTTGAATGCTTACGCTCCATTCGTCCTGAGGATACTGAGCCAAACGCTCTACGAAGCTATGGTCAATGTATAATAAACATTTTAGAGTGAGACAAGTTGCTATTTTTATTCTACAACAATTTATATTTCATCGACCAAATTGCACATTTTTAAATAAACCATTTCTGTAGAACAAATTGCTACATATATCCCACTAACATGCAGAAAACGCTAAAATGTTTGTTTAATTTATTCCTAATTTAACTTAGTTTATTTCTAAAAGTATACATTATTTTACAGTAAAATATTGCATGAAACTCGACAAAATGGGGAGATAACTGAAACTTTTCGTAATTCCTGTAGAATTTCTCAACAGATGAGGCTTTGAACTTATAAATGTTTCTATAAGTGTACTGTCAAGTGACGAGATCTTTTCAGTATTGCAATGCTTTTTAGTAATGCTGCACCGATTAAAGTTTCTTTGTCTTCTTACTCCTCAGTTCGATTTTCTTCTGAACGTCTCGTCAACTTCCCGAATTTCATTATATATTTTGGTAGCACTGGCAGCAGTCAACGTTTATGTGACGCATACTTCTAGTTTAGCCTTCCTTTTTTACGCTTTCCAACCGTAGGTTCTAGAAACGTATATGCTCCAGCTTTTTCCGTCCGTCCGTCTGTCCGCACGATAACTCACGTAAAAATGGTTCGATTTCGATGAAATTTTAGTATGTGGTAGGGGACCACTTGGGGACGAACCCTATTGAAAATGGACGAAATGGAGTCAAAGGCCACGACATAGGAGCGGGATCCATTCCATCGCCTTTATGCCTTATAACTTGCGTAAATAAGGTTCGATATCATTGAAATTTTAGTATGTGGTAGGGGACCGCCTGGAGAAGAACCCAATTGAAAATGGGAGGACATAGGAATGGGATGCATTCCATTGCCCTTATGCATCATAACGTGCTTAAAAATGGTTCAATTTCGATGAAATTTTAGTATGTTGTAGGGGACCACCTGGGGCAGAACCATATTGAAAATGGGACAAATGTGGTCAAAGGTCAGGACATAGGATCGGGATCCATTCCATCGCCCTTATCCTATAATATTAAGATGGACGTCAAGTAATTTTGCTTCCTATACTTCCAATGGAAAAACGTTTACACGCATTTCCTTCATAAATAGTGTGTTTCCAAGGATAAACATTTGAACACCGATTAAAATAACTTCATATTATAACTTGGAATAGTTAACATTTTCTAAAACATAACCATAATTATTTTAAAAAACAGTAACAATTCCTTCGGTGGTGTTAAAACCTGAAAAAAGATGGCGCAACCTTTACTTTGATGACGTCAGTAGAGCAATACACGTTGGATTGCATAATTATGGTTATGTTTTAGAAAATATTAATTATTCCGAGCTATAAAATGAAGCTATTTTAATCGATGTTCAAATTTTCATCCTTGGGAACGCATTAATTGGGAAGAAAATTTGTACAGAAGTTTTTCCATTGGAAGTATAGGAAGCAAAATTACTTGACGTCCACCTTAAAGGAGCAATTCTTGTATCTATGTGAATTTTATTTTGAAAACGGCTCTAAGGATTTTGATGAAGGTCGTTAACCAACCGTTTCCTGGTACTAGAAATCGTTTTAGCTTGATCTCGACTTTGGGAAAATTTGTTTAGTGGGTTAAATAACCACGCCGAGTTACCACATTTTTAGTGTCATGGCGTCGTCCTATTAATGTTACCCATGCTTAGAAATTTTATGACGTCACACTCTCGCGATTCAAATGTTGGCGCGCGGTCACGCCATCTGCCTCATTACGTCACGCTTTGTGTGCGTGTTACGCTTTATTTCTATTTTCTTCTAGAACAAAAAGTGAGTTTTTGCCAAGGCCATCTTTATACCTCACCAGGCCTGCAATAAGGTCACATGACATGCCCGTGACGTCACAATCGTGAGTTACTCGTTTGCAGCAGACCTACGGATTTGACTCTTTTCGTAGTTTATTTACGCTTTCCAACCGTAGGTGGAATGAGTTTATATGCTACAGCTTTGTACGCCTTTTCGCACGATAACTCGCGTAAAAATGGTTCGATTTCAATGAAATTTTAGTATGTGGTAGGGGACCACCTAGGAACGAACCCTGATGGAAACGGACGAAATGGAATCAAAGGTTACGACATAGGAGTGGGATCCATTCCATTGCCTTTATGTCTCATAACTTGCGCAAATACAGTTCGATTTCAATGAAATTTTAGTATGTGGTAGGTGACTACCTGAGGACGAACCCTAATAAAAATGGACTAAGTAGGGTCAAAGGTCAGGACTCAGGATCGGGATGTATTTCATTGCTTTTATGCGTTATAACTTACGTAATAAAGCTTCGATTGAGACCAAACTTTATCATGTTGTTCCGGAAGTATACTTTACCTGCACTGTTAAATATCACCGAAATGGGGTCATAGGTCAGGCCACGGGAACGTTATTTGTTCTACAGTTATTATCCAAATAATTTGAGTAATAACTTGAGTAATGGTTTCCGGTATGCTGGAAAGCGTATCATAATCAATGCATTGCATGATATTACTAACTTGTTTTGAGTTTCTTTTGTTACATAAATTTTCATACTTCTCAGTCAAATTTTTCTTCTGAACGGCTCGTCAGCTCCCCGAATTTTGTTATATGTTTTGGCAACACAGCGAATAGGTCAAAGGTTATATGACATATACTTCTAATTTAGCCTTCCTTTTGAATACCTGTAATCTTACGTAAATTCGGTTTGGTCTTCTTAAATACCTTCTGAACTTTACGCCACCGAATTTCTCCCATTGAATTTCAAGTTGGCAGTCCTTAAAGCGGGATGCCGCCCCGGTGGCGCAGTGGTCTAAGCGATGGCTTCTGTTCATTCGCACGTAAGGGGTCCGGGTTCGAATCCCGGTGAGGCATGGATGTTGTGTTTGTCTTAAGGCACTGGCTCTCTCCCTTCCCTGGAACCAGTGGCTCGAAATTAGGGACGGGCGACTGCTTATAGCCCATTGAGTTGCTCACGGTGGTCGTTAAACCTCCAATCAAAAAAAAAAAAAAGTGGAACAAATCACAATGTAAGGTAAATAAAGACTTTTAGGGTAAGAGCTCAGGGAGAGAGATACAGACGAAGAGAAAGAGAGAGGCAGAGAAAGACGGAGAGAGCGAGTGAGAGAAAGGGAGGGAGACAGAGAAACAGAGATCACAGCGATATTCACTGTTTCATGGGATTCACGAAAGTGAAATATTTAACGAGCTGTATTCATCAAGACAGAGGGAGAGAGAGAGAGAGCCCAATTCATGAATGTGCGGATGTTGAACCGTTTCTGTACGAGCAATTTGTCTCGTTTTGAGTGAGCAATGTCACATATATTGCACGAAGTTGTTACTTGAAGTTTGATTCAGTGTGCTGGGAGCAAGTGGTTTGAAAGCCTTAATTATAATCTGCTAAGTCCAATTAAGATTTTCAGCTTCAAACCGCAAGTGATTTTTCCTACTGGTGACACGCTTCGATGCTAATAAAAAAAAACAAGAAAGATGACACCGAATTTTCGGGTGTAATAAGCACGTATTTTGAATCCCTTCTGTTGCAAATAAGGTTTATCAAAGCTATTCAAAGTCAATGGAACCAGTATGGAAAACAATAGTATCTGACAAAAGAAAGAAGCTTTTCAATCGGGTTTCCAATCCCTCAGATATTGCTGTAAAAGGAATCGTGTGCTTACGCCCTCTGGTTGCAGACTTGTTCGTTAAGAAAAACATGAATTTACAGCAGAAATATTTCGCACCTGAAACGCTCTCCAACACAGAAATAATTTTTCAAATCGGACTCTTAGAAACAGAGATATCGACAAAAAAAAAAGAGATGCCACTTTCCCCTGGCGAGAAAACCGTGCTTTATTTTAGAAATAAAGTACTCTCAAAAGTTTTTCCATATGAGCGGTATCGGTCCAAAGAAAAAAATGTCGAGTTTTCAGGAGCCCAAATTTTGCTACAAATACATCAGAAGCAGAAATTAACACTTATGCACCCTGGTGGCCAAACCATTCTTTACCAAACATTAGAAATTATATGAAACATATTTCCCATAAGATGCTCAGATTTTATGGCAAATACATGAAAAGCAAAAATTAACACTTACGCCCCCTGGTTGTTAAAGTATTCTTTGCTAAAAATTTGAAATTATATGCAAAAGTATTTCGATTAGTAGGTGTATCCGCTGAAGAAGTCATTTTCAAATCGGAGTTTTGGAAGAAGAGTTATCGAGGAAAATGTAATTTACCTTTACGCCACCTGGCGGAAAACCTATTCGTAATTTGAAAAAGTAACTATATCTACAATACTCTTCGACATAAATGGAATCAAAAGATAAAATAATATTTTCAATCGGATGTTTAGAAGCAAATATTTGGAATAAAACGTATTTTTGAATTCGACATCATCTGAATTTACGCCCTCTAGCGGCGAAATTGTGCATCGTAAAAAAAGAAAAAAAAACAATGAAGGATCATCCTTCGCATACTTCAAGCATCCCAATGCAAAAAACATTTTTCAAAACGGACTAATACACTGGTGTGCAAAAATTAAGGACGAAGAAGTAGAAGTTAGCGTAACAGCGGAATGAGCAGGCAGAGCGGACCGAAAGACCACTCGGGAAATAGACTAGGGTCCCGTACGGTAGGGCATGCGCATATATGCAGCATGACGAGGGGGGGGGGAGTGGCGGAAGGTATAAACCACACGGGCGGTGTACGCTCAGCAATTCGGTGAAAGATATTGCTGCCGCCATGTGATATGACCAACAGGCAATCCAGTAGACGACATCTGGATGACTTTACCCGAATTCGCGTCATTGTTAAGTTGGAAGAAGGTCGAAGTGTGACTAGTGTGGCCGAGGATTTCGGGATTGCTCACAGCATCGTTTCACGAGCTTGCAGAGCATTTCAAACGAGAGGAACAGCTGTCCGAGAGCTTAGCAGTGGTCGTCCACGAGCAACCACGGCGGCGGATGACCGGTATAATCCTCTACAGGCGAGAAGAGAAAGACGGCAGACAGCGGGAAAATTTGCAAGGCACATGCAACAGACAACTGGACGTCCGTTATCGCGTTTTACCGAGGCCAGGAGGCTGCACAAAGGTGGTCTATTTGCACGACGACCAGTACGGTGTGTGTCATTAACGCCTGCTCATCGGAGACGGTGGTTTCTGTGGTGCCAGAAACACAAGAACCGGACACATCAGCAATGGAGTCGAGTTCTCTTTACGGATGAGAGCCGATTTCGTCTGACAAGCGATTCTGGACGTATACACATCTCGAGAAAGCAGGGGACACGCAATCACACCTCCAACATCATCGAAAGGAACCGGTTTAGAGGTGGCGGAGATCTCTCTTGGGGCGGTATCATGCTTGGTATCCGTACTGACCTCCACATCTTCCAAGGAGGTTCGATCACTGGTGTCCGCTATTGTACCGAGGTTCTCCTGCCTCACGTGCGTCTGTTTGGAGCTGCTGTGGGTCCTGAGTTCCTCTTCATGATCGACAACGCTACACGTCATCGTACAGTGACTGTCGCAGAGCTGTTGGAGAGTGAAGATATTCACCGCATGGAGTGGCCCGCAAAGTCCCCGGACCTAAATCCAATCGAACACGTGTAGGTCCTTCTTGGGAGACGCTTGGCACCACGTCACCATCCTCCAGCAACGATTCCGCAGCCGCGATTTGCGCTACAAGAGGAATGGAGCGCGATGCCTCAACAGCTCCTTGACAACCTCGTCCACAGCTTGGACAGACGTTGTAAATCCTGCAAGGCACTCAGGGGTGATCATATCCCTTACTAAAGACTGGATTTTTCTTGGCAGCCGCCTGTCACATGGACGCTTCTGTCTTCTGTCCAGTTGTGCTCGCAGCTACCATTTCAATAAAGTGCCTTTGTATCCTTTGGATTCCTTGCTTGGACGGTTTTACTCACTTGTCCCCTATTATTACATCTTGGGGATCTTATGGTATGATTTTAGTCGATGTGGAGCACTTCTGCAGGACGTTACATTCGAAAAACCGTCTCGTCCTTAATTTTTGCACGCCAGTGTAGTTGCGGAGATATCGTGTCTACAGACCGACGGACAGACAAACCGATAATATAAGCATGGTCTTTTTTTACAAAAGACGTGTTAAAAACTGCACAATATAGGTTGAAGCTGAAGAACTACATCCCACGAGCATTGATGCTTCACGTAAGTGAAGACGATCCCGTATGGTATGAACCAAAAGAAGAGACACTGTTGGGCAACTCTTTTGTAATTTGAATGTTTGTGACTGTTTCACGACATACAGTTCATTGCGCACTCCTGAAAATGAGACTACGTAGTCGAGGGTCGTTGCTAATGCCCATACTAACCTCGGTTTACTGACGAATGACCTACAGCGGTCACGGGATCATCAGAACTGGACCTTGAATGATTCAAGGAAAATCATCTGGTGCGAAAAAATATCGTTTTCTGTTGCACCTTGAGGATACGTGGGCGTCTTTTACCTGGGAAAGTGTTGGCACTAGGTTGCACCGTGGGAAGAAAACATGACGAGGGAAAACGTGTAATGCTTTGGTCAATTTTCTGCTGGGAAACTCCGGGTCCAGTTAGTCATGTACAGGAAACTATGACGTCTACCATTTAACTAAACATCATTGCAGACCTAGTAGATCGTTTCTGGGCAACAGTGCTCCCCTCTATTAGCGCCGTGTTTCACAGCACAATGTGCTGTGAAACACTGCTCAGATTGTTTTGCGGAACTCGAGGAATACTCCCAGGTATTACTTATGCCTTTGAATTCCCCGGGCATAAATCCAATCGAGCATCTGTGGTTTGCGTTGGAGCAGCAATCTTCGGCGGCTCAACCACGTACCTGACAAGAGTTAAACTATCTGCTGTTAGCGTACTGGTACTAGATACCACAAAACACCTTGAGATATCCTGTATCGTTAACGCCTCGTCTAGTAAGAGTTGTTTAGGCGGCGCATGGAGGACCAACATCATGTTAGGCCGGTGGTCATAACGTTTTGATTGTTTTGTGTATGTATGTGTCACATACAACGCACGTCACGTATCACACTGTGTTCTTTACTGCAAAAATTGATTAACGAGCAGCTTCATGTTATTTGGCGGCAACTCACGGAAATATTGTTTTCTGTATGACGTTATTCTGTTTGTTTTTAAACATTCTGTCCTGTCTATCAATAATACAAGGTGAAAGTTTACTTGAGGAAATGCGGTACCGGATAAAAGTTTCATAGAGAATTTGCGTGCGAAAAATTAGATGATCGTTAGGGAACGCATGGTGTTCTACAACCAGTAACAACCATTACAACTAGGGCTCTTTTGATAAATACTGATGCCATTTACGTGCATTTTGTTACATAGTCCAACTTACCATATCTCATGTTGTTAGAGTTATGAGAAGTTGCACTCACCATATCTCCATAGCCTGTATCATCAATGTACAAAATAAAAAACGATGTTATACCTCATCGTCGGTATACGAGGTCTGACAATTACGTAATGAGACTGATGCTGTCGCGGCAGCACCCTGCAAGGCTTCAGTGTGTAGTAACTGCTTGGCTCGTGAAGATGTGTGTGTGTGTGCTCCTCGTCAGGAAAATGGACTCGTGGAATGCCATCTTTTTTGTGTGAAACTCGGTGAAAATGCGGCGGTAACTTACGGAAAACTGCAGCAGGCTTTCGGCAGTGAGGTAGTGTCAAGAGCACAAGCCTTACGGTGGCACAAAATTTTTTGTGAGAGCAGAACCAACGTGGAAGACGAACACCGGAGTGGGCGACCAACAGCAACACGGACAGAAGACAGCACAGCCCGGTCGAGTGAAGTTGTACGACGAGATAGAAGATTAACAGTGAGAATGATAGCGGAAGAACTGAACATGAATCGCTAAAGCACTCGCCGAATGCTGCCTGAAGATCTGGGAATAAGAAAAATTTGTGCGAAATTGGTACCAAAACATCTACGCCAATTTGTGGTTCTCCAAATGCATTGCAACACTACCGCATGCTCCTTATTCACCCGACATGGCTCTCTGCGAGTTTTATTTTTATTCCCAAAACTGAAATCAGTTGTGAAAGGACGCCATTTTGAGACAGCAGCAGACGTCCAAAAGGCAGGCTTGAACAGTATCTCAGCTGATGAGTTCCACAGCTGCTACCTGCAATGGCAGCACCGTTTGAATAAGTGTGCGCAAGCCCAAGGAACTACTTCGAAGGTGATAACATTGTAGTTGATTAAAAGTGTAAGTAAATGTGGGTTTTTTTTACTCAGTCTCATTACTTAATTGTCAGACCTCGTATTCACCATGATTCGCAAATGCACTTAATGGGTATGTCACTTAAGATAACTACCTAATAGCGTGTTGTTCCTTCTTCAGCGCGAATAAGAAGCTATAAACGCCGGGTATCGACTCCATTAGTGGCCGGAGGGTTTCTCGAGGTAATGCTCCCCATGCCTGTTGCAGCATCGTCCACAACGCCGCACGAGACATCGATCCCGGATCCATGGACCTGATGTTCTACTCCACGGCATCCCAGAGAGCTTCCACAAGGTTTAAATCCGCGTACCAAAGGAATCATTGGATGGTCCCAAACTCACGTGAGCGTTGCTGAAACAGACTATCGTTTACAGGATGCGTGAAGGCAATGAAAGCGTCTAGCTGATCAACCGGCACCAGGCACGCTAATGGATATAATGTATTCCATGCGAAGGCTTCCCAAACCATCACACAGGCACCACCACCTTGATCAAAACCTACCTGGCTCAACCATGTCACGGCCTGGTGTGGTCGACGTCTCACCCTCACCCTGTCGTCAGCTCGGTACGGTTGTAAATGGATTCATGTAACCACGCGACGTGGCGCCATTTTACAAGTGTCCACTTTTGATCTTCCTGGCACCAGTCGTGGCGCAATTTATGATGACGAGCAGTCAACAGTTTCACACGAGTAGGGCGTCTATCCCATAACCCATGCTATGCTTCTTGCGCTGTATCGCTCGCTCGCTGACGATGCTTGGACCTTCGATATTTAACGTGGATGTGATTTGCGTCGCTGTTACTATACGGTCGGTTTGTACATAAGCCTGGATAATCAACGTCGACCCCGGGCGTCAATGGCGTGTGGTCGACCACCGCTGTTCACTGAGACCTGGTACGTCCGTCGATGGTCTGCTCGCAGTACACCCTTGATACGGTTGCTCTCAGGAACATTAGGGTTCTTACCACTTGGGCGATAGAATGACCCATCTGTCTTACTTCGACAAAGCGTCCACGATCAAAGTCTCTCAGATGACCATGTTTGCCTATATTTGGCGATTGCGAGACACTCTTGGGAAACCTTGCTGCTCGTCTAACGCCTGCATTCGACTTGGGTCTGTTCCACTCTGCGCGGTGTATGCACATTTTAACTGCCCACCACACCCGTCTCTAATGTATTGTCTAGTGAGTGTGTTTGGTTTGCACATTCTCCAGCTAACCTTTGCATGGGAAATGAATACAATGCAACTACAATCCGTTTTTGCAAACACAAAGCAAAAGCACGTCTGATACTCACTCCTTTGTCCGATAATTGGGTTGCACTTCGATGTGTAGTGCATTATGAGCTGGAACTATTTCTTCTTGGTATCGGGAAAATGTTCAATAAATATATCAAAGATTCCTAGTGCTAGTGATTTTAATTCCAAACACAATCAGCAGAAAGCTCCCTATCGTTTGATTCCCACGTACTCAATTCTGCTGATTCACATGTGGATAATGATGACACATACAGAGAAATTTTGATGGAACAAAAATAATATCGAGGATGTTCGGTGTTTCCCGATGGAGTGGAATCATTAATGATGCTATGAGAACAACAGTTAAAGTCGCAGTCACAGCGGTTCAGAAGGGGGATTAAACAGAGAGACTACATTCACAAGAGGATTGTATAAAAAAGGGATGAAGGTTATTGTGGCATAAGGATTTGGACACCGACTCACCAAGAAAGAGGAGCAGAAGTGCATCTAAAAAGAGATGGAAGACTTTTTTAAACATATTGAAACAAAGATATTTAAAAAGATGAGATGACTCTGAAAATAACGGATTGAATAACAAAGAAGAATCAACAACAGCAAATCTACTTAATTGTTTCTGGAGGAAGAAATAGTGACAGTAAATTAAGTTTATATTTTGGAAAAAGCGTAATTTACTGTCAGCAAAATAGAATTCAAAATATGGAGGAATATATTTTTCGAGAAATTTTAGGAAGCTGATGTTGTTTACGTATGACTGTTAGGTCGCTTTCTCCAAATTGGTACCAGTTCGTTGATTGGTATGTTTCGTTAACAGCTTGCGATCAAAACTCAAATTTAATTAACCTGCAAGATATTACGCTGTTTAGGCGACAGCTTCATCTGTAAACCAGCTGCATCGAAAATCGGGTTACATTACATATGATTAACGAGAAATTTTCGATTCGAAACTTAAGGCCATTGTTACGTCATAAGCACTTTGTTGACTGCCATGCGAAACATCTGCCTTCCTTGTGACGTGCAACTGCTTATTCTCTTTCCAATTATCGGAAATGGCAGAGGTATTGTAAAAGCGTGCAGTTCGAATAGGGAAAATGCATGTGGATTTTTCAATTTGCACTGCATGAGAACTTGGGAAAACTAATACCGTTCTCTGCAAACGTGACAAAGAATGTGTAACTACTTCTTATCGACATAAGAAAAATAAACCGCTGTGACAGAATCAGCTTTCAAATTTCCTTTTCTTTATTCTTTTGTTTGACAGTTCGGTGATGTTTAATTAATAACAAGAAACTGTACACCAATTACACTTAAAATAGTAATAATGATCTGAATCTCTTGGAGCAGAATATAAATCAAAGTTTCCAAGCTTTCGCACATCAACCAGATGGCTTTTTCAAAAAAGGTAGACAGTTAACCGCAAACTGGATAATGGAACACTTCAAGAATTTGAACGTGGTGACTTGACTTATACAATAGATGAATATTGTCTAGTCAAGTCACCACGTTCAAATTTTTGGAGTTTCCTATTATCCAGTTTGCAGTTAGTTGTCTACCTTCCTTGAAAAAGCCATCAGGTTGATGTGCGAAAGCTTGAAAACTTTGATTTATATTCTGCGCCAAGAAATTTGGATCACTAGTATTATTTCGGTGGTATTTTTTCACAGGTACAGTGCATCTGCACACACCTGCCACTGAATTAGAAATATTCATGCAGATATATCTAATCGTTGCTTACGCAGGGTGTATGTAGAATATGTGGTCACGTGCTTGACCACGTAACCTAGCCAACATTTTAGACTGCTGCTCGTCAGTAATCATCACAATGGGAAAAAGCAAATGATTTTTCCGAAGTTCGATAAAGGGCTTTTTATGGGGGTCCATCTGAATGGAGCTGCGACGGGTTTCCGAAATAGTGAGATCATACCATGTCTTTAACAATTGCAAAAATAACTCACATTGCTCGTATAAGAGCAGTATCTTATGGCGCGAGGATAATCTGTCAGGAATGAGATATCCGTCTTCTGAAAAAGATTGTACGGAAAATCAGGAACTATTGCGTGCAGAAAGTGACTGAAGATTCATTCGAGACTGTTCTCGATTCACATCTTAGCGAACTACAAGCATGGAATTGAAGAGGATCGGTACTGGAAGTCGCATGCCTATATCGAAACCGCTGATTTCTGCGAAGAACCGAAAAGATCACCTACAGTGGTATCAGGAACACCATGACAAGACACTGGAAGAGTGGAAAGAAATCGTGTACTCTGACGAGTCGCACTACAACTTCTGTATTGACGGCAGACAGAGTTTAGCAGGGGTCCCATGAAGCAATGGATTGAGCTTGTCTTGTAAACAAAACTCAAGATTCTGAAAATGGTTTCATGGTTCGGGACATGTTCTGTTAGTACGGAATGAGATCCTTGATTTTGCTGGAAGATCGGCTGTTCTACAAGGATTACATGAACTTTGTTGCCTATCAAGTCCACCTTGAAATGTTGCCTTTTTATCCAACAAGTGGCAGTTGCACGATATTGCTACTGTCCATCGCGCAAGATGTGTTCAGCAGTGATTTAGTGAGTATGACAGCGACTTCCAGCATCTTCCCTGATCACCACAAAGTCTGGATGTGAACCCCAATGAAAATGTATCGGACATATTCGAAAAACATATCCGGGAGCAGAGCCCTCTTCCATCAAATGTGAGATATTCAAGGACTGTCTGATGAACGCCTGGAATGCTATAGACGTACATGCACTCAAGTACTTCGTGGAATCTATGCTGAACCACATAGCTGCTGTATTTTGGGTTAAAGGAGGTCCACCTAGTATTGAATGAAAGTACGAAATTCAGTGGCCGCTAAGTGTATATACAAATGGTCATTTATGAGAAGCAAATAATTCATATGTATGTTTGCACCTTGGGATTGTTCTTTTTCCTCCAAATTAAATGACACAATTTGAGGGAGATTCTGCTCGTCATGGGGACACTAGTTAGAAACCCAAGGATACGTCCACAGTCAGTGCATAAGAGCAATATAATGCGAATGCACTTCGTAATGTACAAATACCGTCAGCTACAATACACATTTCGCGAATTCCTTTCTAAATCTGTTTTATTATAGATGTCAGATATTTACTGAGGCAATGAAAGCATTGCTTTCGACATCCTTTTGATTATTCCTTTTGAGCTTCATGGAACTGTCAGTTTTGTGTGACATACAATAATTTGTATATTGCATCTGCAGCCATAAAGATAAATACTTCAAGTGGCTCTAAACTCTGAAAATATATTATCAAACCCTTTTGTACTCTTCGGGAAATAAATACAATAACTTGGCTATTACTCAAACTGGGAGCATAAAACGACTTCAGGGATTTCAAGTGTGATAAGAGAAAATTATGCAGAATCCATGAAATGTGTGTTCGACAACAAAACGGAATTAAACGCTGCTGCTGGTTTGCTTCACTATCCACGTATTAAAGGTCTATGAAGTGGACCTATTGCGTTTCGCAACATGCAGCTTTGGAAATCTACAGCGCCCTTCTAATGGCAGCAACTGACTTTTCAGTTATTAACTCAGCTGTAACAGGAATCTAAAACGTAGAAAAGATTCCAGTAGTCTGGATTCTCTTTGTTTTGTGATAGATTGTGCCATTGATGCGAACATATCGTAAAACCTGAACTTGTGGGATAGAGACGCTTTTAGAAAACTTTGCAAAAATCAAATTCGATTGACGCAAAGAGAAATTTTCTATCCAAAGCCAAGTAAGATGTTGATTTCGTTACATTAGAATTAGCATGGTCGAAGAAAAGAAGTTATCAGTTAAATTGATGATGCTGTGATTTTTGACACACCAAGAAAAGATACTTTCAAAAATGTTCACATAGATTCACCTCGTACCCATGGGAGAGTATGATACAAAATGAAAAAGAAAATTCGGACGGAAAATAGCGTCGGAATAATACGAGAAAATGACGCTAAGTTACAATACCATTGGTTAACGAATCATTTCTCGCATTCATGACGTTTTTCTGTCAGCTATCGCCAAATCTGTCTTAGTTGATTTGAAAGTCAGAAAAGGAGTCACTTCTTGAAGTAGAAAATTTCTTTGTCTATGAGAAAATATTGAATCAAAGATCAGAAAGCCAAAATAACATTTTATAGCACTTGAATATGAAAAGTTAAAGCCATTTATATAAAAACATCCGTCGTATAACGGGTGTTTTTAAGCTTTAAATAAGTATTAAAACATAGAAGATGTTGCCATTCCTAGGACTAAATGAAATTTTTAATCAAAGCAGATTGAAAACAAATCACACATCAAATAGAAGGTAGGATTTCTATGAGGAAATATACTTAGTAAAAACTCATTCGTGTAAGAGCTGAAAATTATATGCTATTTATTTCCGTTTTACAAAAGACCTCGCGATAAATAACATTCTATGTAAAATATCTGTTTTTTAACAATTTTCCTTGTAGTTCAGTTGTTTTTGCGTTCCTTTATAAATATATTTTTAAATATTTAACTGCACGCACAGAAGTGCAAACTTCGTCGTTAATGTACGCGTCGTATTTCAACAGTAGATGTAGATTGTAGGGCATAAATAATTTGTTGTCCATTGTTCCTCGTAATTCACCTCTGGCACTAAGCGTCTAGAATGCAACAGATAACCATCTACTTTCTGTGCCATTTCCGGTTGAAATTACTTCGGAAACATTTTCTTGCACTTCCTGTTTTCCATGCAAGGCCCTTCAAGACTGTTGATGCCACATAGTCCATGCATTATGCATCTTGCTACAATTTCGTGCAAGCTCAGATTTTGATAAGCTGCTGGAATCTCAGCACACAAAAATTGTTCGGTACATTCAGTGGTTGAAAACTTGTCTTCGGCTCGTAGAACAATTTAAATCTGCGCAAGTGGCAGTCCTCGCTTTTGAAACTCATTCGTGTAGACATGAGGTGTCGATGTTCTCAAAACACCATGAACTGTCAGATCTTCCATGAGTGATTTCAACTTCAACTTGTAAGTAAGCCCGTTGCACAATTGCGAAATATTTTTTCCAAAATGAATGATATTGTGGCGTATTTGACTGCGTTTCCCTCTCAGCGTCAACAGATGGCGTCAATATGCAGACGTTGCTGTGATTTCAAAGCGTTCCAGACAGATAGGTAGATAGATCTGGGTAGTTGTATGTACAATTCTTCACATTAGAAAATAATGCAGTGTTTATATCGATGTCTGTTTTTTCTCGCATCAGTGTCGTTATCGAAAGCTCAACTTAGCAGGGCTGTGCTGGTGCCCGAGTGGTCTCCGAAAATTTTGCAAAGATGGATACGGGTTCGAGTCCTAGATGAGGCATAGGTTGTGTGTGCATCTGACAGTGCTAACTGTGTAACTTCCTTGGAATCAGTGCTATTAAACTGGGGACGGGTGGCTGTTCATAGCCCGAAAGGTCGCTCATTTTGGTCGTTAAACCTCGAAATAATTGAAAACAAAATGCCTCTTCTGAATTTGTATCCCACTGCATGATGTCGTCAGCCGCCTTTGATAGTTGCTTGATTTTTATTATTGAAATATGGAGAACGTATGCAGTTTTACTATTCAAAAGAGATAACGATTTTTGCCAAAATGTTAGTCATCGACTATATTATCAGTACAAGTGAAAGTTGTGTTTTACAGGAAAATGTGAGAAGTTATGCTGAAGGAAACTGCTTCGTACGAAAGTGGTTGTTCAGGTGGCATATTCCAGGGGTGCTTTCCAATTCTTGATTTTTTTTTTCCTTTTGTTAAGTGAGGGTCTACAAAAATGACAGAACCGTGTCATAGGACAGTCCTGCTGCGAAAATCTCGCTCTGCTCCTCAGTTTTAATGAGTCAAAAGACAGGCCCTTTGGTATCTGAGTCACTGGAGTAGCAAATTATTGAAATCTCGCGACACAGTGAATCAGTCATGTGTGCAGTTCTCGAGCCTTCTCAGGTAGGAGTAAGGAAGAAGACCATGCAGGTCCTACATTACTGAACTTTAGCTGCTAGAAAATTGCTTAGCACGCATTAGTCGATTATATATTGATCACAACTAATGCGTATGCTACATGCAATTTGTAGAAAAGTCCTGATGTCTATTCGAAGCACCTTTTAACCGTGTGTTTTGATTAGGTGCAGAATTCTCATAAGATTGTATGACTAAGTACTGTCACACAACATCTACCTCTTCAAGTGAGGAACTTTCTTCACCAGAGTTTGTTTACTTTCCATACACCTTCTACTGTGTAAAATACACATAGCAATGGAAACGAAGAATTGGCCTACTTAGTGATAAGATAACTTCTTACGTTTCTCCGGACTATTGGTTTCTTTATTGGTATTCACATGTTTAAAGATATTACTCCCCAACTCCGAAAAAAATCCTACTAACTACGATGAAGTTGATGGAATTTCACCAAAGTGATTGCTTATAACCACCTGCTCAACCAGTTATGCGAGGAAATGTGTGGAGAGCGTGGTGAAGACTTGTAACATATAAACGTCCGCCGCATTTCTGGTGCTCAAACTCTAAAAACGAAAACAAAATGCGCTGCTACAAGGCATCATTTACGAAGTGGATTATTCGTGTAGAAAGTATTAGGAGGGGAAAGAACAACGCAATTAATGACTCAGATTGTTGTACATAAAGCAGCAAATAAATGTTTTAAAGTAAAACAGGATTTTAAAATAAACACAACATTCAGAACGTAAGTCAAAACATTAATTCGAACTCTGTTATTATCCTTCGTTCGCCAGCAGCGTCGATGATTTTATAATTCTCAGGTACCAGATCTACTATTTTTTCTTCCGGTCAAATTTGACAACTGGATAGATTGTTGTTGTGGGAGTTTGCACAAAAGCTCGTTGCGTAGAGAACGGTTCATGTATTGTCCTCGTGTTTCGAAACGTTGCCTAGTGCGTGCCTTTGGTCTGCTGTTTTGTATTGCTTTCCTGAGTTTTCGGAATTCTTTTGTTTTTGGTGCCTTCCGCGATGGTGCTTTGCTTTCTTCTGTCGTTGGTGTTTGGTGTTGAAAATATTGTTTAACGCTAATCTGGGTTCTGTGGTTAGGTGCCATTATGATAATGTGCTTAACACGTTAGCTGAAGAGTGTTTATCTGTGATTGGCTACCAAAACGTGATTGCTGACAATACGTCTACCTGTGCTTCTTCTTCTAGGATCTCTGTGTCATCCATGGAGACAATTTTTGTGTTTCGTGACATGTGGGCTGCAGTGGTTGGTATTATTCCATCACTAACCTTGACATCACAATTCTCTGCAACAGAGACTTCCGCTACGGATATTTCACTTGTCAGGTACACAAGACACCAGATTGATGCTCGATATACCTCTTCCTCTGGTGACCAACCTAATCTTGAACAGTTTCGTACTTTTTTCAACCGGCAGTCTCAAAGCGTGTCCTGACGCTTCGCTCTGGAGGGATAGTATCTAACACCAGAGGTTTTAGAAGCTTGACGAAGATTTGACAGTAGGTATTGGCAAAAGCACGAAGTACTGCTGTTTAAGAAATTTCTAGATCAGAAAAAACATGAGTTCTATTAAGTTGCATGGCAAATCAGCACCTTGCGATGAAATATAACACACGAGTATTTTCTGAGCAGTACTGGTTTCCTTCTTGGACTAACATTACTCAAACACATTCAGGCTAGAAATGCCAGTTACCAGTAGGATGCACCTACATTTCTGTTTATGCTGAATGACTGACCGAATAACCCACTTTAAATTACGTTTTACATTGTAAAACTTTATTTCCTAATATATCAAAAGTTTTAAGCGATTTACAAAGAGTTAACGGGCAATAGAGCTAAAATCTACTGTTCTCGAATTCGAAATGACGAAAAAGCTGAAAGAAACTATTGGCGTGCGAAAAAAAAACGGAGTTTTGCTGCATATGAGTGCTCAGTCACAGACAACAAGGAAAGGCCAAATCAGTGTTATTTTACGATCCGTGAAAACACAGGTTTGTCCGCGACGAGCATCGAACCCATGCCCCTCACTCCGGGGTAAGTTGCTCTCCCAACTGAGCTACGCGGACAGAATGTCTCGCTACAGATTTGTCATCTTGACACATCTGTAGCACGTCACGGAACGTAATATTAATGTTAAGCGGAATACGTAACTTTTTCTTTATTGCAGTAAGGGAAAAAACAGAGAATTAAGTATTGGATATAGTATTTCAAACTATTTGTACAGTAACTGTATTCTTCTTAAATCTCTAAAGCTAATTGTACGTGTACTAGCTGTATTGTTCAAGATACTGGAATATACTTCGGTAGCGGTACAGCCTTTTGCACGTGTTTGTCGCGCGGACTAAAACAAATGGCTTCAAAAGTTGTCTGGCAAACTTAAATTCTGTTAGGAATCAAACACGTAAGGAACTCCTGGAAATAAGGATACGGGTGATATTTGGATTATCTTCAATTTTTTGTTACAAAAAACGAAGCCTTCATTTAAGAAACAAATGAACAAAATAAATTTAAAAGTGAAATCCCTTTCCAAATTTCGTGCTTCGTATTTTTATTTTGTTTCAAAGAACTGAAGTCGAACCGAAAGTTCGCATTTGGTGTTGATGAAAAATAAAATAAGGTTTAGTAAGTACAGATATCACTAACGTTACAGAACAAAGAAAGCCCAGGCTTTCAACACATTTATTAGATGCATTTATCAGATGAAAGCCCAGGCTTTTAACACTTTTATTAGATACATTTATTAGATGAAAGCCCAGGCTTTCAACACATTTGTTAGATGCATCTTAAGTGCAAAAAAGCAGCTTGAAAAACTCTCAGTTTTATTAAAGAAAAGTACAAAAGAAACGCTTTGCGTTTATTCAGAGTATACAATGCTGATTCTCAAATTCCAGTAAGAATTATCTCCACAGGTCAAGGCAAACAAGCAGAAAATCATTTGTGTTTTTAAATCCTACCTCGCTTTTGAGTGCACTCTATTGCATTCGATTTAGCATTATTATTCTTTTTTTTCTGGTTGCTTTATTTCGGGTGTTTTTGCTACTATTCTCCCAGATATCAGCAATTTTTCTCTTGGTTACCCCAATAATTCTTGACATCACATTTTCTTTTTTGCAATTAGTTTTCGCCTGCATGATTAGTTATTTTATGTTACTGCTATGTAATGAGGAATAATTTGTCACGCGGAACACAAATGCAAGATTAAAAAAGAGTCAATTAGGTAAAACCCTGATAATTTTTTTACACTTCGTTTGGAAGTCAAGGGGCTGTGTAACCATGATACGTCACAATGATATGTGTATATAATGAAGGTAAGATAAGTTCAGTTTACAGGAATTCACATTTCTTAAGAAAATCAACCGCTGACTTCAAAATTAACTGTCGATCTGCCTTTCGTTATTCAAGTGCCTGGTAGCGTAAATGATTTTTATACACTGAAGAAATGTCACACCACGAAGACGCAAACCCAGCGACATGCAAATTGCAGGGTGGGTGCACCGGTACAAGTTATGCAAATGATTATATTTGCAGGCCAATCGCACGAAAGGGGCGCGGGATACATGGGGGACAACCAGCCCGTGAGGTCATCATTCGAGATGTCGTCACGGCCGCGAGAAGTGAGTTGTTGTACTGTGACCATGTCTAGAGAACGAACAAGGGTTGCCAATGCCGTTAAGAAAAACGGCGATCCTACGTGGTTTTGTCAAACGGGTGTGTTCACGAGGGTGTCATCGTAGGCCTTCGTACCGCCGCATGATCCTTGCGTCGTATTGCAAAAGAAACGCGACGCGATGCCACAACCGTCGGTCGCATTTGGGGACAGTGCTCCCCGAAAGGATCTGTACAACGTCGTAGGGGTACCGTAACACGGAGACGGACGTACGGGCGTACCGAACGTCGCATCCGACGTCATGCAGTAGCGGACCCACAGGCCACAACGGGCGACATTTTGCCGAGTGTACGGGAAGGCTTGGATATTCCGATAGCGACGCGGACAGCGTCGCGTAGATTGGTTGCGTCTGGTTTGCTGTCCAACCGTCCGTTGCAAAGGCTGCCCTTAAAAACGAGCCATCGTCGTCACCGCTTGGCGTGGTGTCGCTCCGGAGCTGCGTGGGGTGCCAAATGGAACAGTGTGGTGTTCAGCGACGAATCGCCGTTCTGTCTCCCCACGGATGATCGCCGTGTGAGAGTCTAGAGGCGACGTGGCCAACGGTCAGATTCCTCCGCCATTGTGGAGCGCCATACAGTCCGAAAACATATAATCATGGTGTGGGATGCTATCAGCGTCAATAGCCGCTCCCCGCTGGTACGCATTATGGGCACATTGGCGGCACACCGCTATGTCGGCAAGGTGATGCGACGCGTGGCACTACCGTATTTTTAGAGCATCCCAAACGTCGTTTTTATATGGGATCACTTTCCGAATTTCGGGCCCGGCCGCATACCGCTCTGATCAGCTTGAATGCTTTAGACGGCGTGCGGATGCATCCGTGGCCAGCACGATCTCCCGACCTCTCGCCCATCGAGCATCTGTGGAACACGATTGGACGTCGGTTGAGTACCATCCCACCCCTGAAAACTGAAAAATGACGATGAATTTTGGACCCGGATCAACACTACGTGGTACACAATACCCCAGGACTCTTTTCGGAATCTCATTGCCTCGATGCCACGTCGGATTCAACGCTGTACAGCCCAAAACGGAGGCTACACTCCTTATTGATCATCCTATATATTCAGCAAATGAAGCCTAGTCTGCACACACAGATAGCCAAGTAGGTCCAGGACCTACTTGGCTATCTGTGTGTGCAGTTTTGTCTGTTTTCGAGCATTCCTTCATGGCGTGGCATTTTCTCTGTCAGGCAGTGTACTTGAAGAATCTCAATAATATGCTGCAAAGCCAATATCACGCAATAAATGAAATTTACAGACATTTGCTTTTTAGTTTTTTGCAGCATTTTTTTCCAATTTTCTGAGATACAGTTTATTGAGATATTTAATTACTTGCCAGATAAATTTAAAAAAATACACACAGAGCATATTCACATAAATATTTATTTTTTACGAAAAGCTCAAGACTTCTCAGATTTAGTACTTGAATACTTGATGTACTATTCGTTATTGCGAATTACTACCAGAGTATGGTGTGGCATGCTGATAATGAGGAATTCACAGTATTGAAGAGACATTTTGTTACACCAAGCGTACTTTATGGCTTCAATCAAAGCTTTCGCATTTGTGATGGGTCTTTTTCTGTGACGTTATCTTTCAAAAGAACCCAAATATTATCCATGGGATTTAATTCTGAGCTGTGGCTAGGCTACTCGAGCACAGTGGTCTTCGTACTTGTCAAAACGTCCTTTACTCTATCGGACCTCTGGCATGAAACATCCTGGTTCATGAATATAATGCATTCTTGAATGTTAACAAGAAGTGACAGCTGATGCTGCAACATTTCCACATACCTAGGTCGGTTCATGGTAACTCGTGCGCAACAGCTAAGTAACAAAAGCTTTTTTTACAGTAGTAAGAAAAGGAATGATACATGCACCGATGTGTCACAACATTTTTTTTATTGAAGGTTTAACAACCACCGCGAGCAACTCATTAAGCAGTCGCCCGTCCCTAATTTAGGGTCACTGGTTCCATGCAATGGAGAGAGCCAGCGCCGTAAGAAAAAACAGCAACACCCATGCCTAACCGGGATTCGAGCCTGCACCCCTTTCGGACGAACGATCAGAAGCCATTGCTTAGACCACTGCGCCATCTGGACGGCCCCTTAACATTATAACCACTTACCTAATAAACTGTATGACCACCGTTAGCGCGCAAAACAACGGCCACTCAGCAAGGGATAGATTCGATGAGGTGGCGATAGGTATCCTGTGGTATCTGGTACCATAATATCAACAGCAAGTCTTCCAGTTCCCGTACATTTCAGAGTTGCAGTGATTTAGGAGGAACCGCTTTTCTAAGTCGAACCACAAATGTTCGATTGGATTCATGTCAGGTGAATTTGGAGGCCAGAGCATTTACAGAAAGTCAAAAACATGTTCCTCTAACCACTCCTTGACGATTCGGACCGTGTTGCATGGCTCATTATTCTGTTGGTAATGGCCATCACCAGCGGGGAACAACGTTGCTATGAACGGGTGAACTTGGTCCGCAACGATGTTCAGTTACCTAGAAGCTGTTAGGGATTGTGCTATTGGGATAATGGGGACCTAAGTATCGCAAGAAAACATCGCCCGAAACATAACACCACCGCGGACGCCTTGTTTCCGCCCAACAGTGCATCCAGGTGCCATAGCGTGCATTGGTAATCGGCGTATCCGCGCTCGGCCGTCTCCGTGATGCATCCGGAATCTTGATACGTCAGACCAGGCCACTTTCTTCCAATCATCCAAGGTCCAATCTCGATTATCTTGGGCCTATTTCATTCGTTGTTGTCGATGACGTGCAGTGAGCGTGAGGACCCGGTCGGGTCTTCGGCTACGTAGGCCCATGCACAGAAGGCTGCGATGAACTGTGGCTTTGCGGTTGCTGTGAACATTGCGCGACAATCTTCGCTCCCCTCTGGCGTCGAGGACCTGCGGACGACGGTTTGTCATTTGACCATCTGTGCATGATTTTTGATACGTACTCACTACAGCGGCACGTGAACAACCCACGAGCTAAGCCGTTTCCGAGATCATAGTTCCAAAGATCCGTGCCATCACAATTTGCCCTTTATCTAACTCCGATAAATCGGCAGCTTTTCCCATTCGGACTCCGAACACTCTACGAACCGAAAGCCGGTTCTCTGGTTGTATATAGTGCTCTGTCAAATTCACCTGCTGTCTCCAGGCGCGCTCATGTTTCTAGGTTGTTAATGGTCAAAATGCAATGGCTCATCGGTTTATGGTTTGAGAATCCTACAGGGATTATTACAGATTGTGACGGGTATACAAAGTAACTCATAACCTCATGATGACGTGCGTAAGGCGTTCCGGTAGGCGTTGCACATAGACTCTAGCAGCCAACAGTCGTGAAGGTCGGACAGGAACAAGTGTATAAAAAGTTATTCGCTGATTTTAAACTGAAAGTAAATGACATGTTATCCTGAAAATGTCACACCGGCTCTGTTTTCTCGATGATATGCAATATTGGGCGATTGGGAGACTGGAGACTGAGCAATACCGAACAGATGTGGCAAGTTCGCTTCGTGTGTCTCGAATGGTTGTCAACCGGAAGTGCTAGTAGACGACCTGTATCTTGGTCATCCAAGGTCAACTTCCGTTCCCAGTGCCCACTCTCTTGCCTTAACTGCTAGACGCAACAGAAGCATGACATGACAGCAGCTGGCTCCAGAGCTGACAGCAGCAACTGAACGAACAGTATCCCGCTGGACATTGACCAGCATGCTTCAGAAAAATGGTCTTTATGCAAGACCTGTAGTGAACATGCCGCTAACATCTTCTTACAAGAGAGAACGATTACGCTGGGCTCGGGAACATATGCTCTAGGCACGTGAACAGGGATCAAACTTTCTGTTCATGGATGAGCCGCGTTTTGCAAGGAAAGCAGACTTTCTACATGTATTCGTCTGGAAAGAACACGGCATGTGTTACCATCTATCAAACCCCCGATAGAAGGGTCCATATTGAGGTGGTGGTTGTATGGTGTGTGCAGGTATAATGCTAAACAGATGAACCGACCTGCACCTTTCTTCCAGGGGCTCAATCAATGCTATCGAGGTGAAATAGTAGCACCTGATGTTTGCTTGTTCGCAGCTGCTTTCGGGCCAGAATTCGTTTTAACGCAGAACAATACGCGAATCTATACCGCTCGACTGGTAGTGGAATACCTTGAAAGAGAAGCTACTGTAGTAATGGAGTGGCCAGCAAGGTCACCTGTCCTCAATCATATAGAATAGCGAATACCATGTTCTCTCCAGACGAACACCCCGTCTAAAAACCTGCAGGAGCTGCGAAATGCTCTTGTACAGCAGTACGATAGACTTCCCCCAAAACTTATTGACACTCTTTTGGACGGCATGCGGCGACACTGTCAGTCACGCGTCACCAGGAAAAGCGATCGTTCACCGTATCAAGGCCAAAGTATATTATTTTGGTATGCTTACTGATTTGTGTATTTGTTTTGTTTTTTCTCGAATAACACGGTTTATTTGAAGTGCATTCAGTGCTGTATCTCCATTTTGGAGTTCGAGATTGATGTCTTCTAGAGAACCATAATCTCTTCTTTTTAATAACGGTAGTCAGTCGAATCATACGTGAAGGTTTGTAAGACTTGAATCCAAATTCTTTGAATTTACATTCTGAAAAGGTACAGATATTATTTTCTATCCTACAGCGAGCGACGTATTTCTTTCTGTTCCACATGACATTTATTCAGCAAAAAACAAAAAAAGCATTACAATATAAAGACAACAAATGACACTGAACAAATTGTACTCTAAATAACGTACAAGAAAGACAAACAGCTCCTACGCTCAAAAACACCTTGGTGCATACATATGTTTTGAGCATTAGAACTGAAGTGATAAAGAAAGTGCGAGGCCCATAATTATTTCACACTGTCTTTACGTTCAACTGATGCAAAATAATTATGGGCCTCCGGATTTTTAATTCGTATGTGTCACTTTTAGATGCTGGAGAATTTTAATACTTTGTCCACCCACCTTTAGCATTGTAGCAAGCTTCCATTGTACGAGGTAGGCTGTCATACAAGTCCTTAATATACTTCATATCGGTAGAATTCCATGATTCAAGAATAGCTGTTTTCAAACTGTTCTTATTCATCAAATGACGGCCATTTTCATACACCTTCCATGCCAGTTTATACAACACATTGTCTATTGTATTTAGAATAGGTGATTTTGTCGACCAAGTTTCGAGTAATTTTATTTTTTTTGACTTAAACCAAATCTGCGACGGTTTCGACACATGAATTTTGCAGTTGTCTTGCTGAAACAATCAATTTCTACCGAAAGTTCTAAGTCCATTTCGATCCACGAATGCAATATAGCTTTTATTTTTCCAGCCAATCGCATCCCATATTATAACCAGCTCCCTTATGTCAAATGGAAAACACTAGCGGTTCTCATTTATCATCCTTCCAATAATTCTGCATACCATTTGGGCCATTCAGATTAAATTTTTTCTGGTCGGTGAAAATTACTTTTCGCCACCCAACTCATATGGCTGGGAGCGAATTCCTTTCGATTTGCTTTGTGGATTAAAGACACCATTGGTTTTCTCTGGAGTTTTTTCAAACGAAGTCCAGAATAATTCAGCAACTATTTTGTCCGTCGAACAGTAACTGGCAAAACAAATTCTTTGCTCAGTTTTCGAGCTGTTAAAATTTTGTGTGATGCTTTGCGGCTCAGAAGACGAAGTTCCTGATTCGTAACTTTGGATGGTCTGCCGGTGCTCTTCTTTTACCGTACCCATCTGGGTCTTTCAGTTCATTTCGGGCTACTTTTTAGCTCCTATTGATAGCTCAGGCAATATCTCTGGCATTCATATCAGTTTGTGCTCTTAAGACATCTATTTTCTTCCGTTCGATATCAGGCAGGTCAGAGCCGGACGGCATGCTTACTTTTGTTTTTAAGCCTAACACTTTCAACAAGTTATTTCGTTAGTTCTGTCTTCTGACTGTTGGAATAAATCACTAACACCTGCTTTTTCCGAAAAAGCACCTGTACCGTTAAACGTTCAACTGAGCAGGATCTTAACTAATTCGCTTTTTAAAGGCTGATTTTCACTGATCAGCATTCGCCACGCACGCTCCGAGTAACTTCTAGTCATCAATAAGTGTGTTTAGAATCTTCACATGACAGTGTGGTATATAACACAGTAATTGCCCATAAAGTATATTTATACCCGCACGAATCATATTACGCCAAAGCATGCTGGGTCGCTTATTCTTAATGGCTTTATAGAGCTTGTCCAGTGTGTCGTTTTAACAGTTGGCATTCATGTTCACGCGAGGCTCCTCAAAGTTCACAAAATAAAATCCCTTCCTGGTCAAAACTGCTGTCAGAATAACCTTACCGGTGGAAACCTGTGACTTGATTTTTTTTGTGTTTTGGTGATCCAGGATGTTTCCATTTCATACTCGCTGGTTTGATGGACGGCTCAAAATTGTGGCTCCACGATTCCTCGCCTGTCACTATGCGTGATAGAAAGGCATCTGTCTTCGCTTCGTAGCATAACAAGTGGTTCAAACTCCAACCCATGCGTTATTCCTTACGGTGGTCGGCCAGCATCCATAGGATCCAATGTGAACACACCTTCCGATACTGCAGTTTCTTTGAACCACCGTTTGAACTGTCCCAAATGTAATAGCGAATTCCTCCACTAGCAAACGTAAGCTCCGACGACGGTCCACCCGTATTGATGCATCAATCTTGGAGATGGCTGCGTATTTCCCAACAACATGCGCCTGGCCCGGCCGCGGAAGATCTTTCGTTTTCTAACGTCCTTCCCGAAAGATTCACGCGCAGTCCGTTAATGTTGTCTTCCACACCGGTTTGTCATACACCGCATGCATTCTGTGTTGCAAGTCGACAGGCCGACATTCTTACACGGTTAGAAACTGAAACCCCTCTCGCTGATCCATTTTGGACGGATTTGGAATCACACCGGAAACGTTATCAACGATTTGTAACACAAACCACACATGCGAGGAGAATAAACGCGTGCTCTCTTGTTCATTTGTCTAGGCTTATCACACAAGATGTGACGTCATCATGCTCTCCGTCCGCCGCCGGTCCACGTGACGCGGCACGTATGTGTTTCATTTGATCACACCTCATTTCCTGTCTAGATGGTAATTACATCTCAATTTCTTATTCTGCTATGAAAATGATACAATTACAATATGTACGTAAGTAAGCGTTGATCACTTAGATGTAACAGAGCAAGCTTTGGAGAAGGTAAATTCCTTTAAGCATCTCAGTATGTATCCAATACGAAGAACATTCTTTAACGATGATATATCAATACAAATATTGAAGATGTGAAACCGTTTTTTTTTCTTTTTTTGGTGTAAATATGACATGTATGTGAACCCACCGTCCGATATTGCAGTGTCTTCAAGTCAGATAATATTCGAAATCTTGAAAAATTCGTCCTCCTAATGCGGGAATCGAACACGCGTCTCCCAGATAGCTCGCGAATATGCTACCCACTAGACCACCCAGAACAACGAAGTTTCAAGTTTCCGATTAATTTTAATATAATCATCAAAACTGCCCGAAATGGCATGAAAATGATTGCTTCGACTAGCGAATCCTGTGATGATTAAATTCAAATTAATCGGAAACTTGAAACTTAGTCGTCCTGGGTAGTGAAGTGGTTAAGATACTCGGGCGCTATCCGAGAGACGCGGATTCGATTCCCGCTCCAGAACGACGAATTTTTCAAATTTTCGGATATTATCTGACTTACCATCCATGTCACATGTATACCAAAAAAACAGATTCATGTCTTCAAAATTTGTATTGTATGGTGTAATCCCGTATTACATTCATGATGATACATAAAATTTAATTTCGGATTTTGTATCGATTATTTGAACTCCTCATTGTATTGTTTCTATAATTGAAAGTCTTTGTGTAGCCAACAGCTGATATTGATTATTCTGGTCTCAATCTTTATTATTACATCAAATTTTTTTTAAGAGTGAGGAAAGGAAAAAGTTTCTTAGAGTCGTCACTGATTTCCTATGTTTAGTGGCTGATGAAGATCCCAAATAATGCAATAAGTAACGTCGCGCGAAGAAAAGCTTTGTGGGCATTATGAACCGACAACGCACGAGCTGGTTGCCGAAACGATGGAAGATAATTTTTCGTTAAGCTTCGTGGAAGTTTTACCTTCCCTGGGGATCATACCTTTCGCCCTCGTAGGAAATGGAGGAGGTAATGAAATTTTAAATGACTTTACCAGGTTTTCAATAGAACAAAAAGATAGCACTTCTACATTTTTAATGTTGTGATATAGGACGGACACCGAATGCCTCGAAAATAAAGAAAAGCAGCAGACGTCTTCCTTAACTTTAACGAATCCAAAGCAACGAAATCTTTCTCCCCTAGGAAAAAGAGAAACTGCAAAAGAAAGAAAGAAATATAATGTTTTTTTATAAAGTCAGAGATTTGCAGGCGATCTTTCCAATCAAAATTTAATGAAAATATTTCAAAAATAGGATTGAATTTATAAAACTATATATACATGCATATATACCAGGTTGTTAGGAAAATAATGGCGGATTTGGAGGATAAAAGTGAGAGACATACCTCATAGCACACAATCTGGTTTTATTCGAAATAGGCGCCTTCAGGAGCTACATGTGCTTCAGTGCCAATCCAGAATAAAAATATATCTGGCTCCCTAGATGCCAAAAGTGTCCCAGAATGCAAATTTGGCCTCCTCTCCGATTCTGAAGGTCCTGTCCTTGAGGAAATTGCTAAAATGCATGAACAGGTGGATATCGGTATGTAAAAACCAGGAGAGTAAGCTGAATGTTGGAGGGGTTCGAACCTCAGTTCGTGTAGTTTCTGTTTCGTCATTTGTGACACGTGTGGTCTTTCATTATCATGGATGATGATGAGAAACCTTCTTGTACACCAACGATGGCTGATAGGAACACAACTTCTGATGCATTCGGTCAATGTTTTCATAGTATGTGACAGGAAATAATTTAATCAGCAATCAAGACCCTGTAGTATATGATACCGTGAACGGTCCACCACACTATTAAAAAAACATCTTTTACGCCAACCTTGATTTGGGACGTTATTTCGGTAGTTCATCAGGGTTCAGTCGTTGTCCAGAGCGCTTACGGTAGTCATATATCACACACTTTTCATCACAGGTTACGAAGCGATTAAGCAGGTGCTCCTTTTGCGTTGCGAAGCAGAAGGTTTCTGCCCATATCAAAGCGATGTTGTTTCTGATGCTCGGTCAGTTCTGGTGGAATTCACTATCGAAATTCTTGACCTAACCAATTTGTGGAAATGTTCAGAAATGGGTGACACCGACACATTGTATTATTTGGCGAGTTCTCTGACTGTGACGCAAGGATTTGCCTCCAGATCAGCCTTCAGAGCGTCGTTATCAATAACTGAATGTCATCCTCGGCACTCCTCATCTTGTAGGATTGCGTCACCGAAACGAAGCTTTTCAAACTACCGACAAACACTACGTTCAGATTTTGACGCTTCGCCCCATATCTCGACCACATTATGCCAGGTATGTGCCACATTGCGACCGAATTTGAACTCATGCAGCAGAATCCTCCGCAACTCATTCCTTCCTAACATGTTGCACAGACCACTTTCACACGAGTAGCAGCGACTGCAGCTCCACCGATTATGGCGTGTATGTGGCGTCTGAGTCGGCTTTAACTCGTACGAACGGCGCTGTGAGCGAGCTTGTTGTCTACAAGAACTGTGTATACACATACACTGGTGTGCAAAAATTAAGGACGAAGACGAGAAATTAGCATAACAGAGGAACGAGCAGGCAGAACGGACCGAAAGACCACTCAGGAGATAGACTAGGGTCCGGTACGGTAGGGCATGCGCATATATGCAATTCGGCGAAAGATATTGCACGGTGTACATCGGTTTGAACGACGTCGAGTTGCTGCCACCGTGTGATATGGCCAACCGGCAACCCAATAGACGACATCTGGAGGACTTTATCCGAGGTCGCGTCATTGGGAAGTTGGAATAAGGTCGAAGTGTGACTAGGGTAGCCGAGGAGTTTGGGATCGCTCACAGCATCGTTTCCCGAGCTTAGAGAGCATTTCAAACGACAGGAACAGCTGCCTGAGAATTTAGCAGTAGTTGTCCACTAGCAACCACGGCGGCGGACGACCGGTATATTGTGCTACAGGCGAGAAGAGACAGACGGCAGACAGCGGGAGAAATCGCAAGGCACATGCAATAGACAACTGGAACCGTTACCGCGTTTTACCGTGGCCAGGAGGCTGCACAAAGGTGGTCTATTTGCACGACGACCAGTACGGTGTGTGCCATTAGCGCCTGCTCATCGGAGATGGCGGTTTCTATGGTGCCAGGAACACAAGAACTGGACACATCAGCAATGGGGTCGAGTTCTCTTTACGGATGAGAGCCGATTTAGTCTGACGAGTGATTCTAGACGTATACACATCTGAAGAGGGCAGGGAACACGCATCACACCTCCAACATCATCGAAAGGGACCGGCTTGGAGGTGGCGGAGTTCCCGTTTAGGGCGGTATCGCGCTTGGTAGCCGCACTGACCTCCAGATCTTCTAAAGAGGTTCAGTCACTGGTGTCCGCTATTGTACCGAGGTTCTCCTGCCTCACTTGCGTCTGTTTAAAAGTGCTGTGGGTCCTGAGTTCCTCTTCATGGACGACAACGCTACACATCATCATACAGTGGCTGTCGCAGAGCTGTTGGAGAGTGAAGATATTCAATGCATGGTTTGGCCTGCAAGGTTCCCGGACCTAAATCCAATCGAACACGTATGGGACCTTCTCGGAAGACGCTTGGCAGGACGCCGCCAGCAACGATTCCGCAGCTGCGACTATTGCTGCAAGAGGAACGGGCAGTGATGCCTCAACAGCTCCTTGACAACCTGGTCCTCAGCGTGGACAGATGTTGTAAATCCTGCAACGCAGTCAGGGGTGATCATATCCCCTACTAAAGACTGGATTTTTCTTGGCAGCCGCCTGTCACATGGACGTCTCTGTCTTCTGTCCAGTTGTGCTAGAAGCTACTTTTTCAATAAAGTGCCTATGTATCCTTTGGATTCCTTGTTTGGACGGTTTTCGCTCACTTGTCCCATATTCTTATGTCTTGGTATGATTTGAGTCGATGTGGAGCACTTCTGCAGGACGTTACATGCGAAAAACCGTCTCGTCCTTAATTTTTGCACGCCAGTGTATATATACATATACACTAATCAGCCAAAACATTAAAACCACCTTGCGTTATGCAAATAAGGGCGCGGGCAGCCAATCAACGTCACGTGCCATGGTCGCGAATGATATATATTATACCTGAGTCGGAGCTCTTTTAGTCAGTACTTCGTTTCGCCTCAACATATTAAAAGCATAGGATTGATCTAAGTTTGACAAAGTAAGGTTCTTTTAGCAAGAAGCCTTGGTAAGAGCGTCTCCGAAACAGCAACGCTGGCAGGCTGTTCACTCTATGCAGTAGTTAGAACTTATCAAACATTGGTCCGAAACAGATGACACTTCAAGCGTCGACATGACATGGGCAAGCGAAACCTCTTTGATGCCAGAGGTCAGTGCAGGCTATTTCGTCTTGTCCGTAGCAACAGGAGGGCTAATGTTGTTGTCATTAGCCATAATTTCAATTGTGGTGAAGAGTCCAATGTGTCTGAATACACAGGTCATCGTACCCTCTGGGATATGGGTCTCCGCAATCTTAGACCCATTCGTATGCCTATGCTCACAGCTGTTCACCGTCGTCGACGCTTGCAGTCGGCAGGTAAACACCGATACTGGACCATAGAAGACTGGAGCAGGGTATCATGATCATACAAATCTCGTTTTCCGTTTTACCATGTCGACGGACGAGGTTTTCTGGTATACCATATCGACGGACGAGGTTTTCTGGTATACCATGTCGACGGACGAGGTTTTCTGGTATACCATGTCGACGGCCGAGGTTTTCTGGTATACCATGTCGACGATAAATCATTTACCCAAGGAAGTTTTCTCCCCTGGATGCACTGTTGCACTGTGGGACTGATCCAAGCGGCTGGAGGGAGTGTGATGCTCTAGGCAATATTATCTTGGGAAAACACTTGGACCCATTATCTCTGTAGAGCGAACACTGATAGATGTCACGTACCTGAACATCCTGGCTAAAGAAGGACATCTCTGTATGACAATTGTATCGCCTGTCAGAGGTGGTGCCTTTTAACAAGACAATGCTCTATGCTGCCACACTGTGAAGAAAATTCAGGAATGGGTCCAAAAACATGAAGTGGAATTCCATTTATTGGAATTCCAAATTTTGCCGTACACGAATCCTATCGAACATTTGTGGTTTTATTTGGAGAAACTTGCACGAGTAGAATCACCCCAAGTACGTGATTTTCGGGAACTAAGGGATATTCTGTTGCAGACATGTTACTAAATATCAATCGACAGCTACCAAGATCTCCTTGGATCTATGCCTCATCCGGTTAAAATTCTTTCGGAGGGGCGAGAGAAGGACCTACATTATATTAGGCATGAAGTTGTAATGCTTTGGCTGATACCAATTTCCGTTCAAGAGAATAACCACTTCCCGTTTCAATGATAGTGATAATTTTTCTATACATGGTTTTGCACAAACGTCTGGTAGGTTTCTACTGGATATTTCTCCACTCTTCTTCGAGAGCTACACCCAAAGCTGATTTATAGGAAGCAGGTTGTCGAGATCTAATTCGGACTTCCCACTCACCCTAAGCAGTTTCAATTTGAGAGAGGTCCAGGATTTAGAACTGGCTGGTCCAAAATATCAACGGTGATATCCACAAACCAGTCTTGTAGGCATTGAGAAGTGTGACCAAAACAGTATGGGTCAGTGCTGAAACAAACTCTGGCAATGTTGGAAACACAGAAGTCTCCGCAATATCTCAGTGTAAATTCAACTTCAAGATTTCAAGTAGGACAACAAGTGGGCATGTTATTTCAGCTAAAACAACCTAAAATCTTTATAGAGTGGATAATAAACTTGACAGTTGAAATAACACAGTATTGAGGGAACTGTTCTTCCTGAAGTCTCGAGAGCCAAACATGTTGACCGGAGCGAAACAGTGAAGCCTGAATCATTGCTTCATAGAACAGTTTTTTCCGCTCTGTGCGGTCAAATAGCAGCTAGCCAGACACCAGACCAAACGTCTTTAAGAATTTACAGGAGGTATTTCTTTTTTTTTTTTTTTTTTTTTTTTTTGAGTTTAACGTTAGCCGTGGGCAAATTAGTGCAGTTGAAGTGGTCGCCCGTGCCTAATTTAGGGCAACTGGTTCTAAGAACGGGAAAGAGTCAGTGCCGTGAGACAAATCTTTATTATATGATCAGTTAAGCGATCACGATAATAGAAAAGCATTAACTGGCTTATTGATTATTTATACAGATCTTGATTAATATGCGGGTTTCTAAACATTTGCATGATCTGCCTGAATGATAAAAAGTTTTCAGCTTACATGCATGAATCAAGAATAGTGCTTCGCGATTTGATGTTATGAATTCATTGAAATCGAAAATTACTCCTATTCTTGGATTATCTAGAGAAAAGATGCTAGATATTCCTACATTTTTCACAGTCGGTGTGTTTCACTTCTCCAGGTTTCCGCATAACGTACACTCTACCAGTGCTTGGAAACATTGTGAGAAAATGATTCTTCAGATCGGATGACACCATGCCCGTCTTTCGCATACAGGTTTTATGTGTATTGCCCCATTTTGCACATTTTGTTGCATTGATTTTGGTAATCAAATATTTCTAGACAGCAACACGTCCATAAATACGACACGATTGATGAATCGGAAAGGGATCACTCTCACTGGTGTTCAAATCTGCTGCTATGTCCGTTGTACAATCCGCGCCAACGTCCGTCATCTTCATATGGCATCCAAAATTTGCACTTTTGGTGGCAACGCAGTGTCCTTTTCATAGGTAGTCATAGTCTTAGTCGTGTTAATTTTACTATTATGCTATTTCTGTCGTTCTTGTTGCTGAGACAAGACGCGCACCAATGATCCTCCTGCCTTTTTTGAGGACACTGAGATCTGACTTTGTCGAGAATTACTCCACAATAGCTATTTCTCCTGCAACTGTGGCAATGCTACGTGATAGACGATATCGTACTGCACTCATTTATGTACCTCACATCGCGGGTGATATCGCCTCTGTGATCTGCATACGGCAAATTGCAGGTTCTCCATTCGCAGTCGGCGCTTCTGCTATTCTAATAAACCACTACATAAATATATTGAACATACGTGGTGACATTACACAACGTTGTCTGACGCCTGTAAGGAAAACGACCTTGGCAGGAGATCTTAGTTGGAGATTAGTTTACCCCCATCTGGGCACTCAGCTATGCATCAACAGTAGGCATGAATCGAACGGGCGACTATACATATGATAACCTGACACAAAATTAATCTTCAGTACTAAAATTTTTCAGGTGCCGGCTATGCAAGGCGTTGGCTGGAACACACCATTTCTTAGGTAAAATGGCCAACTGGAACCATCAGCTGTGTGCTGATCTCCTGTACTGATTGATATATTGGGTTGGAATAAAAGTAATGTCTACAAATGCAAAGCAACAGAAAATTGCTAAATACCATATACGTATAAAAGTACAAATCCGACCAAACTGTAGTCGCCACCGTTTGCCAAGGCCTGCTCCCATCATCTGGAACAAATGTTGGATACCGTCCCAGTAGAAGTGTGGCGGCTGGGACTCAAAGAAGTGAGTAAGTGCCCGTTCAATACCTTTCCGTTTGCTGAACGGTTGACTGTCTAGGAAATGCTACAGCCGGAAAAGGTGGTAGTCGCTTGGAGGAATGTCCGTGGAATTGGCTGGGTGTGGCAACAGCTCCCAGCCCAGGTACCTGATCTTATGGCAGTTCACCGGTGCTGTGTGAGGTCACGCTACATCCTGCTGTAGGAGAACGCCCTTGCGATTCAGAAGTGCTGTTCGTTTTGACGTGAGCATTGTGTGCAGATCGTTGAACTGACGCATCGCTCACGTCGTATTGTCCGGCAGCAGCTCAAAAAACACGGCAAGCCGCTTATCCCACCGAACACAACTACTATCTGTTTGCTGGGATTCGTGGGTGTAAGCCGGTCTTGGGGGTCCTCATGGGCTTCTGTTTTGGATCTAACCACGGTTTCTTGGCGCTGACGTTGTGATACAGGATCCATTTCTTACCACCTGTCACAATGCTCTCTAATAACGGTTCCACTTGGTCACGTGCAAGCAGGGAATCGCATGCACTCGTGCTATTTGCTTTCTGCTCAACTGTGAGTTGATGGGGCACCCAAACTCCCATGTTGTGCACCTTCCTAAATTAAAGCAGGTGCGTCATAATGCTCGTGCAAGTAATCGCCAGCTGTTCGGCCAACTTTCCAATGTTTTCCACTAAGGTCTTCAGCATGCCCATATCCATTGTTTCCTTCTGGCTTTGGGAAGTTCTGACAGGTCACAATTTCTCTCTCGAGCCCGTTCGAACCAACGACAGCACTGACGATGTGGTATGGCATTGCTGTCACTGGTAATGTTTCTTACAGCACTTACAACTGTGCTTCCGCGACGGAACTCATGCAGAATGCAATGGCGAATGTGCTTCCTCCTCCACTTCCATGTTTCTTACAGCACTTACAGCTGTGCTTCCGCGACCGAACTCATTCAGAATGCAATGGCGGATGTGCTCCTTGTCCACTTCCATGTTGACTGGCACTTACAGCTGTGCATCCATGTCCACTTCCATGTTTCTTACAGCACTTACAGCTGTGCTTGCGCGACGGAACTCACACATAATGCTATGGAAGATGTGTTCCTTGTCCACTTCCATGTTGACTGGCACCTACAGCTGTGCTTCCATATCCACTTCCATGTTGACTGGCACCTACAGCTGTGCTTCCTATTCCACGCCCATGTTTCTTACAGCACTTACAGCTGCGCTTCCGCGACGGAACTCATACAGAATGCAATGGCGGATGTGCTCCTTGTCTACTTCCATGTTGACTGGCACTTACAGCTGTGCATCCATGTCCACTTCCATGTTTCTTACAGCACTTAGAACTGTTTCCTCGACGGAACTTATACAGAATGCAATGGTGGGTGTGCTCCTTGTCCACTTCCATGTTTCTTACAGCAATTAAGCTGTGCTTCCGCGACGGAACTGATACAGAATGCAATGGCCGGTGGGCTCCTTGTCCACTTCCATGTTGACTGGCACATACAGCTGTGCTTCCGCGACGGAACTCATACAGAATGCAATGGAGGATGTGCTCCATGTCCACTTCCATGTTGACTGGAACTTACAGCTGTGCTTCCATGTCCACTTCCATGTTGACTGGAACTTACAGCTGTGCTTCCATGTCCACTTCCATGTTGACTGGAACTTACAGCTGTGCTTCCATGTCCACTTCCATGTTGACTGGAACTTACAGCTGTGCTTCCATGTCCACTTCCATGTTGACTGGAACTTACAGCTGTGCTTCCATGTCCACTTTCATGTTTCTTACAGCACTTAGAACTGCTTCCTCGACGGAACGTATACAGAATGCAATGGCGGGTGTGCTCCTTGTCCACTTCCATGTTTCTTACAGCACTTAAGCTGTGCTTCCGCGACGGAACTGATACAGAATGCAATGGCGGGTGGGCTCCTTGTCCACTTCCATGTTTCTTACAGCACTTAAGCTGTGCTTCCGCGACGGAACTCATACATAATGCAATGGCGGATGAGCTCCTTGTCCACTTCCATGTTGACTGGCACTTACAGCTGTGCTTCCTATGTCCACGCCCATGTTTCTTACAGCACTTACAGCTGTGCTTCCTTGTCCACTTCCATGTTTCTTACAGCACTTAAGCTGTGCTTCCGCGACGGAACTGATACAGAATGCAATGGCGGGTGGGCTCCTTGTCCACTTCCATGTTTCTTACAGCACTTACAGCTGTGCTTCCGCGACGGAACTCATACAGAATGCAATGTCGGATGTGCTCCTTGTCCACTTTCATGTTGACTGGCGCTTAGGTTCTTCGCCTTCTGACGGCTAAATACCACTGACTTAAGCCACCTACCTGTTATTATCATGCCGTTGTGCTGCGCATTCTCAGTGGCCGATGTGCGCCGCGGTCCTGGGCTTCATACTATCTATGCTTTTCAAAGGGATGCAGGCAAGTGGGAAACAAAAGAAATTATGAAAGAGAAAGACATATTTGAGCATGTAAAAGAAAGACGTTAACGAACCTTAAAAATAAACATTATCAACTTCTAACGCATATGTTTTTCACATTCATGCATTCCAAAGGTATCATGTTTGCACTGCTAGAAAGATTTTCGCGCATAACGTGAATAATAAGGTAAAGATTTTGTGGTAAAAGGGTAAAGAACATGGTACTGGAAACACAAGAATTCGCTTCAGTAAAAATCAGAATATACAGATTGCATCCCAAACATTACATCCAGATAGCAATGGGTACCATTTAGGTAATGTTTGACAAAACAAATCGCGACTGTTACAGATTCTTATCGCACTACAAGAGGTGAAGTTCACTGGACGATAAAATACGAAATTAGACGAGAGTTAAACAAAGAAAACAAAATGGGTTTCCTTGCTGATCGTCTTTCTCTCTCTCTCTCTGCACTGTACTTTGAACTTCTTTTTGCAGCGGGAAATTAAATAGAAACTGATAGCACATGTTGTTTTCTTTTTCTCAGGATATCTGATTCAAAACCGAATTATCTAAAAAGTTCTGCAGTTTTCCTACCAAAAACGTCTGTTTAGTGATCGCTGTTCCATGGGATTCTTTAGATGAATTCCCTAAACACAAAAGAACTCCGTGTGCCTACGTTCGACAAGCTGTTAGAACTAAAGTAACTCGATTTCCATGCAAGATTTCTCGATGTTCCACTGGTGAGAATCTTTCAGGATTTCTTCACATCTGACGGATAATATCTTATTTGCCTTACGAGGAATGCGTCTGGCTTTTTCTTTCGAAGATTTTGAAAGCTTGGGAGATTTTACGAAAAAATGATTCTGGAAAAAAACAATTTGATCTCAATGTAAAGTTCCGCAGCACTCACTTTCCTTATAGCATCACACGCATTTTTCACTGGAACTTTGTTGAATCTGATACGTAGTTCTGTCCTTAGCTTTGTTTCATAAAGGAGTGTTTCTTACACCAAAACGTCTATTTTGAAAAAGATCTGAATATCTTCAATGACATTGATCGATTACGTATCATTTAAAGGAAGATCGCTGAATTTTTTTAGGAGTATGCAGGAGGCACCCATTCGGTTAAACTAGAATTGATGTAGAAAGCTAACGACAGAGACGTCCTAACAGCGATGTTAGCCAGGTCGACATATACCAAGAGCTACGCTATCTGATTAAAAGTATCCTGACAGTTTGTGACGTACTACAGATGTGAAGCATTTAGCAAGATTACAAGTGTGCAGCGATACATTCCGTTGGTTTTTTTTTTATTGGAGGTTTAACGACCACCGTGAGCAACTCAATGGGCTATAAGCAGTCGCCCGTCCCTAATTTACGGTCACTGGTTACAGGGAAGGGAGAGAGCCAGTGCCGTAAGACAAACAACATCCATGCCTGACCGGGATTCGAACCCGGACCCCTTACGGACGAATGATCAGAGGCCAGCGCCTTAGACCACTGCGCCACCGGGGCGGCCATTCCGTCGGTGTAGCTTAGTCGGTTAGAATAACTATCTCTGGAGCAAAGAAGCACATGTTCGATTCGCGTCGCCGACAAATTGGTGAATTTCACATTGGATATAAGTATACTGTAATTTAAGTTTCATTTTTAGTTTCTCACTTTCTATGTAAATCTTTAGTTCATCCTCTTTAAGTGTTTTAAACACAACGTCATATTTCTCCCGTTCAAGTAATGTTTTGTGGCAACAACCTAGAGGTCAGAGTACGTGACGTCTGTATGTTGACATGATAAGAACGAGCTGTATAATGCTGGATCAAGCAGTAAAAAAACGTGGTGAGTCGTGATATAATCTGGCGTAGAATATATTCGGAATTGTGACGATGAGATCGTTTGTGCACAGAATATCATTTTCACGACTTCTCTTTTGTGTTTCTGAAGTACCGTAAAATTTGGACAATGAAAACCATTTGTTTTTAAGTGTTTTCACGATTTCTCGCTTCTGGCCCTTAGGTTGCCTAATTAATTACCATATATGTGTGTAATTAATTAATATATATGTAGTATTTTTCCAGACGTACAACAGATGTTATGAAGGTAATATACACTGAAGAGCAATTGAATTAGAGATACCTGTCTAGTAACGTGTAGCACCACCTTTCGGCCTGATGACGGCGGCGATTCGTCTCGGCAAGGACTCGACAAGACACCGGAAGCGTTGGGAAGCCATTCGGATCCACGACCTCTGAACAAGCTCCAACAGTTCACGAAGATTTGATGGAGGGGGTCAGAGCCTCGAACATCTCTCTCGATGGCATCCCAGATAGCGTTCGATGGGTTTGATGTCATGTGACATAGCTGGCCAAGGAAGCGAGGTCACGTTGGTGGAGTGTTCATCCAACCATTCGGATATTATTCGGGAGCGATGCTACGGTGCATGGTCTTGTTGCAGGATGAGGTCCCCAGTTGGATGTTGAAGACCCACAAACGGGAGCAAATGGTCATCACGGTTATCCCGATAACGTTGACCTGTGAGGGACAATGTCACGCGTACCAATGATCCCATTTCAGTTCATGTAAACAGTCCCCCAGACGAAAATGCCACACCCACCAACTTGAAGAATACCCTGCTGGCAAGAAAGATCCATCGCTTCATGTGGTTTGCGCCGTACTCGTATCCTGCCGTCCGCATGTACCAACATGAATCTCGACTCATCAGTCCAGGTAACATTTTTCCACATGTCTAGGGTTCCAGTGGCGATGTTCCCGCGCCAATGCTAATATTTGCACCCTGTGATATGCGGTCAGCAGCGGTACCCTCGTGGGACGATGGCTTTTGTACCTAATAGCGAGGAGATGGTTCTGGATGCTGTGGCTGCTTACACGTTTTTGTGCACCAGCGTGAAATTGCAGAGTGATTTCTTGCACTATGGCCCGCTGTAAGCTGTTACAATGTGAGCTAGCCGACGATGACCCCGCTCAACCACACGCTGTTGCTCGCGGCAGTTGGCCCTTGCAGGGATGGTATTACCGGATTCGATGTACTCACGGTGCACCAGTGACACAGTGGCTCGTGAAATTTTCAGTGCCTGCACGACTTCCGAGATGGAGTGATCCATTCGTAGGGCCCCGACAATTTGCCTACGATCAAATGCGCTTAGATCCTAGGTCTTACCCGTATTGCGTCAGACTCTTACTGATTCCCGTCGCATCACTCCTTATATTGTCGGATCGCTGCGTACGTCATGTCATTTCCGTTTACAGGGCCACCCAGAGCACCACATTTGCCTAACGCCAGCTGTCTCTAATTCAATTGCTCTTCAGTGTATAAGGGGGTACATTTTAAACGAAAAACATTATAATTTGCTTATTCACAAACTTCCTGTAACAGGAATGAAATTAATATCGAGTTCTTCTGCCCTTTGCAGCTACCACAGCATTCTCTCTGCTGGGAGGGGTTTCCATTAGATTCTGTTATGTTGGTGCGAGAAACACCTTCTATTCTGCCATGAAAAGCATTAGTCAGGCAGGTAAGATGTGTCGGACGGTTCGGCCTGGCTAGGAATCTTCCCTACACGTCATACAAAAGAGATCCATGCGGTTGACATCGTGGGTCGGCAGGCCAGTCAAGTACCCCATCAAACTATTGGTGCACGAACTTTGCTGTCAGAACGGCGGCATTGTGCTGTTAGTAAAGGGAAAGCGGCTGTGCCGAATTGTTGCCAATATGTTGAGAGCACAGAATCGTAGAGAGGGTCATTACATGCGGCACCGCTAGGATTTCTGTTCACTGGATCTCGTGGGCAAGCATGACCCATTAAAACAGCCCCAGAGCATGAGGCCTTCTCCACCAAACTTCACAATTGGCACAAGACAGTCGGGTAGGTCAGGATCACTTGATGCCCTTCACACTGATAGTAGTCCGTCACACTGCTAGATAGTGAAAGGTGATTTGTTACTCCAGAGAAACCGTTTTCACTGCTCGAGAGTGCTCTGCTCCAACCGGCACTTAGTGTTGAGTTTGCTGATGCTAGGCTTATGTGCGGCGGCTCCGTTATGAAAATTCATTCCCGTCGAGTGTCAACGAACCGTGTTGGTTCTTGCGTTGCTTCCAGAGAGATTTTAGATCTCAGTGATGAGTGGTGCAACTCAGAACAGGTTTTATTACACCATCGACTTCGTGTTGAACTTACTGTTGCTAGGCATGTATGCAGCGGCTCCGTCATGAAACCCGATTTCCGCCAAGTGTCAAAGAACCGTTTTGGTGCTGGCATTGCTTCAACAGACATTTTAGAACGTGATGAGTGGGGTAATCAATAACAGGTTTTATTACACCATCGACGTTGTGTTGAACTTGCTGTTGCTATGCGTGTGTGTGGCGGCTCCGTCATGGGAACCCATTCCCGTGAAACATCAACGAACCGTTCTGGTGTTGCTGTTGCTTCCAGAGACATTTTAGAACTCAGTGGTGAGTGGTGCAACCAAGAATAGGTTTTGTTACACTAGCAATCGACGGTCGCGGTAGTGGCTGTGCTGTTGTTGCTCCAAGGCGTTTCCACTCAAAATAACGTAATTCACAGTTCATTAGTGCAGCTGGATCGAAACAGAATTTTCTTAAACACACTTGATGCTAAGATGGCATCTATGACCGTCCCACAGTTAAATCCACTGACTTCTTCCGTACGACTTATTCTACTGTTCATGCCTGTCTGTGATGTTTGACAAGCCAAATGGAAGTGGGTCCGGTTTCGAATCCGGTACCGGTGAGGCAAGGATATTGTGTTTGTCTTACGGCTCTGGCTCTCTCCCTTCCCTGGAACTAGTGACCCTAAAATAGGGACGGGCGACTACTTATAGCCCTCTTAATTGCTCACGATGATCGTTACACTTTTAATAAAAAGATTTAAAAAACGAAGTGCGTCCTTTTATATCTCTTTGAACCACCACTGTGACGTATATAGCCATATTCACTACTCGAAACTTTGTGCTCTGAGCGATGGCTTATGATCATTCGTCCAAGATGGGTCCGGGTTCGAATCTAATGAAGCATGGTTGTTGTGTTAGTCTTAAGGCACTGTCTCTCTCCATTCCTTGGAACCAGTGATCCTAAATTCAGAACGGGAGAGTGCTTATAGCTCATTGTGTTACTCACGGTAGTCGTTAAACCTGCAATAAAGAGATTACCCTCCTCCAAAAAAAGGGTGACCGGATACTTTTGACTATACTGTGTATGATCCAGTGCATATTAAAAGAAGCACTAACTAGCGGCCCGTAAGTTTAAATAAACACGTTAACTAGCGGCCCTGTAAGTTTAAATAATCACGTTAACTAGCCCCCGTAAGTTTAAATAATCACGTTAACTAGCGGCCCCGTAAGTCAAAATAATCACGTTAACTAGCGGCCACGTAAGTTAAGTTAAAATAATCACGCTGTTTTTTAGAGTGAACATAAATGTAGAACTTGTGATGTATACTTATAATTTAACCTTTCTTTCAGTTTCAATTCTTACGTACATTTTTACATTTCTGTTAGAGTTTCCCTATCGAACAGCACTCCACATATCCGAATTTTCTTTTACGGTTTGGCAACACTAACAGTGAGTCAAAGAGCGAAAAATATTTACGTCGAAAGCAAAAAGTGTGTGATGATTGTGGTGAGCGGGATGATGCGATCGTGAGAAATTATAGATTTATTTACATTGGAATGTTAACTTCATAATACAAAAGTGCGAAGTTTATGTATAATTATTGCTGCATATTATTGATGTTAAAGCACAATTTCAATAACATTGTGACTTATACATTTTAAAATAATAAAACATGTGGACTTTACCGTAAGTTGTTTTTACTCATACGAGATTTAGCCCTTCTTTATTTTGTTAAACCTAAATTGTTTATTCAACAAGAATTATCTAAAGACATAAACATCACAACACCATACATGTTTGTAATTTACTTTAATCCATGTCGTTTTCGATGTCATTTGTGATAAATATCAAGGAATTTTTGTTTGAATTTAATTAAATTGGGATTAAATTGCATTGAGTTGTGTTCTCGAGAAATGCTGTAACTCATATATTACCAAGATCTTTTCTAAAATATTAGCATGTAATTCCATATGAACTGAGGAAGGGTGGAAGTCATTAGACTTAGTTCTTAATTGGTAACTACTGGGATGTAAAACAACAAAAACCGAAGAAAAATTGCAGACGCATGTCTGACGAAGGTCCACGTTTAGTTAAAATAAGACTAACACAGAAGCAAGCAAAACATTTATTCACATGTAATAATAGAAGAGCTAACATTTTAATCTTAAAAAGTGTTACTGCAATGTGCGAAAGTCACTGCTTAAACAGTAAGGTAAAATTGGCTTGTCACTCCATAACCAATCCTTTGGAAAAACTGCGAAACGTAAATGTACATAAACACTATCTACCAACAAGTAATTGGACACCCCTGCAATCGACGATATCTGCGGTTCTGATACACGTTACGGCCACCGCCGTTAAATATCGTGTGGAAAGCAACAACGCAACCAGTCGCATGCAAGATGCCACGCAGTACGGAGCTCTCTGATTTCGAGAAAGGTGTAATCGTCGGGTATCACAGAAATGTCCGATCCATACGTGATATATCCAGCGAGTTGAAGTTCCCAAAATCGACAGTAGCCTACGTGATTGGCAAGTGGAAGATGAGAGGTGACTGTCGAAATGTGCCCCGACCCGGCAGACCCACAAAACTGGGAGTTAGAGATCGACGGGTGCTGACCAGAGAAATTTGGAAGAACCGCACCGAATTGATGGACCACACCAGCGAGGAGTTTCAACAAGCATCTGGGAGTGTTCTTTCGATGAATACCATCCGTAAGGAAGCCCATCTGCTCGGTTATTATTGACGTGCTGCCGCCCACAAGCCTTTGATCACCAAGTCCAATAGCACTGCTCGGCTAACGTGGAGCAAAGAACGTCGACAGTGGACCGTTGAACAGTGGAAACAAGTTCTCTGGAGCGACGAATCAAGGTTCACCCTCTACTGTTTGGATGGCAGGGTATGGATTTGGCGTCTGCCTGGAAAACGCTTCCTGCCGGAATGTATTGTGCCAACTGTGAAGTTCAGCGGCGGTGGAATTATGCTATGGGGGTGTTTCTCCTGGTATGGCACGGGACCCTTGGTCGCAATTCCTGGTAGACTCAACGCCGAGACCTACTGCACCATTTTGGATGACCATGCGCTTCCTACGTTGTGGCAGTTTTACGGGGTGGACACATGTTACTTTCAGGATGACAATGCCACCTGTCTTGTTGCGAGCTTCACCATGGCTTGGTATGGTGACAAGGGGGTTAATCGAATGGACTGGCCAGCGCAGAGACCGGACCTTAACCCTAACGAGCGCCTCTGGGACGAGTTGGAGCGTCGACTTAAGTGGTGCCCCCACCGTCCAAAATTGGTAAAGGAACTGACCTGTCTTCTCCAAGCCGAGTGGAAGACAATACCGCTAACCGTCGTACACACGCCTGATTGAGAGTATGCCCCGGAGTGTCGCAGCTGTAATCGCCGCTCGTGGAGGCTCCACCAACTATTGAAGGTGAATAAACTCGTTTTCCTTTGCTATCACAGGTGTCCAATTATTTGTTGGTATATAGTGTATAAAAAATGGAGTTGAAAAGCTGGTCCTTGCGGTGTGTGGATTGTTAGGTGCATTTTCTCCTCTCAGACGGTGTCACCCATTTCTCTCAGATGTGGCCAATTAATAATAAACAAACAGCTGCCAGCGTATCTTTCAACCGACAGATAAGCTGTACATTACGGAACTGAGCTTTCCCTTTCGAAATGATCCTAGTTAGAGTCCAGATGATTCCGGACTAAGAGTAAATAAACTCATTTGCTTCTTTAATTTTTATTACAGATGAGTTTACTGGGTTTTTCAGAAATTCTCACCTGCGTTTTTGAAATTCATTAGTGTCGCATGACAAAGAATGTTGAACATCTAACAAGTTAGATACTCCTAAATATTTTTCACCAATATGATCGAAAAAAGTATTCTAATATTGAAAAAATGTTAGCTTCGCTGAAAAGGTTTCAATTTGAGACTAAGCAGACAAATATATGAGGATTTCTTTTTTTTTTTTTTTGGAATGGAGGTTTAACGACCACCGTGAACAACTCAATGGGCTATAAGCAGTCGCCCGTCCCTAATTTAAAGTAACTGTTTCCAGGTAAGAGAGAGAGAGTCAGTGCCGTAGGGCAAACACATTATCGATGCCTCACCGGGATCCGAACCCGTACTCTTTTCGGACGAATGATCAGAAGCCATCGCTTAGACCACTGCGCCACCATGGCGACAGGATTTTTTTTCATGGAGAATGTGTGTAAAACTCTAAAAGACTCTTCAGTTAAAATAAAAAAAAATATTTCGAAAATGATTTTATCGTACGATGCCATACGAGATGGGTTTTCCTAATTAGCCATCATGCCGCGAAAAACAATGAAGTATTCACTAAAGAACATTTCTTGAAATCTCAAAATTTCCACTGTACGATTTGGATTCAAAAGAACTCTTCTCAGAAAGGTTAAAGATGCAAACGAGAAGTATAGAACGGAACAGAAATTTTATTAATTGCAATGCCAGTGACATTCTACTTAATTTATGTTCAAGGTATCTCTGAAAGTTTGCCCATCAATGTGGTAAATGAAATGATGTAATATCATTACTTGTGAGTAAACTTAACAAAAGAATTGATTGCAAGGAGTTGTGCTTTGATATCAAAATTTTATTTGAAAACGATGAACCTGGAGGATAAATAGAAGAAAAAGAGAATTCCTCAAGGAGAATATAGGAGAAACAATTATGGAACATATTAATTCTTTCTTCTTTGCATTACTGATGAAAACGTTTCTGTGAATATTTTTTCAAAAGTCAAAAGATTCCTCTCCTTTTTATTTTTGTTGGTTAAAATATTTTGTAAAATAACTCAAAACGTAAGATGTTCAATGGTGTAATCCCGTATTTATTTCATTGAAATTGAAACGATTTCGTCTGCAGAACTGCAAACATGTGTGATTTAATTTAAGCAGGAGAATTAAATCACTAACAGTTCATGAAATCGGTTCACGATCTGTCATGTAATCATAGCGATGTCCGGGAAGAACAGCTAAGAGAGAAATAAGTTTAGAAAAACACTTGGGAACGCATGGCAATTAATGGGACTCAGAAAGTAATGGACGTTTCACAGCTGAGTAATGAGAACTTTCGCTTGACACTTTTCATCGAAGCTATTCATGGGCCACATGGATATTTAGATTACAAGCGTCAGCCGAAAGAGTCTCAACTCGATGTCTGAGTTGACGCTGGGATCTGGCTGACCTTCCCGGACGAGACTAGGCATTGAGCTTCTCTAATAGCTCTACTCTGTTCTCTTCCTGGGACCACTAAATTAGAGACAAAAGACAAAACCAAACTGAGAGAGAAGTTTACTCGTGGTTGTTTAAAGCCTACGAATCATTTCTGGAGAAATTGTTTATATCTCGTTCTCAGACAAAAGACAATAGTTTACTCAGTTTAAAATATCATATTCAATGACAGTTTCTGATCAAAACCAACAGCAGTTTTTATAACTGTACCTTCGAAACCTATCTCTTTTGTTCTGAAGTTGCAGACCAGACCCCAGCGAACACTTTTGTTGTTTGGATTTACCTATGCAGATGAGCAATTATAGTCTGTTATAAAACTAATATCCAGACTTAGATTTGCAATGTCGGTGCTTTTCTTAAATGCCAAATTTTTCATTTCAATGGACTTCATTTTAATAGACTCCTGTTTTTTTCCCATTAAAGGACGACTATTTTAATGTTAATTCATACAATGCCAAACAACGCACTTTTTATTTGGCTGTTTTTAGTAACAAATAATAAAATATCGTCATATTACACACCCAATTGGCAAAATATTAGAGATACGATACATAGCTAATAGCGTGTTGATCTTCCTCTAGCGCGAATAACAATCTGTGTACGACAAGGCATCAGATGTAAGAAGGTTTTCGGAGGTAATTCCAGCCATGCTTGTTGCAATGTTGTTCAGAAGTCCGCCCGAGACATTGGTCCAGGATCCTTGGATTCGATGATCCTTTCCACGGCATCCCAGAGAGCTTCCACAGGGTTTATATCCGGATGGTTTCAAACTCGGATGAGTGTTCCTTGAGCTGTACCTAAGCGTTTGCGACACTGTGGGGGGGGATGCTTTGTCATGATTGAGAAGAGCGTGGGCCACAGGATGCGCGAAGCAATGAAAGCATGTAGATGATCAGCCAGCACATGTTGGCACCGCACAGCGGTTACTAACCTTTCCAGACACATTAAGGGGGCTAATATGTGAGAAGGCACCCCATACCATCGCAGAGCCACCACCGTCTTGAACAAAGCCAACCTGGCACGGCGTTGCTATGACCTCAGGCTGTCAACGCCACACTCGCACCCTCCCGTCAGCTCGGTACAGCTGAAAATGGGATTCATCTGACCATACGATGTGGCACCGATCTGCCTGCTGTGGTCCAGTTTTGATATTTCCAGAATCAGGCGAGGCTTGATGTATTGGGGGAAGGGGGGAACCGGAAAGTTATGTCGTTTTCAGAGGGGCTAAGTTTGGGGAGCAGTTGTGAGGTGTTTATGGGTGTTCAACGTAAAGTAAGTGTATGTACAAGTGAATGAACTATTCTGCTTTAACTTATATAAGTGTTTTTGTCTTTCCAGACTTGCAGAACAAAATGAGTGACATAAAATCCGAGGAGAGCCATGTTGGCTATTGTATGCTGTATGACGCTCACAGGGTGAACAATACAACCATGGCCACCAATAACACTTGCGCTGTTTATCAGAATGCGTTAAATGTTCGCAAGTACCAGCGTTCGTTCGCACAATTCCGGTGGGGCAATTTTGACCTCTCAGATACCCTTCGTGCAGGAAGGCCCATGGAGCTGGACAATGACCTGCTGCGTGCAGCCGTTGAGACAGATACTCGTCTAACCATTCATGAGTTATCCAAACATCTTAATGCACCATGGTCTACTTTTCAAGAGCACCTGTAGCAGATAGGGAAGATCTATAGACAAAGAGTTTGCGTCCCAGACCAACCTTCACGTGACAACAAAGCCTAGCGTTCCACCATCTGGAGCTCTTTGCTCAGCGGACAGAAAAAAGATCAATTTCTTCATTGAATTGTCACTGGAGTTGAAAAGTAGGTTCTTTAGGTGAACAACAAATGCAAAAACTAGTGGCTTCCTCCAGAGCGGACAACAGTTCCTACGCCAAAACCAGGCCTACACCTCAAAAGGTTTGGCTCTGAGTTTGGTGGACTACCGCTGGCAAAGCTCACTTTGAGCTCTTGGAACCTACACAGACAGTAACGGCAGACCTCTATTGTCAACAATTGGACCGTTTGTAGCAAGCTTTTACTGTAAAGCATACAGCACTGGTTAACAGAATAGGTGTCATCCTCCAACATGACAACGCGAGACTCGCACGGCGAGACGGACCCAGCAGACGATCAGTGATTTTAGCCGGGAAGTACTGCCCCATTCCCCTTATTCCCCTGACATTGCACCGTCTGATTACCATTTGTTCAGATTCTGCAGCACTTTCTTAATGGGAAAAGATTCCACAATATTGATGATGTCAAAACATGGATCTCGGACTTCTCTGCATCACAGCCAACGTCTTTTTATAAAGACGGCGTTGAAAGTTTGTTTTCACGATGAGCAAGTGTGATCGATAATATCGGCAGTTATATAATTGATTAAGAAGTAAATTCATTCTGTTACAAGCAGTGTTTCTGTTCTTTTCCAAAAATGACATTACTTTCCGGTCCCTCCAATGCAATGAAGAACATTCACCAGTGGCACACGAGTAAGGCGTCGGCTCCTGTCGCCCAGGGTATGCAACATGCGCAGTACCACTGGCAGCTCTTAGGTCTCCGACATTTAACCTGGATGTGATTTGCGCCACCTTTGTCAAAAGATCGGTCTGTAAGAGACTGGATAATGTACTTTGACACCAGTCATCAGTAACGCGTGGTTAGGCCATCGCTTTCTCCATGGGCCCTATACGTCCGTCAATGGTATATTCGCGGTATACATTTGGTATGGTTAGCCTCGGTAACGCTATGTTTCTCACCACTTCGGTGATAGAATGACCCACTAGTCTTCGCCGAAAATACGTCCACAATCAAAGACGCTAAGATCACCACGTTTACCCATGTTCGTTGACTCCGATAAACAGTTGGAAAGCTTTGCTGTCCTCCTATATATCGCCTGCGTTCGGTTTGAGTCTGTTCATCTCTGCGCGGGGATGCCCCTGTCAACTGTCTCTTATGTTATACTTTATCTACTGAGGGTATTTATCGGGTAGATAGTAGTATAAGTCACCTGAGCAAGGAATAGCTGCGCTTTTACTTTAATACAAAACGAACAAATCACCAGCCAATTTTTCAATGTTCGTGAAATACGTATCAGGATCTTTACTTACAAATAAAAAGCTTTAGTTTGTGCTGGCGTTATGTGTCTTTTTATCTACCAGACGTACTTGGTCAGCATAGCGTACCAACATATTCATCGAGTAATGTACGACGCAGTATATTTGCTTGCCCCTGAAACTATTTCATGATGACTTGGACATCATGAAATAGTTTCAGGAGCAAGCAAAAAAAAAAAAAGAGAACAACATGGTTGTGTTCTTTATCGTTGTTAGTCGACATAATCTGATTGAACTATATAATATATAGCGACATTAACACATGCGTTCATTTCTATTGGGTCGTTTCATAATTATTGACCGATTCGGACACAAAGAAACAAACAGCAGTAACAGACAACGAAATGCATTTTATTCCGAAACATATCTGCCCTCGGCAGCAATATATTGTGTCCAACGTGGTTTCAGTGCAAAAATGCCATGGTGGCAGAAACTGGCATCACAGTGGTCCGAGGAATCGCTAACGGTGGAAACCACAGCATAATTGTTAGCGAATAGTTTGCCCCTCAAGAAGTGGTCCAAATGGCGAAACATGTGAAAGCCTGAGGGGGCCAAGTCAGGTGAATAAACAGGGTGAGAGAGGACCTCGTACCCCAAGGCGTTGATTTTTCGCATGCTTCCAATAGACACATGCGGTCGTGCGCCATCCTGAAGCAGCATGGGACCCAAACGATTGGCGAGCGATGATTGTTTGCTGCATAATTTCTGATGACATTCGTTCAGCTGACGGCAGCACACGTCCGTTGTGATTGTTTAAACTCGCGGCAAAAATTTATAATGAACCACAGTCTTGGCAGTCCACCACACAGAGATCAGAACCTTCTGTGGGTGCAACTCGGGTTTGGATATGTGGTTCCCCCTTTATCGAGCCATGGCGCTGTTCGCTTCCTTTTGTCATAAAGCACCCATTTTTCATCAACCGTATGGATCCGATGCAGAAAGAGAGCATTAGCCTCACGTTTTTGGAGGGCAATGCATGTTTCCAGACACCGTATCTGCTGCTGTTCGGTGAGTTCGTGTGGAACCCAGGTATCCAGTTCTTAACCTTGCCTAGGTGTCTGGAAAAGTTTTTAACCTTGCCTAGGTGTCTGGAAAAGTTTTTAACCTGGCCTAGGTTTCCTAGGTGTCTGCAAAGTGTCACTGATGCTACGACAAGTTCGGCACTGAGCTCATGTACTATGGACGTTGGTTTTTCTTCCACTTTCCGCCTTAAATGTGCAGTGTCACACAGAACATGACGTCTGGCTCCTGGCTTATGGTCGATGGTAACATCACCGGCATGGAGCTTGGAAAAAGTATACGGACAGTTCTGTCACTCGTCGTTTTGACAACACACGCTCTATTGGCATTTGCGACCGTTTCGGACACATTCCGGCTAAGTCTGAATTCGTGCAAAATCACTGATCTCACTACGGATTGCTCCATAACTTACCCAATTGCTGAGATCTGTCTGAAATACCGTTTTATTCACGTGAACTGTACCGTTTCAATTTGCATGGGCGTTTGGCAGTTCCTCCTACGAGGCGTTTCTTGTAACCGGCTATGCAAATTCGCCTTGTCGGCATCGGCCAATAATTATGAAACGACCCTAAAGAAAGCAGAGAGAATACCCAAGTCACAAATCACAGTGAGGTAATCTCTAGATTTATTCAGTGGGAAATTCCATTAATTTATTTAAGATTTCACTGACGTTGTATAGATATCATACAAAGTTTTTTCGGCTATGGGGCCCGGAGGTCAACGGATCAGAAGTGCAGGTTCCTGGCTAGTTGTCGAGCGTGGCCCGTGATCAAGTTCCCAATAGGGTATGGGTAGTTTGTTTGCCTTACGCAGCATGAACTCTCTCATCGCTGTAACTATCGGCTTAAAATTACAGACGAGTACGGCTTATAGAAGTTGGCGAAGCTCACGGTGGTTATGTAATCCTGAGACAAGAAAATATGTCGTAGACGGAGAATATACCTTGAGGTGCCAGTTTATTTGAAACACCTGCTCTCTTCACATAAATAGCTCACTCCAATATGTAAGGCGGTACGTGATGACAGTCTTGGTTATATATCACTTGGAACAGCTTGTTGAGTATCACTCAGAGTTCGACTGAGGGTTAGAATTTGAAAAACAAATTAGCTGAGCGATGTTGAACGCGGTACGATAGTTGAGGCCAGGCATGCCGGTTCATACATCTTTCAAGTGGCCGTCCTACTGCGATTTTTACGCACAGCTGTAACAAGGTTTAACGATGAATGGTGCGACATACAAAACATTTCCTAAAATTGACAGTGTCATGGACAATAGCAGTAGGTTGCCCAGGGAGGTCAAAGGAGTCTGACGAACAACGGGCAAGCCAAAAACAACGCATAATTCATCATTGGTGTTCCGAGGACCAACGCATCGCACATCAGGTCATGTCGTGAATGGTTTCCAACAGCAGACGACCATTTCTCCAGTCTCCTTTGACCCCCTGATCTACCAATTGTTTATGTTCACAGGATCGTATTGCTGGTAGTTCATTACGTGTTGCGCCATTCTAGATAAACCTTTCATGCCGTTATGTACACTGCTGTTGATTAAAAACAAAGAAAATATCCTGTAAAAATTAAAGTCGTAGCCGCCACACACATGAAAGGAAAACGAGCTATGACTTTGCTTTCTACAGAATATACTAATCAGACAATGTTGCAGAAATGATTAACATTTCGGCGTCATGGGTGCATGCATACTGCGTCTAGGCAAATCATATCGCACAACGTCAGACACCTGAAATGAACCGTTTTTTCTGTTATTAGCTCCGCGTGGTTCGGACGGCATGTCAGTGCTTGGTCCGAAGTGGGTACGGATGCCTCGTCGTCGTGTAAGACTTACGTTCAATCACAAAGAGTTCGATAAAAGTTACACTGTCGGCATGAGGGACTGCAATGCTTCCTTTCGGAAGATTGCCGGTTGTTTTAGGGCGCAGCATTTCCGTCGTTGCAAGACTGTGCAGGAAATGGTACAAAGAAGGGTGTAGGACACGAAAAGAAGGTTCTGAACCTCGTACACCGAAAATTCCGTGAGACAATCGTTATCCCATAAGGATGTCTTTGAGTGACCGTTCTGCATCATCAATAGTAATGGCGCAGCAGTGGCAGCTGTGACGCATTATCCCATGTAACAGTACGTTGCCGGTTATTACAGTTCGGACTGCCTGCAGGCTCGTTGATCTCACCTCAGGCTACCTTTGACACCGCAGCAACGAACTTCCAGGCTGTAAATGTGCATCGAACGAAGGAAGTAGAGTGATGAATGGCACAGTTTCGTGTTCTCGGACGAAATGCGCTTCTGTTTAAGCATTTGTGTCGGTCGACGACAGGGGGAAAGACTTCGAGAAGAAGGTATTCACTCAAGGCACCGGCACCAACATGAGGCATTATATCCCGGGGTACTCTCGGATAAGAAAGAAGAGCTTCCTTCGTGAGCGTTCGTACCACCATAACGACTGCCAGTTACGTCGGTGACATTGTACGACCGTCACTCTTCCGTACCTGTACGTCCCCCGTGCCATATTTCAGCAGGACAATGCCACGCCGCATGTTGCAGCGACAACACACGCTTTTTTCAGGAATAATAACGTTCCACTTCTTCCATGACCTGCTACGTCGCCGGATTTATCACCCAGAGAAAGAAGATCTCTGGGACATGCTCAAACGATAAGCACAACGGTACGACCGTCCGCTAGCAACCTTTGATGGACTTTGAATTGAACGCTGGTCAATACAGCCTGGATGTTTGTCATCCAGGACACCATTTACACATATTGTCAGCAAGGAACCATATACGCATTATTTGATTCAGTGCTTCAGCGTGTACAGCAGGTGACACAAGCCAGATGTGGCCATACCGATAATTAGCTTGATCGACGCTCCTAGTACGTATGACACCGAGATGCTAATTATTTGTTCTGTATTGCTTGTGGAACATATCCTGTATAAATCAAAGTCGTAGCTCGACTCCTTTCAGGTGTTCTGTTTTTTATGAACATGAGTGTACATACAAAGCCCAGGTAGGCAGCCGTTTGGATGATTCTCTCGAATCGGCATGATGTTCAGATTCGCTTCAAACGAATGCTAACCGATTCCGATGAGCTCGACTGCCTGATTTCTATAGCACACAGCAGTGAAGTGACTTCTTACTTGTTGGAGTCAGCCGTTTCTGTGACGAAGGTAGGTGTCGCTCATAAACTATCATCTCATATTAACGGGTAGGATACATGAGATTGACATACTGCGTAACATCTCAATGGAAGAAGGTTAAAATGTAGCACCAGCATATTTCACGAAGAGATGAAAACGTTTCTGAAGTACATTTTCTTGTTTTTGATGACGTATTTAATTTCATGTACCTCATATTACAGAGGATTGTTTTGCTGACCATACTAATGAAGGTGAAGAGAAAACTATTTTTTTTTCTTATTTAAAATGCCTCAATTTCTTAGTTTGGAATTAAGAACAACTGCTTGTTCCTGTAAACTACCGTTCAAGAGAAACAATATGAAAAAGAAAATGGAATCTAAATTTTGCAGGTTGGTCTTTGAAACTCACCGTCCGGGGCGAGATAATGATCAGAAGCACAAGCTTCTGGCATATCGCTTTTGCTAGACTCCGGGACTGAGCATCGCCCGACAGCTAGCACTTTCGCTCCACAGAGAACCAGTGGCTGTAGATAATGACCAAGCGGCCCCTCAATGGTCCTTGTTTCTTAAAGTGTGGACGTTCAACTTTCATCTCATTTTGAAAATAGAACAACCAAAAAGCCAGAGACTTCACCCCTCACGGAACCAGTGGCTCTAGATAATGACCAAGCGGCTCCTCAATGGTCATTGTTTCTTAAAGTGTGATCGTTCAACTTTAACCTCATTTTGAAAATAGAACAACCAGAAAGCCAGGGCCTTCACCCCTCACGGAACCAGTGGCTCTAGATATTGACCAAGCGGCTCTTCAATGGCCCTTGTTTCTTAAAGTGTGATCGTTCAACTTTCATCTCATTTTGGAAATAGCACAACTCTAGAGTCAGCGCCGTCATCCCACACTAAACCAATGGCTGTAGATAATTGTTTCCCAACCTCATGTCCCCGGACCGGTACCAGTCCGCAAGGAACGAATGAATTTATGTATTTGTTTATTTATTTTGAATCGAAAAAAAGTAAAAGTAAGAGGAAATCTGGATCCAAAGTTTTTGAACACCTATCGAGCAAGCTTGGATCGCTAATCTCTTCACAGATGATCCGAACTATACAGGCTAACCTCACCAGGAAAAGAAAAGCTTGGTTGAAGTTCCTTCTGATTCCAATCTGCTATCGATATTCGGATTCAAATCTCTGACTCGCTTTTGGGGTATTATGTGAAAAGAATGTGAACGACAAAGCTCTGAAATTATTGGTAGCTGTTTCGACCACTTATTTAGCGCGAGAAAACCTTTTCAGCCGTTTCGTCAATCAAAATAAAGTATAGGAACATCGTGGACATTAATGCTGCACTGCGCCTTGCAGAAACGACACTGGAACCACGGTTCGGGATTTAGCAGCAACAGACGTCGCATTGAGCCCGAAACAATGGTACTCATATTAGCATTAAGGAGGATATTGGGGATATATTGATTATGGATTGCACTTATTAATTAGTAAAGAATATTAACAGATTAAATTATATTAGCTGTAAGTAGGTGACATGGAATAATCTGGCGTATAAATATGGATTGTACGCTCTGATATACAATAGAATATCATAAGATTAAATGTTCGAAAATAGCTTAAAGGCTTCGTTTAGGCATCGCCGGTCCGCGAAAATTTCCCCAACTTTTCGCCGGTCCACTAATGCAAAACGTTGGGAACCTCTGCTCTAGATAACGACCAAGCTGCCCATGAGTGGCTATTGTTTCTTAAAGTGTGGTCGTTAGACTTTCACCTCATTTTGAAATACTGACGCACCGACGCTGTGTCCCTGAAAGTTCTGTTACGTGTGACAGCTAGAACTTTTATTTCCATACAATAATGGAACTTGCGACGAGACAAAATAAACACCTACGTTTCCACGATGACTTAGTATGTAGGCCATCCGAAGATCTTTGTCGCGGCTTTTAATATATCATGCATTGCTATGACAACCTGAATGTCCAGTTACAAGACATTCTTTATTCTTTTTGCTTTACGTGAGAGAATCGGTTTCTCAATATTGGAAGAGCTCACTCCAACGATTTAGCTTTGGGTGAAAATTATTTAAAGGCTTTCTCTTTCCCTAGAAATCAAACCTTCAGTGCTGTTCTTTTGCGCCCAGCCAATAGAGGCGCGTTTTCTATTTTGCAAAAATACTTGCAATGCTGGCAGATGCAAGAAAAACGCTAAAAACTCTTTAAATACCGTAGGTACTCTTCTTGTAGTTGTACTATTTGGAAAACTAATAGTGATGTAATATGCCAAAACAAATGACGTTTTTTATTGAATCCGGTATCTTATATTTTGAACTTATGCTTAAATTTTAGTGCGGCATTCTGTTTTGTCTTGCTAGCGTATAGCTCTAGATGTTTCAGGATAAAATATCCCGTTTGAATTTCTAGATGTGCTTTCCCTGAACACACGCTTTTCAAATGCAAATGCTATAGCTTCATTGCAACTTTTAACAGATGCTAGGTAGCGCAGCGGTTTCATATTTACATGTACGTTTCTGTAGATTCTTCTATTCCGATCTGCTGAAAAGTAGAGACATTTCAAATTTATTTATGTTTTACCATCAACGTGTACCCGAAATGTTCTAATAGAGTACTTAACATGTTCCTCCGATTGTTTGCTCTGTGCTCAAGCAACAGTTTATTTTCCTGGAGACAATGACATGCAGTAAGTCCCAGAAATCTGGGCTCAATGTAGTTGGATGCCTGTTTATTCTTAAAATCTTGTCTCCTGATAATAGTTACAAAGTGAAAAATATTCAAAATATGTTGGTTGTTAAAACTTTGTATCGTTTGTTCTTTAAAAATCGTGTTGTCGACTGTGTTTTGAGCCTACAGGTTGCTTGATTTATTATTTTTATCCTCCACAAAGCAGATATACTGGTTAGAATCTTAAAAAATAAAAGCTATATGTACAGACCTAAAAAAAAAAAAAAAACGAGCCACCCCCTTAACCTTCGAACCGTTTGTCGCATCCAAACAAGAAAAGTACCGTTATAAAGAACTTGAAGGGAACTATCATGTGATATGAAGAAGCATGCTAATTAAGCTAATTAACATGCTAATTATCACTCTATCCCCGAATTTTTCCATATAAGAGGTATGTTATTTTACGCGCATTCTATTCGGCACATGATAAAACCCTTAAATTTTAAATTTCATACGAATCGAACAATAAATACGTGTACAGTGAGCTACGAAAAAAAAGATGCCGCTAATATTAAACTGCGAAAATCGTTTTTGATTTTTATCATTTAACCGAGAACAGATACAGTGATTCGGTGTTGCAACAGTAAAACACAAAGAGGCCCAGATACTATGAGCCACTACACAAGAACAGAACTGGTATCATAAGGGGATTATAAATTATGAAACATGATCATGGAAAAAAATGAATTATGACCATATCATATAAATAAGTCATGTGATCCCAAATATTTTTAAACCTTTAAATCCAAATTTTCAGCTTGATAACATAAAACCTTGCTGAGATATAAGCGAAAACTTAATCATACGTCCACTAAGTGGCCGTGCATAAAAAAGACATACATTCCTCTACTTACTGTAAAACGGTTTACTCCACATACTGACAGACGCTTAGGAGAAAGTGTTTCTACGTGAAGTTGGTTGAAGGAAGCAGTAATAATGTTATACCCCAAATTCAGAATTGCAACTTTTAATGATGAACATCATAAGTTATAAATTTTGCACAAAAATAACTTAACTTACGATATAGTTCGTGCAATTTCATATTTCATTTTTCCTATCGGTTACATAGCTAACTCTTGTATATCACTGAATTCAAAAATGCAAAAAAACAACAAAAAAGAAACCGTACGTTCCACAAAACGAAAGCTTCGTATGTGTTTTCTGTATATTTTTTATTACATAAATACCGTTACAGCTTCGTTAAATTCTGAAACTGTGGTCACGGAAATTAAAACTGCAAATTGTTTCCTGCGCGAGTGAACCAGTGTACCTGATTTTTTTGCACGTCTTTTCTGAAAAACGATCGTGCTTATGTTATCGGTTTGTCCGTCCGTCAGCCTGTGGACACTATTTCTCTGCAACTATTAATCCGATTTAAAAAGTTCTTGTTGCATTCGGAAGCTTGAAATGTGCCAATGGTGATACTTTATTTCACTTTTTATTACGATGTTCAATATTGACGGTACAGGGCGTAAACGCAGATGATGTCGAATTCAAAACACATTTTGTTGCATATATTTGCTTCTAAGTATCAGATTGAAAAAAATATTTTATCTTTCGATTCCATTTATGTCGAAGAGTACTTCAGGTTTACTTACTTTCTCAAATCACGCATATATTTTCCGCTAATGGGCGTAAAAGTAAATTACGTTTTCCCCTATATCTCTTCTTCTAAAACTCCGATATGAAAAAAACTTTCTTCAGCGCATACAGCTCCTGTTGGAAAATCGTTTGCGTATAATTTCTAATTTTTGGTAAAGAATACTTTGGCCACCAGGGGGCGTAAGTGTTAACTTTTGCTTCTGATGTAATTGCCCAAATATCTGAGCTTTTAAAAGCTCAATTGAAAAAAATCGTTTGTAGACCGATACTACTCACGTCGACAAACCTTTCCGGGACATTTTCTTCTTAAAACATTGCATGGTTTCGCCGCCAGGGAACGTAGACGTATATCTCATTTTTTCCCCATATCTCTGCTTCTAATGGTCTGATTTGAAAAATTATTTCTTTATTGGATAAAGTTACCGCTGTAATATGTGTTCCATGTAATTTCAAAATTTTGAAGTAATTCACAGACTTCCCGTTAGGGGCGTAAAGGTAAATTGCGTTTCTCCCGATATCTCTGCTTCTAAAACGTTGATTTGAAAAATTCTTTCTGCACCGGATACAGCTTCTAATGGGAAATCCTATGCATATAATTTCTAATTTTTGGTTAAAAATGGTTTGGCTACCAGAGGGCATAAATCAGAATTTCCGCTTCTGATGTATTTACAGCAAAACCTGAGCTTCTAAAATCTCGATTGAAAAAAAATCGGTTGTGGGCCGATACTACTCCCGCCGACAGACCTTTTAGGAATATTTTCTTCTTCTTAAAATAATGCATGGTTTCTACGCTAGGTTGTGGATGTATATCGTATTTTTGTCAATATCCCTACTTCTAGGAGTCCGATTTGAAAAATTACTTCTTTGTTGGATAGTATTTCTGATGCGAAACGTTTTCATATAAATTTAAAATTTTCAAGTATATTATAGACTATCCGCTAGGTGGCGCAAGCGTAAATTGTGTTTTCCCCGATATTTCTGCTTCTAAAACTAAGATTTGAAAAATTCTTCCTGTATCGCATACAGCTCGTAATGGGAAATGTTTTTTTTTATACAATTTATAATAGTTGGTAAAGCATGGTTTAGCCACCAGGGAGCATAAGTGTTCAATTCTGCTGCTGGTGAATTTGCTGCAAAATCTGAGCTCCTGAAAACTCGACATAAAATCGTTTTTCCGTGGACCGATATCGCTCACATTGAAATATTTATTTAGAAATATTTTTTGCTAAAATAATGCATGGTTTTCCCGCTAGGGGTCGTAGATGCGTATCTTATATTTGTTCATATCTCTGCTTCGAAAAACCCGATTTAAAAGATTCTTTCTTTGTTGGAGAGCGCTTCCGCTCCCAAATGTTTCTCATATTAATTAAATTTTTCTTAACTCATAAGTCTGCAACCAGAGGGCGTAAGTTCACCATTCCATTAATAGTAGTATCTGCGGGATTAAAAAGCCTATTGAAAAGCTTCTTTCTTCGGTCAGATACTACTTTTTGCCAGACGGTTTCCATTGACTTTGTATAGCTTTGATAAATTTAATTAGCGTCAGAACAGATTCAAAAGACGTGCTCATTACACCCGAAAATTCGGTGTCATCTTTCTTGTTTTTTATACTGCAGATTTGCTTTTGTGTCCATTCCGTCTCGAATTATGGTATAATACGCATGTAATTGCATATTGTTTAGATTCATTGATATATTCCATTCTAGTTATCCTGCTTAAACTGTCTGTAATATACAAAACAAAACTGCCTTTCGCTGCAATACAGAAGCCGAATCTGCGTGTGTGGCTTTGATATGCACGCAAATTGCCTCTTCGGCGTTAGTCGTTTTCGACTATACCGGTTAAGAAAATAACCGTAACCATTAACGTTTGGAGCATTAAGCTTACTTAGTGTAGTTTAATACGGATCTAATTGCATTTTTCGTTTCTTTTTCTTTTCAGTTTCATTTCTTCTACAAATATAAATAAAATAATAACTGGTTATACTCTGCGAAACAAAAAAAAAATGGTTATATTCTGAGAATTTCGTAGTTTAAGGAAAAAGGAAAAAGAAAGTACCCAAATCATGTTTCTTCAGCATGAGCATTAAATAATAAAAACACACGGTTACCTACTGTATTGGAACTCTCAATTTTTAGACTTAAATGAAAAAAGAAACTGGTGTGACAATCTAAAATAAATATCGTAGGTTCGCAAGGGAAATCTTAAAATTAAATTTCATACGACAGAATTATTGTCGGTGGATCGAATCTCGGACCTGCCGGCCAAAGTATGCGGCTTTTCAGGGTGTTTCCACTGCCTCCCTGGTTTTAGGGACGCCAATGCGTAGATGGTTTCCTGTCAAGTCGTTCCCGTATGCACTTTGTCTGTTTCTCCTCATGCTATCAGTAGCAGAAAAATGCATTTCCCAAGCCGTCTACTCAACGTGGGAAATTAGACAATTGCCCTTCCGAATAAAGAATTGGGAGATCCCTATAGCCAGAAGTGGCTATTAAAAGGGATAACAGACAGAGAGACAGACCATGGGATTCTAAGTAAAAAATTCTGCATGTCGTTTATGAATGATAAAGTAGAATTAAAATTCCTGACGTAACGCTTTCCTGTTTCAAAAGAGTTGATCGTGTGACGTAAATCGTGTGATGTAATGCATCTCTGACGTCATGTTAGAATGATTTAGATGAAATAGCGTCACACCAGCAGCTATTGTAAATTGGTCCTTTTTGCTATAAAAAGAAAACAAAGTTATACGCGTCCGCTGTGGGTGACAAAATGGGACAAACGTTCATAATTTCGAACAAAGAAAATTTTTTTATTTTAAATTGACACGTGGAATTAATACATGAGAGGTGGAAATTTAAATTACAAGACAGCTGATCCCATTAATTCGTATGTTTAGCACGATATCTACGAAAGAAAAGTGAGTTTTCGAGGTGGAAAATAACAAATCATTTGGAATAGTTCGCACAATTTCGTAGCATTTTGCGAAAGTCATTTCAAAAAATTGGGTGATCATAGCGTTCTTCATATGTTGCCAATATGTTCCGAATGTGTGTCAATCTGTTCCGCGTGTGTTTTCAAAGCTCTTTCCAATATAAAATGTTTTATGATGTAAGTGCTAGTAGTTTTACATAACACATTCCGGACACTTCGTGGCAAAAGCATGGAACACTCTCTTAGCACATTGCGAATACATTTTCCGGAGATACTTTCTCGATGTGTTCCGAATGAGTTGTCAACATTTTCCCAATGTGTTGAACTAAGAACATATTGATGTGCTATATATTCCGAAATGCCACGAGGCTAGAAAAGAAATTTTCGAAAGAGGGCATGGGTCAAGTATCTGCATCATTTTAACTGTACTAATGCCCTAATTTACTTAAATAGTGGATTTTGGGTAAGTAAAACATGATTTCAAACATGTCATATGTCTTTTGTAACACATAGATACTAGTATTAATCTGTAACCATTCAGTAGGTTAAGAGCAACGCCAGTTCTTATATATTACATCGTATATTGGGTTAGTGGGAATGAAATGTCCGGCGCGAACGAGCAGTGGAGACAGGCCCACACCACAGAGAAACGGAACCACCCACAGGTGTTACGGGTATTAAGTCACAGAGTTACTGTAAATAGCAAGCATGTGTGTGAAGAATAAGGTTCATACTTGATTTGTTTGAACGTAACGTGACTTGCAACGGAAACATTCGGACGCCGGATTTGAGAGTCATCTTCCTGTATGAATTTAATCTGGGCCATTCTGCTGGAACTGCCGTTCGAAACGTTAACAAAGCGTTTGGGCGGACCAATGACAAGCGGCATAGAGTTTTATACGTATTTCCAGTTATATTTGATATTTACATCCTCGTTCTCTATATTTGTGCGTTCAAAATTTTTGAAATAAAAAGAATGATGACAACGAATTTTTTGTTGTAATCAGCACATTGTTTGAACCGTTTCTGACACGAATTATATTTTTCAAAGTTATTCAAAGTCAATGTAAGTATTTTGAAAACATTAGCGGGATTTTTGCAATCAATAAAATATACAGAAATAGAAACTGCTACATTTCTTCTAACACCATCTAAAACGTACGTTACAAAAATTAATTAACAAATAGCGCAAAAAAACTTTTCTCATAGCTGCAGGATATCGGAAACACATTTTCAAACCGAACAGCTAAAAGACAAAATAGAGAAAGAAACATGATATAACTCTACGCCTTCTAGCTCAAGAATTTTGCATAATAGGGGAGTTGAAAAAAGGCTTGATATGTTATTCGTGGAAAAAGCTATGCTAAGGAAAAATAACTTTTCAAATTTTCAAATACGACTCCCGCAAAGGTAGCGAAAAAAAAAGCAGTGGTTCTTACACCACCTGCCGGGAAATTTTTGCATTATTTAAAGAAGATAATATTCCACATCTCTATTGTCGCGAATAGCATACAGTAAAAAAAACAATTTCTCATTGGGGTTTTTAGAAGTAATGATACAGTTTCAAAGTGAAGTACACAAGCACCACCTAGCGACAAAACTGTGAACTATAAAACTCTTCAAATACTAACCTAAAGTGTTCCACAAGGTAAATGGAATCCAATGTTGAACGAATTTTTTTAAATCTCATATTTAAAAGCAAAGATATTAATAAAAACGTTGGCGTCCCCTAGCAGCGAAATTTTGCATTGTTTTGGTTAGAAAATACGCTCACAGAGTTTGCACATTTAGAAGTATATGACCGAAGAATAAAGTTTTTCAATCGGAGTTTTAGTCCCTCAGATATTGCTGTAAACGGATACGTGAACTCAAACCCTCTCGTGGACGACTTCTTTGTTAAGAAAAATTTGAAATTACATCATTTCGCAGGGGATATGCTCTCGAACAAAGGAATAAATTTTAAGATCGAACTCTTAGGAGCAGAGCTATTCACAAAAATAAGATATGCATCTACGCTTCCTCGCAGAAAAACTATACATTATTGTAAGAAAAGAGTATTCTGAAAATGTTTCCCAAAGAGAGCGAAATGGGTCCACAAAAGAATTTTTCCATTCGAGTTTTCAGGATCTCAGATTTAAATGCAAATGCATCAGAAGCAGAAATAAAACCTTACGCCCACTAGTGGTCAAACTATTATTTACCAAATATAAGAAATTATATACAAAACATTTCCCATCAGTAGCTGTATGTGACACAGGAAGAAATTTTCAAATCGGAGTTTTTGAAGTAGAGATATCTGCAAACACGTATTTTACCTTTACGCCCCTAGCGGAAAGTCTATGAATTACTTGAGAATTTTGGAATTATATGAAAAACATTTCGCATCACAAACTATATGCAACAACAAAAAATTTTCAACATGGACTCTTAGAAGCAGAGATATTAACAAAAATATGATATACATCTACGCTCCCTGGGGGAGAAACCGTACATTATTTTAAGAAGAAAAAATTCGAAAAAAAAATTATCGACGTGAGTGGCATCGGTCAAAGAAACTTTTTCAATCCAGATTTTAAAAGCTCAGATTTTGCTGCAAATACATCGGAAACAGAAATTAACACTTACGCCCCGTGGTGGTCAAACCGTTCTTTAACAGAAATTAGAAATTACATGCAAAATATTTCCCATCAGGGGCTGTATCTACCGAAGAAAGAATTTCTCAAATCGGAGTTTTAGAAGTACGGATATCGGGGAAAACGGAATTTACTTTAACGCTCCTTAGCGCAAAATCAATGTATAACTTGAAAAAGTGGCTATACATGAAATGCTTTTTAACATAAATGGAATTGAAAAGTAAAAGAATTTTTGCAGTCGGATGTTTAGAAGCAAATGTATGTAATAAAATGTGTTTTGAATTCGATATCATCTGCGTTAATGCCCTCTAGCGGCAAAATTGCACATCGTAAAAAAATAAAAAATAAAAAACGCAATGGATGATCATCATTAGCACATTTCAAGCTTCCCAATGCAAAAATAATTTTTGAAATCGGACTAATAGTTGCACAGATATAGTGTCCACAGACGGACGTACGGACAAACCGATAACAGAAATACGATCTTTTTTTACAAAAGACGTTCTAAAAATCGGATTTCGTGGTTCTGCTTCAATTTTCTATTGTGGAACAACCTGTTAATGATACGCGAATACTCACTGCCCTGAGAAAGTGTAATGATCGGAAAATTTGTAATGATATTAAAAACAATTTTAGCTTGCACAGATTCGGGTTTTCCATTATTAGAAAAATACACACTGTTTATTCTAACACTAATTCAAGTCTTTAGCACGAATAAATGGAGTTGTTATAAAGGAAACGGCAAGAGTAAATGAACTCCATTCCTGGATGGCTGAGGTTATCGTAGATGCTCATGGTCCTCTGCTTTCAATCTGTCGGAGGTTCCGTTCAAGATGCAGACTTTCCTGCATTATCACTCTTCTTGCAGGGAAGGAAACATTCAAGGTGTGTTTCCCAGATGTAGATATATGGATGCCCCCTCTAACTTTATTTCCAAATATCTTTGCTATTAATCATCTGATTTGGATGATATTTAAGATTTAGGGGTTTTTCCTTGTGCTAAATAGAATGCGCATAAAATAACATACCCCTTATATGGAAAAATTCGGAGATCGTGAGCTAATTAACATATTAATTAGCTTAATTAGCATTTTTCTTCACATCATATGATAGTTCCCTTTGAGTGCTTTGCAAGGGTGCCTAATTTTTTTTATCTGCGGCAAATGCTTCGAAAGTTAAGAGGGGTGGCTCGTTTTTTTTTTTTTTTTTTTTTTTATTTGTATCTGTACAAACCATATTTTTTTTCTGTTATTTCAGTGTTTAACTACCACCGTACACAACTATATGGGCAATAAGCAGTCCACGATCCCTACCTTGATGTCTATATTGTCGAGAACAGGAGAACCTGTGCCACAAGAGAAGCACACCACCCATTCCTCATCCGAGACACGAGCCCAGAACCCATTTCGGACGAACGGACATAGGTCACTGTTTTGATCACTTCAACTCTTGGGTTGCCCAAAATTTTTTAACAAGCATACATTATTTGTTGTATGTTCTGGATCTAACAGCATGATTAACAATTGCTGTTCTTCCAATCAACACAATGTTTTTCCCTTTGTTTCACTTTTTTGTCTTTACTACGGTAAAACAAGTAAAGTAGTATTATCCAAAGGAAATATTAGTTCAAGGAATTATTTTATAAAGACTTAATTTTATAGAGTGATGTTTTAACCAAGACAGGTGGCCTATTTCCTCATTTCATTTAATGTTTACAACAACTTTTCATTACTTTCTAAGAAATGATGTTCATCATCATCGCCTCAAAAGAAAGGCGAAATCGTATTCACATCTTAATAGCTTTCCGAGCACCTCAGTTACTAAAATCATTATTGAATTTAAAATGGTTAAAAGTGTTTCTTGCGACCACTCAAATCTCAATGTTTTGTTAGTATTGAAATATTTCGAAAATGTTTGCCCTAATAAAGGAAACGATAATGTTTAGTAGGCAATTAATTATACGACAAGCACTCTTAAGTTTCGAAAACTTAACTTCCTCCTTTTACAAGCCATGCTAATATAAACTACTTTCGTAATCCCTTGTACGTTTTAATTATCAATCCCCTTTGTGGCAATTCATTAACTTTTGATCCAATGAACAGAAGAAATTTAATTCTTTTACGTTTACTACATCGGTAGATCGATTGCGTCCCATGTGTGACGTCATTATGTTTACTAATTAGCCATTAGTGAGAAAATTTCTTATCTTAAATTACCGATCACGTTTCACGGTGAAACGAATGAACGCTGATGAAGTATCACAATAGAGCAAATGGGGGACAAACCCACGCTTCTAGGCTTTATGGTTAGCTTTTTCTTAATATAAAGATTCAGGAAAGCACAACAGTTGAAAGAAGAAATATCCTATTGAATCTGTCAGCACTTTGGGTAAACCGGAAACGTTTGACACCACAAGCATGCAATAACCTATTCTATCTTGGAGATACATATAAAACTTGTTTTTGATGCTCCATAGTTTACATTTATCTACTTTAAGACTATTGACTTTTTTAAAAAGGTCTAATACCATCAAACGAGCAAGTAGATTATTGGCTCATTTTAATAAACGAAACACATGACAAGAAACTGGAAGAAAGCATTCAACAATAGAAATTAGCATGTTCATCTTTCAGCCATTATGGAACGGGGTAGTATGAATTCCTATGCATTCCATTAAATGACAATGAGATTAATGAAATATCAGTGTCTCACATTTAGTTTTTTTAGTTCTTTTTTCCCCTCGATATGAGTGTACTTTTTAATTTTTCAAGAATGTTTTGACTTCAGACTATGTTGTGAGCTTAATTAGAAATACCGTGTTGAATGGAAGCTCTTGCTCAACTGGCTTTCTACAGAAATTGAATACCATATTCTCTGAAGAAAAGATGTACTATCCGTATTAAACACAGAGAAAAGAATGAATGCGCAGGACTGCATTTTTTTGTACCTTCTCAAGTTCAGATCACATACTCTTCGTGAAACAAGTGGGAAAAAAGGAACTACATTTTAAAAAATGATAGTTTCGATTGTCGGCGAAGCACATTTGTGTTTTTATTTTCGCAAGTCAGAGTTAAAATCGATTTTAATTTGGGAGTTCTGTATGCTTTTCCAAGTTTGCGAGCAAAGTAAATGGGAAAAATGGAAACAAGGAAAAAATGGAAGTTACGGCTACAATTCAGCATGGTAGAAACTTATTTATATGATAATTGTGTCTCACTCTGTCCCTGGCGTTCCCTCTCTCTCGCACACACACACACGATACATAGGGAAGTTTTCCTTTCTACAGTTTCCATTGTCAGTTTTCCTCGTTTTTCTTGTTTCTCAGGAAAAGTTGTCGCCAGAATGTGAAACAGTCCTTCATACCCGAGGAAATTAATACCCTTTATGACTTCTCGTTCTTCTCTTTTTTTTCTCTGATTTTCGTTTCTTCTTCACTCATTGCAGTGTGACTTTTCAACTTCCCAAGGAACGGAGTATGATTTTCAGCTAAAAATAAAACATTAATAAGGCGCGTTAATTAACCCTTTTAATTGCCGAAGTACATGACATATCAGAATAAGTTTCACGTTGATGAAAGCTGATATTTCTCTTCTTCATTGCATAAAATAAATGCATGAAATCGCTTTGCCAAATCGCGCCATTTTTAGTTCGAGGTATTTGTAGATTTCTTTTTTTCCGATCCCAGAGGAACAGTTTTTCGTACAAGTACTAACTGTCAGGTTCAACTCAGATGGTCAACAGTAGTGATGTAAAGGTTGCAACTACTCAGAATGGGTATCAGATAACCAGATCTAACAAAGAACATTGCTTTTAGGGTATGAATCAAAAGATCAGAACACGTTGCCCCTTTGCAGATTATACAATCATTCAATTGGATGTAGTCATTTGTAGGTACTGATGTTTATCAATTTCTTAGAAGCATGTGCCGAAAATTCTAGAGGACGTTTCAACACGACTTTCTAAACTGATATTGGTTATGTTTTCGAGCATCCTTTGTATATAGGCGCTACACATTCTAATATACTAACGCCATTTTGAATAACGAGCAGCGAATTGAACTGCCAATTTGAAAATATTGCAGTAACACATCAATACCTGATTCTTAAGGTAGAATCTAGGAAACGTTTACTAGCAAACGTACAATCACCTTATAGGTTTTGCTCTACGCATTTTACCTTACATAAGCAGGCGGGATTCAATCATGATCGAAGTATGTCTGCTCCCCGGATCTACCTTTGTGCTCTGCACTGCCGAAAGAGGTTCAAATCTGTATTCTGCCCTGGTGGAAGAGGTTCAAATCTGAACTCTGTCTCGCCAGAACAGATCGAAATCTGCACTGCCGAAAAAGATACAAATCTAATATCTGCTCTGCCGAAAGAGATTAAAAAATATGAGCTGTGTTTCTTATTCTGCAATCTTCTATGATCTTCCTTCCCACCCTGCAATCAGCACTTATGAACTTCACAAATCACTCACGTTACGTATGTGCACCTACACCTTTCTCGCAATATGCCGAATAAATATGCACTCTTGTTTTCGTCGCGGTTTTCTTGATATTCAATATAAACGACACAGTGACTAAAATGCTCCTTGTCGATCGCAGTGCACTTGCAAAACTGATCGTACACCTAAGCTCTCCGCAGATATGTTTCATCACTGTGCCCCACAGCACAAAGTTTTTAAAAAATATTCAGCCGCTTTCACATCATGCTACGTGGAGAGCCAGGAATTAATTGATATTCATCAACCTGTACACTGAGTATGGCTTACAGCCTCACAAACTATCCTCATAACCGTGTGGTTACAGGTGCGCGGATATGGCTAATCCTTTTCTGTAGTATTCTATACTATATTGACAAAAGTCACCGGACAACTCAAAGAGAAACACAACATAGCATTTATTGAAATACATTAGTACGGTTTCGGTCCACCTTTGGCCGTAATGCATGCACTGACCCTTTAAGACATGCTTTCCACAAGGTCTTGGAACACAGCAATAGGTATGTGCTTCCATCCAGTACATAATGCTGACCCTAACTGTTGTTTAGTGGTAGGCCTTGGTTCCAAACTTCTTGTGCGGCGCTCTACCTCATCCCAAAGGTACTCTATGGGATTGAGATCAGTGCTGTGTGCTGGCCAGTCCACACACGATAGGGAATTATCATCAAACCACGCCGTAACAGTCCTTGCTTTATGGCGCGGTGCATTATCCTGCTGTTACCAACAAGGATCGGTCCCACAGTATTGCCACAGAGTTGGTAGGGCATAATTGTCCAGAATATCGAGGTAGACATGCTGGTAAACAGGTTTTTCCACGATAACCAATGGGCCAGGACCATACCACGAAAAACACACGAGTACACTGCCAGCTCCAAACTTGACCGTAGGAACAGTACATTATGGCAACTAGCGTTCCACCGGCTGCCGCCATGCCCACACACGGTCATCAAACTGATGGATCCTGTATCGGAATTCATCAGCCTATAGGACCCGTCTCCACTGATCTACGGTCGACGATAGATGTTCTTTACACCGTGATAAACGTCGAGTTGCATTCCGAGTGGTGATGAAAGGCTTATGAGCAGCCGCACGACCACGGACACTCATGGAATTAAGTTATCTGCGAATGGTACGTGTACATACCAAGGTTCCATCATTTTTACTCACATGTACATTGTGTCTTGTGCAGTACTCTCTCGATTAGCTGTAATGACTCTCCCGAGGCTTCGACGTTCTGTATGACTGATTTTCTTTGGTCTGCCGGTACGTTTTGCAGCTTCAGGAACGCCATGTGTCTTCCACTTACTCAGTACATCCAAAACAGTTCACTTGGGCGTCTTTAAAGGCCTCTCGATTTCTCTTATGGACAACACACTAATATATCACCCAACAATGTTTCATTTCTCAAATTCAGTTCTCTCCCGCCGCGACATTTTCACTCAACCTCCCAGTGCGATACGTTCCCGGTAAGCTGCAAGCTTCTTTTTATACCGTTTGCAACTATACAGCACATCTTAAGAACGCAGTGTTAGCGTTCATTTGCTTTTGAAGGGGTGTCCGGTGACTTTTGTTGATATCGTGTAATTTGAATTCACAATGAAACACTGGAAAAAAAGCAAGCAAGCTAAACATATAGGCTAGTACAAATCCGATGTGTACTATATCTTTAACAGTGTCCTGACGCACCATTTGGGAAGACAATTTACCTATATACCTCACAGGCATAGCCCACACAGATGTAAAAGGACTCACGTGGCTTGCAAACATCAAAGACAAGCCTCATGGGACGTTTCTGCCGGCCTATGACGTTCTTCTGCCCTACTAAAACTGCGCCAGTCACTTGGAAATGATACGTAGGAACGCCTATGAGCAGCAGCAGAGCAATCGTGACATGGTTGGCCAGGTAAAGTGACAGAGTGCTACCACCGAGTGCTGAACCGGGTGGTACAACCAAATCTCCTGTCCTCGGTTGCAACACTCTCCACCGAATTATAAAACGCTTCTGGAAGCAGCATCACAACCATAACGGTTTACAAGAGCTGAAGAGGGTAGATCTACATGGCGGAAAAACCGTGCGCAATCCTAACAGCATGAAAAACAACTCCAAGCGTCGGTTGGAGTGGTGTAAAATTTGGCACTAGTTGACCCTGGAACAGTGGAAACGCGTTCTCTGGAAAGATGAATAACGCTCCACCATCTGGCATATCCGATTGACGTTACCTCCTTGATCGTGCTGTTCCAGCTGTGGAGTTTATTGGAAGAGGCTACCTGCCATCGCGCTGTTTTCGATGGTCTGGGCTGGGCTCTCTAGTTCCATTCCTAGGATCTTAACGCTGTTGCCAATAATGACATTCTCGATAGTTCTGTTCTCCCAGCTTTACCCATGCTCCGTCCACAAAGCGTGGTCCATGCTGAAATGGATTTTTGAGATGGGTGTGGAATAACTTCACTGGCCTAGCCCGATCTCAACCTCATAGAAAACCTTTGTGAGTAATTGGAACTCCAACTGCGAGCCAGGCAGAGCCATCCGAACCCGGTGACCGAAAAATACTGCCCTTGTGGCATAATGGATGACAATTTCAGCTACAACGTACTGGTCTAATTGGATATTAATCCACTTCCTATTCCAGGAAGTATGTGGATGGTGAAATGTTGGGATATTTCTGATCAGAGAAGTGAGAAGTAGTGTATTTCTCATTGGTGAGAAACCTTCCAGAATGTAATACTTACTCGCAATGACTAACTACACTGAAAAGCAATTGAATTAGAGACAGCTGGCGTTAAGCAAATGCGGTGATGTGGGCTGCCCTGTTAACGAAAACGACATGACGTATGTAGCTATCTGACAATATAAGGAGTGATGCAACGGGAACCAGTAAGAGTCGGACGCAGTATGGGTAGGACGAAGGATCTAAGCGCATTTCATCGTGCGAAAATTGTCGGGGCCCTACAAATGGATCACTCCATCTCGGAAGTCGTGCAGGCCCTGGGATTTTAACGCGCTACTGTGTCACGGGTGCACCGTGAGTATATCGAATCCGGTAAAATCATCCCTGCAAGGACCAACTGCCGTGGACAACAGCGTGTGAATGAGCGGGGTCATCGTTGGCTAGCTCACATTGTAACAGCGGATAGACGGGCCACAGTGCAAGAAATCACACGGCAATTTAACGCTGGTGCCCAAACACGTGTAAGCAGCCACACCATCCAGAACCATCTTCTCGCTATGGGGTACACATTCCATAGTCCCACTAGGGCACCGCTGCTGACCGCACAACAAAGGGTTCAAAGATTAGCATGGGCGCGGGAACATCGCCACTGGACCCTAGGTATGTGAGAAAATGTTGCCTGGGCTGATGAGTCGAGATTCACGTTGGTACATGTGGATGGCAGGATACGAGTACGGAGCAAACCAAATGAAGCGATGGATCCTTCTTGCCAGCATGGCACTCTTCAAGCTGGTGGAGGTGGCATTCTCCTCTGGGGACTGTTTACGTGGACTTAAATGGGACCCCTGGTACGTGTGACTTCGTCCCTCACAGGTCAAAGTTACCGGGATATCCTGGACGACCGTTTGCTCTCGTTTGTACGTCTTCAACATCCCACTGGGGACCTTATCCTGCAACAAGACAATGCACCGTACCATCGCTCCCGAATTGTGTCGAATGGTTATATGAACATTCCCCCGACGTGACCTCGCTTCCTTGACCAGCTAGGTCACCTGACCTCAACCCCATTGAGCACATCTGGGATGCCATCGAGAGAGATGTCCGAGGCTCTGATCCCCTCTATCAAATCTTCGTGAACTCTGGGAGCTTGTTCAGGGGTCGTGGATCCGTATGGCCTCCCAACGGTTCCGGTGTCTTGTCGAGTCCATGCCAAGACGAATCGCCGCCGTCATCAGGGAGAAAGGTGGTGTTACACGTTACTAGACAGGTATCTCTAATTCAATTGCTCTTCAGTGTCTGTCAATACCTTCTGTTCCCGTGTACATAAATTTAGCTTTAAAGTGGTTTTGAAATCTTTTTACGGACTTTATCATTGCACGGATTGTTTTCATTTGGACATTGTCTTATTCGATAAGGAATCACGGTTCAGTCTATCTTCTAATTCAAGGTGATTCGAGAAATTTAAAGAAAGATCAGGGAAACAGATTTCATACGTCTAAAATTGTTTTATCTGGCAGCTATGCGGAACGTGTTTTTTCTCATGCAGTGGAACAGACGATTCTGAAGGCAACTTCCACCGATGAAGAACATGAATATATATAAATATAATTTGAATTGGCTATAACTTCAATTCCCATAGAACTCCACATACTTAAGAATACCTGGAGATGAGTAAAGTTCATTGAATGGGTTGGCGAGCAAGATACATTTTGAGCGTTCAAAAAAGTAATAACTGACTGCACTTCACATATGGAGGGATTTTGTATCTTCTTGTTCATTACAAATGACCTAACAAACTCCCTAATCGACGGAAATAGTACGCGAAACACTCCGGTCGACAGGTAACACAAAACCACGGCCGGCTAACCTTGACGCAACACCAACGGCTCATACGCGTGGATGCGATGCTATGCGGTAATGTGCTTAACGTTCGGCATCATTTAGTATATAGATCTGCTAAGTTGTAGCCCCAGTCATGGAAATATGAGAGTGCTGGGATCTGTTTGCATCATCACTGGGTATTACTACCAATAAAATGCTGCGCGGATCCATTCTTTGTGTGAATCGTTGCCCCTGAGATGACAAAACTAATCACTGACCCTATTAAGATATGTATTCATTTTTTTTCCAGCGAACGCTCTGCTCTATTTAAAATTTCCGTGTATGGTTTATCTTCCGATGCCTGCCACTATAGTTTCACGCAATTAAACTTTACTGACATTCGCTGTTGCTTTTGCATCTAATTTTTCTAACTGAGCTGCGGTTTGTTTTTCATAAATTGCTAAGACATGGTAGTACAGACCACGCTATATGGAATCATTTCTGGGAAGTACTTGCAGGGCCACAGAAGGGCCACTTGTGGCAGCTGCTGCCTGTGATGGACCACTGATGGCCCTGTTGTGGCATATGACAACTGATGGGGTGCCAACTGTTGGCCAGCTATTGGCCTGAACTGCTGGCCCTTCTGTTGGCCGCCCGGACATTTTATTGACGGTTCGGCAGCGGCAACATAGTGCTGGGCCATTGCTGGCAGTGCTGGCTGCCAGTAATGGCCCACTGCTGGCCCAGAAATACTGTTTTTGCTGGGATTGTAAGCGCGAGAAGAGCCATTTTAAATGTGAAATGCTGGTACAAGAATAACAGGTGTAACCACCAGAATGTTGAAAGCAAGCACGCAAACGTTCATGCATTGTGTCGTACAGGTGCTGGATGTCAGTTTGTCGGATGGAGTTCCATGCCTGTTGCATTCGGTCGGTCAATACAGGGACGGTTAATGCTGGTTGGGGGCGACGCTGAAGTTGTCGTCCAATGATGTCCCATACGTGCGCGATTGGTGAAAGATCTCGTGATCTAGCAGGTCACGTCAACATGTCGACACTCTGTAGAGCATGTTGGGTTACAACAGCGGTATGCGGCCGAGCGTTATCCTTTTGGAAAACACCCCCTGGTAAGCTGTTCATGAATGGCAGCACAACAGGTCGAATCACCAGACCGACGTATAACTGTGCCGTCAGGGTGCGTGGGATAACCACGAGAGTGCTCCTGCTGTCGTAGAAAATTGCTCCCCAGACCATAACTCCAGGTGTAGGTCCAGTGTATCTCGGCCGCAGAAGGGTTGGTTGCAGGCGCTCACCTGGCCTCCTTCTAACCAACACACGACCATCACTGGCACCCAGGCAGAACCGGCTTTCATCAGAAAACACAACAGATCACCACTCCGTCCTCCAATTAGCTCTAGCTTGACACCACTGACGTCGCAAACAGCAGTGGTTTGGAGTAAGTGCAATGCACGCTACAGGGCGTCTGGCTCGGAGCTGTCCTTCAAGTAACCGATTAGTAACAGTTCGTTGTGTCACTGTGGTGGCAACTTCAGCTTGAATTGCTGCCGCAGACGCGGTACGATGCGCCACGGCCATACGCCGTACACGGCGGTCTTCCCTCTCAGTAGTGCCACGTGGCCGGCCGGAACCCGGTCTTCTTGAGGCAGTACCTTCCCTTTACCAGCGCTGCCAACAATCATGCACAGTGGCTGCATTCCTGCCTAGTCGTTCTGCACTATTGCGGAAAAAAAAATCCCCCTTCTCGTAGCCCTATTACACGACCTCGTTCAAACTCCGTGAGCTGTTGATAATGGCTTCTTCATCTTCTTAAAGGCATTCTTGTCTAACATCCACGCACTACGTCGAATCTCAACGATAACTAACGCTCACGAACGTTACAGCCCGTATTTACAGCAAACCTGCTTTGCATATTCCGAAGGGCGCTACTAGCCTCACACGTATGCGCCGAGCGCGAAATTTGCATAGGCGTCATCTTACAGATGTACTCTCACCGCCTACCAACTGTCGTTTATCTAACACAACCCCTTCTTGGTGTTGGGATTTTTTTTTCCGTCAGTGTATTTAGTAGAAGTCTGCACGGGCTTTAATTCGAAAAGCCCACCCCAGGCCAGAACTTTAGAATCTCTGCTCAGTATTTACCAGTGAGAAGGGATCCTACCCGATCAATTTCAGACTTTCATCACGCGTTCTCCGCCACTTACTGTATTTCAAAGAACACAAGGCTTCTTCTACAGCAGAGGCCTTCAGGCCGTCTCGCGGAGCACTTTTTAATGGGTCTCGAAAAGTTATCCACAAAGATAACACTAAAATGGGCAGTCCGTCCCCAATGACGCAGTAGTCTAAGCGATGGCTTCTGATCATTTGGCCGAGATGGATCCGGGTTCAAATCCCGGTGAGGCATGGATTTGAAGTTTGTCTTACGGCGCTGGCTCTCTCCCTTCCCTGGAACCAGTGACCCTAAATTAGGAATGGGCGACTGCTTTTAGCCCACTGAGTTGCTCATGGTGGTAGATAAACTTCAAATTAAAAAATATGAGAAAAAATAAACACTTTGAAATGTCAAAATGAATATCCAGGTAACTTGGGTACATGGACTTTGAGCGTTCAAATGTTCTATGAACTATGCTGCGATAAATTACATAATATAAATTTTTATAGAGTACAAAAAATATCTCTACTCCTATGGAGCGGTTGAAAACAGCGTCTGTTCCTCTGAGAGGAGGCTGAACTGAAACCTGGCAGTAGGTGATAAAATGCATTTCGCAAGACGACTGGTCATCGTGCGAAATTATATTAGAAAAATCCCATATGAAAATCTTAGACAAATTGCAAAAAAACACAACGTAAAATGGAAAGATCGCTATTATACATAAGACTTCAGGATAAAGTAAAGAATACAGATACAATATCCTGAAAAAATTTTTTAGGCGTAAGTGAAAAGATATTCAATTCAAAATGGAAATGTGCTGGCGATATAACAAGAATAGAAAATAATAGATATACAAAAAATAATAACACAATGGAGACCACATAAAGGAAAGTGAGGAGTAGGAAGACCAGAGGGAAGATGGGTGGATGATATGAACAAAACTATAGGGAGCTGTGGAATAGACAAGCCCAAGACAGGAACGCTTGGAAAGAGATGATGGAAACCTATAGCCTCAATTGGCTATAAAAAGGGTTGGAAGATGAAGAAGAAGAAAAAGACAAAAAAATGAACCCTACTTCGGACTAACATAGATACTTAGTTAACATACATATCATGCTAATTGTATCGTTTCTTTTTTCTTTTTTGTTAAATTCTAAAGTTCAAAGCTTCGCTGAAATAATCGATATTCATAACAAATACAAGCGTTTGTAGTATTTTACATGTGGCACGCGGGTCCTATTCTATTTTGTTACGCAGTGGGCGATTCAGAAAAAGTTAGACCCCCTGCGCTAGGAAAACAAACCTATTGCACTGAAATGAACTACTTGAGTGTAGAAAAAGGAATGTAACCGAGGGAGATGTGGCATTTCTCGTAAGAATTCTTCTCCCAGATGAGGTTTAGACCTAACTACATACTTCTGTCACAAATATAAACCCGTTGCTTTTCCAAGATTTAAGTATAAAAAAGCTACCCTCGATCGCCTAATAAGTAAACAAATACACGGTTTGCCTAAAAAAAAACGAAGCACGCTGAGACAGTTGTTCGATTCTGATGAAACTCCACATGCAAATACGCAGGGTCTAATATGTAAATTATTAAAAACAATGACCAATGACTAAAGAGCGGCCCGCGATTGCACATGGAAACAACCCATCGAAGAAGGTATATCAAGAGCAAAGTTCGCACCCAGGGCTATTGTGACAGCCGATTGCAGCTGCGTTAACCTTCATCCATGAAATGGTAGGATTCCTCGACGTAGGATCCGTGCACAAGACGAGCAGTTGAGCGAGTTTGAGAGAGGACGTATAATAGGACTAAGAGACGCCGATTGGTCAAATCGCCGTGTCACCAGCCATTTGCATCAGAGCGACTCGGCAATCGGACGATGTTAGTACCAATTCGTCAAGGAGGGCACAGCCCAGCGGCAAGTAGGCTGTGGACGGCCGAGGGTAACGACAAAACTCCAGGATCGAGCGATTGTGAGAACCGCAAGAACCGAACCAAATTCGTCGCTCTCAACCCAGCTTGGCCATAACGCGTCGTCTACAGGTACGCAAGTGGCTATCAGGACCTTGCCAGACAACTTACAAAATGGATACTAGATTCGAGGAGGTCACTCTGCCGCCTACCGCAGATCAGCAGCCATCGCCAGCTCCGGTTGTAGTGCTGTTCGACCAGATCAACTTGGGAGAGTGTCCAGTGCCGTCGTATTGTCTTCAGTGACGAGTCAAACCTTTGAACTTGGTGCCGATGACCTTATGTGTCTGGAGAAAATCCGGCCAGCACACTGATAGTCCCTTTACCGCGGAGCGGCACACGGATGTAACACCGAGAGTGATTTCTGGGGAGAAATGTCCTACGATAGTGGGGCACCCTTGGTAGTCTTATTTACATCCTTCACTGCTGAACGGTTTGTCGACGACAATCTATGTATAATCTGCTGTATTGCTATTATTATCGCAGTATCGCCGAACACTTTTTCTACACGATAATACCCGGCCACACATGGCACGGGTCTTCCAGCCCTGTCTCCTCAATGTCAACACCTTTCCGTTGTCAGCCCGATCACCCGACCTCTCACCTATCGAACATGTTTGGGACATGATGGGATGTCACCTACTTTTATCCTAGAATGTCGGCGAAACGGCCCGCAATTTGGACACCATCTGGAGTGCTATACCTCAGGACAGTATTCTCGAAGTGTATGCGTCTATGCAATGCCGGGTAACAGCTTGTATCCGAGCCAGAGGTGGTGCTACAACGTAGTGACTTGTTCAGCTCGTGTTGCTCTTTTATCAGAATAAACGGTTCAACTGCTCTGGAACTGCAATTATTTTCTTTCCTGATCATATACATTTCCCATACCAATTTACATCTTGATTGGATGATTCCTTCTGGGTGCATCGCTTTTTGGTTTTCTGCAAAGAGTGTAGTTTGAACAACCTCACCTCTGTTTTAGCAACGTATCGCGGCAGATCCTTGTTTTGGTTTGGTTCGTGAAGCTGTATTTACGTGAACATTTCTGGGAAAGAAAAAACAAACACTCCTTTTCTTCACTAAAGCCAACTAAGTTAAAACGGAATTTGATTTCAACCTTTGAAGAAACATACCGTCGCATTTCAGACTTTCATCTTACTCCCCACTTCTCGATTTCTGACAACACATCCCGTGAAAAACGACTTTTATGTCACTCAGGGATCTTCAGCATCTGATTATTAAACGAGTCAGTCTTCAGCATTTGAGGCTAAAATGTTTCTTCTTTTGAGGCTAAATCTTTCACTCTTTGCAAAATGATAAACCTTCACCCGAGATCAGAATTTTAAACTTAATTGATGAAATTCTCCCAGCCAGGTTTGGGGTTTACACGCAAGGGCAAGCCCTTGTACAGATTTAATGATTAATAGACAATTTGCAGATTTTGTCAATTAGAATAAAACGGTAAAAGCTGCATTGATACATATTTCTATTTTCCAGTCCTAAAGTTCTTTAAGGTCAAGTATTCCCCTATCCTGCACAAAAGTGCATATTAATCGCAGAATGGTAGGTTTCATTTATGTGTTTAGGTGTGCTCTTCTGCCAAATAATTTTATGGATATTATGGGGTCTGAGATATCTCATTTTTTCCCAGTATTTCAGCATCAATTTTTTATAACAATATAGGCAATTCAAAAAGTAACGAGACTGGCTTAATAAAAATATGTACTTACATTTTTCGATCTATGTGCACAATTCTTTTCAGAGTAATTCCCTTTGATGAAAACACACTTGTCCCAGTATTCCACCCATTTTGTAAATGCTCGATCCAAGTCAGTTTTTGTATGTCGGTTCATGGTTGCCTCCACTGCTTTAGTACACTTCGAACACGAATATCTTTTACTGCTTTTTCTAAACTCTGGAAATAACCAAACGTTTTGTTTTGCAAAAATTGAGAGACCTGAGGGGTAGCGTTATGATGATGAATCTAAATGCAAGCTTTCACTTTCACAGAACGTTTTCTCTTTAAAATGTTTCAATATTGTTTTCAGAACGTCTGCATAATAATGGGAATGAACTGTACGACCATTAGGTACTGCATTATGGTCCACAATACCAAGGCGAGCAAGAATATGATCATCATAGTGTTCTCATTGTTTTTTGCAATTTCCACTTTTCATTGGAGTAGACGAGATTTCCATTGACTGCTATGTCTTTTGGCTCCCAGGTTCCTGCTTTTATCTACAGTTATTATTTTGTGAAGAAACTCATTAACATGTTCTGTAAAACAAATATTTCATTTCCGAACAAACTGTTACCCTCCATTGCTTCTGGTTTGGCATACGTATTCGAGTGATCCATAGGATACATAAAATGAAGCCTGTATTGTAATTATAAGTACACAACACTCTGAACACTCAAGAGACGCATACAGCGTACGTAATCCGTTTATTTTTGTGGCGTAGTAAGCACAATGATTCGCCAAGCTTTCGCACTCCACTGGGAGTCTTCTTCAAGGCAATGGTCGACATATATATCAAGTCAATGGAAGACATATATGTCAAGGCAGTGGTAGACATATATATCTACCAATGCCTTGAAAAGCCTCCCAGTGGAGTGCAAAAGTTTGGCGAATCTTTGTACTTACTACGCCACAAAAATAAACGGATTTAGTACGCTATATGAGTTTCTTGAGTGAAACCTGTGTTGATGGTTCAATGTAACCCCTCATTTCGACGTTTGTAAGCAGGAGAATAAACAAAGACGTCGCCTTTCCACTTTTATGAACACATAGCAACCGAAGAATTGTTACCCGGCCACTGCTGGTACCATACCCCAGATCTCTCGATATCTAGCCGAGTGCGTTCGCCTTGCGCTACAATGACGAGCAATCAACGGCGGTATGTGCGTTTATCTGTCAGCTTCTGACATCACATATCCGTAGAATGGACTCAGCAACTCAGACGTCTCCATCTCGTGGACAAGCTATGTATTAATTATGGCAAATAAATCCAAACGGCGATAAACGTGGAAAGAGCGATGTCTTTGTTTATTCACTGACGCCACGTATTTAGTGGATTTCTACTATTGTTCTCGCCCTTTGGATTTATTTGCTATAATTAATTTATAGCTTGAGCAGTTAATGCCCACCAGATGGAGACGTCTCAGTTGCTGATGGATATGTGATGTCAGAAGCTGACAGTTAAACGCACATAGCGCCGTCGATTGTTGTCCATTGTAACGTAAGGAGGACGCATTCGGCTAGATATCGAGAGATCTGGGGTACGATTCCAGCAGTGGCCGCCTAACAATTCTTTGGTTGCTATGTATTGATAAACGTGGAAAGAGCGATGTACAGTATTAGTTTATTCACTGACGCCACGTATTTAGAGGATTTTCACTGTAAGCAGGAAGAAACAGGAAGTGACCTTAAGCACCGCCTTTTCGCATAAACGCAGGAGACCATTTCCCACAATATCTCACTTTACAGCTCAAAGTTGCTCCTTTATGAACACAGCAAATCTGTGCTATGTTTCTTTCACACCCTGTAATTTAATAAGTCTCGTTATTTTTTGAACAACTCTTTCCTATTCATTGCAATGCAGTTGAAAATCTTGTGAAAGAAGTATCGATACGCAAAAGATAATTTTAAATTTACTTTCATCAGCAAGTTCTTATTTATAAAACGTATTTTTGGGGATTTCTCAAAACTGTTGGGGCAAATTTTTGAAATAAATCTGCTAAGAGAGTTAATGAACAAGTAAAATCTTCTTTTTGTAGTATTTTCTAGGGAAAAAGCTGCTTCAATTTACGACAACTCCTGTTTGCAGGGTGCCTTCCGGATATTGCTATATTATAAGTTGATAATCCATTTATGCTACAACTAAATGAAAAATGTGAAATAAACTTAAATCTTTCTTACAGAGTGGTATGCTGTGATATTTAACACGCCAGCTGACTTCCGCGATGAAGTAAATTAAAGGCAGACATTTCATCCAAACTCTTTCTCTCGATTGTTGTGCAAACGTACATTTTCCAGGCGTTCGCAAGCTCAAATTAAAATCGATTTTAATTTGCAGCGAACTTGTGTTTGCCCAAGTTCGCAGGCCTAGTAAATATCGCAAAAATGGAAACAAAAACGGAACGGCAAGCACTGTTCACCGTAGCAGAATCTTATTTATATGATAATTGAGCTGGTCGCTCTCACTCTTACTGATAGCACAGACGCTTTTCCTGTTGGAATTCTCTTTGTCATCTCCTCTTTCTTTTTTCCCCTTTTATTATTACCTAGCGGGACTCACAGGCCAAGTGAGAAAAGGTCTGCCGATTCCGTAAGGTTTATTATTTATTTTTTACTAGGTTCATTTTTGTTCCTGTTGGCACATTTGGCGGAATTTTAACTGAGATACAATGTATAAATTCGGAAGGAAAACATTAATGATGAACAGCTAATCTAATTTTCTTTGCTCTCTGGAAGAGATTAGCTTCACACTGTGCAGTTTATTAACGATTTTACTTTCAAAATTGACATCTTCCTATAGGTGTACGTAGACGGCTAAATCACAAAATGCGAATTCGTATAAATGCGAAGGAGTTTACCAAAAAAAAAATAATAAATTAAATAAATGTCGCCTTTCGTTCTTTGCTGCTTATAAATTACTTTATGCAACTTTCCCTCAGCGGCAGCGATCCCATTTTCTGAACACCGTTTTCAGAAAGCACAATACTCTGGTGTATTTGTCACATCGTATGAAAAAATTAAATTAAATTTATTCTTTCGTTAGTTAAATTTTCTAACATTGATTACATTGTCAATGATATATGTTTGAGGATTTCCATTTGAATTTTTTTTCAATTATTGCTTCAAATATGCCTGATTTGTGGCTTTTCTGGAATATAAATTTGGTATTTAGAAAACAATGGAGGAAAAAAACATTAAAAATATTTGATTATAGTATTACAGCATGAAGATGAATATTGTCTTTTCCGTTGCACAAAAATATTTCTGCTGGACCAAAAATGAACTTACAGAACATAAAACAAATATGCAATGCTTTTAGAAGAACTGAATGTTTAGAGCTGTATAACAGACACAAAGCAGGGGCAGCATCATATAAGAAATTAACGGCCGTTTAGAATTTGGATGAAATTAATTTTTAGAAAGCAGTGCAATTTTCAGTAGCAATTTATCATTATGTCTTCAAGCATAATCAAATAACTCTTCCGGTTTATTACTTATGAATTAGAGACATAGACTTCTACTAAAAAAATACAGACGCTGTGGGAAACTGAAATAAACATAGGGACATGCATTCTGGGCGTCATCAGGAAAGAATATGAAAAGAACTCATGGATTAGGAAGATGACAAGAATTGATAAACCGGTAATCAAAGTGATGATCCGTAAGTAGCAACGAGCTAGAGATATTTCTAGAATAAGTAACCACCGTTGAATAAATAAAATGATAAACTGTATACGAAGGAACACAAAAATTTCCAGGAGACCATAGGACAATAAGCTTTGAAAACACGCTCGAGTAACATACAAGGGAATTTCTTAAGACATAGAGTTGTGGAAGAGACTTGGGGACACCGTCATACATATTTTAATTGAGAATGGTTAAAGATTAGGTTTTTGCATCATACTTTCTATTCGCACTATATGAGAAGAGATTGTTTGTATAATATTACAGCGTAGGAAGAACATCCTTCTGAAACAAAACAAAAGTGAATTGTCTTCCTCGTCTTAAAGCGAATGGGTGGATCTACATTGAAGACATTTAACGAATAAACACTATACATTTATTTCATGCATTCTAAGTAAATGAATTTAGAATAATATATTTTATCCTACACAATGTCGAAATTGCACCATCATCATCAACCATTATAAATGCACTGTTGGATGAAGATTTTCTCAAGTCTCTTCAAATGGTTCTCTAATATTCCTGCAACCAGTGGTCTTAAATTATGGACGGGGACATCTTTATCATCCATTGAATTGCTCATGGTAGTCATTAAATCCCCCCTTCAAAAAAAATTCAGAATGCACATTAATCGGTGCCATTTTGGCGAATCTATCTTCATTTCTTTCCGGTGCATTCTATGTATAACACATCGTGAGCCGTAAATTTTCTGGAAAGTTCCTTGAGAGATTGTTCAATACATCTCTTACGTTAGGTCAGCGTGGAAGATGCATAGTGCAACGGGTCGGAAAGGACCGGAAGGCTTTGTCAGATTATGTGCCACCAAGTTCCGTCAGTCATTCAAGAAGCCGAATAGACTTCATGAGAAAATTTCTTGGAACTTTCATTTGTTGTTTCGTTGTAAACAAGGCGGATCTTCATGGACGAAATGTTGTATGTATTTAATTTAATGTGAGGTATACTTTCGATAATACTATGAAATGATTCTTCTGTTGATACCGTTATGTCCTGTCGAGAATTTTCATGTTCGTAAATCTTGGGGAAATTTATCACTTCGCTGAGATTTACGAAAAATAAATAGAAAATAAATAAATACAATACATAGAATGAAAATACTCGACAGTCCACGTTTCAATATTTTGTTTGGAAGGGAAGAGAGTTGAGGGAATAGTGGCCATGTTCGCTCATTTCTCAGCCCTAACCAAACAAACAAAATTTCATGAAAAAAAAGGGATAATCGGCATTAAACTTCTTTTTCTTTTCGCTTGTTTCATTTTTACCTTAGTAAGTTAAATAAAAAAAGGCGAGCAAAAGAAGTCACCATCAATCTCTTTTAGAAAGCAAAATTATTCGCAGTAATCACGGAATGAAGGAAAAGCACTTTTATAAAATTTGTGCAAAAAATACCAGAAAATCGTTTCTGTCAGTCTGCCATTTTAGGCAAGAGTTTAAGTGCCCTTAAAAGTGTTGCAGAAATGCTCTCTTGGACCAACGATGTTCTATTTCGTGAACAAGGTCACAGCAGCATGTGAAAGGCTACAACGTTTTCCCCTTTCCTTCGAAGGTCAAAAGGTTGCTTCCCCGGCTGAAAGTGAAGGAAGGCCATGTGTTAAGTATTAAACATTTTGGCGCGAACCTGGTGGCCAATGACCAGCAAAGTCGTTGGTTGCTAGGGGAGTTCGGCCAATGACCAGCAAAGTCGTTGGTTGCTAGGGGAGTTCGGCCAATGAGGGGGTCAACGGATTTTCGAGCACCCCGGCTTCAAGAAAGAGAAGCGTCACTCACTCACTCGACTCGAGACTCCCTCTCTTGACAGTAGTTTGAGCTGACCATGATGTAAAGAAAAAAAATTACATTAGCCGGGCTTCCGCCTTGCTGGCAGCTTCATTCCCGAGGCGTATGAACGCAGCCCGAATCTGACGGTGAAAAAGAAAAAAAAATGCTGTGAATACATTACTGGAGATGAAATGATGCTCACTGATTCAACCCTCTCCTCTTGTACCTTTTTTGGTGGGAAGAGGACCCACAGAGAGTGAAAAAAAAGAAAATTCCGGGAAACTTTGGTTCCACGCTAAATGATATTCTCGAGTTAACTTGCTCCATTGGGCCGGATGAGGATGACCAGCTGTCCCAGCACAGAAGAGGGGCCAAGTCAGTATTTTTTTATGGCACCGAAATTTCTTCAAGCTTGAGAAGAAGCTGACGAGGAGGCTACTATGGCCATCCCCAAAGTCGGAACGAAAATGGCGGACCTGGTCCACCTGAAAAAAAAAGAACCTGCAGATAAAAGATCTTGGAAGAAACGCTGCCGCAAAAAAAATTAAACCCAGGAACTTATTACATCAGGAATTTTTTTCACGCAGTGTTATACGTGCCCTTCACCGATCCCTAAGGACTAGAGGTAAGTTTTGTTTATTTTCTATCTTGACAAGAGCCAAGTGGCCGTCAAAATTCGCCTAGAACTGTCGTCAGGAACTTGAAAAGCTTATGGAGTTCGATTAAGAACTGAAGTCATAAATGTAAATGTTTAACAACCTCTCGGACCAGTATTTCTCTTAAGTAAAATTTAACTCTTTTTGTGCTCAGTGATTTTTTTGTATTTGTGAAATAGAAATTGTATTTATGAGCTTAGTGTAAGTGCCATGTAGCCATGTAGTTGGGAATTTTTCTTGTAGGCTGGTTATAGTTATTATGGTTTGGTGTTTCGGAAAATTTAAGTGCCAAATTTAGTCTTTAAAATTTTTGTAGTAGTGAAGGCTAATTTTTAGTTTCAGCCTGTGGATTAGAAAAACGGATTTTTATGGGGAAATAATATAGAAATGGGCATACAGGCAGAATAAGGGGCATGTGTATAGTATGACTGAGAGAACCCGAATAGCTGTTGTTTCTTCAAGAAGTGATGATTATTCTAGAAATAGGTGATTTTGAAATATGGTGATTTATAGAGTTTTCTGGAAATAAAGTGAGGTTTGGTATAGTGTGTCTAGTATCGTGTTATTGAGCTTTCTGGGAAATGAATAGTACAGTGTGTTCCTGGGAAATAAAGATATGGAGAGATTTTTCTGGGAAATAAAGATATGGAGTGATTTTCTGGGAAATAAAGATATGGAATGATTTTTTGGGAAATAAAGATATGGAGTGATTTTCTGGGAAAAAAGGTGATTTATTTAATTTTCTGGAAATAATGATGTTGAGTGATTTTTCTGGAAAATAGGGAATGTGATATTTTTGGGGGCAAGAGAACTCTTGTGGCATACTTTTCCCTATGTGGATATGCCTCGGGTCTAAAAGGGTGCATGAAACAAATTGGGGGATTTGTTTTCTGACCGAGTAACCTCGTTGGCTCATAGGAGGTGGTTCCTACCAAAGAGTGATGTGAGTTGTCTCAAAAATCAGAGGAGGCTGGGAATGGATTCACGACCCATTCTCGTCTTTAGACCCAAACTCTGTTGTTCCTGCAATAAAATCGTGTTTTTCTAGAGAGGTGAGACTTGTTGAGTGAGATGTTTGTTTGGCTTTCTGCCCGAGTTGGGTACTACATGGGCGCTAGTAGATTGGAAAACTTATAGTGTGGATTTTTGAAAAGTTGGAATAATCTGTTTATAAATTGTATGTCAGGACCAGTTATGTAAAACAAAAATTTTGATGAACAGTAGGAGTGCACATAAATAAATCCAGGAGTGTTGGAAATTGGTATATACTTTTGTCTACATTATAACACTTTGAGTACTCAGAACAAGCTTGTGTTGGTAAGGCATTTTGGATTTTCATGATGATAGTGTGAATTGAGATTCTTTTGTCAATGTAGCAATTTAATGATCACTTTTGAGTAACTTGAGTATGGTATTTAGTGTATCAGGTTTTGTATGGTGTATAGAATTGGTTCAGTATCAGGTAATGCTAGATTGTTAGGTTATGTTGATTTTAAGGCAACTTTTCCTGGAAGTGCAGAATATTGTATTAAGGTAGCTTTTCATTGTACGTAAAATTTTGGCTCAGTTTTTATGGTAGTTTAAAATTAAAAATTGATTCAGAAAACTGGTCTGAGAAGGTTTGTTCGAAGGAGTTAGTTAGAGTAACATAGTGTACACCTATGCTTATAATTTTTTTTCTACGAGAGAGAGTGCGAGAGATTTGCATTTCATCCACTTAATTTACACACCATGTAAATTGCCTTTATGTGATATTGATTATGATCAGTAATGTGCCTGGTGCTATAGTTTCATTGAAAGCAACTAAGCTGTCAGCTAATTATTTTTATTGGGCCCAGTGACTAGGTATAAAATTTGTGACCAAAAAATTAGCTTGTTGAGTTTTACAAAATAAATATAGGCCAAGTGGCCTTTCAAAAACCCAAACCTTAGTGCAGTGAAGTATTAGGTGTCTCAGTTTGAATTTCCATCACATGGTTCAAATGTATCCCCCTCAGCAGTGACTGAGGGGAAACGAAATCTGGGGTAATTGTGTTTCAAATTCAATGTTTTTGTCCTAACTATTATATTTGACTTCATCGCCACCAAAAGTTATTACACGTGTACATTGTATACCATTAAATTTTAGTGTTTACAAACTTGGTACACATGTAAACAATAATTTACCTTTCTTCCACTTTCAGGTGTATCTACTCATCCAACGCAAACAACGCAAACAATACAATAGTAACTTTTGGGAGTTTCCAAATTCAGTGTTGCATTTTATCTTTTCCTATTTATGTTTCATGGCTTTAATCAAAATTTCAGTTTGTTTCGAAATGCATCTATCCATCTCCCAAATTCTAATTTTCTGTAATTACCATATAAATTGCAATATTAGCATAAGCACCTTTTTTTTTAAATACCCAAATCTTCAACATACCATTTGCACCATACTAGACACACTATACCAAACCTTACTTTATTTCCAGAAAACTCTATAAATCACCATATTTCAAAATCACCTGTTTCTAGAAAAATCATCACCTTGAAGAAACAAAACAGAAATTCGGGTTCTGTCAGTCACACTATACACATACCCCTTATTCTGCCTGTATGCCCATTTCTATATTATTTCCCTATAAAAATCCGTTTTTCTAATCCACTGGCTGAAACTAGAAATTAGCCCACACTATTATAAATATTTTAAAGAGTAAATTTGGCACCTATATTTTCCGAAACATCAAACCATAATAAAAATAACCAGCCTACAAGAAAAATTCCCAATTACATGGCTACGCCGAATTTAACATGTAGAGGTGAAAGCTAAACTATTCTGGCATCTACCAGCCGGCTCAAAATCTACATTCTTTGTTTCAGGTGAAACAAAATTACTGTCAAACGAATTCTTCTTGTTGCAGTGGATACCCTTCGCATGATTGTCTCACATTCCCATAGAAACGCGTTGGCAGTTTCAGCATGCCCGCCAGGTGAAGCAGTAATCTAAGCGCTGGCTTTTGGCCATTCGACCGAGATGGGTCTTGGTTTAAATCCTGGTGAGGCATAAATGTTGTCTTTGTCATACGTCACTGGTTCTCTCCCTTCCATGAAACCAGTGCCATAAATTGGGTACAGGTGATTTATTGTCCACTGAGTTGCTCACTGTTGTCGTTAAACCTCCAACTGAATAAAAAATAAAGTTCCAGCGCGTTGCCTTTGAATCGTAGCTATTTATATTTCGCATGTCACTCGTACGAGAATGTTCCCCATGTTTGCATAAGTTTCCTTTGTGTAGAAGGCATCGCCTTTTATTGATGGCAGCAGATTTCCACTATTCTACAGCACACCTTTTAGACGATTATCAAAATGAGGTACATGAATAGCCGCCATTCCTTACGAATTATAACTGATATTCATTTTTGCCATCACGTCACTGACATCCTCACAAACAATGACTTAACCTTAACCTTCTGTTCTTTATAATCACTGAATATATTTCTACCCTAATCGATAAATCAGCTTTCATATTGTCCTGATGAAGATTCCAATGTTTAGTATTTACCTCAACAATTCTGCCTTTTTTATTGGTTCGAGATCCTTGATGAGATCATTAAGTTCATTTTCATTTTGTGTAGTTCAGCAGAGGACACATTGAGACTAAATCATGGATCTCTTAAAGTAGATTTCTGCGTTATACAGTATTTTCGAGTATGTCACGCTGTTCCTCATCACAGTTGAGAGAAAAATTATCTGCGGGGTTCGGGAATATGCAATCCTTCACCGTAAGACATTGACAGTTTTCTTTATTGGAGGTTTAACGACCGCCGTGAGCAATTCAGCGGGTTATAAGCAGTCACCCGTCCCCAATGCAAGTCCACTGGTTCCAGGGAATGAAGAGAACCAGTGCCGTAAGACAAACAAAACATCCATGCCTCACGGGATTCGAACCCGGACCCTTCTCGGATGAATGGTCATAAGCCAGTGCTTAGACAACTGCGCTACAGGGGCGGCACACTCACGGTGCTCAGCGCAGATGCGTACACAAATCCCAGCCTTTTTTTCTTGGTAAAACTTTTCTAGATAGGAAGCACCATAATGTGATGTTTTCTGTTGGCTTTCTTTTCATCATCGAAACTTCAAAAAGCATGGAACATTCCTTGCGGTTCACCCACACGTTCAGATTTGATGAACATAAGACTTGTTTTGGTGACCTATTTCAGAGCCAAGTAAGTTTTTTTTTTATTAACTGAAGTTAAAGCGAACTTCCTGGAAGCCAATAGATTTCTTCACATATGTAATAGACGTGTTACGAAATGTTCCCGCACTTACGGGCATATGCATGCTGCATGAAAGGAAGTCTAGTAGAGGCTCAGAAAGCACACAACGCAACAGCTAATAGAAACTCCCAGGATTATAAAGAAGCCCTGCAAGACAGGAGCATCCGCGACACAGATAACTGATCACGTGATCCTAAAAGCTTCGTGCGTTGATGACGGTGGGGATATTTTGTGTTTCCTTTCTGCTTCTCGGACGGGAGTAGGCATCAATTTAATTAAGGTTTATTTCTTTCAAACTTATTCCGATAATTTAAAATAAAATACCTTCAAATTATTAAGTTCAACTGGCTCAATGGAGAAACTTTCAACTTCAAACTCAGTTCCCAGGCACGCTTTTTATCGTTGCTCTAATTATAATCTGGAAATTTCCCGGTATTCCTTTGTTTTTCGAGTATTGGGCAGCCCAACACAATATGTTCTATAGTTTCCTCCTCAGACTTGCGTAGTCCACAAATGTTTCCTATTTCACTAAATTTCGCAATTCCGTGGTTCTGATGCTCTAGCTCCGATTTTGCATAGCAGATAACTCCTAATACTGTTACCGAAGTAATCGTCTCTTTTATATTTATCTTTGAAATCATGCAATTCCGTTAGTAAACTTCTATACTTGACATCTTTATTGCAAGCGAGATTTGAGCTGTCGCTTTGGTGACTCTATTTTTTCACTTTGTCCTGGAATAGGAATTTATGCAGGGGCCTCAGGATTATACTTACAATTTAAATACAAACTGCAAAAAAGAAAAAAGCCCCCACGAAACACCCATAAGCAACCATCCAATCGGGATGAAAATTGGTACGTGCAATGTACATATACTCGCATAGGAAAGGAAATGACTGCAGTTGCACAGCAGTCGGGCCATTTATTCGGATAAAACCGCTACACGAGCGGGATAAGTCAGTACGCTGTAGTGCCATTCTGGCTTGGATATAAGCAATTACCTGGCGTGGCATGGACGCATACAGTTCACGAATACTGTCATGAGGTATAGCATGCCAGATGGTGCCAAATTACGGGACAATTCGCTCATATTATGGAGTGAACGTAGGTGATGTCCCAAACATGTTCGATCGCTGAGCAGTTGGGCTAGCCATGCAAAAGTGTCGTCAATAAGGAGGTTGGCCTGGAAGTGCCGTGCTATGTGTGGCCTGGAATTCACCTGTTGAAAAATTTCTCGGTGATGTTGCGACAGGAATGGGAATACATCTGGTCGTACAATGTCGTCGCGGTAGCATTGAGCTGTGAGGTTGGTATGGAGTGTTACCAAGGGTGTCCGGATATCACAGGAAATGACTTCGTAGACAGTCACTTCCGGCATGCAAACCGTATGCAATTCCACTATAAAGGCAGGATCCGTGCATTGGCCGACTCGTCTCCTGACACGTATCCGCTGGTCATAGGTGCAAAGTGGAAACCGTGATTTATCACTGAAGACAATACGACGCCACTGGGCACTATTCTACGTTGATCTGGCTCGACAGCACTGCAAATTGTGCCGGTGATGCTCGCTGGCCAGTAGTAGTCTGCGGATTGGCCTCCTTGAATGTACTCCCCGAGCTGCAAAAGGTCTGGCAACGGTCCGGATGGTCACTTCCTTACCTGTAGAAGGCCCAACATGGTCACGTATGGTTAAGAGCAACGAATTCGGTTCTATTCGTTTGGCTCTTATATTCGCTCTATCCTCGCGTTCTGTCGTTCCCCTCGGCTATCCACTGCTCTCGTGCGGCTGAATTGATCCCTGCTTGACCAATTTGTACGAAGAGCGATCCAAATGCCTGTCGATAAGGCGACTTGACTAACCGGCTGTTCTCAGCCCAATCATACATCCTCACTCAAATTCGCTCAACTGCTGGTCTTGTGCACGGATCCTACGTCGAGGCATCTTTATAGTCCGTGGAAGTTAATGCAACCACAAACCACTGTCACAATTGTACCTGCGTGGAAACAACTTTGATCTTGATATAGCCTCCTCGATGCGTAGTTCCCTTGCGCTGTGTGGTGGTCTACTGTTTCGACATACACTCATCGTCAAAAAAATAGTTGCACCCAGAAGGACGTGACGGACTGCAATGCTGTTTGGGAGGAAGTTCAAGGTTACCAGGAACAATACATGATTAAACATTGCGACTGATATGGGTAATACTGTATTTATTGAGCTACACGCCAATAAGCAGTGTCTCTTAGTATGGCGCAGGGCCGCCATGTTTGCTTACACAGCATACTATACGTCTCGACATGGAGCTGTACATGTTGCTAATGGTGTCCTGCGATTATCCATCCCATGCAGTTTGAATATTCTCACGCAGTTCCTGCAGTCGTGCAGTATATGTGGAGTGTGGATAGCGTTTCCAATAGCACCCCACACATTTTCAATCGGTGACAGGTATGGTGATGCTGCTAGCCTTAGCAGAGTGTCAGTGCCTTAGAGGCAAGCTCTCGAGACAGCATAAGTATGCAGACGAGCGTTGTCCTGATGGAATATCGCACCGGATTGACCGTTCAGGGGAGGTAGGGCCCACTGGTCGCAGGATCTCATTAACGCAACGTTGGGCTGTCAAAATTCCTGTAATGAATAACAAAGGTGGTTTGGCATTGTAAGCAATTACACCTCACACCATGACACCAGTTCTTCTGGACGTGTAACGCTCGACAACCAAATGTTCAACCGTTCATCTTGGCGCAGAATACGGTGCCTCGACACAAGAATTAGTTGGTCGTCTCCTCCAAGAAAAAAGCGGGACTCGTCACTAAAGCTCATCCGCTGCCCTTCTGAGTGGCCCCTCGACAGTCTGGCACGACACCATTGCAGTCTTTGGCGACGATGCACTAAGAGCAGTCGGCATAACGATCAGCGTGCGTGTAGTCGTACGTCGTGCAGACGTCTGCCAATGTTGCTGGCACTAATCGTACGATGCATGGAGGGCACCACTGCTCGCTGAATATCCGCAATCGTGGCGGTTGTGTCACTCCGCTCACGTCGGACAACCCGTCGGTCCTCTCTCTCCGTGGTTCGTCTAGGTGTCACAGGCCCGTCCTGTTGATTTAGCGTGACTTGTTCTATCCACAATCGCCAACAGCGTGCTACGGTGATATCTGCACCGGCGGTATGGCGCGCAATAGGGAAATAAGATCACCCCACTTCCCGGAGCCGGACGATGCGGCCCCTCTCGAGCTTTTCGAAAATATCACATTTCTTCCGAACTTTTCTCCGAAGCATACTTCATTGCAAAGGATGCAACCATCACAACAGCACAACTCAAAATGGCAAGCATGCGCAATGGGACGACCTTATATAGCCGGTCAGGCACAGCACTACGACCCTTCATTGCTGGCTTCATGTGCGTGGCGGAGCATGATACTTGAATTATTTGCATGTCTTATAATGTCAAACGCACCGACAAAGTTTCATTCCTGTCGGTTGCTTCCTTCTAGGTGCAATTATATTTTTGACGATGAGTATACTTACTATTTTTTAATCATTCGCGTATTCGGCCGCGAGTTACTTGCATGCGGAATTCCGTCCGGATAGAGATTTTCCGGGTGATTCGTTTTCTTTTCTTTTTTTGCAAATATTTTACGATATTGCTTTGAACCACATTGAACTCCTAAGTTTAAGTGTTACAAAAGTTTTGTAGTTTTATATTCTCCGATGTAATCGGTTTTCATTTAAATTTTGTGTGTGACCATTTATTTTCCTTGTAGTTCTCTCACCCCAAAGGCACACCAGTCTGATTTCCCGTGTATTATGCTGTTCGGATCTACCTTCTCGCTTTTAAGGCAAACAGTTCATTGTTAAGCTGAGCTTGATTTAGTGAATTTTTCGTCTGAGTACGTAAGACTAGGATACCGTTGCTATAAAGCAATGACGGCATTGCCGCTCTTCTCCAGCCTTTTCCCATCTTCCAAATAAAACTAAACTACTTCGGAAGGTTTATCTCTGCCCCATTGTCAATTTGACTCATTGCCAGTTTGATATCAGTAGTGCACCATCTACGTCATGATACATAGAATGTTTCACCTACCATTCATTTTCGGATATCAGCAAGTCTACAAATAAGCATTATTTACAGAAAAGTTTATATTTAGGGGTGAAACATTTGTCACTCATAAAAGCATCACGTCTTCGTGGAATACTATCCACGAGATCCTTGTAAATATTCTTCGATATGTTCCACTATTCAGCCATCAAAGCAGTGATAAGTTCAGGTCTGTTTGGTGAGCAATCTTTTCTTCCGTGCAGCTCCGACGATTCAACACGTCCCAAAGATTCTCTATGGCGTTCAGGTTAGAAAAATCTGTTAGCCAACCCCACATTTTGACGTCCATGTCTTAAGCCTATTCTATGACAACGGGAGCAATACGACATGGTGCTTTGCCTTCTTGTTGGATGTACGGACTCTCTCCAACATTATGTAATAACGGTGGCTAGGTATGATTGTCTAGGCAGAATTCAGAATTCATGTTTTTTTTCAAAAATGAATGGTGGGCCCAAGCCGAAACTTAAAAAAACAAATGTGGGGCTTTTGAAAAGTGCAAAGCCTAACATACAAAGGCAATTTTTTTGTTTTCAAAAGTGCAGATTTATTGTTCCTCATGGTGCCCCCTGACTTGGATAAACTTGTTTTACAGATCATACAGTTGGAGAATACCCGCTATGAAAAACGTTTTATTGTTCTTCTCAAACCAACACTTTATTGCCTTTTACAGTTCAGAATCATCCCCCAAACGCCGACCACGCAGATAGTTTTTCAGATTTTTGAAGAGGAAAAGCAATTAGGAGCGTTTTCAGGAGAGTACGATGGATGGAGAACCAACAGGATGCAGCTTGCATAGAAAGACTGGCGGTGTGGATTTGAGTATAGTCCTGTAGAAACAGAACTCCCCGTCTCAATTTTCCTCGCCGTTTACTCTTAATGACTTCATACAATTTTCGCAATAACACGCATAATAGGCAACATTCATAGTCCTTATACACTATTTACCAACAAGTAATTGGACACCCCTGCAATCGTCGATATCTGCGATCCTAATACACGTCACGGCCGCCGCCGTTAAATATCGTGTGGAAAACAATAACGCAACCAGTCGCATGCAAGATGCCACGCAGTTCGGAACTCTCTGATTTCGAGAAAGGTGTAATCGTCGGGTATCACAGAAATGGCCGATCCATACGTGACATATCCATCCAGTTGAAGTACCCAAAATCGACAGTGGCGTACGTGATTGTCAAGTGGAAGATGAGAGGTGACTGTCGGAATGTGCTCCGACCCGGCAGACCCACAAAACTGGGAGTTACAGACCGACGGGTGCTGGCCAGAGAAATTCGGAAAAAACGCAACAAATCGATGGGCCACATCCGCGTGGAGTTTTAACAGGCATCCGGGAGTGTTCTTTCGATGAATACCATCCGTAAGGAAGCCCATCTGCTTGGTTATCTTTGACTTCCTGCCGCCCACAAGCCTTTGATCACCAAGTCCAATATTGCTGCTCGGTTAACGTGTTGCCAAGAACGTGGACCGTTGAACAGTGGAAACAGGTTCTCTGGAGGTTCACCCTCTGCCGTTCGGATGGAAGGGTCTGGGTTTGGCGTCTGCCTGGAGAACGCCTCCTGCCGGATTGTATAGGGCCAACTGTGAAGTTCTGCGGCGGTGGAATTATGCTATGTGGGTGTTTCTCCTGGTATGGCACGGGACCCTTGGTCGCAATTCCTGGTGGACTCAACGCCGAGACCTATTGCACCATTTTGGAAGACCATGCGCTTCGTGCGTTGCAACAGTTTTACGCGGTGGACCCACGTTACTTTCAGGATGACAATGCCATCTGTCTTGTTGCGAGGTACACCATGGCTTGGTATGGTGACAATGAGGTTATACGAATACACTGGCCTGCGAAAAGCCCGGACCTTAACCCTATCGAGCACCTCTGGGACGAGTTGGAGCGTCGACTTAAGGGGTGCCCCCCACCGTCCGAAATTGGTGAAGGAACTAACTTGTCGTGTCCAAGCCGAGTGGAAGAGAATACCGCTAGCCGTCGTACAACGCGTGGTTGAGAATATGCCCCGGAGGGTCGCAGCTGTAATCGTCACTCGTGGAGTCTCCGCCAACTATTGAAGGTGAATAAACTTCGTTTTCCTTTGCTATCACAGGTGTCCAATTACTTGTTGGTAGATAGTGTATAAGGCCAGTGGTCAATTAAGAGTAACCCTTCTGAGTCCCCAGAAATTGTGGACATAATCTTCTCTGCAGATGGTTCTGTTCCGAACTTTTTCCTTTGTGATCCATGATGTTTCCACTGCTTGATCTCTTGTTTAATCAGACTTGCTTCAACAAAATCATTCTCCAACTCAAGTGTCGACATTCCAGGAACACATCTGGCTCATACATTTGACATCCCTAAGTTTCATATGAAGTCATCCACACACTACCGGTACTTAACTTTAGTTCCTCAGCAATATGCAAGATAAGGATTCTCCAGTTTGTCATCCCCAGGTCCTCCACTTCCTGGCACATTTCACGTGTGGTCACCTCCACTAAGCACCCCCCTGAGAGGGTCATCTTTGAACTAGTCTGTTCCCCGCATAAAGAGAGCAGCTCACCTGTTGACTATCAACGTACACCCAGACCATCCATTCATGAGTACAGCCTGGCGGTTCAACATCCTTCGTCAAAACTTCAATTACCGCTCGGTTCCACAGTATCACTGTTGCTGATTCATTGTCATCTTATAGATTTTAATGCACTGTGCCGCAGTCTCAAATGCTGACACAGTCACATGTCTTGGCTTCTACATAACTGAAGGATGATGCACTACTTTGCAATACTTGCGTTTGTCGCCAACCTCTATTTTCAAATTCAAGCTTAGAACTTACGGAAGCCCTTCATAAACCCATAATATCACTGTGCCTCCATGAAACTTAGCTGCCATCACGATACAGTCCGGAAGGCACCTTTTTTCCAGGATTTTAACACCCATGAGAGACCGTCGGAAAGGAATCTTGCGTCACGTAACTCGTCAGTATGAAGCACAGTTTTTCATTGGTCAACAGTACAAGACCAGCGTTTTTGGTACCACGATAATTCGCGGGTGGTATTTGTTGAATTGATTAGCAGCCTATGGGGGAGGGGGCTCTACTGTGGTAACTCATGACATGCAACGTCCTGCAGACTGTACTGTTGCTAACATCAGTGTCAATGGTATTACATAGGGTTTGCGTCCTTAAAGAAAATGTTAATTGCCCTTCTGACAGGACAATACTTTTCAACGATCTCCTGTTACATTAATTTTGCTTCAGAGGTTTACTGGGTGGTTTCTTCGCAGATTCAGCCCCAGTAAGCTACCATTTGCATATCACATGACCAACCGTTGACCTATGGTTCTTCAGAGCTGCTGAAAAGTCACGAATGGAGCGCTTGCTTATGAGTCACACTATCATCTATCTGCATTGAAAAACAGTTAACTTTATTGATTGAAGCATCTTGTGTTGACACAATTGCGCTAATGTCTCATCATAGCACTACGAATATATTTTAGTTTGGTCTGTGAGATTGTGCTTGCGTAGCACTGAATTCACTATTAACAGAGGTGTGTACATAGGAAAGTCAACTTCCCAAAGTTATTGGGGGCTGGGGACAGGCGTAAAGAGATCAAACGTAAGAGGTGCATGTTTCTTCATTGTCAAAATGGAAATTAAGAAAATAAAGGACAAAAAATAAACTACGAGACTCGACATATATTTTAAACGCAATTGTAATTAATCATCAGCACGTGAACAAAAAGCAGAAACATTCGTTTGCTCAATATTAATATTTAAAAAAATAAAATTCAGCCAGTAATTTGAAATATGAGAACTTAGATGTGTTTCTTAACCCTCCTGGTGGCAAGCACTCATATACACGTTCGGATATTTCTGTGACCAAAGTGACGACGACGCAAACACGCGTTTATCGAAAACCTGTTCAAAAGCGGCGAAAACGCATATATGCGTATCTTAACGACGATGAATATTACAGAAGGACAGGAAGCTTTTTAGGGAGTTTCCTGTTATACATGTGACAAAATTTCGCATTGCCCCTTCCAAACCTCCTGCCACCAGGAGGGTTAAGCAAAGAACAAGACGATCAAGAAATAAATAGATAAATTAAGGCGCTGGAGATTATGCGTCTCTATATTTTATTTAATTTTATTTCTTATAATTGTTTTGAACATTCACTACATATTACGAGATCATATCAATCACCATACGGAACTGGCAATCCAGTTTCTTATCAAACGAGCAATGCTAAACATAAGGGAAAGGTTTACTTATTTTGTGATTTATTAATTTTCTGGGAATAAATCGCTTTGGCGACATAAAGTGGTGATCGCTTGGTCCATCTTAGGAGACTAAAGCGATTATTTTAATAAACAGGACGAAAAATATTGAGTGGGCACCGCCCCTAGTAAAATTACTGGAGGGGCAAGATTCACCTTGACTCCCCATAGCCGGCTCCTATGGGTTTACGGGAATTAATGGTAGGACAGTGTATTTTAATACTTCCTGTAAAGTGTTATTTAGCTTTTAGATTGTAGTATTCTTCTTCAGGGTTTTTTATATTAATGTTTATAATGATCCTTAGATCGATATATATATATGATTTTTGGAAATATAATATATATTAATTCATGAAAAAAATTAATTAGTAACTATGACTAAATCGGGCAGTTCTGTATCCTTCTTGGTTCTATAAGTCGGGAAACAAAGCATTATTGCAAATCCAACGTAAATTATTGCTAGATATAATTAAACGAAATGAAATCTCATAATCAATTCCTGAAAAGCGAAGCGAAGTTGAGAGAATTCATACAAATCATTAGGAACGTCTGATTTTACCAAACTATTATAATTTCTCATCAGCCGCCATGTACGGTATTACTGTGCCGGGAATATTTCAAACAAAGTTCCCAACTGTACTGGTTAAAGTAAACGATTTAAGCATAATAACGTAGCTATCTTTAGCTAATGAAGACCCAGTACGTGCTGGTCAGCGGATTTATATTGACAAACCAGTCAACTACACGCAGCTACATGTCTGATCACAATGACAGAACTTTACAATGCTGATGGAATAAATTTGTTGGACCGCCCTCTGTTCACACCAAGTGAAGTACAATAGATAGACATCTTCCGACCAGTAATAATCTTGTCATTGCATTTGATCTTCCTCTGTGCCGCGCAAACTTGTAGTTTATTTAAAGCTCACGCCGACGCATTCTTATTATCAGCCATTAGCAATTCGTTGCTAGATGAAGGTCTTTCCAAGATTCTTACACAACGTTCTGTCTTAAGACAAACTCATGTGTGTCAATGGAGCACACTTTCAAATTTCATCCACAAATCTCCCACGACATCTTCCTTTAGGGCTTTTTATTTCCCTTGGAATACAGTCCAGTATTTAAATTCGCCAACGGTGGTCAGTACTCCTAGGGATATGTATAGCTAATTCCTATTTAAGGGATTTTAATTTCATTATGATATCTTTCACTCTAGTTATTTTCCTTATCCATGAGCTCCTCTTTTTATCTTCCCAAGTTACACCAAGCATGTATCTCTCAATAATTTTTACTTTTTACTGTTTATCATTTCTCCATTCTATTAGTAAGAACTGAAAGGCTGTATTGGCTCATCAATTTTAAGACATAATGGAAAATTTTGCTTGAAAATTGTACTGCTGCTTCCAAATGCTCCCAAACCATGTTTTATACTCCAATTTATTTTTTCTTTATGTGGCCTCTCACTTGTTATCTGTAAGGAAGGTAACTTATGCATTGGAAGCTTCTAGGTTTTCCCCGGTGACAGCCAATTCTGAAGTTCTTGTGAAACAATGTACGTCAATTTTTTTCTATAATGTCATTTTTCCCCTTTTCTTTACTCTTGTCAGCACGTTTCCTGGATCATATCCTGTGGTTCTGAAGGGGTACTTACAAAAACAATTATCTCGTCAGCAAGATGAAAGTGCGTTAAATCTTGATCCCTTGTCTTTCCAGTTCAATGACTGGAATACATTCTGTAATGTGGAATGAAAGAGCTTGGGAAATATGCTGTCACCCGATCTCACTTCCTTTCTAATTTTTATACATGTTGTATCCTCAAAAAGTCCAACTTTCCAAATGCATTTCCACAGATGTTATTAATAATATTAATGTATGCATCTTCTGTGCAGCAGTATTTAACAAACATTATAATTGCTAGTGACTTCGTGGAATCAAGAGACTTTAAATGAAAAAAAAAGCCAAACATAGTGGGAGTTCATATGCATTCGCTCCTTGAATTAGTTCGCTAAGTACATGGATGTGATTTATAAAGCTATAGTCGCCCACGAATCTAGCTCATTGTCTTGGTTTTGACATGTCCAGTGTTTCATTCAAACTATGTGACAGTTCCGCACTGAAAGATTTCGTAAACAACTGACAGGAAGCTGTTAGGTCGATCGTTCCTTGGACCATGAAGGTTTCTTTTTTATTTACCGTGATGACACAAACGTTTGTCCTTTTTTGAGGTACACACAATGCTGGGCCTTCCATGTAGTTCGAAACGGATATCAGCGTTGACTGGGATCGGTGACGATGAGAAACAGTGGAAGAAATAAATTGCATTTTTCATGGAACCATTTTAAATTGACAGGTGAGCGGAAGATGGAGGCTGATAAAGTTGCTGTTTGGGCGCTCTTACACTGTTGGTGGAATGAAGGTTTAAACGTGGCAGTAGCCGCAGCAGTGAAAGAAACGTTTTTCAGTTGAAAGCGAGAAATCAGTGGGCAGAAGCAGTGCACAAAATCAGCTGCAGCGTTTAAACCCTTTAACGACCTTGTCTCCAAAACCTTGTACCAGACTAAATACTATAACGAAGTAAACTTCTCTGTCATTTCTATCCGCGCCAGGATTTAAACCCGGATCCCCTCATTCCGGAATAAGTCACTTTACCAATTGAGCTACGCAGACGTTTTATTCTGATTCCTATCTGCCTTTGTGTCGTGTGCGTCCTTCGGGCAGGTACGTCACATCTCCTGGTACGTTACAATACCATAAAGCCAGAAACTGTCTGTTGGTTCACTTCTTTGTTTAGTAACGACAATAGTGACTGAGGGTTACACCTGCTGATCCCTCATAGGTCGTGTAAATTTGAAAAGCAGGTAAGGGCAGGAAATAAGATTCACTCTAGAGAGGCGATTCGGGTGGCTATGGTAGTTTGTATGTACGGGCGTCTTGGGCGTTATGGTCGTTAAAACTTTAATGCTGAGGACAGAGTCTCGAAGAGAAGCCGAGTTCAGGACGTCCATCGACCTTCAACACTGCTGATTCCCTGTCATCTTGTGACAGAGAATCCAGGAACGAGTTCATGACAATCAGCAGCTAAAGTCAGGTCTACCCAATTCACACTGCCCCGGTGGCGCAGTGGGTTCTGACAATTCTTCCGAGATGGGTCCGGGTTCAAATACCGGGAGGCATAAATGTTGTGTTTGACTTACGACACTGGCTTTCCCTTGCCTGGAACCAGTGGCCCCAAATTAGGGACAAACAACTGCTTATAGCCCAATCATGGTGGTGTTAAACCACTGAACAAAGAAAATTACCCAATCTACCATCGTTCGTCACCTGCACCAGCTTGTTTTCTCCTCCAGGCGCCATCGAATGATGAATTCACATCCCAGCAGGCGGAACGACGTGTCTCTGCCACTCTTGATTGCTGTCAAATCTACAGGGTGATAGATTTTAACATCGTATCGTCCAAGGTGCTAAAAAGTGGAGGTACCTACGTTATGCTGCCACTCGGAACCAGTGTCTGAGACGACGCTAGGAAGCAGAGCTACTGATGCAAAGAATGAGGTTCAAGTGGAAACTCATGCTGTGCATTTGGTTGAAATGTGAAAGTCCTGTGCAATGGAAACTCGGACTAAATGGCCAAGTTGTGCACGAGAACCTTCATGTTGTAAAACTGCAGCGGATTCATGATGCTCTGGGCCAACGCAAACTAGGGCTCATTATTTCTCGTACCAAATGGCCAAGCTGTGCACGAGAATATGTTGAAAAACTGCAGCGGGTTCATGATGCTCTGGGCCAATGCGAACTAGGGCTCATTTTTGCTCGTACCAAATGGCAAAGCTGTGCACAAGAACCTTCATGTTGAAAAACTGCAGCGGGCTCATGATGTACAGGGCCAACGCAACCTAGGACTTATTATTGCTTCTACCAAATGACCAATCTGTGCACGAGAACCTTCATGTTGAAAAACTACAGCGGGCTCATGATGCTCTGGGCCAACGCAAACTAGGGCTCATTACTTCTCGTACCAAATGGCCAAGCTGTGTACGAGAACCTTCGTGTTGAAAAACTGCAGCGGGTTCATGATGCTCTGGGCCAACGCAATCTAGGACTCATTAATGCTCATACCAAATGGCCAAGCTGTGCGCGAGAACCTTCACGTTGAAAAACTGCAGCTGGCTCATGATGCTCTGGGCCAACGCAAACTAGGGCTTATTATTGCTCGTACCAAATGGCCAAGATGTGCACGAGAACCTTCATGTTGAAAAACTGCAGCGGGCTCATGAAACTATGGGCGAACGCAAACTAGGGTTCATTATTGGAAGTTGCCGTTCTTACAAGTGGATAAGACCCTAAGTTACAACTGCCGAATGTCTTCAGGAAACTACAAGCATTAAAATGGGTTGAGATTCTACCCCATCCTCCACTATCAACACACCTATTTCCCCTCCACACTTACGACTACCACCTGTCTCGCTCCCACAATCGTGGATGTGGAATCGGGCATTAGAGAGTTTCTCTCCTGTAAATCTGGTACCAACGTGGAATCGTTGTTCTGGTGGATAGTTGGCGAAGGACAATAGAAAACAACGGCTTGTGGTTCGCAGAATGAAATCAGCATGCATCATTTTTGCACGACTAAATCTTTTAGCTGCAAACTGGGCAAACATTTAACTCACCTCGATAACAGGGTCCCTATACTTTTGTTCCAGTCTTTAGGAGAGTGCCCGCCATTGTGACATCTAGTCAAAACTTGCAAGTCTAGTTTCTATTCATGTTTTACTGGCTACGTTTACATTGTCTACCATAATTACATCTTCTACTGGTGATCTATCTTTCTTGCTTGATATTCTTATTTGCATGGATAACTTCTGCCTTAACGTCTGGATGAACCATGGTGTCTTCAACCATTCCTCTCAGTATCATGTGTGTGGAGCCTGTGTGTAGAACTCTTTATTTCTAGTGAACACGTCGCCTGTATTTTTGTTACAATTACATTTTCTTTTGTGTGAGCCGCAATGTCTTTTCCCTCCGTCGCAAATATAACACTTTCATTTTTACAGGTTTTGGTCACTCTTAATTGAATTGCTATTTTCACTGGTTTGGAGTTAAATTTCCTTATGTTTCCAGTGATACTACTTGTCATTCTCTAGCATAACTCTATACATTTCACTCTAAAAGTTGCATTTCCTTTATAATCGCCATTTCCCTCATTTGTGCATCACTAATTTTGTTAATTCGATTTTTTCTTCACATCTAATTTGCTCTTAGTGACAACCAATTTTTCAATGTCTGCATAAGGGGCTTTGGTGAGGTTTCTGTTAACTTCATAGATATATACTTCTTCTGTCAGAAATTATTGTGACATCATAAATTTTCAAATTGGAACTGCGCCTTATAATGTAGTTTCGACTTATTTTTTTAAAGGTGTGTCATGTCAAAATATTTTGTTTGTTTTAAGAGCTTACCATATTCAAATTTTCTTTTAAGGTGCATCTTACATATCACCAATCTATGGTCACTGCCCGTGTTGAACCTAATAAACATTCTGCCGTGTTCGACGACATATTTCTTGTTACATGTAATCAAATCATTTTCACTTCAACGCATACCGCCTAAGAAATAAGAAATATCCTAACGCAATAAATTTGAGACAATCCTTGTGACAACGGCTTAACCACATTGATTTGATAAACATATCAGAGCTGAGGTAATCTCTATTTGAAATGTCGCGCGACTGTGATGTTCCAAATCATATCGTTTTATTTAAATAAGATGACATTCAATCACTTTACGGCTGAAATATTATAATTTGACTTGAAGAATGCAGAATGCGTTGATGATCTCAAACATTCAGGGAAAAATCTACCCACACTGGGAAGAAAAACATTAATAAAAACCCACTCGATAAGAAATATATGGCATCATGATTTCATTATGGATATGCCTTATCTAGTCAATAGTATGAGTAATGTTGGTGATAATACTGGGTGGCCGCCCCGGTGGCGCAGTGGTCTAAGAGATGGCATCTGATCATTCGTCCGAACGGGATCCGGGTTCGAATCCCGGTGAGGCATGGATGGTGTGTTTGTCTTACGGCACTGGTTCTCTCTTTTCCCTGGAACCAGTGACCCTAAATTAGGGACGGGCGACTGCTTATAGCCCATTGAGTTGCTCACGGTGGTCGTTAAACCTCCAATAAAAAAAATAAAAAATACTGGGTAATGTATCTAGGTAATAGTAAGACATAGCAACACTGACATTTATCAAAAACATTTATAGGCATTTACTTTTCAATGGTAAATTGACGTTGGTCTAAAACAGCTACTTATGTGATATCTGAAACTGCCCATTAGCAAGCGCTGCTTTCCGCTTAGCTTTATTATTCAAAAAGGCCATTGAGAAGGATGAAAGGACTAATAACGGCGACGAGATTGAGAAAGGAGACATGTTTCAGTTACTTTTTTTCTGCCTTATGTCATGCTTTGGGTCATAGAGAAGAGAATAAAAAACAAGAGGTGAGTGTTTATCACTAGTGACAAGATTTTGGCGGATACTGTTGAGATAAGGGGAGAATGGGGGCGGGGAGGGGGTTCCGTAGCTTTAGAAAAACCCTGCCGATATATGTGAACATTTATTTTTTGGAGAAGGTAAACAGATTTTGGATACTACTTGGTTTGAATACATCGCCCACTTGAAGGGTTAATGAAGACATATAAGAGGACATATTAAATGAGTGTGGTCACGTAAGTGAGTAGTGAAGGAAAACCCGCAGTAAAGATGAAAACACTTCATTTCATTTTGCCAAGACCAAGGGTTCTGCTGGCCGCCCAAAATTCAACACCAAGAAGGAAGCATCCGATTGGTCTGAAATTCGCAGCATGAGTCGCCTGCGAGAGGACATGCAAACGATTAGCATTGCATGGCATATGCAAATCATGTGCGCCCGGCACGCCACCCAGAAGCACTATAACAAGGGTGCACAAAAGGCGGGGTGTAAGTAGTGGCCGGACCTCTGCCGGACCTGTGCGTGGGAAGCTTACTGATGCCTCGTCGCAGAATACGGCAGTCATTCCAGCACGTTTCGGAGTTCGACAGAGGACGAATAGTGGCTTATCGCGACAGCGGTTTATCGTACCGAAACATCGGTGCCCGTGTGGGACGGCATCCTGCCACAGTGAGGAGAGTATGGATTCGGTGGATGCAGGAGGGACGGACGGACCGACGTGAGTGATTGCCGCAGCCGCGGCACACCACCGAACGAGAGGACCAGCATGTTGTGCGGCGGGCATTCGGCTAGCACCGCCACATCACGAACGTTAGCGCAGGAATTAGAGTGTGTTGCGCAACAACCTGTGTCAGCACGTACCGTTCGACGTCGTCTGCCGGAGCGGGGACTTGTCGCACGGCGCCCATTGCTCCGATTACCATTGACGTTACACCACCGGCGAGTGCGGCGGGAGTGGGCCGTTAAACGCCGCACCTGGACAACGGAATGACACGGTATTGTCTTCTCCGACGAATCCCGCTTCTGTCTGCAACACCACGATTGTCGGATCTGCGTGTGGCGGCACCGCGGCGAGAGACTTTATGACGCTTGCATTATGCATCGCCATACCGGTCCGTCTCCTGGCGTTATGGTTTGGGGCCCAATTGGATATGACACCCGCACCCTTCTGGGGCGCATCGCCGGTACACTCAACAGCCACCGCTACATCACTGACGTTTTAGAGCCTGTAGTCCTCCCTTACCTGTAGGACCTGCCAGCGGTCACGTTTCAACAAGACAATGCGAGCACGCACGTGGCACACTTCGTACAACAATTCTTCACGGTTCACCAGGTGTCACTGCTGCCGCGGCCTGCCTGTTCTCCCGATAAGTCGCCCATCGAACACGTCTGGTAGCTGATCGGCAACCGAGTGGCCCGACAAGCACCACCCGCGGCTAAGGGTGATGAACTGTGGCAAAGTGTGGAAGCAGCCTGGACTGACGTACCCCAAGCCCTCATCCAAAGCCTATTTCGTTCGATGCCGCGGGGTGTTGCGGCCGTTATTACCAGCCGTGGGGGCCACACGAACTATTGGTGTCTGCGTGTTCCGCAGGTCGCACGGGCCTGTAAGCTTAATCGTTTCATCTTTGTATCTGTTGTTATGTTTCCAGTAAATCTGGCTTTGCTATCTCGTGTCCTTCTGGGTGTTGCATTTTGGGTGGCCAGCAGTGTATTTTCTATTTCTTCCTTTGAAGCCACCATTGCGTTACACTGCATGAAGACTTGCTTATTATTCCGGAGGGTGTGTATTGAAAAAGCGCCCTACACAGTCGATCAAATCATGTCTGGGTAGGGTATCATACGTTTCCCTGAAACATGCCGTAAGCAAGAGGAAATCACGTGGTAATGAAAAACTTCTTGAATTGCCTGAAACTTTTATTATTCGTAGTCTGCGCCAAGTGTATCATAAGAGAAGGACTTAATTTTTATGAATCGTCCTTGAGAAAATTGATCAAGCATATATAAATATTATGTAAATACATCTTCATTACTGTGAAATGACTTTTTTTATAGTATCGTGTTAAGCAGTTTTTTCGTTTTTTATATCCGAAATGTGTGAATTCTAAAACATTTCGAAACTCAGAATTCAAATAACAACTGCTTCTTGCATGGTCTTTTACGCAAGTGGTTTGAGAACCTCAGGATTTACTTCTAGAGATATAAATGTTAATTTTCACAGTGGAAGCTCCACATGTGTGTGTTTTTGTGCTAATTGTTGGATAAAACGGAATTCATAACTTATCATCTCGAAAAACGACATTTATTCGTTGAATTCATTTGCTAACCATAGCACACTTTTAGCACATTCAACCTGTATATCCTGTCTTCAAATTGATCTTTGAAGCAAGAATGCTCATCAGGGATTAGTTCTCTCTATAATTTCGTGGTGGTGTTGCTTCTGAGCTGCATAACAGACGTAGCGATTTTTACTTATGATATTTGAAGTCCGAAATATCAAAAAATTGAACTTCGCTATCATACTGCATCATGATTGCCTTTGTGAGATAGTGTACTTACGTTTGGTTTTGGATGTTCCTGTAAATCTAAAATGAAATTTCTTCGAACTGAAATATGTTTGCAACTACACTCCTGAGCCATATAATTATGGTTCACAAGTGTATGCGTCCCACAGTACGTAGCAGTGGCGTCACCTACAGGCGCGGAATATCTGTTGACGGCAAGGTAGGACTGTTCAGTTCACCAGTACGAAGCCTGTTCAATGGGGAACGGAAAAGACTTGTCAAAGTTTGCACGAAAAATTTTTATTGGTGAGAGAAAGGATATGGGCATCCTCTCAAAAGCATCACTGTTTGACTGTTTGAGGACATCGTAAGGAAGGTGAAGAAGCGATGGTCGGAAGAATGACGCTCACTGCTTTGCGGGACGTAAATCAGAGTCTACAGTGGATTGTCTTGAAGAACAATGGATTATTTATTATGCATCTGCTATCAGTAGGCAACAGCCAATGTGCACAAAGATATATTTTCCAGGGTGCATAAAGATACATTTTCCAGAGTGCAATCCAGCGGCTGCTCTTGTGGAAGACGATTATTTAATCAGCGAGCAAATGATGTGTACACCAGGATCAACCGTTAAAGACAGCCCCGACGACACCGGGTGCTGCATTACCGTGGCATATTGGGAGACTGCAAAAGAGCCATTTCGTGTGAAAAACAGAGGTTCCAGTTAAACGCTTCCAGTTGATGGACTGGATTTCGATATATTGAATATCTGTAACCCAATTGCATAGCTCGGGGGAGGCAAGATGATTGCAGTTGTATCATGATATGAGTATTGGTGACACGGACGTTACTCTGCCCGCTTAATCTTGCTGAACACAAGATCACAGCTTGATACCGAAGCACTGTTTCGTACAAAGTGTTGGTCCAAATTGGTTTTTCTACACCCGGATGGCGTTGGATTCTATCATCAAGACAAACCCTCACATAACCAGGGCCACCTTAAAGTGGAATGATGTAAGAATCCTGTCCAAGGTGCTTCCATGTGCACTCAACTCCCCTATAACGAAGTAAATTTCTCCGTCATTTTTGGTCTACGCCGGGATTCGAACCCGGGTCCAATCACTCCGGAATAAGTTGCTCTACCAATTAAGCTACGCGGACGTTTAATTCTGATTCCTATCTGCCTTTATGTCGTGTGCGTCCTTCGGGCAGGTACGTCACATCTCCTGGTACGTTACATCATCTCCCTCTTATTGTTATCATTTTTTTTTACGAAGTGCTGGAGAAAGGATTTTCTTATTTTTCCTATCTCGCGGTGTGGAAATAACATCACACCATTGTGAGATTTTGAACGGTCGGGTCATCCGGATAGTTCGGGCGCCATTATAACGAAGTAAATTTCTCCGTCATTTTTGGTCTACGCCGGGATTCGAACCCGGGTCCACTCACTCCGGAATAAGTTGCTCTACCAATTAAGCTACGCGGACGTTTAATTCTGATTCCTATCTGCCTTTATGTCGTGTGCGTCCTTCGGGCAGGTACGTCACATCTCCTGGTACGTTACACCCCATTTAAATCCCATTGAATATTAGTGGAATTTAGGAGTACGATCCATTCACCGGCTCTTCGTGCAATTAAGGGATATGATCGCAATTGTTTCACTTCAAACCCTCCTTTGAACGTATGTTTTCTCCCCTAAGTTCCTGAGATATCACGTTTTCCGAAGACCGCTGTTGATGTCTGCATCAGTTTTGCTTGCCACCGATACAAAATGTCTCCCTTTCACTGCAGATGTTGGTGTCTATTCCGTCCCTTTGGAGTAACCGGATGAATTTATAAAATATTGCATTGGTATATTTTATAAATAAAAGGCTGATGTGCATCAACAGGATATCAAGTTGGGAAAGTTGGCCACTGCTTTAGTACCGCAAGTTGAAATTCAGAATGCTATCCCTGAATGGCATGGTGTTAAGGAAATAATAGTCTCACTTATTCGAACACAAGAGACACGGCCAAGAGGGAATCGATTCAAATCCTCACCAGTCCTTATGTTTGCAATTAAACCTTTCCGTCCAAATTTCTGCTGCTTGATACGCTTTTCTTTTGGTGTTTCACTCCCATCGGTGCAGAACTCATTAGCCACCCTTTTACGTGTGCGAAAACGTATTGGTATTTCGCTTGTTTACACCAGTACACGAATTTCCTATACGCTATAGCTCCTGTTATTCCCAGATTTTCTACGAGAAACAGGTGAGCCAATTTTGGGTTATGCGAATTAAATTTTTCTTCACCACAGAAATGTTCAATCACCTGAAGAACACTGCAAAAAATTTCAGTGCATGTCAATGAGGAAATAATGAAAAGTGTGCGGAGATATAGCACATTGTTGTCCAGAAGTTAAGCCCAGCTGACAAAATAGGCTATATTGAAAGAACGATCGACAAAGACAGCAACAAATTACGTACAGATAACGGCGGGGACATGAAAATGTGGACGCATGGTCACCGTAGCGTGTTACTAAATATAATTTAAACCAGAGACAAGAACAAGAAACCTTTAGTGGTACATAAACATGATAGATGCGTAAAACATCACTTCTTGCGGTGAATTCTGGTTTCACCCGATGTGTTGCTCTAACAATAGGACACACAGACAGCGCATGGATCTCTTTACGCGTGGTTGTATTACTAATATGTTGGAAATAAGCAAAAAATAGAGTAATTTTGCCAGGTTTTCAATGACAGGAAGCGTCCATCGTTCACGTGTGCACGATCAACCATCAATAAAAGGGTTCGCAATTACCCATATGTAACACTAACAGCGAGAGAGCTGTTTGCTGATCGTGGACGAAATACACTGGCGGAAAGTGAAAAAAGAACACCAAGAAGGAGACGTCTGATACCAACGAAATTTATACAGCATAATAACGGAATACAGTGGATAACGTGATCAAAACATCATGGCAAAATATGGCTATATTTGCTGGTAAACTGAAAAATAACATTTCCATGTAACTTGGTTAGTACGAGGTTGAACCGCCATGAACTGCGTCACACTGTGCAATTCTGGCATGGAGTCCGTCGTACAGATGTTGGATGTAAGTTTGGGGTATTGAGTTCCAAGCATCCTCAACCTGGAAGCGTAAATCGGGGATGGTCGTGGCTGGCCGTGGAGACAGGATAAGCCGTTGTCCCATAAAATCCCACACGTGATCAATGGAGGACAAATCCGGTGAACGTGCAGGTCATGGAAGTTGTCTCACACCCTGAAGTGCATATTGCGTTTCACGAGCCGTGTGTGGGCGTACTTTATCTTGCTGGAAAACACCACGATGGACCGACCTTACAAATGGCAAAACAACGGGCTAAATGATGTTGTTGATGTAAGAAGTGCTGTTTCCCGTAGCCGGTACAAACACTAGTTGTGTACGGGAGTGATAGCTGATCGCTCCCACGCCAGGAGACGAGGTGTAGGCCCTGTGTGTCACTGGCGGATGCAAAAAGGGTGGAGACGCTTCCCTGTGCGTATGCGAACACGCATACGGCCATCGGAGGCTCCCAAGCAGAATCTGCTTTCATCGCTGAACACGACAGATCGTCATTGCGTTCTCCAGTGCAGACGTTGGCGACACCACTGCAGCTATTCCTGACGGTGGGCTGGAGTCATAGGTACACATGCCAGAGACGCACGTGCACTTAGTCCTGCATCCAGTAGACGGTTGCGGATTGTTCGCACCGTCACCTCAGGTGCAACGGCAGCTCGGATTTGCGTCGCAGTGGATGTTATGCTTGACAACGCCGCTCTTCTTATGCGTCGGTCGGTCCGCTCATCAGTCTGTCTGTGACTCCCGGTTCCACGTCTTCTCGTGTGGGAATGTTCCTCAGACCATCTACGCCACCATCTTACCACCACCGATATTTCCCGCCCAATTTGCTCCGAAATGCGATGATACGACCACCCGGCCTCGCGGTGTCTGACTAGACGACCTCACTCAAATTCCGATAACTGTTGAAATCGTACACGTCTTTCATGTCCAGGCATTGCAGCTTCTTCAGGGTCTTCGCACGTGTCCATACGCCGACAACTGATACATTCACTTCGCCGTACTCCTTAAATATACCACCGACGATAATTTGCATATTATGCCGTGCTGGGGCGTAAGCGCTCACCGGTTGATCCCGAAATTAACATCACACCTATGTAAACTCGACCCCATTACAAATGTAAATTTCATGATCGTCCGCCAATTCCTTCTCGGTGTTCTTGTTTCACTTACCGCCAGTGTATTTCGCAGAAGGCGTCTTGAACAACGCTTTACTCGAGAGGATTTGCATCTTATTCACTCCTGCGGGGAGAGCCGACGGATTGTCGGGATGCAGATAACACCGACGCTGGACAGCAATTCAACAATGGGCCAACTATTTTTCCTATGACGAATCGAGATTCAATCATATTTTCATATGGATGGCATCAGTTATCATCCTTCATCAGAAAAACGCAGTATTACAAAGGAGACGGATAAGTCTGCGGTGACATTATGCCTTATCGTCACACCTTCTCGTCAATTCTGAAAAAACTATGAGACTTCAGAAGTAGAAAGGAAATTCTATAAATCTACGTGAGACTCTTTGGGGTTGCTGTTGCTATAGTGGATGATTTTCGTTACAATGTGGGTATCGAACGTGTACAATGATCACCATATTCGCCGTACCTCAATCTAATAGAGCGTTTACATGTTGCATTGGAGAGACAAATTTAATCTCAACAATCTCCTCCTAGAAGTCTGATCTGCTCTTGTACAGGATTGGGATTTAATGCCGGAGGACTTTGTAACTTTCCTGTTCTGGAACATGTGACGTCGATGCGACACTTGTATCTATGTAAGGTGACTTCAGATAGCTTAATAAACTCTCGCAAACGAGCGAATGCATTGCCAGTTAACTCCTCCAATCACCATCCCTATAAATTAAGCTGCATTGTCCCGATTTATTGTGTATTTTATGAGAGTTATATCGCGCATTTTATCTTCATTCCGCATTCTTCTATCTGCATAGCCATGCCATTGTACGTATTTGAAGTCATTCCAATGCACTCAATAAACCCATGCCATTGTAAAGTTTAACGATCACAGTTAAATTCAATGGGCCATAAACAGTTGCTCGTCGCTAATTTGGAGCCAGTAGTTCCAGGGAAGAACCGTAAGAAAATCAAGCCATCCATGCCGCATGTGGGATTCAAACCAGGAACTACTTCGGATGAATGATTGGAAGCCAACGCTTCACACCACTCGGCAACCAGGGATACCATGGCATTATGTCTTTTCCATTAGATAGGTTTTACAACTATCTTTAACTTTTGGACAGCAGTGTACATCGGTAAGCAGTTTTGAATGTGTTATGAAAGCTCACTGTTTGCGCTGACCAGTCTTGACATGTGAAAATTTGACGTTACACCTTTTAGCTTATTTCAACGTGCTTCTGAGTGGGATATTTTCCCTAAAGCATGTATTACGTGAGGAACGTTTCCTGCAATGTAAGCAGCTCCTCACGTGCTACATATCAGGAACAGTTTATTTCATTTAAAGGAAGTGACACTTAGCACGGTATGTTTCGGTAAAAGCATATAAGTTGAACAGCGATTACATTCTATGAATAGGTGGTTTTATAAAGATCAGATGATCAGGCGAGCTGAAAGTTGTAGATTAAAAACAAAACTTAGTACTTTCTTAGTTCAGATAGATTTATTATGACTTTCTATTATTTTGCTACCAGAAGTATAAGGTGATGAACACCTTATGATTAAACCAAACAAAAGATCTATCAGTCTAAAAACGTTACTTTATCAGTTCAGACTGATCTATGATCAATTTCCAACATCATGCTACCAGATCGCAAAGTGACAACTGCATTGTTTCGATTGAAAGGCATGTCAGCTGTTTCAGTGTTTGTAGAGAATTCCCAATAATGATATTTTTAAAGCATTTAGAAAACTCAGGAAGCAAGATTCTACAAGCCAGTTCACTAAATGCATTTCAGTGCTCATGGCTGAAGCTCATTCTTTTTTTTTTTTTATTTGTTTTCTTTTCTGTTGTGCAAAATGAATCTCAGAAGTTTCGTTATAGCAAAGATCGTAAGAAACAAAGTGTATTTGGGCTCTGAAGCCATACCGGCGAAAGAGCAACAGAACCGAGAGCAAGAAGAAACATTTGTTGTTTGTTTTGACCGTGTCGTTCCCGCGATTTCTGAGACGTGTTCTCCGTATAAGAAACTAATCACATCAGATCGAGGTAGGTCTCGTGTAAAATCGAGCGAACACGAGAATGACGGACGTCAATAAGTTGAAAGGAAAAGTTCCGCTTCAGTGACACATGATTCGAAGCTTGTGTTAGTCCCGGTTTCAATGAAAGAGAGGACGTGACAGATGAAGTCCGATCCTTTGATCGATGGCAGGCAGCCATTGGCCAGTGCCTTCGACTTCCCGAGTTAAAGTACATTAAAACAACGGTGAAACTTTTTCGAAGTGATGAACTGTCTGCGATGGGAAATTTGATAAATCAATTAGCCACCTTTTTTGACACAACCCAGACGAAGAGAAGCCGAAATTCTGCTGCGTCAGAAATTGCGGTTGCGTGAAAATTCAGTCACGGAAGATAACTTCATTGGCTTGGAAGATTACTCGAATTCACATGTTATTTACTTCTTTTCATTTTCTTGGACTCTTTTTTTCCACCTTTCGGAATGCTAAAAATGATAGATCTAAAAACAGTTTCTTCATCAATACGAAATGCCGAACTGCATTGTATTTATTCTATATTTTCAAGCTTTCGTTTACTGTTGATTAAGAAATGGAAAATCGCAGACAGAAATAATTTCTTCCGGGCAATCTTGTATTTTTGCAGATGCACACCCAGCTAAGGTATGTGGCTTTCAGTTATCGGATAATGCTTTTTCTTAAATGAAATAAACGGATTGCGAAAATGTTAGCTGAAAAACCGCGAGAGACGTAGCTGTATCGCGAGATTACTGGCGTGGCCAGATTTTTTTTTTCGGGGATTACGATATTTATTTATTTTTAACAGCTAAATGTGTTATGAGTGCATTTTTAGAATGTATGCAACATCCGCGCAAAAATTATTGAAATAAATATTGCTGGAAATTATTATTAATATTCTTGTTACCTATATTCTTAACACCACATAATGGTTGACCACTCATATTTTCCTATTTATCTGTGCCGAAAACAAGTATACCACACTACTTAATGTCAAATGGTTGAAGGATAAAAGTAATTCTAGAACGAAATAAAAATTGACCTTCTAGTGAAACCTTTTTCATCTGTAATGGCGTTTTTTTTCATTGTACCGTAAGACTAAACATCCCCAACGCTGACGATACTAATTTCGACAATTATTTTTTGATGAGATTTAACTGTTATGTTACTTTTACTTATTAGGTGTGTAACTTAATTCTAGGCCACAGGCACGACACGTTGTCAGCAAATTATAGCAAATCGAATACGTACCTAATCAAGGAAATAATCCCCGTCCTGATGGATGCATTTGAACCATCGGTCAGGGAGCTGCCAAATGTCACTGCGGAAACAAGAGGGCTGTTTCGAGTTGATAAAATCATCAATACTTGCGTGGACCTCCGTGATAGAAGCGAAGTGCGTATCACACAAGTGATGTTGCAGTGAGCAAAAGAGCTGATAATCCGACGGGGCATAGTCTGGAGAATACGCCGAGTGGGGAAAAATCTCCCATCCCATATCGGTGATCGTGTTTAAAGTCATTTACCCGGCGGTGTCAGAACGCGCGTTATCCTGAAGCAACAGGACCGACCTTCTGCCCTTGCCGGCGTATGGCCGTTTCGCCTCCATTGCGTCACTCTCACGAATAAGTTGCTGCTCAGCATTGACCGTTTCACCAGGTTTGAGCAACTAATAGAGTACGACAGCAGGGTGATCACACCATATGCACAGCAACAACTTCCTGGCATGGATATTCGGTTTGGCGGTACTGGTGGTAGGCTGACCTGGATAAACCCACAATTTGCGCCGTTTAGGATTATCGTAGAGGATCCACTTCTCCACACAGGTCAGAATCTTGTGGAGGAAATCCTTCTTCTTGAATCTGAAAAGCAAGGACACAGCAACATCGTAGCTCCTGGACTTGTTCGCAGCTGTGAGTTGGTGGGGCACCCAACGGCCCTCCTTGTGAATCCGTCAAAGCTCGCTTTGCAATGGCTCGCCGTGTTACTCCGAGTTCCTAGGCAAGCTCTGACTGTGTGCGACAGGGATCCGCGTCCAACAGATGCTCCAGTTCCTCTTCATAAAATGTCTGTGGCTGTCTCGGACGTTCTGCATCACCGAGATCGAAATTGCCATGCTTAAACCACTGGAACCACTTTTTACAAGTACTGCAGGACACAGCAGCCTCACCCAAAGCAGCACACATCATTTGTTGGGCTGCCGCGGCACTTTTTGTCAGCTGAAATGCGAACAAGAGGCAGCGATTCAAATGTTGCTTTTCGAACGACATTGCTTTCACCGTAAACTTTCGTCCCTTCTGTCAAGACAGTTGTGAGCGGTTACAGTTGCCTCAAAAGCTGTTGGATGGTGCTACAATCAGCCATTATCGCACACAGTTATTTTTGTTTGCTGACGTTCTATGATCGCTTGTGTATAGGGGCCGAGAATTAAGTTGCACGCCTAATACTATTACTTGAGTCGTATTTCCAAATTTCCGGGTGTTTTTTTTTTTTTTTTTTTGATGGGTCATCTAAAACTTCTTCAGCTTTCAGTGTGCATTCTTGACGTATGTGAAGTAATGCTAATCCATTGAGTCTCAGTTCTGATATGGTATTACGTAGATATGATTTTAAGAGACGTAATTTTGAATCCGAACACTCGATCTCTGAAAATGTCACTCGTAGAGCACGAGTATGTGAAGGAATGGCTCTATTTACGCTTTCCAAATGTAAGTTGAAGAAGCGTTTATGCTCCAACTTTATCCGTCTGTCCGTACGCACGATAACTAGCATACAAATGGTTCGATTTCGATGAAATTTTAGTATATGGTAGTGGACAACCTGGAGACGAACCCTATTGAAAATGGGCAAAATGGGGTCAAAGATCAGGACATAGAAGCGGGATCCATTCCATTGCCATTATGTCTCACAACTTACGTAAAAATGGTTTGATTTCGACAAAACTTTAATATGTTGTACCGGAGATATACGGAACCTGTTCTGTTGAATATAATCGAAATTGAGTCAAAGGTGAGGACACAGGAGTGAGATTTATTCCACAGCCTTTATATTCATAACTTGAGTAATAATTTGAATAATGCTTTCTGGTATGTTGGTAAGCGTATCATTATCAATACATTGCATGATTTTACTAACTTGTATTGGGTAACACCTTACTGTAGCGCAATTTTAAAGCACTTAATTGATATTTTGGCCAATGCTCCTTTTCTTTGTGATCGATCTTACGACAAAACCGGAATGCAAGTATCATCATTCTCCCATTTCAGGTTTCCCAATGCGAAAAGAACTTTTCAAATTAGACTAATAGTTGCAGAGTTATGGGGTGCACAGGTGCAAGGACGGACTCACCGATAACATAAGCCCGATCTGTTTTACAAAGAGGTGCTAAAAATGTTTCATATTATGAAACACAGCGTGTTCCGTTCACGTGGAATTCCGTGTCTTAGACATGTTCGCGTAGAATGAAGTCCGTGTTTTAAATATGCTTACATAGCATGGAAGGATATTGTCGGTTATTTCTTTGGTTTTCCTTCACAAGATTCCTACAGGCCCAAGGACAAGCTTTCGTTGAACAAGGACAAGCTTTTGATAGTTCCAAGGACAAGCTTCAGTTAAACAGGGAGGTTACAGGGGCGGCCGGTCAGAGGAGGCAAGCAAGATCAGGCCTCCCCAGTGATTCTCTCAGCAAATTTTTTGTATAAAATAGAAGAATAAATTACATTTGCGCAGAAAAAACAAAAATGAAATGCTGTAAAATAAAGTATTATTCAGTTACGCAGACGCCCGTTCACGCCAGCACTTTCTTGGACTTTCATAGCTAACTGCACGTGATAAAACTGTCAGAGAAGGGCCAGTTTTCCTCGGGCCGCCGGCGTTACAATGACCACAACGCGGGAGCCAATCAGTGCACGGCATCCCACGGAAGCTTGCCGCTTCTCTTAATAGAACACGTGAGGCACGTCGCAGATTAGCCTCCGCGCGTCCTAAAGTTGTCTGTTAAGTTTTTTGAGAGTACTGCATCAGACGGCGTGAGTACGTTTCTGCTACATTTACTATCACAAGAATACATTTTGCATGTAAACTTTGGGATTTAGCTGTACAAAATCAATATAATGATGAGGAAAGTAGTAGTTATAGTGTATCAACGTGCAATACTGACATTATTACTTCTTTATTAGAAGTTCCTTTCTCAAGAAGAAATTACATTAAAAGTAATGCGATTATAAAACAAGGAAGACCTCTTCCCAAGTTTTCTCTTATGCAAAAAGACACAGACAAAAGCATAATATTCCAATCTTCATGGTACAATCAACATAAATTGTTATGCGGTAGCTTAATGAAGGCGTAGTTATTCTGCTGACCTTGTTTGTTATTAAGCTCAAATAAAGGTGTGTGGTCTTCTGAAGTATATGGCGACTTAAAAAACTTATCTAATTCAGTGGTTAGACACGCATCTAGTAAAAATCATTTAAATTATTATGCGTTATTTAAGGGTCTATCCAAGCAAGTATACAACATCTCAGAAATATTAGACGAACAAAATAAATTGCTAAAATTATTATTAATAGAAAGAAGAGGTGAAAAAAAATAGAGAGATATTCAAAATTTAAATTGATGTTGCATGTGTCTTATGCAAACAACTGCTTGCTTTCAGAGGCCTCGACAAATCAGAGGAATCACCAAACCCTGGGAATTTCAAGCTATATTCCAGCTTATACTAAACAGAAACGAAGAATTAAAAGAAGATTGGCGGAAATTGGATACTTTAGAGGTTTATTAAAAACTATTCAAAATTAACTCTTGAAATCATTCAAGAAGATATTCAGAAGTTCATTGCAAATAGCATAAATAAAGCACCCCTTTTTATGCTTACATTGTTGATGAAAGCGCCGATGTGATTGAAAAATCTCAGTTTTCGATAATTGTGAGACTAGTGGACTCTGCTGGTGAAATTCAAGAATACTTCCTTGGATTTTATGATGTTAGTGAAAACAGAAGTGCCGAAAGTCTTTGAAGAGTACAATGTACATAATAAACTGGTTACTCAAACATATGATGGCGCTAGTGTTATGGCAGGAGAACTGAATGGCTTAAAAGCAAAAGTTCATGAATTTGCGCCTCAAGCTCTTTTTACTCATTGTTTTTCACACCGTTTGAATTTAGCTTTGCAACAGAACTGTTCCAGAATAAAGTCCGTGAAAATAAATTTTTCCCCACTTTAGGGCATACCATCGTTTTTTTTTCATCGCTTTTCAAAATGTACTTCTGTTCTTGACAGAATCGTGGAGCAACGTATGCCTACAAACAGTGAGGTTAGGTGGAATTCTAACGATAAGATCATCACTGAAGTACGTACATACAGGCTAAAATTAATCAAGGTGTTCAATGAGATCATGAATTCTATAAATTTAAATTCTGCGACAGTCGGAAAGACACAAGTCTATAAAAACAGCCTTCTGAACTTAAATTTTATATTTCCACTCGCAGTTTTTTCAAAAATCTTTCAAAAAACTGATTTACTTTTCGATCTGATTCAGAAAAAGACAAATTATGTTCGATTCTGCATCACTGCAGTTCCAGAATGTATGCCATACATGATAAACTTGAGGAATGAAGAACAGTACGACAATATTATGGTTTTTGCAGAAGGTGCAACTGGTTCAACGTCGTTAACTTCTTCTCTGAAACGCCATGAAAAAAGAGACGAACATATTGCCGCTTCCAAGTACAAACAGGTGTTATACGAAATATTGGACAACATTTTACCGCAACTGGAAATAAGATTTTTACACTGTGAGAAATTAAAATCACTTAAATTGCGCAGCACGACACAGTTCTCAACCTATAATGAACATTTTCCTGTGGATGCTTTGGTTTAATTAATGAAAAATTATGGGGCATTGTTCAACAAAAAAAATACGCACTGAACTTGAAACGGTTTTCTCCCCAATGCACAAAGAAACATTTCATGATTTGTTTTTGGACAAATTAATAAAAAAAATGATTGAAAACGGGACTAATGAAATTCTTGCATACCTTTAAGTTCTTCTGTCTAATACCGACCATCCCTGCTATAAGTGCTTCTGCAGAAAGAAGGTTTTCATGCCTGAAGCACATCAAAACATTTTTAAGAAATTTAACGACTCAAGATCGTCTCTCTGCATTAGCTTGTGCGTCAATAGGAAAGGGAATGATCAGCAAACTTCAGAAAAGACGTATGTGGCATGATGAAGTTATAGAACGATTTGCGAGGAAGAAAGATCGTCGAGTTAAATGTAAAATCCATTAGAATCAAAGCAATATGTTGCACCAATTTTATTTGCAACGAACAAAAACTTTGTCTTTTAAAACAATATTTAAAAGGCATTCTGTGGATCTACATAAAATTCCATATTTTGAGACTTTAAGAAACAGAAATGCGTCGAACAAACCTTGAGCGAAACAGTGAACAGGATATATTCCTACGTATATGAATGAACATATGGTCGTGCGTATGTATGAAAAATATATGTGAAAGACACCCCCCACCCCAATTTTTTTTTCGTGGCTACCGACAAATTGTCGTACTGACCTCCCCAGAATTTGGAGCCACCGTCCACCACTGGTGGGTTATGATTTCAAAATGTTACATCATATTTTCATCGGGTGCCTATGATTAAATTCATAACCTACCCGTTCAAGGAAAGCTTGTCTTTGGAACTATCATATGCTTGAAGAAATGTCCTAAACAAACACCAAACAAACAACAGATAATGTCCCTCAAAATTATAGTGTGTAAGCATGTCTAAAACACGGACCTCATACTACGTGAGCATGTCTTAGACACGGAATATCACGTCAAATGAAAAGTTGTCAGCTAGAGGGAGTCCATTAGGATGCGCAGTAGTGAAGCTATTTTTGGGAGACTCACGCATGACGCCGCTGTGGAGGGAAATCGTATCGTTTCGATGGATTGTTTACATTCGTTCGCTAGTACTCTTGAGTTTATTTAGCAGTATTTAATCGATCACATATGCACACTATGTTTTGCTTCCACTCCGTTCCTCCACAGTGACGTCAAATGAAAGAGCCAATGGAAACAGAGATCACTAATGGACCCAACCTAAAGAGACATCTACGAAAGCTTTGATAACCTAGCCCAGACTAAGCATATCGACGGAGCGCGAAAGGTTGGCATGTCCTGAGTGCTGGTTTTCTGCTATTAAAGGAAATTTCAGACTTGTATAATTTTTCTTTACTCCAGGTTATTTTTAATCTTTATTTCTCCTGGTTAACACACGTATATATTCTTGAAACACAATACATACATATATACACAGTCGAGTCACATTATTGTGATCACCTCCTACGTTTGACGTCAACAGCGCGTACCCAATGAAAGAAGGCGCGTGTTGTGAGCTGGCTTGGAGGGTATATTAGGTGTGCTGTATGCATTCTGAAAAGATATCACTCGCTGCTATCATGGACAAAAGGAGCGACTTATGTGCTTTTCAAAAATTGATGAGTATCGGCATTCGGGCCAGGGGTGTCAGTATTTCTGAAACAGCGCAGTGTGGGAACTGTTCGCATGGTGCCGTGGTTAAAGTGTATCGTTATTGGAGAATTGGCACCATTGTGAATGAGAGACGTGGAAACTGCGAAGCACCAGGTCCCATTGATGTGAGAGGTGAACGTCGTCTTTAAAGGAGCTTGAGGGTCGATCGGTAGGCTACAGTGAAGCAACTCACTAGCCGAATGAACCAGAAGGCTATTGGAGGTGTGTCTAAAACGACAGTTTAGCGCACCCAACTACGGGTTCGTTACGGGGCTCCGATGCAGACGGATGCTCATTGCACCTATGCTAACGAAGGTGCATCGGCAGAAAAGGCTTACATTTGCACGGCAGTCACGGAATTGGACCTACGCTGTTTGGCAAAAGATTGCCTTCTCCGATGGGTCACGTTTTCATCTTTATCGAACGGATGGACGTTGGCGTACAAGAAGAGAAACATCGGAGAACAAGCACTCTTCAACCATTTCTGGAAGAATCCAAGCTGGTGTGGGCAGCGTTATAGTCTGGGGAATGATTTCGTGGCATTCTCTGTGTCCACTCATACCTGTGGAGGCACTACCGACCGAATTCGTTATGAATCCATCCTTGCAGACCACGTACACCCATGCATGCCGGTTGTCTTCCTAGGGGCGGATGGGATCTCCCAGCACGACAATGCCATGTGTCACACAGCTAGAAATGTCCGAGAGTGGTTGGGAGAGCACGATGAAGACTTCAAAGTACTTCGCTGGCCCCTAATTCCCCATACTTAAACCAAATTGAGCATCTGTGGGACCACCTCGATCGTGTTGTTCGCTCTATGGATCCTCAACCACGCACCTTCCAGCAGCTGTCAGATGCATTGCAGTCAGTATGGCTCCACATACCTGTGAACACCTTCCAGCACCTTATTGAGTCACTCACCGCCCGTCTAGCTGCTGTCTGTGCTGCACGCGGCGGTTACTCTGGATATTAGTTGGTGGTCAAAATAATGTGACTCGACCGTGTATTTCGTGGTGCGACACAGTGTATAAAAAATACGCACGTTAGTAACATCCTCAATCGACGCCCTCGTGGAGCAGTGGTCTAAGCGCTATCGTATGACCATTTGTCCGAGGAGGGTTCGGTTTCGAATCCCGTTGCGGCATGAATGTTGTGTTTGCCTTCCCTGGAACCAGTGGACCTAAATTAGGGACGGACGATTACATATAGCCTAATGAGTTGCTCACGGTGGTCGTTAAACCTTTAATCAAAAAAAAAAGAAAAAAAAAGAGAACACGGACTTATATCTGGTCAGAAGCCACCACTTAGACGATTGCGCTACCGTGGCGGCAAAGAGTCGTATGTTGCTCTGATGTTATGTTTGATACATTTGTTTTGTTATTTCCGAGTTTAACCAATTCGCACTTGGTTTATATTTTGGTATTTGTTATTCAAGGAATGTTTGGAGTTACATGAATGAACCATTCCTATAATAAAATAAAATGCAAAAAACAATCTTAAACCAACAAACAGTTCCCATTTTAGCAGATTCACCGGTACTGACATGGTTGATTTTAAAATCAAACATAAAATTTTAATTTAGAGTACGAAATTGGTTAGACAGGTTTTTTATTATTTTCGCTTGCAGTTCAACAAAAGCAGCATTCAAGACCATCCGACATACCTTCTCTGTATTTCATTTTCATAGTCTTTACTATCCCATAAATAAATTAATTTATCGCTCTTTGAGTATTATAAGTGTGACCTTGAACGGATTCATACAAATTATGTAGTTTGGTTTAAAAAAAAATCGGCCAGTCTCTTGTGACGTATATGTTTCTCGGCAACCCCAGTCACTGCTAAGGCGTTGATTATTTTTACTCTCATTTCAAATAACCTGTGCTGCACTTCGACCCGAAGAATTCCTACACACGTCTTCTGTTATAAACTGACTGAGATAAAGGAAAATGAAAGAGAAACCTATCTTTCTTAAACAGCGGAGATGGTTTCTCTCCTTAAATCGAATTAGATGAAGGAAAACTAATGGTAAAGCTGTCTTCAGTGTATTCTGTCACGAGATTATTGAAGGAGTAAAGAGAATGGCTCGACAGCTTGAAATGGTGTCCACCAATGTGACATTTGTGGAAAAGAAAATGACATCATGGAGACCCAAAAGTCACCAACCGAAGATAAGAAAGAAACGCCTGTACCCTGTTTCGAGATCAGACATCTTAAATGAAAACGAGAGAGGAAGATAATTGTTATAGCGACAATTTTCATAAGTGCGACCTCCCGAATTGTTGGCCGTGAAGGACAGCGACAGTTCAACCACACCGATCTTTGTTTGTACAGGGATTAGGTTACAAAATAGATGCAGTAAAAATGTAGAACAGTAACAAATGACGAGATTAGAAGTGCATCTGCATTCGTACAAACGGCAAATATTTGTGATGTGGCAGACAGGAAAACAAACAAAATCGTATATTTTTAAATATTAAGATCCTGCATTTTTGCCTGAAATGGTGCAATGAGATCAAACGTGAAGAACGGGTAGGTTCTTTGCGAGTTACTTTAGCAATGCAAGAAATACGAAGACAAGGAATATTTCAATTGAATAGGACAATCTGGTAGATGCAAACGTATTTGGAATTATTGAGAAATCAGTCTAGTTTCAAAAAATTACGTTAAGAAAGTAGTCCAGTTTTTCTTTTTTGAGGTTTATCGTGAGCAACTCAATGGGACATACGTATTCGCCTGTCCTTAATTTAGGGCCACTGGTTCCAGGAAGGTGAAGAGCCAGTACCTTAAGACAAACAGAGCATTCATGTATCGCCGGGATTCGAACCCAGACCCATCTCTGACGAATGGTCAGAAACTAACGCTTAGAAGATTGCAACACCGGGGCGGCCAGCTTTTTAATGTGACGCACATAGAAATCTACTGAAACCGAAAACTTTCCTCCAATCATCATCTCAAAAATAAGAAATATTCAATAGGCGTCTAAGTGAAAAACCTGTGAGTCGTCAGAAGCAATAATCGTCCCCAAATATTTGCTGTAGTGATTGGTGTCACATGCAAAATAAATTCATTTAGCTGATGTAACGAGTGCAAATGCAAATTTGCGCTCTTTAGGGCAGATGTGCCTTATTTTTCTCAACATAAGCGCTTTCCAACACAAAAATAATTATTTAATTTACGATTTTAGAAGACGGATCATTAGGGAAATAGGTTGTGAATTTAAACCCTTTCGAGGTATAAGTGTGCGTTATTTACAGTAAACAGCGTACGTCAAGTGTTCTGCGTAGGCAATGGTATGGGCACAAAATAAATTATTTCAGTAAGAATTTTAGAAGCTGAGATATGGGAATTAATGGAGATTTATAGATTTTGTCTTTAGCTAAAAAGTTTGCATTGTGAAAATTTAGTAAATTCACGAGAAAGGCCCCTCACAGTGGAAGATATCCTTTGGAAATACATTTTTAATCGAACTACTAAAAGCAGGTAGTGATAAGAAAATATAATTTACTCCTCTAACAGAAAAACTAACATAGTTCTCAGTGCATAATGAACGAAGTGTTCTTCGTAGTGGGTGATGTATAGCAAAAAAAAAATTTTTCAATCCAATTTCCATTGTCGTAAGGCTCATTCTTTCTGCTGTACTCGAACTCGGTTCCACGCAAACTAACGGCCAGAAGCCTGCGCTTAGACCACTGCATCAACAGGGTGGCGCATAACTCTTTCAGACATAAATTTAAAAGCAATGATGTGGAATTAAATATAAGGAAATAAACATATACCATATCTATTCTTACCCCCTCTACCGACTGCATGACTATGATTCATTGTTCCCACAGTTCAAGTTTTCCAATAGAGAAACAATTTTTCACATCAAAATGGAGGAACGGTGTCCTCAGAACGCCCCAGTGACACTTTATAAGCACCATGCCGTTTTGCATATATCGTGCTAAATATTTGCTTCTCGAGCTTGTCACAAGGAAACAGAAGATAACCATTAGAAGCCATTTTTAACACGTCTTTTGTAAAAATAGATCGTGCCCATGTTATCGTCTGTCCGTCCGTCCTTCTCTGGACACCATATCTCTGCAACTATTAGTCCGATATGAAAAATTCTTTTTGCATTGCGAATCTTGAAATATGCGAATGATGATCCTACATTTTTCTTTTGTGTGATGTACAATTTCGTCGCTAGAGGACGTAAATGCAGATGATATCGAATTTATTTACATTGTATTCCATATATTTGCTTCTAAACATCCGATTGAAAAAATCTTTTACCTTTCAATTCAGTTTATATCGAAAACTATTTTAGGTGTAGCCACTTCTTCAAATTACGTATAGAGTTTCCGCTAGAGGGCGTAAAATTAAAATGTGATTTCCCCGATATCTCTAATTCTAAAACTCCAATTTGAAAGATTATTTCGTCAACGAATACAGCTCCTTACGGGAAATCTTTTCCGCATAATTCCTAATTTTTGGTACAGAATGGATTGGCAACCATAGGGCGTTAGCGTTAATTTCTGCTACTGATGTGTTTGCCACAAAATCTGAGCTTCTAAAATATCGATTGAAAAAATTCCTTCGTGGACTGATGCCACTTGCGTTCATAAACCTTTTCCGGAATATTTTCGTCTTTAAATATTGCACGGTTTGTCCACCAGGGGCGTAGATGTATCTAATTTTTCTCAATATATCTGCTTCTAATGGTCCCATTTAAAGAATTATATCTTCATTGGATTGAATCTTCGGTGTGACATGTTTTTGATATAGTTTCAACATTTTCAAGTAACTTATAGACTTTTCTCTAGGAGGCGTAAAGGTAAATTGCGTTTCCCCCGATATCTCTGCTTCTAAAACTCCGATTTGAAATATTCTTCCTGCATCGCATACAGCTCCCGATGGGAAATGTTTTTTTATATACTTTCTAATATTTGGTAAAAAATAGTTATCCACCAGTGGGCATAAATGTTAATTTCTGCTTCAGATGTATTTGCAGCAAAACCTGAGCTTCTGAAAACTCGACTGCAAAAATTATATCCTGGACCGATACCACTCACATCGACAACACTTTTGAGAAAGCTTGCTTCTTAAAATCATGCACGTTTTCCCCGCCAGTGGGCGTAGATGCCTGCTTTGAATTTGTTCGATATCTCTGCTTCTGTGGGAGAGCGTTTCCATTGCAAAATATTTCTCATATAATTTCAAATTCGTCTCAGTGTACAAGTCTGCAACCAGAGGGAGTAAGTGAACGATTCCGTTTACAGCAATATCTGTGGGATCAAAAACCCGATTGAAAAACTTCTGTCTTCGGTCAGATACTACTATTTTCCAAACCGGTTCCATTGATTTTGAATTGCTATGATAATTTTAATTCGCGTCAGAAGTGATTCAAAAGACGTGCTCATTACACCCGAAAATCTGGTGTCATCTATCTTGTTTTTATTACCTTCGGAAATGCTTCAAGACGCTTAAGAATTGGTTTCGATACACAGTTCGTCCAGCCTTGGGAGAAAATTCTCCAAGACTTGATGAGCCCATAAGTTATTCGCAGCAGATGTGTCGTTTGACTCGCAAAAGTATTCCTCGAGTTTCTGAAATAAATTTTGCTATAGAAGAAACGCTGCTATACAAGATAAGTATAAGGAAACGTTAACACCACAGAACAGACAGTGAAGTGTGCTATGTCATGGGATTATCTTACAGGAAAACAGAAGAGGACTTTGCGTTGATCCTTTAGAGCTGCTTCGTAGTTTTTTTAACAGCGGCAGAAGTTTGGCTTTTACGGTTAACTAGTGACGACCATACCTCGGTTTAAGCAAGAGGCAAGCACAATTGTTTATGCTCATTAAAGCTACTTAAAAAAAATTCCATGTGTAACTCAGAAAAAGAGTGTCAAAAGTAAGGTAACCGTTATACAAAAAGAAAGTATCATGCAGAAGAAACGAGTAAATCCATTTGGTGATTTAATGTCTACATTGATTTTCAAAAGTACAAGGATTTACGCAAAGTCCATGCTCTACCACACGCTATAGATTTATGACATCACAAGGGCAACTTTAGTCTGAGATATGAAGAATACTTTTTTGATTCAGATTTTTTAAACATATGGCAGCTGATATGCCTAACTCTCAGTTTCTAGATCTCTATTTTTCAAAATGCTAATAGGAAGCTGTTATAGTACTTCATTCATTTTAATCTTTTAACAGCCTGGAATAGATTAACTCGGGTTACTAAAATGAGCTAAAATCAGCTTGAACGAATGCATTCGCTGTCTATGAATGGAGCCTAATGCGGCTGGAACGAGTGAAACTGCGTATCAGAAAGCTCTGCATTACACTTAGCTTTATTATTTAAAGTAGCCATATAAAGGGATGGTTAACACTAATCCTTCCTGACTGATTGCCTGCTGAAAGAACTATAACAATGACAACGAGCCTAAGAAAGGAATTGGAAGATGTTTGAGTCACTTATTTCTGACCAGTGGCATGGTGACTGTGTCAGGGAGACTTGCCCATCATGCCTTGAGTCAGGGAGAATAGAATAAAAGACTAAAAGGAAGCCCTTATCACAGGCTGAGATGAAGGGGTGAACGGAGTGGTTTTGCCGTAGCTTTCATGAAAGCCGGCCGCTAGGTGACCATTTCTGTCTGGGGAGCGCTTCAACAATTTAGCATCATATGGTTCAAGTACATCAGCGGCTTAAATAGTTTGTTCTTACTTTTCGCGTTTCAATTCAATTTCGGTAATTCGAGCTATTTATATTTAATTTCTTACCTCTTCCGTGAGTCCGTGCACGGGCTCTCTGGCATCCAACATCTTCTTTGCTTCTGTTCACACGGTCGTATACACAATAACATTCACATATTCCAATTAGGGTCACACATCCTGGAACTTTGTGAACTTCATTCATGGCAGATCCATTAATATGAATTAGATGTAAATACACAAACACTCACACACACTGAATATTTCATCGTTTGTCTTTCGCGTCATAATTCTTAACTTCAGTTTTCACACTGCGGCCTTTGTTATCAGCTCTGCGCCTCTCCCCTCAGTTCTGCGGCCACTCCCATCGGTTCTCACGCGTCTTTACATGTCCACAATTTTCTCACGTCAGCCTTTCACCTCCTCCGCTGCGCCCTCTGTCGGCATAGTCCCAACATAGTTAAATTGGGAAATGCTGTAAAAATATCATTATTTTGAAGTTCATATATGGTCCCAAAATAAAATCTTAAACTAATAACGTTTTGCTGATATTTTTAGCTGTTCATCTACGTGTTGCGAAAAATTGGCATTGAATTTAGTGCATTCTAAGAATGCAAATATTGTATAATGGCTACTAACCCGCTTTAGGCAATTCTAAAAAAATTAATGGTATTCTTAACGTAACATCACAAATAATTTTGAGTGGCTAAAATAAATTAATAAAAAATTAGATAAACATGTAATTTCAATATTCGGCACGAATGAAGTAAAGAAGCAGATTTTCAATAAGCCATCCTCTCCTAACAACACCCCATCGACGTAAATGATTTTCCTGGTGCAAACGAGGAATGAAAGCAAGTGTGTTCGCCCGACGAATCCCGATATGTTCTTCATTCTGTCGATGGTTAAATCTAAATTTGGCGTCAGAAACACAAGGCTATGGATTCCTCACGCATGGTATTAACCATCGTGACAGGGGAGGCGATTACATAAAATGGAACATGATTAGCTGGCATGAACTATGACCACTGGTGCTTGTGGCATAACGTATGGATGCTGTCTAATACCAGAGACTGATTGCGGATCATGCCCACCTCATACATGTAGTTGGTCGTATGTCCGTGAGCAATCAGTGTGTGTACGTAGCTCAGAATTTGGCATTCTCGTGGATTGCAAGCATCAGTTTTCCCAAGCCATAGACTGCTTTTACCTTTCTATACTTTGCTCCACATCATCGTTTCTTATTTGTAGTGCATTATCATGGCGGACTTTTTAATGCAGACATTTGACGTGAACCAGGAACATCAAACAAAGGTCTTCGCTCTATCCACGTTTATAAATGAGTCACGGAAAAATTCTCATTGGCCACCTTAGGGAATTGAACCCAGGGTCCCGGTGGCGGCCAATGAGAATTTTTCCGTGACTCACTTATAAACGTGGAAAGAGCGAAGACCTTTGTTTGATGATCATGGTGGACTGTTGGGGTATCAAATATCACAACATGCTCATGCTACAACATTGTTACAATATACCAATCAGAAGAAAATGTATTCCCTTTAAATACTGAACACTCATCTTTAGGCACTACAGCACAACTCAGTTCGGACCAATGCGTTGCTATCCTTAAAGATCAAACATCTTCCCTTTTTGCCATCAAAAAGAATACCAGTTATTCATGGAGTGTACATAAACTTTAAACAGAATAATGGATTTATACTTTTGAAATGCATAATTTCCTCTGCATTTCAGAACTTTTAGCTACAATTCTGAGAAGATTTCACTAAATATTCGTTACATCCTGATCCTCATCCAAATAATTAGAAAATAACTAATATTTTCCTTCATTTCCTAATTATATTGGAAAAAGAGGAATCGATTCAAAAGTCAAGACAAATTAGATACATTTAGCTTACAGATATTGAACACATCTTCTCTTATTTAAAAACACCAGACTTTGCCTTAATACATGCATAATTATTACTTCGAAGCTTTACTGTCTATTCCAATTTACTTAAAATTATTTCCTTCATAAACAGCTGAATTTTGATTCAATATATATATTGTCGAGATTGTTCTGGACAAAAGCGAAAATTAATCATTGACTTTACATGAATTAATCAAATGTTAATGGATAAATTAATTGACACATGCTTTAATGCTTAAGCTAATGAAATTATTACATTGTAGAAAGAAGAATAAACTATACAGAATTACTTAAAGCTTCATCTGCGAAATGTCAATCGTGCTATTCTAAAGAGACGCTGCAGGAAAATAAGAGTTTCATTTCGTCATGTCTTTAAACGTTTTCGCTTGTGGAATATTTTCTGAAAATTAATAACCATTAACACAGGTTTTGGCCATTATAAATTGCTGTTTGAGATTCAGAACCCTGAAGGAGAATAATTACACAACGGACGGATTAGGCAATTCACACAGAGCATACAGTGCTCCCTAAGAGTAACTGACAGCAGGGTCTCTAACCATTGTTGAGAGGCATGTTTTGACATTTTCAAACCGTTACCTGAAACAGCAGCTTCGATTTCAAAAGTTGTCCTTCTCTGGCTGATATGGCACAGTTCTGAATTGTGAGCGAATTCCAAAATCTCACGCATGTTCTATGAGCAAGGGATTTAGCGACCTAGTGCATTAGCATAGGAGTGTAGGTATTTTTTACACTACTTAGTGATTGGGGCAATATGCGGGAGAACGCAATGTTGCTGGCAGTTGGTATTCGGGATTCCCTTCAGAAATTGGAATATGAAGCTGGACACTCGACATATTTCCAGGCTCTCAATGTCCATGCAATGAGCAACAGAGGCGACCTTCTGTTTGATATTGATTCCACTTCAACAGGAGCTCCGTTTGTTGCTCGCAAAAGAACACATAATTCGCCACTTACGTAGTGCAGCTGACGTGCAGTCAACGTCTGGGAAGAATATGGGTTTGTGGCTGTACATACGTGGTGTTTTTTCTCTTTCTATTCAGTTCTAGTGCTATACCAGTCCAACGGAGCAAGATGGTGGTTTGCAGTCAAAGGCAATTGACATTACCTTTGAGTTCAAACCGTCAGGAGACAGTAATTCAGCATGTCTTCTAGACATCTTCTGCCATCTTCTGCTTGGAAGTCCAAGGTAGTAGTCACAGTTTGCCGAATAATATTTCCAATTGCCATTGGATCTGCAACCGCTTGTCGATGAATGAATTCGTTATCCAACCGTAATTACACTATGTAAATAAACGAATTGGTACAGCTCAGCGTATGCAATAAATGTGAATTTGCGGACGAAGGCGCACACACGGGGTGTGTGTAGTTTGCTGCATATACACAGATCAGCCATTATATTTTGGCTCATCTGTATATATGCAGAAAATTACACACACCATATTATCACCTGCCTAATAATTATTAGGGAGGTAGTCATAATAAAAATAAGCTGTAGGACCCCATTTAGCCAGCAAAACAGCGGCCACTCGTCGAGGCATCGATTCGATGAGGTGGCGATAGGTATTCTGGAGTATCTGGTACCATAATGCCAACAGCCGGCTCTCCAGTTCCCGTACATTTCGGGGTGGTGGTGATTTAGCGCCAACCCGCTGTTCCAAGTCGAGCAACAAATGCTCGATTGTTCTCATGTCAGGCGAATTTGAAGGCCAGGTCATTAACAGAAAGTCACCTGAATGTTCCTCGAACCACTCCTTTGCGATTCTGGCAGTGTGGCATGGCGCACTATCCTGATGGTAATGGCCATCACCAGCACGGAACACACTTGCCATGAATGGGTGAACGTAGTCCTCAACTATGTTCATATACCTGACAGCTCTCAGGGATTGTGCTATTTGGATAATGGGGCCTAAAGTGTCAAGAGAAAACATCGCTCATAGCCTAACACTGCCGCCGCCGCTGTCCCGTTTCCGCGCAACAGTGCATTCAATTTTCATAGCCTCCGTTGGTAATCGGCGCATCCGGGCTCGGCCGTCTACTTGATGCACCAGGAATCTTGATTCGTCAGACCAGACCACTTTCTCCCAGTCTTCCATGTTCCAATCTCGATGATATTGGGCCGATTTCATGCGTGGTTTACGATGATGTGCAGTGAGCATGGGGACCCAGCTGAGTCTTCAGCTACACAGGCCCATGCGCAGAACTGTGCGATGAACTACGTGCTGTAACACATTTTCCTGATCACCAGTGTTGCAGCTGCGGGTGATTTGTTGCACTGTGGTAGTTCCGTTGATGTGAAAAATGCGCGACAGTCTCCACTCCCCTCTAGCATTAGTTCGTCGTTTGGCCATCTGTGCACCACTTTTGATACGTTTGTTTGTTTGTTTGTTTGTTTGGAGGTTTAACGACCACCGTGAGCAACTCAATGGGCTATAAGCAGTCGCCCGTCCCTAATTTAGGGTCACTGGTTCCAGGGAAGGGAGAGAGCCAGTGCCGTAAGACAACCACAACATCCATGCCTCACCGGGATTAGAACCCGGACCCCGTTCGGACGAATGATCAGAGGCCATCGCTTAGACCACTGCGCCACCGGGGCGGCACTTTTGATACGTACTCACTACATCGGCACGTGAACAACCCACAAGCTGTCCCGTTTACGAGATCGTAGTTCCGAGATGCCATGCCATCACAATTTGTCCTTTATCAAAGCAATAACTGCACAGTATTGTTGACCTTCTGGATATCTCAAATGTTCAGTAGCTGATGTCCCTTGTTCGATGGAAAGCAGATTGTGCAACTACAGCGAACTTTCGGTGGTCGCACAAACTGAGAGATCGTGACCAACTAAGTTTACTGTAAAAACAAAACAACGCCCACACGTCCTTTGCCACTGAACCAAATGGGGATACCAGACAATCCACTGGAATACCTATTTGGAGAAGAACAATTCGCTTGGGAACAGCATTCACACGGCTGCCATGCCAGGTTAGCTGATCACCAGACAATCTTCACTCCAGAAAATTCCAGCCAACGAATCAGTGGCACCTCGCTGGCCATTCGGGGAGAATATAAGAGAGGAAGGGTTTCGTGCGGACTGATTAATGAAGACACTCCCTCTTTAGATTCAGATATTAGCATTTCGGTTTGGCGTTTTTCCGGGGAAAATTGTAAGTCGTACTGCAAACTTCTTCCTATAGTTGAGCTTGGAGGAGGATTCTTGGCCGTATGAGGCCGTTTGCGCTGTGAAGGACTAGGTCGTTGATTGAGGTGCCCTCCAGTCTTATGACGGCGAGCAAGAAGGCATTCGGAACAATTCCGCATTACCAAAGATGTGGCAGTTCTTATGCACAGTTCTTTGCCTGTTTTAACAAGATCCACATAGGACCTTGCCGCCCTTCAAGCTTCACTGAGGCCTGGTTTGAGAAGCATGAAGTCCAAGTGTTGGATTGGGTTTCCTAAAGCCTCGATATAAATCCAATAGAATATCTGTGGGACAAGCTAGAACGCCGAATCCTACCTCAGACAGTAGGACCTTCCCCTGCGGCAGCTCAGGCAAAAGATTTCAAGGAGGAATATTCCGGTTCAAACCTACTGGCATATCGTAAAATGTGTGCATGTAAGGACTGCTGTAATCATAACGGACAGAGGTGGGACGACTATGCAATGATCTTAGTTCCCCAATATTTTGATCAGAAAATGCATAAACGTCTGACAAATCCGGTCTCTCTGCCAAGATTTTTTGCTGAGACAGTTGTTGCAGACATACACTGTTGGCCACCCAAAATGCAACACCAAGAATGACACGAGATAGCAAAGCCAGATTTACTGGGCACATAACAACAGATACAAATATGTACCAATTAAGCTTACAGGACCGTGCGACTTGTGCAACACGCATACATCAATAGTTCGTGTGGCCCCCATGACTGCCAATAACGGCTGCTGCACGCGGCGGTATCGAACGAAAGAGAATTTGAATGTGGGCTTGAGGTATGTCAGTCCAGGCTGCTTCCACACGTTGCCACAGTTCAACAGGCGTAGCCGTGGGATGTGCTTGCCGGGCCACTCGGTTGCCGATCGGTGACCAGACGTGTTCGGTGGGCGACATATCGGGAGAACAGGAGGGCCATGGCAGCAGTGACACCTCGTGGGCCGTGAAGAATTGTTGCACCATGCGTGTCACGTACGGGCGCGCATTGCACTGTTGAAATGTGGCCGCTGGCAGTTCCTGCAGGTAAGGGAGAGCAACAGGCTCCAAAACGTCGGAGATGTAGCGGTGGCTGTTGAGTGTACCGCCGATGCGTACCAGAGGGGTGCGGGAGTCATAACCAATTGCGCCTTAAACCATAATGCCATGCGACGGACCGGTATGGCGATGCATAATGCAGGCGTCATACAGTCTGTTGCCGCGATGCCGCCACACGCGGATCCGACCATCGTGGTTTTGCAGGCAGAAGCGGGATTCGTCGAAGAAAACAATGTCGTGTCATTCCGTAGTCAAGGTGCGGCGTTCAACGGCCCACTGCCGCCGCACTCGCCGGTGGTGTAACTTCAATGGTAATGGGAGCAATAGGCACCGTGCGACAACTTCCCGCTCCTGTAGACGACGTCGAACGGTACGTGCTGACACAGGTTGTTGCGCAACACACCCTAATTCCTGCGCTAACGTTCTTGATGTGGCGGTGCAAGCCGTCAATGCCCACCGCACAACATGACGGTCCTCTCGTTCGGTGGTGTGCGCGGTTGCGGCAATCGCTCACGTCTGTCCATCCGTCCCTCCTGGACCCACCGAATACATACTCGCCTCACTGTGGCTAGATGTCGTCCAACACAGGCGCCGATGTCTCGGTACGATAAACTGCTGTCGCGATAAGCCACTATTCGTCCCCTGTCAAACTCCAAAACGTGCTGGAATGACTGCCGTATTCTGCGACGCGGCATCAGGAAGCTTGCAGCACAACCCACTTTCACTACTTGCACCCCGCCTTCTGTGCACCCTTCTTATAGTGCTTCTCGGTGGCGAGCCGGGCGCACATGATTTGCATATTCTCTGCAATGCTAATTGTTTGCATGTCCTCTTGCGGGCGACGCATGCTGCGAATTTCAGTCCAATCGAATGCTTCTTTCTTGGTGTTGCATTTTGGGTGGCCAGCAGTGTATTTGAATTACCTGTTTTGCCTGCTATAGGGTCTTATTTTACTCAGGCACTTTACGAAATTAAAATTTCTCCTAACGTTCAACAGTTGAAAGTCAGCTTCTAACGAAAGTATTTCACTTGGACAGATATTGTAAGTACACAAAATGATTCTTACTACGCTAAGTGGAACCCTTTCAAGATTTCGTTCATTGGAGAAAGTGGCAATCAGAAAATTTTGAGACCGTATTCTGGTACACGTCAAGTTAAGGGAGCACATATGATTTTTCCGTAATTAAGCATCAGCACCCGAGACTCTACTAGAGATACCCTATGTGAGAAAAAGTCTCCAGACTTTTTCACGCCCTTCCGCAACAAAAATGGAACATTCCAATAGATCACGTTTGTCAAATTCCCTTTGAAAATGCGGGTAAGCACCTCAGATGTCGTTTATCTTCTACTCGTGAGACACGGCAACTCGTATTGAGTTTGCTGACGTCCAACGGTGCCATATCAGCAACCAGTCCGTACGTACCATTGCAGAATAATTGCAACACCCACTGTCAGCTTTTCAAGACGTTATTAGTAAATAGAAAGGTGAGTAAATTACAACTGCCAAGAAATATTCGAGAAGGCCAAATAAATTGACGGAAAGGGACAACAGAACTCAGAAACATTCGAGCGTGGGTGCCGTCATTTTTCTGAACAAAGCATCAACAACGAATTTCAGGTGGGGGCAGTGTAATGATCTGGGGATGTTTCTCGTGCTATGGACTCGGACCATTCGTGGCTGGGGATGAAAACCTAAACGGTACGGACTACCTGGACATTCTAGTCAACACGCACTCCCTACAAATTATCAGCTTTACCAAGACAGGCCATTCTTGTTCCAGCAAGGCAACGCTCTGTGCCATAAAGCACTTCCACTTCAACACGGTTTGAGGATATATGTACACAAAATTGGGAACGGCCACCTCAAAGCCCCGACCTCAATCCCATACAAGCCTTTTGGAATGAACTTGAACGTAGGGTTCAGGCTAGAACAACACGTTAAACCCTCTGTCTGAACTGACCACTGCTTTGCGGGAGGAACTGAACAATATACCTGCAACTACTTGCGAGAATCTCATTGGAAGTGTGCCACCGAATGCACAATATACAATCTACGTCCAATAAGTTCCAGGAGTGACCGCATAACTCACGTAACAATAGTGGGATAAAAATATCAAGTGTGTGCCAGAAAACAGCGGTTCTTGACCGATCAACGAACTGCTGGAAACCAGTTTATACCGGTACGCAAAGGCGGGAGACGCCCATTAAAGTAGTCATAGTAAGCGTTCTCGTCCACATTTCATTTTAGCCATGGAAAAGCAGTGAGTAAACTTTCGTTTTTGTTGAAAACTTAGTAAATCAGCAAATGAAATTTACAGAATGTTAAAGGAAGCGTCTGAAGACACAGCATTATCCAGCGGCAGAGTTTTTCGAGAATTTCGGGATGAGCGGGAATCTTTTGATGATGACCCAAGATCTGAGCTCCCTCCAGTGTGCGGACAGCGGAAACAATCGAAGAGGTGCGGAATCAATCAAAGAAAGATCGCCGAATGACAGTGAGATTTTGGGCTCAGTTGGTTTAATCCTTAAGTCTATTTGTCATGATATTATACGCGAGGATCTTGGAAAACGAAAACTTAATGCCAGATTAGTAACCCGCATTCTGAATGATTACCAAAAGGAGGCTTGTCCATCGATGTGTTACGATTTACTGGGTATTGCAGGTGAGGATTCTGATTTTTGCTCCAAAATTATTACAGAAGATGAAACATGGTTCCTGAGGTATGGTCCATAAACATGGGGACTCTTACCCAGGAAAAAACCGGCACTAAAAGGAGAGTATTCTACATACATTACATCTCTCCAAGCAGCCTGAGAAAACAATTTGCGGACATCCCGGAAAGTGCTTCCGGAACTGTTTTCAGGATCTTCAAAAACACTGGAAGCTGTGTGTTGATTTAACAGAACGGTATTTTGAAGGTTACCAGCATTAATTGTGAGTATGGTACCGTTTTAATTCTTTAATACGTTAGTCTTCGAACTTTTCCGATGTAGATTATAAATGTGGCGAAAGATGGGCCAACTCTTTATTGATTTTGCCATAAATGCAGTATTGTACAAAAAGCACTGCTGTCCGCAGACCTTTTTCCACATACTGTATATAGTATTCGAGGGACCTGAGTCTCTTTTTAATAACAATGTTTTCAATATATTGTTGACAATGTTTTCAATATATTGTTGACAGTGTTTTCAATAAGTTATGAACAATGTTTTAAATATGTTACGGACAATGTTTTAAATATGTTATGGACAATGTTTTCAATATGTTCGTTGCTGGTAACTTCTGGGTCCAAGGTGTACTCATGGATATTAATTAGGTTACTTCATACGAATACAACATTACTCTGAGATTTATGCAGATGCTTGTTGAAAAGACTGCTCATGGATTCATATCATTCAAATTTAACATATGAACATTAGCTAACGCTTCAATGCTGACAAGGGAATTTTTTATGGCAGTTTCAACGGAAAATAAATCCGAGTTGCTACTCCAAATGATTTAATTTTCCGCACCCAAACCAATGTTGCAAAGTGGGAAAATGTTAGTTTTATTACCAAAAAGAATGAAAATAAGGTTGGGCTTAGGAAAAAGACTTTAAAAACGTTGATCTATTTCTGATTTGAATCTTTATGCAGAATGACATGTTTATCATGACTCAGATGAATCTGTTTTTTCGAAAATTCAGAAATACACGGAGTGTTTATTCCATTGATCACAAAGTCTCCCGACAATTTTGTAAATTATCTTGTTCTTCCAAACTTTATGAAAGTTTTGTAAGGTCAAGAAATGCCAAGTCATATGTTAATATTTTTAAAGTTTGGGAGGAGGTTTTTTTTCAATGAAGTTAATTGCAAGCAAATGTCTTGAAGTAAATGAAATCAAGGCAAATAGACTAATTTCATTTACTGTGATCACATGACTGAAACACACACTTAAATATGTGGTTAACAGTAAGTCGCGCGTAAATTATCAGTGAAATTTACCAAATATCCACGGCTACTGGGGACAATTTTACAAAATGTAAGTTTTAACATATAAAGTTGCCGATGTACCAGAACAAAATAGTGCCGAAAATGTTTTTTTCTCTCCAAACAAAAATGTTAACATAACTTCCGGGTTTTTTACAAAGTCACGGCAAGACTATTCCTTTCCCCCTCTCATCTCAGCTGTACCGATCATAAACCAGTCAGTGTTGATAAGAGGTTTCTTCTACTCCATTGTTCTCTGCTCTGTGATCCACGGTATGATGGAGAATGGCTAGTTTTCCTGACACGGACACCATGTCACTCTAGAAGTAAGTGACTTAAATATTGTCTCTCTCCCTTCTTAGGTTCGTCGACATTGTTTTAGCCCTTTCGTGAGGTAATTAATCAGCCAGAAAGAATTAGTGTTATTAATAACTCTTATGACCACTTTGAATAATAAATCTAAGAGGAAAACAACGCTTTTTGATGCGCAGGTTCACTCATTCAAGTCGGATAAAAGCTAAAGAAATAAAAAAGAATATGGCATCAGCAAACTTAAGAACTAAAACAATCAAATTTGTGGTTACACTAAAATACTATCTAATTTTAATTGTGGTCATATTTACAGTATTTCCTATGGTTTTGGAAGTTTAGTCAGGCAAGTGGTTGTATTACTCACTTTCTCCGTGATGCTCATTAAATTATTGTACACCGAAAATATGCATACATATTTTGACCACAATATGCACATTATGACCAGCGGGACTTTAGGAAAATCAAAACAGCGGCAGGTAAGTAATGGCGTATGTGAAGAACATGAAAATGTATAAATAACACCTGCTATCGAGTTCTGTTAATCAGTGTTATTTGCAAGACGGCAAAGAAAAGGCTTGTGGGGTGCTTACGGTCCGTAGTGGTAAGTTCTTGGTAAGTTGTGGGGCGATATCGGCTCATCCATGCTAGAGGATAACGAAGACTCTCCCGTATGGTACCAACGAACAGAAGAGATACTGTGGGCGCAACTTGCCGGTAATTTGAAATCTGGCGACGGAAGTAATTTATCACAAAACACAGTATATCGAACCCTGCTAAAAATGGGACTGCGTAGCCTGAGGCTGCTGCGAGCGCGCAGGGTAACGCTGGTTCACGAAAGCGCCTACAATGGGCATTCGATCATCAAAACAGGACTTTTGGTGATTGGAAAGAGAATCGTCGTTTCCTGTTGCATCATGTGAATCGCCGCGTATGCTTGTGTCGTTTAGCTGGAGAAGTGTTGGCACCAGGATGCACCTTGGGAAGGAAAGAAGCCGGTGGAGGAAGTGTAATGCTTTGGGAAATGTTCTGGTGAGGAAACCTGGTTACAGTTATTCATGGGCAGGAAACTATTACGTCCACCACTTACGTAAAGATTATTGCAGCCTAAGCATATCCTTCAATGGTAACGGTATTCCCTACGAGTTGTGCTTTCTTTCAGCAAGGAAGCGTCGCCCTTCTGCTTTATCTGGATTGTTTTAGAATGGCTGGTAAAATATGACGAAGCCTTTCAGCTACTGCCCTACCGTGGTCTCCAGGGTATATAGACATTGTTGCAACAGCAAACCTGATCTGCAGCGGCTCAATCATGTAACTTACAAGAGCTAAATGACGTGCTCGTAACGTTATGGTACCAGATACCACGCACAATACACCTTTAGAAATCTTGTATCGTCTATTCCTCTCCGAGTAAGAGCTGTTTTGTCGGCAGGTTGAGGAGCAACGTCATAATAAGCGGGTAATTATAACGTTTTGGCTCTTTTGTTCTTTATATCATGTCAAACTGGTTAGTTTTTGTTGCTCCTTATAATTGAAGTTTATGAAAACAAATGTTTTCCGTGACGGACTCAAACCGGAGCCCTCTCACACCGGAGAAAGTTGCTCTTCCAACAAGGCTACACTGACGTAATGTATCACTTCATATTTGTCGTATTAACAGGTGCTTTACCTCTGCAGTACGTCACATCACCTCCCTCTCATTTTTTTTTTACGCTTTCCAACCGTAGGTTGAAGAAGCGTATATGCTCCAGCTTTGTCCGCACGATAACTCATGTGAAAATGGTTCGATTTCGACGAAATTTTAGTATGTGGTAGGGGACTACCTGGGGACAAACCTTACTGAAAATGGGCGAAGCAGGCTCAAAGATCAGGACACAGGAGCGGGATCCATTCCATTGCTCTTATGCGTCATACCTTGCGTAAAAATGGTTCGATTTCGATGAAATTTTAGTATGTGATAGGGAAATACCTGGGGACAAACCCTATTAAAAATGGGTGAAATGGGGTCAAATGTCAGGACATTAAAGCGGGATCCATTCCATTGCCTTTATGCGTCATAACTTGCGTAAAATGGTTCGATTTCGATGAAATTTTAGTATGTGGTAGGGAGCCACTGGGGACGAACCCGATTGAAAATGGGCGAAATGGGGTCAAAGGTGAGGACACTGGAGTGGGATCCATTCCATTGCCTTTGTGCATCATAACGTACCTAAAATGCTTGGATTGCGACAAAACTTTATCGTGTTGTTCCAGAGGTATAGTGAACCGGTTCTGTTGAATATCAAACAAATGGGGTCAGAGGTCATTGAACAAAAGCCAGATTTATTCCACAGCCATTATTCTCATAACTTGCGTAAAATTGCTTCTATTGCAACAAAACTTTATCATGTTGTTCCGGAGGTATAGTGAAACAGTTCTGTTGAATATAATCGAAATGGGGTCAAAGGTCAGGACCCAGGAGCGAGATTTATTCCACAGCCATTATCCACATAACTTGAGTAATAATTTCTGGTATATTGGAAAGCGTATCATAATCAATGCATTGCATGGTTTTACTAACTTGTTTTTTTTTAAGCGAAGCAGGAATTTTTCATTAATTCCAGACGGTGTGTGGAATGAACATCACACATTTTCAGAAGAACCCAACGGCCAGTAGATCCTTATTTACGTTCAGGATGCCAATGTGAAGACACATTTTATCAATGACGGGATCAAACTCGCGCTCCCTCACTCAGGATTAAGATGCTCTCCCAACTAAGCTGCACGGATGGAATGTATAGCTGCAGATTTGTCGTCTTGACACGGGCTTTACCTCTGTAGTACGTCACAACTTGACTGCAATTGTTAAAACTCCCAACAGTTTTGAAGATAAGAATTGGATGCAGGTCACTTTCCTTATTCGAAAATCCTAAAACCGAAAACCTCCGAAATCCGAAGCTTTTCTCAAGTACCGACATGGCATCAAAAGCGAAAAAATATTCCAGAATCCTCTGGGAAGGTTCCCACGCGTTGTGCAGATCTCTGCTCACCCTGACGTTTACGCCTACGTGAGCACATATATCCTGGGTGGAGCTCTGACACTCTGTCCTGTTGCAGCGATAGGATAGAGAAACCGACCCTTTAGGTTCAACTAAATGAAACAATTCGTTCGCAGTGATTCGTTCCTTTCTTTCACTGACTTTTCCATCTACGATCTCCGCAGGGAATAACTCTCGTGAATCGATTCTTCTTTAGCGAAGGATTTTCAGTTTAAATTTATTTTTTTGTCTTACTAAATTTTTTTAATTCCTAGATAAGTTTATTTTAAAACGTTTTACATGAAATTCGTTGGGTTTTCTACACTTCTGAGTACGTTTTTCACCCTGTCTTTGACCAGAGTATGAGATCGCGGAAACACACTGGTGAACATTTGATTTCTACTGAAAAGTAATTCTAACCGATTATTTAGGAAATTTGCGTAATCGATTCTTTTCTTGGCCGAGTCTCCCGCGAAATGCTCAGTTTGCTGATTCCTTTTTCTCGGAGAAATCGTTCGCGAACAACTGGTCTCTGTTTTGTGGGCTCCAGTTTATCAACACCCGTCACCGCGTGTTCCCAAAACCAGAAACAAATCCAAAATGTGAGACACTGCCGGCTTCAAGAATTTCAGAGATGGGTGCTCTGCCTGTACTATCTTGAGGATTTCGGTAGAGAGTCTCAAAGATAAGCTTCTGCCTGTAATATCTTGAGGATTTCGGTAGAGTCTCAAACATAAGCTTCTGCCTGTACTATCTTGAGGATTTTCGGTAGAGAGTCTCAAAGATAAGCTTCTGCCTGTACTATCTTGAGGATTTCGGTAGAGAGTCTCAAAGATAAGCTTCTGCCTGTACTATCTTGAGGATTTCGGTAGAGCGTCTCAAAGATAAGCTTCTGCCTGTACTATCTTGAAGATTTCGGTAGAGAGTCTCAAAGATAAGCTTCTGCTTGTACTTTCTTGAGGATTTTGGTAGAGAGTCTCAAAGATAAGCTTCTGCCTCTAGAGTTGAAAAAATCGGAAATCAAGACACTACCAAATCCAAGCGTTTTTGAATTCTGAACGTGTACTACCTTGGGGACTTCTGTAGAGGGTCTCAAAGACTTGCTTCTATATCTGTAGTTTAAAAATTCTGAAATCCAAGCCGCTGCCGGATCCAAGAATTTTGCATATAAGATTCTCGAAGTATACTGTCTTGAGGATTTTGGTAGTGAGTGTCAATGACATTCTTCCGCCTCTACAATTAAAAATCCCGAAATCTGAGACATTATCTGCTCCAAGCATTTCGGATATAGAATGCTAAACCTTTACGGTATTCAGGCTTCCGATACAGTCTTAAGGACATGCTTCTGCCTTTACAGTTTTCATTCTCCCTGAAAATAGAAGAAAAAGCAAATCGTTTGGCTCTCATTTTTTACTGAAGGGTGTAAGTGTTGCACAGAAGTTGCTATTCTGAATATTTCATTCTTATCACCTAGATTACCGACAGGAAAAAAATTTATCTCGCCTTTTCTGCTGAAAAAGCAAGTAGTTTTTGCATGGCTTCTCATTTAAAATAAACCGTGATGTTATGAAATACGGATTCAAAGCTCGTTATCCATATCCATGTAAAATTATGTTTAGACATTGGCAAGATTAAGAATACATTTTATGACATTTACTTTACTTTTAAAACCTTACCTTCTTTCGAATATTTTCAGACAGAATTATTTCCTCGGAATTTCATCTTTCTAGAAAGCCTTCTTATTAAAATATGCATTACATACCCCTACGTTAGGCATGCCCTTATTGTTTGTTCGAAATTGAGATCTTCATTTTTCATTTATGTCAGTAGGACCGCCAGACATATTATTAACATTAATGGGACTTGATACAATGCACTTTACTATTTAGACTAGCTGAACTTCAGCCAAATAAGATTTTCATTTCTTCCGGTCGTATAAAAGATGCACCACGAAATTATCTTAAAAGTGTAGACTTCGTTAAGTAAACTTGAACCTATTTGAAGCTTCTCTAATCAAAATTTAAAAACTGTTGATGACAGGAGTTATTAGGAAAGCGTCGAGGTTATTGAAATATTGCACGTCTGAACTTACATGAAAGTAATTTGCTTATCCCTTCCAAATTCAACAAGCGGTGACAGATTTTCTGATAGAGACTCTAAAATTTAATCATTATCAAAAGCAGGAAATATCTAGTGAAATAAGCTGGCAGCAAAATCTATATTATGTGTACGCACGTAAGAGAAAGAACTACTGGACATAATACACTAAGTTTAATTGTCAGAAAAGAAAACCTGTCAGAAGTAAATGCGTAAAACCTTATCACACATCGTACATTTGATAAAATTGCCTGAATGAAATTTCACGGTTCCTCGAATAAAACATCTTATTTTTTCTCTTTTTTTAACAACGTGGTTAATCAAAATAGTTGTTCTCCATTTTTGGCAACTTTGATAAATGTGGAATAATTTTAAGATCCAGTTTGCAATACGGTGTCATCTTTTGTAATGGTAGCAGATTTCTTCATATTGAATTTGTGGGTGTTCAGCTTTAATTTGTGAGACTTTATAGTTGGCTTTATGTATATGTAAATTTTGAGTTTGTTCTCGTTTAGCGCTTCAACCTTATAGTTATATTTTCTCGCTCACTGAATGTTATCTGGCAACAGTCTTGAGGCCAAGGTCAAGCAAGATCACTGCATATACAGAGGGTGGACAACGAAACTGACACACCTGCGCAAATAGCACCCCACGTGTCACGCCACTTATGCGCTTCCTTTTGGTCAGCCTGAATATACACTGGCGGAAAGTGAAACAAGAACACCAAGAAGGAGACGTCTGATACCAACGAAATTTATACAGCATAATAACGGAATACAGGGGATAACGAGATCAAAACATTATGGCAAAATACAGCTGTATTTGCTGGTAAACTGAAAAATAACATTTCCATGTAACATGGTTAGTACGCGGTTGAACCGCCATGAACTGCGTCACACTGTGCAATTCCGGCATGGGGTCTATCGTACAGATGTTGGATGAAAGTTTGGAGTATTGAGTTCCAAGCATCCTCAACCTGGACGCGTAAATCGGGGATGGTCGTGGCTGGCCGTGGAGACCGGATAAATCGCTGTCGCATAAAATCCCACACGTGCTCAATGGGGGACAAATCCGGTGAACGTGCAGACCATGGAAGTTGTCTCACACCCTGAAGTGCATGTTGCATTGCACGTGCCGTGTGTGGGCGTGCGTTATCTTGCTGGAAACAAACCACGATGGACCGACCTTACAAATGGCTCAACAACGGGCTGAATGATGTTGTTGATGTAGGAGGTGCTGTTTAACGTACACGGTACAAACACTAGTTGTGTACGAGAGTGATGGCTGATCGGTCCCCACACAAGGAGACCATGTGTAGGCCCTGTGTGTCGCTGGCGGATGCAAGAAGGGTGGAGACGCTACCCTGTGCGTCAGCGAACACTCATACGGGCATCGGTGGCTCCCAAGCAGAATCTGCTTTCATCGCTGAACACGACAGATCGCCATTGCGTTCTCCAGTGCAGACGTTGGCGACACCACTGCAGCCGTTCCTGATGGTGGACTGGGGTCAGAGGTGCACATGCGAGAGGCACACGTGCACGCAGTCCTACATCCAGTAGACGGTTGCGGATTTTTCGCTTAGTCACCTCAGGTGCAACGGCAGCTCGGATTTGCGTCTCAGTGGATGTTCTGCTTGACAACGCCGCTTTTCTTATGCGTCGATCGGTCCGCTCATCAGTCCGTCTGTGACTCCGGGTTCCACGTCTTCTCGTGTGGGAATGTTCCTCGGACCATCTACGCCACCATCGTACCACCACCGATATTTCCCGTCCAATTCGCTCCGCAATACGACGATACGACCATCCGGCCTCGCGAACTTCGCGACAACGTTCCTTGTGCAACTCAGCTAACGCATGTCACTCACTGATCAAATTATTTCGTTTTACCTATGATTGTTTGTCTCACTGCTGGAGAAGGACGCTTAATTCCTGTGCGACCTCCCGGTCCTTTTGGAGTGGATCTTATTCAGTGGTTTCTTTCGATATGACAGGAATAATTGTTTCACGGTTATTACCACAGGGTTGACTTCCGAGACTAGAACAGTCCGCTGACTGAAACTTTACTAACCAACGACGCATGGTCCACTCGCCAGCAGTTTCATCACGAAATGCCGTATTCAGGTTTGTTTCTGTCTGGGAAGCGCAATGTCTCTATTTAAACACAAAAAGAAAATTAACGGGAAGTTCACTTGGCTCCAAGGCTCGCAAAAACTTCACCAAGCTCATTACCACCGTTAGCCAAACAATTGACTATAGTATTGCATAGCGCAGAGTCCAAGGTGTCATGTGAGGTATTCCATGTGCATTTGCTGCACGGCAACAATCGAACATAACGGCACCACATGGTAATTCTCTGGAATCGGTCATTTGTAGTGCAAAATCCCGATACTTTTCCACGCACCTATGTAAAAGAGCACATAATGTAAGGTTCATAATTGGAGGCAGCTGGCGCATATAGTTTGTTACACACTCTGATTATAATAAATTACTAATTTTGTTTGAGTAACGCAACCTGAAATTTTTGTTTGCTGCACTGAGTCGCGACATTTATGTATTCTTACCAGAATTCTACATTCATCATCATCATCATTGTCAACCATTATCAATCCACTGCTGGACGAAGGTCTCCCCAAGTTTCCTCCACAACGGTCTGTCTTGTGCCAGTCTCCTCCATGTCACTCCCGCATATTTACGAATTTCATCCACCCATCTCCCATGTGGTCTTTTTCTGGGTCTTTTCCTGTCCCTTGGAATCCAATCTAAAATTTCGGCTGTCCATCTATGGTCTGTCCTTCTGGCAGTATGTCCAGCCCATTGCCATTTCAGGGATTTAACCCTGATCATGATGTCTTCCACTCTCGTCATTTTTCGGATCCACGAGTTTCTCTTCTTATCTCTCCTGGTTATACCAAGCATGCACCTCTCCATGCTTCTTTGAGTTGTCTGCAGCCTTTGTATGTCTCTTTTAGTTAAGGTCCACGTCTCTGCACCATACGTAAGCACTGGAAGGATGCATTGATCAAACACTTTTCTTTTAAGACATAATAGCATATTGCTCTTGAAAATTATGCTGTTTCTTCCAAAAGCTCTCCAGGCAAGTTTTGTACGCCGATTAATTTCTTCATCAATGTGACCCTCACTTGATATCTGCTGTCCAAGATAAACATACGTATCTGTTATCTCCAGTTTTTCTCCATCAATCCATAAATCTTCATTTCTTGTAAAAGCATTGAACATCACTTTTGTCTTCTGAAAGTTCATTTTTAATCCCACTTCTTTACTCTTGTCAGCAAGTTCCTGGATCATACTCTGCAGCTCTGATGGGGTAGTTGCAAAAATGACTACGTCATCAGCAAAACGAAGGTGGGTTAGATAATCTCCATTATTCTTTATACCTTTGTTTTCCCAGTTCAGTGATTGAAAGACATTTTCCAATGTGGCATTAAAGAGCTTCGGAGATATGGTGTCACCTTGTCTCACTCCCTTTCCAATTTTTATGTGTGTTGTATTTTCAAACAGCCGAATCTTTGCACTTGCATTTTCATAGATGTTATTAATAATATTAATGTATGCATCTTCAATACCGCAGGATTTCAGAGCCGTGGTAACTGCTGATGGTTTCACCGAATCAAAGGCCTTTTCAATTCTACATTAAACCCTATTAAAATGACACCTTATTATCATGTTAAGTACTTTTTAATGACTAAAGCTGAGTTTCTTTCGCCTGCAGGATTTCATCATGTTGTTTCTTTTGCAGGATGCTTTTGTGGACGGAGTTCTTTAAGCACGAATTTCCTTATTTTTATTTTCAAAGCCTTTATCTTTCAAACAGAAGTCATCGCTCTTTCCACGTTTATAAGTGAGCCACGAAAAAATTCTTATTGGTCGCCACCGGTAATCGGACCCAGGATATTCCAGTTACACGCCGGACACGTTACCACTGCACCACAGCGGCCTAGAATTCCTCCTGACTCACATATGACTAACTTCCAAGCCAATTGGCAGGTTGCTTCTTCCTGGAGGCCCGCACAATGATGGGGATTCACCAAGGATAGAAAGTAGCAACTGAACAAATAAGTAGGAGGCGGACGAATAATTAAGACAGACAATTGACGTGGATTAGGAATATCAAACAGAAGTCATCGCTCTTTCCACGTTTATAAGTGAGTCACGGAAAAATTATCATCGGCCGCCACTAGAGTCTTCCAGTTATGTCCGGCGCGTAAACTTTGGAAGAACCAGGGTTTGATTCCCGTAAACTTTGGAAGACCCTCGGTTTGATTCCGGCGAATGAGAATTTTTCCGTGACTCACTTATAAACGTAAAAAGAGCGATAACTTCTGTTTGATGTTTCTAATCCACGTCAATTGTCTGTATTAACCTTTATTGTTTTTTCTGGAAAAGTACAAAACATAAGAACATATGCATTTTACCTCACGACATTAATATTCGCAATGTTCCACGTAGATAAAACACGCCCCTTCATTCTGCGTATTCGAAACATGCGTTAGAGGTAGAAATAAATAAAAATAACTTGCTAAATAATGATGAAACAGTTGCCATAATTAGAATAGCAATTAAAACAAATCTGAGGAAGGCACTGAAATCAAAGGGAATAAAATAATTTAAAATTTAAAAGAATGCGTGAAACTAAACCATCAAACGGTGACAGAGAAAATATGCTTTGTGGTTTGGAGGCTATTTAAGAGCTCATGCTTCCCTTTGGTTTCTCGCACGAGAGCAGTCGACGTAACTTGTAGTGTTTCCTAATCGCTTTCAGTAGTGGGAACACACATTGCTAATAGCGCTCAAAAATGTGCTCTCTCACAAGGCAGAACGACGAGGGAGATCTTCGGACGGCCAAAACAAATGAACCCACAGGTAATTTGCATCTGATTACTCTTTCATATTTGAATAAATTACTTTTATTTATTTAAAATAGTGGTAACAATGAATACCAGAAGGTTTAGCCCCAGATGCTCAATGTAAAACGTTCTAAACAGTGAAGGTGGGAAAACGTCTAAGCTGTATAGTAACAATAACAGAAAATACCTCCAGCAAATTTAGTCCAACATCACTGTACTTTTCCATCTTTTTTTACGCTTTCCAGCCGTAGGTTGAAGAAGCGTATATGCTCCAGCTTTGTCCGTCCGTCCGCCTGCCTGTCGGCCCGATAACTAGCGTAAAAATAGTTCGATTTCGATGAAATTTTAGTATGTAGTAGGGGACCACCTGGGGAAGAACTATATTGAATATGGACGAAATGGGGTCAACGGTCACGGCATAAGAGCGTTATCCATTCCATTGCCCTTATGCGTCAGAACTTGCTTAAATATGGTTCAATATCGATGAAAGTTTTATATGTGGTGAGGGACCACCTGAGAAGAAACCCTTTTCAAAATGGGGGAAGTGGGGTTAAAGGTCAGGACATAGGAGCGGAATGCATTCCATTGCTCTTATGCGTCATAACTAGCGTAAATATGGTGCGATTTCGATGAAATCGTAGTATGTCGTAGGGGACCACCTGAGGAAGAAACCTATTGGAAATGGACGAAATGGGGTTAAAGGTCAGTACATAGGATCGGGATTCATTCGATCGCACTTATACCATACTATTCACGGAGCGCTTCTTGTAAGTATGTACATTTTATTTTAAAAACGGCTATAAAGATTTTGATGAAAGTCATTAACCTACCGTTTTCTGGTACTGGAAATCGATTTAGCTTGATCTCGGCTTTAGGAAAATTCGTTTAGTGGGTTGAATAGCCACCCGGAATTATAACGTTTTTTTGTGTAATGGCGTCGTTCGATTAATGTTACACATGCTTAGAAATCTTATGACGTCACAATCTCGCGTTTTAGAATGTTGACGCGCGATCACGCCATCTGTCTCAATACGTCACGCGTTGTGGGTGAATCCTATTAAAGTTTATGACGTCACAATCTCGCGTTTTAGAATGATGACGAGCGATAACGCCATCTGTCTCAATACGTCACGCGTTGTGGGTGGATCCTATTAAAGTTTATGACGTCACACTCTTGCGAGCAGATGGTTGCGATCCCTATCTGCCTCATTGCGGCACGCGTTGTGTGCGTATGTCCGTCCGCACGATAACTCGCGTAAAAATCGTTCGATTTCAATGAAAGTTTAGTATGTGGTAGGGAAATACCTGGGAAGGAACTCTAATGAAAGTGAACGAAATTGAGTCAAAGTTCAGGCCATTGCAGCGGAATCCATTCCACTGCTTTTATGCGTCATAAGTAACGTACAAATGGTTCGATTTCGATGAAATTTGTATGTGGTAGGGGAACTACCTGGGAAGAAACCCTATTGAAAGCGGGAAAAATGGGGTTAAAGGTCAGGACATAGGTTGCGGAATCCATTCCACTGCTTTTATGCGTCATAAGTAACGTACAAAAGGTTCGATTTTGATGATATTGTTGTATGTGGTAGGGGACTTCCTGGGAACAAACCCTATTGAAAACGGGCGAAATGGGGTCAAAGGTCAGGACATAGAAGCGGAATCACTTTCATCGCCATTATGCGTCATAACGTACGTAAAATGCTTCGATTTGAATGAAATGTTAGTATGTTGTAGGGGTCTGCCTGAGGACGAATCCTATTGAAAATGGACGAAATGGGGCCAAAGGTTAGGACACAGGAGCGGGATCTATTCCATAGCCCTTATGTATCCTAACCTATGTAAAAATGCTTCGATTGCGACAAAACTTTACCATGATATTTCGAAGATATACTAAACCAGTTTTGTTGAATATCATCGAAATGGGATCAAAGGTCAGTGCACAGGACCGAGATTTATTCCACAGCCATTATCCTCATAACTTGAGTAATGATTTCTGGTATGTTGGAAAGCGTATCATAATCAATGCATTGCATGATTTTACTAACTTGTTTAATTATCGGTGAGGTTCGTAAAGCCGTAACTAAAGAAAGCTGTGATTTTATCGATAACAATTTTTCATTGTAATACTTACAGGATTGTTGGCCGATCCGTGCAGCGTCGAGACGAGATGTGTACGCCCTGTGCAATGAGTCGCAATGTCTTGTTAACTTTTACGCATTCACGTTTGAGACAATACGGGACAACAACTGACAAGAACAGTTAACATATTTACCCCTTTGGCAGAAGAGTATTCAAACTGAGCGCTTAACCGAAAAAAAATTAGTTCATGTGTAACTTTCAGAAACTTAGAATGCCGAACTCTGGCGATAGCAGCAATCAATGGAAGAATTCTTACGTATTGAATGGACGTCACGTATTAAGCACATGTGATGTGTTTGACTAATCTATAAATTATGTGTATGTATACCGATGAACCACTACATTTCAAACACCCCCAGCCTAGAAAAATCACCGCGCCTGGACATCGAACGGTGGCGCAGGTGAAGTTCACCGAGCAATAAATTTACAACTCGGGGATCGGTTTTCGGTTAGTAGAGTGTTCGGAGTCATAATGAGAAAAGCTGCCGATTTATCGGAGTTTGATAAAGAACAATGTGTGATGGCACGGCGCATTGGAACTACTATCTCATAAACGGCGCGGCTTATGCGTTGTTCATGTGCCGCCGTAGTGCGTACGTATCAAAAATAGTGCACAGCTGGCCAAACGACGAACTGTGGTCTAGCCAGGTGTCGTCCGCAGCTCTTTGATGCCAGAGCGCAGCGGCGACTGTCGCACATTGTTCTCAGCGACTGCATGACCACAATGCGACAAATCACCCGCAGCTGAAACAGTGTTGATCAGGGCAATGGGTTGTAGCACACAGTTCATCGTATCCTTCTGCCCCTGGGCCTGCGTAGCTGGAGACCCAGCAGGGTCCCCATGCTCACTGCACGTCATCGGCAACAACGCATGAAATGGGCCCAAGATCATCGAGATTGGACCTTGGATGATTGGAAGAAAGTGGTCTGGTCTGATGAATCAAGATTCCTGGTGCATAACGTAGACGGCCGAGAGGTGATACGTCAATTACCAACGGAAGCTATGGAACCTGGATACACTGTTGGGCAGAAACAGGCTAGAAACGGCGGTGTTATATTGTGGGCGATGTTTTCTTGGGACACTTTAGGCCCCATTGTCCCACTAGCACAATCCCTGACATTGTTCCACTAGCACAATCCCTGTCATTATTCCACTAGCACAATCCCAGACATTGTTCCACTAGCACAATCCCAGACATTATTCCACTAGTAGCATCCCTGACATTATTCCACTAGCACAATCCCTGTCATTATTCCACTAGCACAATCCCAGACATTGTTCCACTAGCACAATCCCAGACATTATTCCACTAGTAGCATCCCTGACATTATTCTACTAGCACAATCCCTGTAATGTATTTGAACATCGTTGCGTATCAAATTCAAACATTCATGGCCGTGCTGGTGATGTCATTCATGGCCGTTCTGGTGATGTCATTCATGGCCGTGCTGGTGATGTCATTCATGGCCGTGCTGGTGATGTCATTCATGGCCGTGCTGGTGATGTTCCGTGCTGGTGTGGTTCGAGGAACATGCTGGTTTCTCTTAATACTCTGGCCTCCAAATTCACCTGACATGAAACCAATCGAACATTTGTGGTTCGACTTGAAAAGCAGGTTCGTGCTGAAGCACCACCACCACAAAATGTACGGGAACTGGTAGTCCTGCTGTTGACGTTATGGTACCATATATCCCAGGATACCTATCGCCACCTAATCGAATCAATGCCTTGCGGAGGGGCCACTGTTTTGCAGGCTAAAGTCGGTCCTACAGCTTATTAGGTAGATGATCATAATGTAATGTCTCATTGGTGTATTTGGATAATGTATAAATTGTGTGCATGTATTTGGCTAATGTATAAATAGTGTGCATGCATTTGGCTAATGTATAAATTGTGTGCATGTATTTGGCTAATGTATAGATTGTGTGCATGTATTTGGCTAATCTATAAATTGTGTGCATGTATTTGGCTAATCTATTATTTGTGTGCCTGTATTTGGCTAATCTATAAATTGTGTGCCTGCATTTGGCTAATCTATAAATTGTGTGCATGTATTTGGCTGATCTATAAATTGTGTGCACGTATTTGGCTAATCTATAAATTGTGTGCATGTGTTTGGCTAAACTATAAATTGTGTGCCTGCATTTGCCTAATCAATTAATTGTTTGCCTGAATTTGGCTGACCTATAAATTGTGTGCATGTATTTGGCTAATGTGTAAATTGTGTGCCTGCATTTGGCTAATCTATAAATTGTGTGCATGTATTTGGCTAATCTATAAATTGTGTGCATTGTTTGGCTAACCGATACAACGTGCGCAGGTGTTTCACTAACTAATATATTGTGTAATAAGAATTAATGAACGTATGCATGCCTTCTTTCATTGTTTACGTTTCTTTACTTGTACTTCTTGTTGAAGTGCTTCTAGTAACACCACCACAACCTTCAGTAGTATCCTTATATATACAATTTTGTGGCAGAAAACTATGTAATTTAATATAAATTTCTCTTTTTATCTTTTTTAAATTTTTGTTTCTTCATTAAACAATGTAATGATATCTGCTCTACCGTCCACCTTGGAAACGATACATCCAACAAACGATACATCCGACAATGGATACCGGCAGCTTACATGTAATAGACTTTAGCGCGTCTCGTATGAGCACAAAATGCTTTATTCTAAAAATCCTTGTCTGTGCCATATCTGAATAACATCCAGGAAAACACTAACAAAGATCTTCGTTGTGCTGATGGAAAGAAAAAGTTTGCCCTATTATCAGAAAGTGTGAAATGATGCTTATAATTTCGTAGATTTTACTAGCAGAAAAATAATAAAAAGCAGCCAAGCAAGTTACCAATTTTCCATTACATTTCTTGACGCATTTTGCCTTTCATTTTCAAGTTTTGCGGAGGCCATTAATATTCACATTAAAATTACGTTTTCTTTCCCGCTTGCGGAACGGAACATTTAAAATAAATTATCTTTTGTGTATGTGTTTTTCAGGAAAGTTGCACAAGGAAGAAAAAAGTTATCTGGCATTTCTTTTCACTCTAGGATATATGATTCCAATCGCTGATGATATTTCTATGATACAAAAGAATGCTTAAAAAACACACACATGCTGCGATTTTGGATTTTGCAAAACTACTCTACGTATTGCCTCCGTTTAAAATAAAATGTTCTGGATGCTTTCTTTTCGAAAAGAATACAAAATCATGTTCTATTGACCTTTGGGAGCGGTATGAAACTCGATACTTCACAGTGAAAACTAATACAAAAATATATGCACACTTTCTTAATTAATCTCGAGAATTAATATATGTATGCTATATTAATAAAAGTCTCCAGGCACCCCTTTAAAAGCAAATGAACGGATCCGCTGCTTTTTTAAGACCCGCGGTACCGCTTTAAATGGTATAAAAACATGCCTGCAACTGACCACAATGATGTAACACACTGTGAGGTTAAGTGAAAATGTAGCGGCGCGAGAGAACTGACTTTAAGAAAGGAAAGATTGTTGGGTGTTATATTAGTTGGTTGTCCATACGAGAAATCGAGAGGCGTTTAAACATACCCAAGTCAACTGTTTTAGATGTACTGAATAAGTGGAAGACACATGGCGTTCCTGAAGCAGCAAAACGTACCGGCGGACCAAAGAAAATTAGTGACAGAGGACGTCGAAGCTTCAGTCGTTACAGCTAATCGACGGAGTACTGCACAAGACCTCAGTGTACAGCTGATTAAAAATGCTGGAACCTCGGTATGACATATACACGTACCATTCGCATAGTACTTCATTTTATGGGTTACCGTGCTTGTGCGTCTGCTCATAAGCCTTTCATCTCCACTCGGAATGCTACTCGTCGTTTAACATGGTGTAAAAAACATTTATCGTGTACCGTAGATCAATAGAAACGCGTCCTATGGACTGATGAATCCAGATACACAATCTATCAGTCTGATGGCCGTGTGTGGGTATGGCGGCAGCCAGGAAAACGTTATTTACACAGTGTAGTTTTAATATGATCATGTTTGGAGCTAGCAGTGTATGTACCCTTGTGGGGGTGATTTTCGTGGTGTGGTCCCGGCCTATTGGTTATCGTGGACAAACCTGTCAATCAGCACGTCGACCTCGATATTCTGGACAATTATGCGCTGCCAACTCTGTGGTAATACTATGGAACCGAGCCTTGTTGGTACCAGCAGGATAATGCACCAAGCCATAAAAAAGCAAGGACTGTTACGGTGTGGTTTGACGATAATTCCGTATCGTGTGTGGACTGGCCAGCACAAAGCCCTGATCTTAATTCCATAGAACAGATACGGGATGAATTAGAGCGTCGCATAAGAAGTTTGGAACCAATTCCTACTACTAAGGAACAGTTAACGGTAGCCTTATGTACTGAATGGAAGGGCATACCTATCGCTGCGTTCCAAATCCTTGTCGAAAGCATGTCTCGAAGTGTCAGTACATGCATTAAGGCCAAACGTGTATAACGAAGTAAATTTCTCCGTCATTTTTATCCGCGCCAGGATTCGAACCCGGGTCCCCTCATTCCGGAATAAGTTGCTCTACCAATTGAGCTACGCGTACGTTTTATTCTGATTCCTATCTGCCTTTATGTCGTGTGCGTCCTTCTGGCAGGTACGTCACATCTCCTTGTACGTTACACGTGGACCGATACCGTACTAATGCATGTCAATAAATGCTATGTTGTGTTTCTCTTCTAGGTGTCCGGTGATGTTTGTCAATATAGTGTAAATAGATGTATGTTTTCATCTCGAGAAATTAATACATATAAATATACAGTATACACACACACGAAAAATGTAACAAAATGCAATAATTTATGAAATAGCAGCAAGTAGCGATCCCATTTCATTTGGTTAGTGACCGTTTAAGTGTACGAAAAATATAAGAAAACACAATAATTTGTGAAATTGTACTAATGATAATGAGCCATTCCTTTGCAATTGGCTGATAGCAGCTTAAATATCCTGTGAATCAGTTTTCCTTTTTGTTATGAGTGTTAAGTATAAAGTAAGTTATTGGCAATAAGATTTTATTTTGCAAGAGGTACGGTTGTACGGTTACAAGAACAAAGAAATGTCTTCTAGCATAAAGCACACACTACATATATGTAAAATAGAGATGATTTCCATAACATATGGACGGGGTTTTTGTAGTAAATATATCCCATTAAAACAGTAAATAAGCTGTATGTAGCTATACATTATTAGAAAAAAAATCATAGTTAGGGAACAATCTCTTCAACAAAAAGTGAAGTTTTTCCCATTCTATTTCCCACAGTATTTAGATGAAATCGAGAAGTGTTTGCGTTTAAAAACAATGAGAGTCTCGTGGAGCTCTGGAATTATTTAGAACCGTCAACGCGATTTCTAAGTGTTATGGATAAAGTAACTTCAATCATCAGCATTTAGAAATCGGTAATGTTAGTTCCCCCAAAGGCAGTCATTATAGTTTTAAGCGTAAAGAAGCAAAAATTGGATCACTTTGTGAAGCACTTACCTTGCTCAGTTGGCACAGTACATGAGCACAAGATTATGTCGGATTACACGGAGAATACAAGTCCTCAACCATTCATTCATTCTCTCTGCGCACTCCTTGAGCAGCTGAATAATTTAAGAAGCGCTTTCATTTCCCACTTGTGCATCATGGAGAATTGAGCTGAAGCGGAGTTGAGGGCATAAGCTGTTTTCCTGTCTTTCCAGAACAATTTCACAGCAAGCTTAACTAGATAGGTAATTACGTATTGATACCGCCTGATATTTTCCCGCATCAACTCCGTTTCCACGCTGGAAAAGATTGCAGAATTGCTTAAAGTTTGATTCAGGGAAACAGTTATTGTAAGATCACCAACATGACAAAAATATAATCTGATGTTTAGATCTAATTACGTTTAAATCCGAAGTAATATACACTGGCGTGCAAAAATTAAGGACGAGACGGTATTTCGAATGTAATGTCGTGCAGAAGTGCTCCACATCGACTCAAATCATACACTGCCGGACAATTGGTAAGGACGGATGACAATAGCAACGATATCAACCATAAAATGGAAGGCAGGAAAATGTGGAAATTAGCATAAGTGCGGGATACAGTAAGACGTGTTGTGCGTATGCAAATTTTGGATTGCCGAACTTGTTCGTGACGTCATAGCGCTGATAAGAGATATAAAGGATTTGATGCGTATTGACCGTTGTTGTTCAAACGCAAAGTTGAAAGGGAAAGAATCAATTGACGAACTTGCAATTTTCAGTATGGCTTCCCGACATCACCTAGATGATTTTACGCGTGGCCGTATTATTGGCAAGATTGAAGAAGGGCGAAAAATAACAGATGTTGCCAGGGAGTTCGACGTCAGCCACAGTGTTGTTTCAAGGCTTTGGAAATCATTTCAAACAAATGGAGAGTATAGCAAACGTCACCGGGAGGTCGTGTTCGCAGTACGACACCTGCAGAAGATCGGTACATAGTGCTATCAACAAAAAGACACCGGCGCACCACAGCTAGTGAGGTAGCAAATCAGTTTATGGCTGCTACTGGCAAGCGGATCTTCTGAAAAACTGTCGCCAGACGTTTGAATGAAGGAGGACGCCGTCCCCGCCGTCCTGTTGTGTACATCCCACTGTCCAGACGTCACCGTACCGCCCGTTTGCAATGGTGCCATCAGCATCGCAATTGGACTGATAACGACTGGTCTGCTGTCCTCTTCTCAGATGAGAGTGCGTACAGTCTATCGTCTGATTGACGACGACAACTGATCTGGCGTGATAGTGGTACTGCATATTGTCCAGCAAACATACAGGAAAGGGACCGATATCCGACATGTAGTGTCATGGTATGGGCTGGCGTCATGATCAATGGCCGTACGTCCCTCTATGTGCTTCCAACTGGGACAATGACTGGCCAACGATACATTAATGATGTTATGCTACCTCATGTTCGCATGTTCCGTGGTGCTGTCGGTGATAGATTCATTTTCATGGACGACAACGCAACATGTTATCGAACAGTCGCTGTTTAGGAGTGTCTTGAGAGCGAGGATATTCAACGCCTCGTATGGCCAGCACGTTCTCCAGATCTGAATCCCATTGAAAATGTGTGGGATGCTTTGGGGAGGGTCTTGCTGGTCGCCAATGCCCTCCAATAAACAAGGACACCCTCATCCGTGCACTGACAGAGGAATGGGATAAATTACCCCAACAGCTGCTTGTTAATGTTGTGCAAAGCATGACACGACGTGTGGAATCTTGCATCGCCCTCCATGGTGGCCATATCCCGTATTGACATCTTACGCCGGAACGCCTGCGGACGGTAATTGCATTTTTTTCACGTTTACGTATTCTGCACAAAATGGCCTGTTTGTCCCTTGAACACGTTCCAAAGCCTTCTGGATTTCAGAGCACAATAAATTGTCTTTCTTTTAATGTCCTGGCATTCTGACATTATTTTATTTCACTTGGCATCCAACCACAATTACTTTTTTATGCGCTATATAGCCGTTTAAGATCCGTCCTTAGCAATTGTCCAGCAGTGTACCATAAGATCCCCAAGATGTACGAATATGGGACAAATGAGCAAAACCGTCCAAACAAGGAATCCAAAGGATACAAAGGCACTTTATTGAAAAGGTAGCTTCGAGCACTACTGTACAGAAGAAAGAAACGTCCATATGACAGGCGGCTGCCAAGAAAAATCCAGCGTTTAGTAGGAGATATGATCACCCCTGACTGCGTTGCAGGATTTACAACGTCTGTCCATGCTGAGGACGAGGTTGTCAAGGAGCTGTTGAGGCATCGCGGCCCATTCCTCTTGTAGCGCCAATCGCAGCTGCGGAATCGTTGCTGGCGGCTGGTGACGTGCTGCCAAGCGTCTTCCGACACGGTCCCACACGCGTTCGATTGGATTTAGGTCCGGGGACCTTGCGGGCCAATCCATGCGTTGAATATCTTCACTCTCCAACTGCTCTGCGACAGCCACTGTACGATGAGGTGTAGCGTTGTCGTCCATGAAGAAGAACTCAGGACCCACAGCACCTCTAAACAGACGCTTGTGAGGCAGGAGAACCTCGGTACAATAGCGGACACCAGTGACTGAACCTCCTTGCAAGATGTGGAGGTCAGTACGTCTACCCAGCATGATGCCGACACAAACAATAACTTCGCCACCTCCAAACCGGTCCTTTTCGATGATGTTGCAGGTGTGTTTGCGTACTCCCTGCTCTCCCCAGATGTGTATACGTGCAAAATCGCTCGTCAGACTAAATCGGCTCTCATCCGTAAAGAGAATTCGACCCCATTGCTGATGTGTCCAGTTCTTATGTTCCTGGCACCACAGAAACCGCCATCTCCGATGAGCAGGCGTTAATGGCACACACCGTACTGGTCGTCGTGCAAATAGACCACCTTTGTGCAGCCTCCTGGCCACGGTAAAACGCGATAACGGACGTCCAGTTTTCTGTTGCATGAGCCTTGCGATTTGGCCCGCTGTCTGCCGTCTGTATCTTCTCGCCTGTAGGACAATATAACGGTCGTCCGCCGCCGTGGTTGTTGGTGGACGACCACTGCTAAACTCTCGGACAGCTGTTCCTGTCATTTGAAATGCTCTGCAAGCTCGTGAAACGATGCTGTGAGCGATCCCGAACTCCTCGGCCACACTAGTCACCCTTCGACCTTCTTCCAACTTCCCAATGACGCAACGTCGGGTAAAGCCATACAGATGACGACTGCTGGATTGCCTGTTGGCCATATCACATGGTGGCAGCAACTCGACGTCGTTCAAACCGATGTACACCATGCAATAGCTTTCACCGAATTGCTGAGCGTACACCGCCCGTGTGCATTATACCCTTCCGACCCCCCCCCCAAGTCATGCTGCATATATGCGCAAGCCTTGCCGTACCGAACCCTAGTCTATTTCCTGAGTGGACTTTCGGTCCGTTCTGCTTGCTCGCTCCGCTGTTATGCTAATTTCTCCTCTTCGTTCTTAATTTTTGCACACCAGCGTATTTAAGGATCTAGCGATACAGTCCTTTCTGCTCAGGAGCACCCTGCGTCAATTCACGTACTTTTTTTCTTTTTGGATTCATACTTTGTAGCGCTTACAACAAGATCATGAAATCATGTATGTTAACAGGCAATGACGATTTGAATAGTAAACGTTTTATTTGGTTTTGTGTCAATGAAAAATTTTGGAAAGTTTTCTTAATTCGTACTGACGAGTACCAACAAGAATGAATAATAAATACAGAGTTGACATGGATTAGGAACGTCAAATAGAAGTCATCGCTCTTTCCATGTTTAGAAGTTAGACACGGAAAGATTCTTATCGGACGCCGCCGAGAATCGAACCGAGTGTCTTCCAGGTACTCGCCGGATATGCTACCACGGTACCACAGCAGCTTCGAAGTTCTTCAGGCTCACATACGACAAGCTGTCAAACAACATGGCAGGTTGCTTCTTTGGAGCCCCGCACAATGCTGGGGATTCACCAAAGATGAACAGCAGCAACTGAACAAATAACTACACGGCGAATGAATAATAAATACACAGTTGACGTGCATTAGGAATATCAAATAGAAGTCATCGCTCTTTCCACGTTTATAAGTGAGTCACGGAAAGCATAACTGGAAGACCCTGAGTTCGATTTCCGGTGGCGGTAGATGAGATTTTTTTTTTGTGACTCACTTATAAATGTGGAAAGAGCGATCACTTCTGTTTGACGAACAGGAGTATTTGAACAAGGTGCAGCATTCGCAAGAAGAAAAAAGTTAAATTAAAAAAAAATATGTTAGTTTTAAAAATATAAAGCCCGTTGTTCTACTTGCAAAACTAGGGAATATTTGCGATGAAAATTGTAAAACATACTGTATATTATCTGGAGCCCGCATACGGACTAGCTTGTTTCGCTGCATGGCTTTGTAGCACTGAAAGGGCGTAAGCTGGAAGAGCTGTTACGTGTGCAGGAAATTATCTCTCCAGACTATACATTTTTTTAAAATTTTCATCGCGAATATCTCCGCGAGTGTTGCAGAATGGCGGGGATTTTCTTTTCGGCTAAGGACACTGTGCAACGTTTTTGATGGAACTTTCTTTTTCTGCGAAGTCTGTACGGCTATTTTTATTTTTTATTCAAATACCACTCACAAGGGTGTAGCTGCCATGTCGTAAGTCTTTACGTCATTTTTAGCACGTCTTTTGTAAAAAAGATCGTGCTTCTGTAATCGGTTTGTCCGTCCGTCCGTCCGTCCGTCTGTACCCACGGTATCTCTGCAACTATTAGTCCGATTTGAAAAATTATTTTCGCATTCGGAAGCTTGAAATGTGCGAATGTTAATCCTTCATTTCTTTTTTTTACGATGTTCAATTTTGCCGCTAGAGGGCGTAAATGTAGATGATGATGTCGAATTCAAAATTACGTTTTGATCCACATATTTGCTTCTAAACATCCGATTGAAAAAATTGTTTTATCTTTCGATTCCATTTATGTCGAAGAGTGTTTTAGATATAGTTTACTTTTCAAATTACGCATAGATTTTCCGCTACGGGGCGTAAAAGTAAATAACATTTTCCCCGATAACTTTTCTCCTAAAACTCCGATTTGAAATTTTTTTTATCACCGGATATATCTCCTGATGGAAAATCTTTTGCATATAATTTCGAATTTTTGGTAAAGAATACTTTGGCCACCAGGGGACGTAAATGTTAATTTTTGCTTCTGATGTATTTGCCATAAAATCTGAGCTTTTAAAACATCGATTGAAAACATTCTTTCGTAGACTAATGCCACTCACATCGATAAACCTTTTCGAAATATTTTCTTCCTTAAATATCCCACAGTTTCTCCTCCAGGGGGCGTAGATGTATATCTTATTTTTGTCAATACCTCTACTTCTGGGAGTCAGATTTGAAAAATTCCTTCTTTGTTGGATAGTATTTTTCGTGCGACATGTTTTTCGTATAATAATTTTCCAAGTACTTCATAGACTTTCCGCTAGGGGCCGTAAAGGTAAATTACGTCTCTCCCCATATCTCTGCTTCTAAATCTCCGATTTGAAAAATTCTTTCTGCACCGGATACAGCTCCTGATGGGAAATCGTTTGAACATCATTTCTAATTTTTCTAAAAAAAAAATGTTTGGCCACCAGGGGACGTAAATCTTAATTTCCGCTTCTGATGTATTTGCAGCAAAATATGAGCTTCTAAATCCTCGATTGAAAACAGCTTCGTCTGTAGACCGATACTACTCGTATCGATAAACCTTTTAGAAACATTATCTTCTTAAAATAGCGCATGGTTTTTGCGCCTGGAGGCGTAGATGTAAATCTTATTTTCGTCAATATCTCGACTTCTGGGAGTCCGATTTAAAAAATTTCTTCTTTGTTAGATAGTGTGTCTAGTGTGACATGATTTTCTTATAATTTCAAAGTTTTCAAGTAATTCATAGACTTTCCGCTAGGGGGCGTAAATCTAAATTGCGTTTTTCCCTATATCTCTGCTTCTAAATCTCAGATTTGAAAAATTCTTTCTGCACCGGATACAGCTCCTGATGGGAAATCGTTTGCAAATAATTCCTAATTTTTATAAACAAAAGGGTTTGGCTACCAGGGGGCGTAAATCTTAATTTCCGCTTCTGATGTATTTGCAGCAAAATATGAGCTTCTAAAATCTCGATTGAAAAAAAACCTCTCTTGTTGGCCGATGCTACTCATGTCGACAAACCTTTTAGGAACACTTTCTTCTTGAAATAATCCATGGTTTCTACGCCAGGGGCGAAGATGTATATCTTATTTTTGTCAATATCTCCACTTTTAAAAGTCCAATTTGAAAAATTCCTTCGTTGTTGGATAGTGTTTCCGATGCGAAATGTTTTTTCTGTAAATTCAAAATTTTCACGTAAATCATTCAGACTTTTCGCTAGGGCGCAAAAAGGTAAATTGCGTTTTTTGCTCCTAAAACTCCGATTTGAAAAAATTCTTCCTGTATCGCATACAAGACCTGATGGAAAATATTTTTCACATAATTTCTAATGTTTGGTAAAGAATGGTTTGGCCACCAGGGGTCATAGGTGTTAATTTCTGCTTCTGATGTATTTGTATCAAAATCTGGGCTCCTGAAAACTCGACTAAATTTTTTTCTTGGACCGATACTGCTCATATGGATAAACCTTTTGCGAATACTTCCTTGCTAAAATAATGCATGGTTTTTCCACCAGCGGACGTAAAGTCCCATCTTATTTTTTTTCAATAACTCTGTTTCTAAGAATTCGTAAGCTCAAGACTGCGTTTACACCAATATCTGAGGGATTAAAGATCCGATTGAAAAACTTCTTTCTTCCGTCAGATACTATTGTTTTCTATACTGGTTCCATTGCCTTTGAATAGCTTTGATAAATTTAATTTACGTCAGAACGGATTCAAAAGACGTGCTTATTACACCAGAAAATTGGGTGTCATATTTCTTGTTATTATTTTCTAATTGAAAGTATATACCTGTGATCAACCGTTGAAGAGAAAAGTTTGTTTCAATCTCTTTTGGGACACCAGATATACTGTCTCTTCTGAAGCTTCTAGAAGAGTATGTTGAACAAGGCGCGCAACTTGGCAATAGATGATCTCGTAACAGCAATGTTACGAGCATACTTCAAGTCTTAAAATTTTAAAATAGCTCAGAATACTTTACTCTACATTTCTTCACAATTCCACTCTAGAAGTACAATAGTGTGTTGTGTGTATGTGTGATCAACAGAACTTTTCAATTTCTTTTCGACATTTTTTGACGAACAAATTAGCCACTCATAACACTTTACACTACATTTCTTCACAATTCCACTCTAAAAGTACAATAGTGTGTTGTGTGTGTGTGATCAACAGAATTTTTCATTTTCTTTTCGACTTTTTTGACGAATAATTTAGGCACTCAGAAACATAAATGCAGATTGTCTACTGCAGATGCCTTGAAACAATTATTTTTTCACGGTACGATGATACATATGAGCAAAACAAATTCCTTTATGTATGATGTATATAACATCCTCTCCTCTATGTGCAATTAAAAATTAAAAAATTAAGAAACATGTGCCTTATTTGAGTACAAATTCCGAAAAGGAAACAAAAAGTAAAGCTGTTTTTATAAAGTTCAGATATTTATAGAAATTTATTTCCCTTGTAGTAACTTTTGAAGCATTCAAAAGGAAAAAATATGTTTCTATGAAACCTTTGAGAAGTTTAACATTTTGACGTAGAACTATTGTCTTTCTCCGCGCTGAGTAGGGGGCAACATCGGGAGCAGGGATGCAACGAAAACATGTCACATTTTGAACACCAATACATTCGAAACTAATAATTGCAGAGCAATAAATAATACATCATTAGATAGTTTATAGAGTCCCATTTATAACAAAACAAGTTTCAACCCTTCACCCCTTAACCCTTCGATAAAGTAGCGTTAGAAATTTAAGCTAAATTTCCCGTGATTTTGTTTCGCCGAAGGCAGTTTTAATATTGATTACTAGTGAGTAGACAATGATAGCGATCACCTCAGCCCCGCATTCCGTAACTGATGGTCACAGCTAACGGACGTATGTGATAACCCGGATTTAAAAGTTATTTATTTTTTAGATAAAAAAATATGTTGGTGATGAAAATTTAGAAATGGCGCGAAAATCCAGGGAAAATTACTCTAAGAAACGACAAAAGTTGAAGAAACAGCTATAGCAGAAGGAGAGGAATCCGAAAAGGAACGCTAAGTCATAAACTGAAACGTCACGGGAGTATCAAAAGTCAGCGCGCTAGGATGTTTTTCACCGGAGGTAGACTCTAGAGCAGGAACCTTCCACTTCAGCTGCACAAACTGAGCCTAAACAGCAAGAACACAATGAGACTGATGTCATGGATCCAAATTTTAAAATTTTCACACCGAGCCTGGAATACCAAAGCACATCGCCAGTCCTCACAACTTTTTTTTTTTCTGATTGGAGGTTTAACGACCACCGTGAGCAACTCAATTGGCTATAAGCAGTCGCCCGTCCCTAATTTCGGGTCACTGGTTCCAGGGAAGGGAGAGAGCCAGTGCCTTAAGACAAACACAACATCCATGCTTCACCGGGATTCGAACCCTGACCACTTACGGACAAATGATCAGAGGTCATCGTTTAGACCACTGCGCCACCGGGGCTGCCCTCACAACTTGGCTGGATAATGAATGTATTACGTCTCAAACCTTTACACCGACGATTCATTTTGAATCCAGACAAGAACTAGAGCAACAACAAGAAGGGTACATTAGGCCTGAGACGTATCGCTGAATTTATAAAGAGGCAACTAAAGAGTTTGAAAAATTGTTTCCGGGGAACGAATCGGCAGAAACAATTTTAGCAATAACTACTGACGGCGATTATACTAGACCTTCTATTTCTACTAACAATTTATAATCAACACCAGTTACTATGAATTGTAGATATCATAAGTTGCTTTTAAGCAAATAAAGTAAAATATTTCTTCCGTTTTACTTTTTAAAAAATTTATATCAGTTGTTACTGTGAGGTGACCTACAACGTAGGTCTACGTCAAATGTCCTTCGCTGAATACTTTAAGGACGTAGAACTAGTGAGATAGTTCCATGAAATAGTGACAGTTGACGTAGTTCTACGTTGTAGGTTGCGACACATTTGCTAATGTGCCCCTTTGATTTTTTTTCTTAGCTGCGTTGTATCCGTAAGAAATTCAGTTATGTAAATTACCTTTTGCTAAGTTGCGACTTATACTACCTGTCTTTTGTTTCGGGGTTTAACGACAACCATGAGGAAATCAGTGACCTATAAGCAGCCGCCTCTATCTAATCAATGGCCATTTTCTCGGTAGGAATTTAAGAAATCCAGTGCTGTAAAACAAACTCACTACTTCACGTGGGACTCGAACTCGGAAGCATCTCGTACAAGCGGTCAGAAGCCAGAGCTCATGCCATTCCGTCACAGTAACGGAGCTGCATATTTAACCTTCCGTGTTTGTTTACTTTCCTCACATAATTTTTGCTTGCGTCTTGCTATGCTTTCTACATTAAAAGCCGCGTCAGAACGTTTTAGGTAAATGGCAGGCAGTCAAGTCAAGCATACTGATATAATGAAGGACCGTGTTTCTCCAAGGTGTCTTAGATGTGGAAGCCATCAATGAGTTCAGCACGATCGATTAAATAGTTTACTTATATCACGTTTTGTGCAAAAGTCATTGGTGCTTGATAATTTAGAACTTATAGACGTTATATCTGTTACAATTAGATCTGCTTATTTGCGATAATTTTCCTCAGTTACTGCTTCCTGGTGTACCTTTGATTGGAGCATCTAATAAGCATACCCGTTACGACATGACCTATAAGTCCTTCTTATTTCCTATGACAACCTCTTCAAGTCTTATGTCTTGAAACTCTATATTAGTGCCTAATCTTGGACACTATTAGCGCAATTTTGTTATTGATAAAGCCTGTAATAACCATCTACACTGCAGAGCAATTCAATTAGAGATACCTGTCTAGTAATGTGCAGCACCACCTTTCGCCCTGATGACGGCGACGATTCGTCTCGGCATGGACTCGACAAAACACCGGAAGCGTTGGGAAGCCATACGGATCCACGATCCTTGAACAAGCTCCCACAGTTCACGAAGATTTAATGGAGGGGTGTCAGAGCCTCGAACATCTCTTTTGATGGCATCCCAGATGTGCTAGGGCAGGTGACCTAGCTGGCCGAGGAAGTGAGGTCACGTCGGTGGTGTGTTCATCCAACCATTCAGATACAATTCGGGAGCGATGGCACGTGCATTGTCTTGTTGCAGGATAAGGTCCCTAGAGGGATGTTGAAGACGTACAAACGGGAGCAAATGGTCGTCCAGGATATACCGGTAACGTTGACCTGTAAAGGACGATGTCACACGTACCAGGAGTCCCATTTCAGTGTACGTAAACAGTCCCCAGACGAGAATACCACCCCCACCAGCTTGAAGAATACCATGCTGGCAAGAAGGTTCCCTCGCTTCATGTGGTTTGGCGCAGTACTCGTATCCTGCCATCCGCATGTACCAACGTGGATCTCGACTCATCAGTCAGGCAACATTTTTCCACATGTCTAGGGTTCAGGGGCGATGCTCCCGTGCCCATGCTAATATTTGCACCCTGTGATGTGCGGTCAGCAGCGGTATCCTCGTGGGACGATAGTTTCTGTACCCATAGCGAGGAGATGGTTCTGGATGATGTGGCTGCTTACACGTTTCTGTGCACCAGCGTTAAATTGCCGAGTGATTTCTTGCACTGTGGCGCGTCTATCCGCTGTAACAATACGAGCTAGCCGACGATGACCCCGCTCATCCACACGCTGTTGTCCATGGCATTTGGCCCTCTCAGGGATTGTTTTACCGGATTCGAGGTACTCACGGTGCACCCGTGACTCAGTGGCTCGTGAAAATCCCAGTGGTTGCGCGAATTCCGAGATGGTGTGATCCATCTCGGAATATGCCCACTATCAAATGCATCAGACCCTTCGTCTTACCCATACTGCGCCCGACTCTTACTGATTCCCGTCGCATCACTCCTTATATTGTCGGATCGTTGGATATGTAAAGTCGTTTCCGTTTACAGGGCCGCCCACAGTGCCACATTTGCATAACGCCAGCAGTCTCTAATTCAATTGCTCTTCAGTGTATGTAGAATTTGAGGGTCGTAACATCTGACCTTCAGCCGTGTCGTCTTCACGAGGTCCAGTTTTGAAACTCTTCATTACCACCTACTAGATCGTTTTATAGAACATTCTTGAAGCCAGAAGACTACAAACAATGAATTAGCGTCTTCGTACAATCGGTGTTTCCGAGGAACATCATGCTTACGCAAGGTCCTTTCTCTTTACGGTACGAAGATAGAGAGAGAGAGAGATTTTCCACCTCAACGCAACAGTTTCTTTGCAACAAACGAATATGAGCACTGCTAAGAAGAACTTCATACAGTTTTCGTCAACAGCATGAATGTCATCGAGTACATCCTGCGTCTGTTTAAGAAGATGGATACACAACCTATTTTAATAATAACAATAATATTAACATTACTAGAAAGAATGCCATCTTTTAGAATGTTAATAAGCAGAATCCTGCCACAAATAATAACACAACATATCAAAATAATGCCTGTAATCCGAGGAATACTGTAAGCGATAAGAATAACCAGAGACCCAGGAACGACATAATTTAAACTTCCGTCACGGGTGAGTGAAATATTTCACTCTGTAATTCGACCTAAAGACTCTGTCGCGTAAAAGTAAGTCTTGACCTTTACGCTAACTTAAAATATCAACATATACTAATAAATTGTTCTTAAATGAAACAAACCTTAACGGCCAGACAAAACATATAACCAGAAGTCAACTTACGAAAACAGTCCTTTATTCGGAATCGAATCACAACACTCTCCACACATTTAGCTCAACACTATTCAATTCTTTCGTACAGCACTTTCTTAACAACGCTCATCATAATCGCTCACAATAATAGCTCTCAATAATCGCTCTCAAAAATATCAACACCTCTCTCATACAACAGATCAGTCGTCGCTTTTTATCTCGTGTTCTTATCTTATTACATGCATACGTCACGTGCATTCCACCTCAATAGTGTTGACAAACGTATTCATTTGAAGGAAAAGATATTTCGTTAAGCGGGAAGAATACTAAGAATAAACTCAAGAATTACATAGGGAAGGAAACTAAAAAAGGAAAGTTAATCTAGAATATACGTCACAACTCATTTGATAACTGTAAAAGTTATCTGCACTGACAAATGCCATCATAATGCTGAATAATATAATTGATTACTGAGTTGTATAGTAAATTTGATATTTCTGCAGTCATTGATATTTTATACATAGAATCATTTTCTCACATACTAGTTGAAAGTGCACCACAAAACGCATGTAGTGTTCGGGCTACTTCATTTCAAATTTCTATCGAAATAACATTTTCTGTCAAGTTTGGCAAACTTGGGTTGACATATGCGTTCTTACTAGTTTGATAACATACCTTTCAAGTATGTTGGGCATAGAGTTTATGAAGACGTTTTCTCGGTCATTAAAGTTTGACTACGCCGGGAACACTCACTCTATTACCGGCAGAAGTTGAGTTTTTATTCATAGTTGATGAATGTCTCAAGAAGAGAAAACCAGACTTGTGTATTTGATAAATTGACGTCCTACTAAGTCAGGCTTCACCGTGGTAACACATAATGGCATTGATACTAGAAGTACTGCATCTGTAATTTCTAAAGGCACATCCTTGTGTTCCACATTCAAATGCTAAAAGAAAAACAACAACAACCAAAATGATGAAATGCTGCATCTGGCGGTTGCACTATTTCCAGTCCCCGAAGAGGATGGGGTCTCAGATTTGTAAATAGATAATCACAAATCAAATCACTATGTTCGCTAACTACTCCTCCCTGGCATAAATAGTATTCTACATGATGTTTCGTGTATCGCAAGGCTATCGAATACACAATGGTAATCAGAATTGAAACAAGATAGAAAACCCCGCTAACAGAGCAAACCCTAACCTGAATCAGTCGTAATTGGTAAACAAAAACCGGCAATGTAAATCAGGAAATGTTGTGATCAACAAACGGACATAAGAAGCTACAGAATTCAAGATTGGTGTCGAATACGAAGGCAGTCTTGAGTTTGCACTCTTAGTTGCAGTGCTTAGACCACATTATGTCTCAGAGTCTATTTAGATGATTCATTGCGGTGGACAGTTATGTAGTAAGCTTACGAGCAAGTCAGCTTCAAGCAAAAGCAGCCAGACAGTGGTTAATATGTGAATCGATGCATTTTCTGTCACCTCTGGAGACAATTTTGGAACACTGAAAACATCTCGAAAAAACCAGGACATGGACGTCGTAGGGTCACCTCTATCCGACAAGACCGCTTACAGGTATTAACTGCTAGGCACTATCCAAACAACTCGACACGTTAATTGGCCCAGATTTTAACTGCGATATTTCGTCGGGGGGCATCCTCCCATTCGGTATACTGAAGATTGCGTAACAGTCGTCTGTGTGCAAGATGGTCTGTTGTGTGTGTTTCTGTAAGCGTACAGAAGAGAAGAAGTAGATCTAATAGTATCGTCAATATTTTCCTTGAACGCCCCTTAAATGATCGAGCGCATGCTTTACCGATAGGAGCAAATTCTGTTTACAACGAGATTCTCTGAAACTATTCTTACGGCAAAAACGTGGAATACATCAGCCGATAGATGACCGTGAAAGGAGCCATTTTGGAGGTGGTTGAATAATGGTTTGGGTCAGAATCTGTCCCAACGGTTGTTCGCATCTGAGCTTAATAACCAGTAAAATCCGTTGGTCAAAGCTGCCCGATATCGCGACGAGATCCCAGATTCTTATGTTTGTCTTTTTACAGGTGAAGTGGGGCCGGACTTGTTAGAAATATACGACAATGCACCACCTCATATGACTCTGCGGATCAATAAAATTTTTTAAAGCAAAGATATGGCAGGTGAGTTCAACAGAATTTTTAATGTCATTGAGCATGTCCAGAACACTTTAGGTCGACGAACTGTTTCTCTCTCTCCTTCTCCAGCAGCTCTACAGGAGTTACAGTGTGCTATTCTGGAGGAATGATCTCATTGTGTATTGTGGATACCACCGTTCAAAGCGTGGTTTGACGCTGTGAAGCCTGCACTTTTGTCTATGGTGATCATACTCCGTATTGAAAACTGCGGTGCAGTTTTTTTACTGACTTTGTGATAACTTTTCATGTCGTACTTCATCGTTTTTATTCAGGCTCATATTGGACGCAATTGCGTAGATCTTCGTTCTTTGTGTACACAAGTGTGCAACACTGTACAGCACTGTATGCTTAAATTTCTTTCCTTCCTTTCATTACTTTGTCAGTAATTGTCTAATAGTTGCGTTTTTGTGGCTGTTGCTTTAATTTTGAGCGTCAGTGTAATTGCAAGTTCTTAAGTCTGACAACTGGTGTTCCTTTCCCTATCTTTGAATAAGAAGCTGTTTTTTTCACTTTTTTTTTGTTTATCTTTTTGTTTCCGAGTTCACGAACACCGTGAGATATTTTAAATACTATAAGCAGTCACCCGTTCCTAATTAAGGTTTATCTATTCCCGGGAACGAGAGGCGCCAGTGTCGTAACATAAATATATCACCAAGGTCTCATCCGGGACTCCAACCTGGGACCACTCGGACCAGCAGTCAAAGGTAAGCCCTTTAAACACTACGACACAAAGGCGGATTTTTGTGTCTTTTGAGGTCAACTGATTTTTAAGAATGCTTTCCTGTCTTGGCATTGCTCAAACTAACCTCAACAATTAATGGATTCTGTTTTATGCCTAGTATAAATCACGGATGCCCATCTTGTTATGGATGTTATAATAACTTCTACTGGAACATTTGAAGTACATCATAAGATCATCGACGAAGTGTTCAATTTGCTACATAATGCTGGTTTTACTTTAAAGAAAACTGAATGCAAATTTGGACTTGATGGACTTGCTTATCTTGGAGTAAGGACTATTCCTCAAGAGCTAATTATATCGATGATGATATAGCTGCAGCCAGACAGGAATTTGTCCGTCCAAAGGGTGACAAAATTGTCCGGCCCTCTTGATATGGCGGGTTGGTAATGACATTTCGTTCTTAATTGTGTAGTTTGAACCGAATCATAAAATTCGTTTGTTCCGTAAAAGCAAAAGATGCTCTTCAGCAGCTAAAATGTCCCCAATTTCACCTCTAGTTTCAACATTTCCTTATCAGGCTAAACAGTTTCAAATCTGTACAGATGCTTCTGGTATTTTTTTCTTTGTGCTGTGATAGCACAAAATCGTCTTCCTACTGCATACCATTCAAGGATTTTTTACAAGACTGAACTTAAAAACTCACCCACAGAATGTGAATTCTTATCCATTATTTTCGCCTTATACAAGTTTCATTTCTCATACATTGAAAGCGGAAATCATAAGAGATTATGCATCCCTACAACGTTTAAACACGGATAAAAAAAACTGTAAACTCGGCCTTTAAAGTGGGCTTTGAAATTGCAAGAGTAGAATATTTCAACTTCTCACAAAAAGTAGCAGATTTTAAATCAACATCTCATGCATTGCATAGGCATACATGTAAAATGCAATTATTCAGTATCGGATTGGATCTCCTTCAGCCCGAATTATAGCACGTATGCGGTTTGTTGTAGATTTCATAAGGTGTTGCAGTACATGTACGTCTACAGCACATTGGGCGTTTACCAGACTGTATTTTGAATCGCTCATGATGAACGGAAGGAGAGTTTGCTACTGAATATATTTTTCTAAGCATGTCTCATCATTTTCAATGGTGTTCATATCAGAGCTTTGTGGTGGCAAGGGAAGATGGTGAGAGCAACTGTCATGCTTGCTGAACCGTTGATTAACACATCTTGCATGATGGACAGTAGCATTGTCGTCCACGAAAGTCCCGTCACCTTCTGGATAGAAATAACATTGCCGGATGTACTTCGTCGACATCAATGTTTAGATAACCCTTGGAGGACACCCGATCTTCCAGCGATATCGAGAAAACGCCGTACTAACAGAACGTGCCTCACAATATGACACCGCCCTCCAGAAATGTGGGTTGTGTTTACAAGGCATGCTGGGTCCATTGCTTCATGGGGATTCCGCCAAATTCTCTGCCTATCGACAGTACAGAACATGGTGCACAACGAATCGTCTGTACAGTGACATTTTCAAATTTTGCATTGTCCAATCACGGTGTTTCTGACACCGCTGTCGATAAACTTTCCGGTACTTCTCAGAAACCAGTCTTATTACTCTAAGTACCAGACTGACAATTCCCATCCGCTTCATCTTCCTGCTCATAATTCACTAATTCATGGGTCGGGAGCAGCCTTCATTGAATACTTCGGTTAGTTGCTGCACACAGGAAGTCCTGTTTCTTCGTACAAGCTTTCTCAGTAGCATGCGAACTACTTCCTGACTGAATATCGTTGTGCCCCAGTTGTGGGTTATTTGTCCACTGATTAAAGATCCGGGATATCTTACGATTTGAGATGCTAGTCAGCTCTGCTATTTCCAAAATCGACGCTCCAACCAGGCGGCCACCCAGAATAAAATCCTTTTCCTGAAGATTCTTTTTCTCCATTGTGATAAACCCTACTGACGTTCACTGACGAGCAGCAGACCTAAATTTTTGCCTAGATCACGTGGTGACCACGTATGTATTTTTCATAAGAGCTGCGTAATTGACGGTCACGCACATCTGTATTCAGTGGATGATGTACTGTATGTGTAGCGAGTAGTTCTGGAATTATATCTTACGTATACTGAAAGATTTTGTCCATGCCTGAACAATGTTTCTTATAACGGGGATCACGATTAATAGATTCGAAATAAACAACTCTTCGACCCCGTAGCTCACATGTATTTGGGCAATGAATTACAAATGACTCCCGCCCTGCAACGACATGTCTCGATGGGCAATGTCTTGCCTATGCATGGCAAAACGTACGCCCAATCAAGAGGCAAATTTTACTTATTTTTATTGTTCACCGTTTCTAAATATTATGTGGTAGTTTTAGCGATTTCGCAAGCCTTTTGCTGGAAATCCAATGCATATTAACCAGCAATAATTTCATGTGAGACAAATGGTCATTGGCTAATCGTCGCTAAATGATGGCGGAAGAAAAGAACCACACTAGCCGTGGGACACCGAATTATTCCTTTTATTATGTTGGTCCGACGTTGGCCTACTATTATTAAGTTGCCCGTGCAGTTGTTTAGGAAATACACATTTTACAATTAATAATATAAGCCATTTTGGTTGACACTTGTTCCACCATTTCTTTCTTTTATTCTATTTCCTAAACCTTTCAATGCTTAATGCTGACAGACGCAAACTAGCTATTGTACTATGAATCTCTATAGCACAAACTACTCTTACCAGCCCTGATGGAGCAGTGGTCTAATGGCTGCTTTTTGACGGTTTGTCCGAGATAAGTTACAGTTTTGGATGATACGTGGGTGCTGTGCTTGTCTTTGGGCACTGGTTCTGTTCCTTCCGTGGAGCCAGCTGCCCTAAATTAGAGACGAGAGACTTCTTGTATCTATTAGAGTTGCTCGTGTTGGCCTTTTAAGCTAGAGAAAAAAGTACTACTCTTATTTAGTGCTTAGTGTTTTTTTTTTATAAGTAAATGTTGAAATCGCATTGCTTTATCGCAAAGAAACTCATTCCTTAAGTATTTTTGTACCGGGAAATGGGGTCTTACGAATCTGTTAAGAATATTTGATTTATCAGTGACAGGAAAGTGAATTAAATTCTGAGGATACAACAAAATAAAAATTCCGCGTTTTGCATTTTTATGACAGCGTGTGTCTGCAACAGCAATTTCTACAATTTCAGAAGAGAAAAAACTTTCTTGATTCCAATGCTTTTCTCTATCGTAAATTGCAACCAAAGGAAAAACATTATTTCTTTCTGGGGGCAACATCCGGCGTGCAAGATTCAGAAACTTTGAATTCCTGTGAAATCCCATCGTAAGCATCGAGGGTCAAAAAAAAAAAAAAAAAAAGGGAGAGAGAGAGATAGAGAGAGAGGAAAAGCTCGTAACGAGGTCGGCTTGATGCATTCATGGATGAAAATGCCTGAACCAGTTATGTAAAGTTATTTCAGAATCTTCCTCTTTCCGGATTTCCAGAATGATCTGATCTTGTCTCCTCAAATCGATTCTTGTTAGCCAAATCCCCATAAGATTGCACAATTTCAAACTCTTTCTCTTCGTGAAATGATTCATTTGCTTTTCGAAGAAAGGCGAGATAAAACAGAAGAGGGCTTCGATTTTTAAAGAAATAATAACAAACAAAGAAATCTCCTTGTGTCAAATTTGTAGGAAGTATCACTAGCTGCGAAAAGGAAATCAGATACAAGTGCCGAGACTGATTTCCGGACGGATGTATCCCGGGAACTTCATCCGGGAATTCCTTCCATCCTATTAGAATGCAGCGAGAGCCTCACTTTCATCTTACAATGAACTAGAGAATTCTATCGCTACTTCTCTGTTTCGCTTTCTTTATCTTTCCCTTACTATCATCGTTCTTTTGTATACGAACATTTTCAATATGTATTTCATGTGTCTCCCTCGCGAGTTTAGTTTTGCTTTTTCTAGTCTCTACGCAGAGAGTTCTATAAACTTCTAGATTTCTTCCCTCTTTTTTTTTTGACAATCTTCAGGCAAACAGAAGTGTGCCAGGTATTTCAATGCTTGTACTTGAATCCTATGCATTCAAGGATTGCGCAGAGGCAGCGATTATGAAGAGGATAAACTTTGCCAAACTTTTGAATTGAAAAATAATATCTTGTTAGGAATATCATACTAAAACTGAAACAAATAAAACTGAAATGCTTGAAGTCTAGCTACGCTCAAGAAAATAACAGGATTTCTAAAACTGTTCTAAAAGTTTTGTTCGATGATTTGTAATAGTACTCAGACGGCTTGGGATGAATTCTTCGGAGAGAGTATTTGAAGCTCATAATCTTAATTTTTACCAGTAAGTGTGTTAAAGACAAATAAACAGTCTGAAGACTGCTTATTGCCCAAATAATTGCGAGTTGCACATGGTAGTCATTAAATCCCGAAAACGTGTTTAAGGTAGCATTGTTCGAACATGTTAGAACGCTCAGGTTGAATTAATGAGGCAGAAATAGAAAAATCAAGGAAACTTTTCCGGTGCTCAAATATCTTTATTTGTTTACAGTCCATAAAAGATTAAAAAGACTGGGACGTAACAGAAATAGCCAGAAAGTTAAACATCACAAAGTATTTCCGTGTGTGACTAAATTTGTGTTCTTTAGTTTAGGATGAGGAACTGACGATTTTCAATTACATAACTTCACGCGTGTCTCCCCCCCCCCCCCCAGTGTTATTAATGAATGTCTATATCAAATAAAATGCAGAGCAAAGATGCACATCTATAAATCTCTGTAAGTTTTCATTGTATTGAGTCTTTACATATAATTATTTTCAGTACATCTTTTGGGTAAAGGTATATGCTTTTATTAGACCGGTCTACAGGTCCCATAGGTGGGCTGCAGGCCCTGGGCCCTGCATTTCAACGGGTTCCAGAATTATGTGGATTGCTTGAAGAATTGAAGAGTTTTACATTTTTTGCAGATATCACAACGAAAACTATACGACATTGCCTTCTGAAAACTTGTTTCTCTTTCTTTTCTCCTTCGTAGAAGGAATCTGCAAAAAGTATAATTGCCCGCAGTTCCTCCTCAACTCTTTTGAAAGCACATGTGATGTCTTGTACACATCTGTAATTGGGGCAAATTTTCATATATTAAGCATGATATTTGTATCATATTATTTTGCTCACTACGTTGAAATAATTTCAACAAGTCGAACCCTGTGGAGGTGGTTGAAAAAGAACTAAACTGGTGTCCATTTTTCAACCATGCATTTTTACATTTTTTTCCTAACTAGTCCAGTCCCAGGTCAAAAGACCCGTCAGAATTTTTAAGTGGACGAGTTTTCTTTTCAGATCCTGTTAGGGCATGCCCAAGCGAAGGATAAAATCTTAGGTAGAGATCTGGCAACCCGGGCATAGAGTTTATAGGACGCCATTTTGTTCTGAACATATACGCGCACTAGTTAATATTGAATTTCGTAATTTTCTGTTCTTTCCAATATACCTATACGAAATATGACAGTTTTGTTTTTGATTCCTCATAAAATTTCCTTTAAATTAAGACATTTTAACCAGTAATTAAACAAGTTTATGAAAATCTAACCATTTTTTGTATTTAATTTAGTGATTCCTTTAAAGGATACTTATATTTATCTAAACAAAAAATTTAACTGAATTTTGTTCGTTTCCGACTGAATAAATGAAATGGAGGATAACAAGCAACTTGTTGGCGTACATCTGTGCCGAGCAAGTGGAACTTCAATAAATGTGGAGATATCAAAATGTATTTTATGCCAAAAACACAACAAAAAGAAGACAACTACAACAGAAAGAAGCCAAAAAATCTTGGCGGGTGCTGAAATACGACAACGGGATGTTTTTAAGCGTGTCAATCCTCTTGGGCGTGATTCTGAGTTCGTGTACCATTGTATAACGTACAAGTTTGCCCGCGCCGGCCTTTGAATCCGGGTCCCCTCACTCCGGAGTAAGTCGCTCTCCGAGCTGAGCTACGCGGATATGTGCTCTCACTGCTATCTGTCTTTATCTCATGTGCGTCCTGTGCGGCAGGCATGTCAAATCTCTTAATGAAACGGAAGCAGATTTCAAAATCATTGAAGAGGTTAACATTTCACCAAGTGTGACGAGATCAACAAAAACAAGTTGGTAAAATTATGCAATGCATTGATTAAAACACGCTTTCCAACATACCAGAAATCATTACTCAAGTTATGAGGGTAATGGCTGTGGAATAAATCTCGGTCTTCTGCCCTGACCTTTTATCCCATTTTGATGATATTCAACAGAACTGGTTCAGTGTACCTTCGAAATAACATGATAAAGTTTTGTCGCAATGGAAGCATTTTTACGTAAGTTATGATGCATAAGGGCTATGGAATAGATCCCGCTCCTGTGTCCTAACCTTTAACCCCATTTCGCCCATTTTCCCCGTACGACATACTAATATTTTATCCAAATCGGAGAACCTTTACGTAAGTTATGACGCATAATGGCGATGGAAGTGATTCCGCTCCAATGTCCTGATCTTTGAGCCCATTTCATTCAGTTTAAATAGGGTTCCTTCCCAGGTGTTCTCCTTCCAAATACTAAAATTTCATCGTAATCGAACCAATTTTACGTACGTTATGACGCATAAAGGCAATGGAATGCATCCCGCTCCTATGTCCTGACCTTTGACCCCACTTCACCCATTTTCAATAGGATTCATTCCCAGGTGGTCCCCTTTAATATGCTAAAATTTCATTGACATCGAACCATATTTACGCACGTTATGATGCAACAGAGCAATGGAATGGATCCCGCTCCTATGCCGTGACCTTTGACCCCATTTCGTCAATTTTCAATAGGGTTCGTCCCCAGGTGGTCCCCTACCACACACTAAAATTTCATCAAAATCGAACTTTTTTACGCGAGTTATCGTGCCGACAGACGGACTGACGGACAGATGGACAGATGGATGGAAAAAGCTGGAGCATATACGCTTCTTCAACCTAAGGTTGGAAAGCGTAAAGAAAAAGAGGCATTGATAAATATGTTGCAAAGTGTTGGAGGACAAACCAAATTACATTGACATAGTCTGGCATTCATGCTATCATCTCACAGGCAAATGTTCCGTTACAAAATATCGTTTTTCTCCCAATACTGCCATACCCAATGACAGCATATGATATTGTGTATTCATGTACGAAGGATTTCCAAAGCTTGCTTTTACATCTCTATCAACAAGTACTGCCACTTTCATATGATGACTGCCGCAGAAATTCAGTTGATTACATGAGAATTCCAAGACCTTGTGCTACACCTGGGATCTTTCCATATGTCTAAAATTCTAAGTGCATGTATTGGAAAATACATAAAGGGCAGCGGGTTAGGAAACCTTTTCACTGAAAACCATGTGTTTGGTCCAAAAGTAGTAGAGTGTTCTCAAAGGTAGCAATTACGTAAGGACAGTAAAAGGAATGTTTATTGTAGCAGAAGTGGTAGAGAGGCTTAAATGGAAAGCATTTTTTAGTACAATCGAAGATGATGACGAATTAGCTATAAACGTTGGGGATGTGCTCAACTATATGCAATGCTCAACAACGGAAGAAGCACCACTCAAGTTCCAAGAGCTGATCGCAACATCGGAAGAAACACTGAAATCGTTGAATGTGTTCATACAGGAGCAAGTTAAGAATTCTGAGCAGTGCAAATACTGGAAGGATTCTTGCATCTGATAAGTCTTTTGAAGAACCTCATAAGAGCTGACAGGGAGGGGAACTGGAACCTCTACATGCAAACAGTGTAGGAAGTCTTTCCAATATTTCAAATTTTTGATGGAGTCAACTATTTGAGATGGGGTTCACTGTTCGAGTAAATGCTTAACCTTCAGGCTCGTTATGCTGATATGTTTGACTGGTTCAAAAAAGGTCATTTTGTTGTTCGAAGAATAAATGAAAAGTTTAATGCCGTGGGGATCGACATGGCTCTCGAACAAGCAATAAACCGCACTCAGAAGTTAGCCGAAGGGATCATTGGCCAAACAAAAAGGAAGGAATACATTCCTGAATGGGAGCTTGCTTACCATGAAGCCTTTCTCCTAAGAAAAACATTTTAAAGGCTGCTGAACATTACACCAGGCGACTATGAGCTGATAACGAATGAGGTTACAGGAAGCCAACATCGAAGAGATGCTCCAGTATGTTGAAATTAGAGAAAGCCCATACCTTGTAAAATGTAAAGTTAGGCTTCACAACATTCTAACGATTGAATGTGTTTCAGCTTTGAATGCTAAGAAGATGCTCCAATTTTTGATGACAGCAGAAGAAGTGTTCTGCATGTTTCCAGAGGAAAGGTTTATAACACGCTCAAAACCACTATCAGCGCCTATTCGTTAGCAAAGGCTACCCTCTTTTCTAAGTGTGTCACAACCAGATATGCAGACAAAAAAGCTAACTTAAAAATGCTATCAAAGACCATTTGCAGATCCACAGAAAAATTGATATTGCCAAGGAGAGGAATGACAATGACAGAAATTCTAACCTACGATTTTTCACCTTCTGCCTTATTAGATGATAATGGTGCTACTGTCAAACCGATGAAGTCTCAACTGATCTCTGAGTGGACCAAAAAATTAGATACTCCTGACATGAATTTCCAAAAACAGCATACCCTGAAAACCAGTGTGGTGGTTGATATCATGAATCAGTTTCGAAGGTTGCCAGTTAAAAGAAATGACACATTTGAAGATATGTTTACAATATTTGACAGCAGTGTAAAGAATGTTTGTAAATTCAATCCTGTGGACTACGTTTTTGTCAGCTACTTTCAATCGTCAATCAAAAATGCTGAGAGAAAGAAGGTCATCTGTGTAACCATTAACGTTGACATCCATTGCGACCACTACGCAGCTTCCTGTACAGGTGGAAAAAGTTTGGGCTTCAGATGACAGCCAACAAAATTCTAACCTATGATGCCCTGAGCGAGTTTCTGAAGAAGGTATCAGCTAATTGACAATGGGAAAGTATCCTCAGCGGCGTGTTGCTTGAAAGTGGACCTACTCCCGCCTTAGGAATAAAAGATGGAAGCTTCACACAAATCAAGGATACCCTTCTAGTAACTGTTGAGGAAGCCGACTTAGGTATTACTCATGTTTTCTACGCTGTTATAGAAGGTTCACAACGTATCTTTGTGCTTTCAAGTCACACAGATGTTTTTGTGATATTCACTCATTTCTACAAGTTTGTTAACGAAAATGGACTCTCTGAACTATGGATGAGAAAGTCGGCATCAGGTAGCATACCAATTCATACTCTGTTGAACAAGGTAGGTACTACCACAGACGTATTTCTTGCTAACCATTTTCGTACAGGCTCTGATGTGTCCAGTAAGATTAGCACCAAATTGTCATCACTCAAAGCAGAACCAGAAACATATCTCCACAACTTTGGTAGGTGTTATACTCCAACTATTCAATTCTTTAAGCTAGCCGAGGAGTACCTGGTGAAGGTTTTAAAACCAGGTTCGGCGTGCAAGACATTTGATGCACTTCGATTTGAAATAATGATCGAAGCTGGCATTCCAAACTTAGAAGGCTTCTTTTGCACAAGCTCTTCATTACAAAGTCCCCTGAAAAGATCATTTTACATGGTGTACTCCGGCTCTACCGTGTTAATAATGGACGACACATTACGCCCAACTGATTTTGGATGGACAATCAATGCTAATGACTCATCATTCTCGTTAGACCCTTGCATTAGTACTTGCAAAAGCTGTCATACAAAACGATGCAGGTGCCGCAGGAACAATGTTTCTTGTACGTCCTTTTGCAAATGCAACATTCAGAAATATGTATAAAATACTAAAATTGACCATTTAACACTGCGTATAATTTGTAATTCTTTATGTATCATAATTTAATAGTGATACTTCGATACATTATTATCTATTCCTATCTTGTACGGTTTTTACGTTGTTGTTTTTCTGTTTTATACTTCAATATTAACAGCCAAGGGTCCCAGAGGAGTAAAAATAGTCTTATCTTATAGGAAATTGTATGAGGAACTTAAAACACATGTCGTATTTTCTGTAGGTATACTGAAAATAACATAAAAGTACGAAATTCAATACTAACTAGTGCGCGCATATGCCCAAAACAAAATGGCGTCCTTAAAAATGTATGCCCGGGTTGCCAGATGTCTACCCAATATGTTATCCTTCATTTGGGCATGTCCTAATAGGATATAAAAAGAAAACTTGTCTACCTCAAAATATCCGACGCGTCTTATATCCAGGGGCTGTATTCAACACTGATTTGTCCATGAATCACGGGATACAAACTTCAACATGGCGAAACTATTTTTATGGTTTTTTCATCATATTTTGTCAATGTTTTCTCTTGGGTAATTTTATTCTGCCATAGATGTGCCAATAATGCTGGGGCCCCGAAATACTGTCCAGCCCCTATGCCCCCTGTCTCCTTAAATGTCGGTCTAAACAGTTTATTATTTGAGTTATGCTGTCTGTTTCTTATAAATTTCGAAGTGCTCATTTCAGAAATGATAATCAACTTTGTTTACTACATGCGATTTTTCCCAAAATATTATTTTTGAATCATAAGCTTAGGTAAAAAATAAAGGTTTAATAAATTACTGCCTAATAAATAATAATGTTGCCACTCAAACGTATTATATAACATATATGAGCATGAGTCTGCTAACATTGTGGAAAATCTGGGAGTTCCAAGGGAGATGGGTAGAAATAGGACAGCAAAACATACAGAAACAGGGTTCAAATATCCATGAATTTGCACTTAAACACATGTCTACCTACCAATAAGACTGAAATCTGCCGGATGAAAGAATGTTTGTTTATAGCATTTCCAGGGTTGTCCGATGGCAAGCGTAAAAAAGAGATATTTGTAGGGCAATACATAAAGAAAGTAGTTCAGGTTGAGTATTTTGAAAACTCACTGCTTGACACTGAAAACAAACCATATAATGCCTTTAAAAAAACGTCATAAAATTATCTCAAAAAACTTCTGCTTAGACTGTTGACATCCACTGCAGAGTATAGGCCTTCCAAAGTATTTTTAAACTTACTCAATCCTTAGCTTCAGTCCACCATTTAGCACTTCTACATTTCTGAAGGTCATCTCTCCATCTTATTCTCTAGCGACTTCTTCGTCTCCTTCCGTCTCTCGGTTGCCATTCTGTTATTGATCTTGTCAATATTTCCGTCTTCCAACATATTCAGCCCGTCTCCACTTTGATTCTTTTATAAAATATAAGAGGACCTAAATTACAAAGAAGTTGTGAACACGTTTTTGATGAAGTTCACGGTATTGGAATTTAATTATCAGCCTCAAAGTGCAGGGCATTTTGCCGCCACGGTGGTCGAAAGTCACAGCAGTAGGTTTCATGCTAATCTTCCGTCATAAGTCCGAATTTGAGTCCTGGATCAGGCATGAGTTTTGTGTTTGTCTCATATACTTATCGTACGCAGACAGCATTTGTGAAACTACACTGCTGGCCACCCAAAATGCAACACCAAGAAGGAAGCATCCGATTGGCCTGAAATTCGCAGCATACGTCGCCCACGAGAGGACATGCAAACGATTAGCTTTGCAGGACATATGCTTGGCATATGCTAATCCTCCCTCTGTTCGCCAATCTTCCCATTGCAGGGCATATGCTAATCCTCCCCCTGTTCGCCAATCTTCCCAAGGTTCCGTCTCATCTCTTTTCTCCCCTCATTTCCCCAATTTCTGACGTTGAGATCAAATATGCTTTATCCACCCTCTATCAACATTCAGCTCCTGGCCTCGACGGTCTCTGTACCTCATTCTATCTCGCATTTTCTCCGTTACATCTGCCACTTCTACAAGCTTGTTTTAAAGCTCTTCTTACTGGTTACCCTATTCCGTTAACTTTCACCGTTGTTCCAGTTGAGTTAACTTTCACCGTTGTTCCAGTTGAGTTAACTTTCACCGTTGTTCCAGTTGAGTTAACTTTCACCGTTGTTCCAGTTGAGTTAACTTTCACCGTTGTTCCAGTTGAGTTAACTTTCACCGTTGTTCCAGTTGTTCCAGTTGAGCAAGTCCCCAAAGAATGGGGACTTGCTCAACTGGAACAACTGGCGACCCATTAGCATCCTAAACTCCGATTATAAACTGTACACGAAAATTCTGGCACTTAGACTCAACTCAGTTTTACCACATGTAATACATAAAGACCAAGCTTATTCAATTCCATCAAGATCTATTCATAATTCAATTCATTTAATTCAGAATATGGTCGTTCTAGCAGAGCAGCGGGTCGAACCCCTGGCGGCGTTTTCACTTGATCAGCGCCAGGCGTTTGATCGCGTTGAGCGTCCTTACCTCATTCAAACCTTACAATCCTTTGGATTTCCAGATAGATTTTTTTCATTTATCCTAAATCTCTACACAGATTCCGTTGTCTGTCCACGTTCGTACTGCAGCGCTGCTGTCTGGGGGTATACCGTTTTCTGCTAGTATTCGGCAAGGATGCCCCTTTTCAGGACAGCTGTTTTCGCTAGCCTTTGAACCTTTTCTTGTCCTACTCCGTAATCGATTTACACAATCCCCACTCTCATTAACCCCGTGAGTTGTCATCATACGGCCGTGCTTACGGCGTATGCTGAAGATCTCACGGTTCTTATCCGCTCTCCATTTTCCTTTTCACAGCTATTTTCTTGTTAAGCCGACTATGCGGGGGCGTCCGGGGCAGCACTGAACACAGCCAAGTGCTCCTGGTGGAGCTCCCGTACTGATCGGCCTTGTGGAGCAAATTGATCAAATATCACTCAGCGCTTGCTGGGGGTCTCGGTTGGCCGGTCTTCGCTCCGTACTAACAACACTAATATATCCCTTCTTTCCACTTTTCAACGTTTACTGGCGCGATGGAAACGCGCCCGGAACTGCATGTCAGTGCGTTGACGGGCGCGAGTCGTCGCGACTTACCTTATCCCCCTCTTTCTATATACTTGGACGTCGCAGGTTGTTCCAGCTGCGTTTCTTTCCACAATCTCTTCAGAAATCTCCTGGTTCATATGGCACAGGAAACACTGGATAGCGCTAAGAGTCCTGTCGCTGCCGGTGCCATGGAGTGGAGTTAATTTATCAGATGTGGCACTGCGGTACAGGGCGACTGGGCTAGCATTTCTCTTCCGACAATACTCTTATCCACCATCATCGGCTGTGCTCACCCTGTGTGCAATTCTCGGTCCGCACAATATATATCTAACAGTTAAAGTGCTATTAAAGATGGATCGACTCACTCTTCTTCTTTGAAGCCAACCTGCAGTCATCAGAAGCCATCAAATTCCGGAGGGAGTTGGCATTACAAAGGCTTCCACTCACCTGTCTCGAAGAACTACTCAAAGAGCCTTTGTTCTACTGCACGACAGTTTATCAACAATCAGGTGATCCCTTTGTGTATCCAGAATGGATTAAGGCTAGAATACTGACAGTTACACAGCTGGTAGGATCTGATCTCCAACGGCTCTCACTTTCATTTGTCTCCGCATAACTTCCAATTTCTTCAAGGAATGTGGACAAATTGGCCTGTTTACATTCTGCTTTGAAACTTTTATTTCCAATTTTTGTTTCTTCATCGGGTCTCATTCCTCAAGCGTCAGTTCCTTTATCACTTCCGTGGGCTTTATCCCACCTGTCTGGGCCAGTGTTATTTCACAACCTCCGCTCTAGTTTCATTTATAAACACTTGTTGGGTTCGACTTCTCCAATTTCCATTCCGTAAATTCCCCCGGGGTGGAACGGGCGGTGTGGAGTGCTCCGTATCGCACCGTCAGCCTCCCGGTGGAGCGTGACATACAGTGGAGGTTTTTGACGGACAGACTCCCAACACCGGAAGGGCTGTCCAGATGGGGTCTCAGACAACCCTCCGACTGCACCTTCTATGCTGTTTTCGGGGACACTTTCCACATTTACAACTCATGCTGTGTATTAGAACCGTTATTTCAACTTCTAAACATTCTTGTATGCAAAGTGTGACCTCACATTCACTCTCGTCATGAGTTCAATTATTTGGTCCCACGCGACAGGGTCACGCAGCATCGACCGAAGATCTGCTCGTATTTTTTTGTGTTAGCAAAATTTTCAATTCATGGATTTTGGCAATCATTAAGACAGATTTCTCCTACCCCCTCCATTGCCGAAGCGGGTAACCTTTCGCAACTTCGTTTTCGAAATGCATTAACTACACGTCTGTTTTCGGAATATGCAACCCGCTCTTGTAACTCTAGTCAAGGGATCTTTCATTCTGAATGGTCCTCGAGATCAACTTGGTATGAAGTACGTAACCGAATTGTTCATCTAACCGTGTAAAGTGGAGCAGACAGTGGGGATGCCTGTGGCTTTGTCAGCTGCCTGTGGGTCTCCAGCGAAAATCTGCTTGCACACAGCTGCTTCTCCGTTTAAACATACTTTGGTATTTTTTTGTGTGTAATGTCACAAGTTCATCTTTCCTTTATAGTGTATTAAGTGTACGGTATATTTCCTCACACTGAGGATTAAATGGAGTTCATTGCGACTTGAATTGGTCTTTCACCAAAAGTCTACCTGCGGCATTTGCTAGGCGAAGTGCTGTTGTGCGGACTTGCACATCGTGATATCATTGGCATTCTTAACAATTAACCCTCTACCTTGTTTCATTACACAATGTTTTTATGGAAAGGGTCACTTTGAGGAAATTTCGTGGATGACAGAGATACTGTCATTCACGAAAGATTTCAAGACGCAATCGTTTTTTTTTTTTTTTTTTGCGGTTTTGACAATTATTCCATCTTTATGTTTCCTTGTAATTGATTCTAATTGAAGTATGTTGGGTGTGCTTTCCATCTTTATGAATGCCATTTTTGTTAAGCACTCACTATTGGTTGCATATAGTCAGTTTACCTGGGTTTCGTTCATCAGTGTGCAATGTGCCTTTCGACTTAAAATTGAAGATCAGCAGTTGGTCGGAATTACGTAGAAGTTTAAGCTCGTAAAAACGCATGAGTTTATTAATTATTAACCATTATCATTAGCCGAATAATACTACTTGTCATTGCATTTTAAAGAAGAGCTGCAAAGGAGTTGGCTTTGCCTCCGGCTCTAACACCGGGACACTCTCATAGCCCTGATATATGATTATCATGAAGTAAGAAGTTTGCTATACTGCACTTCTAGAAGAACATCAATTGTGTCATTTTTGCTGCTTCACTTCATATTAGATTTCATATCATGTGCTGGTTTTTTTTCATAACTTAACAAAATGCACATATGATTAAAGTGTTGAAATGGCTTCAATAACATTGGACTACAACAGATGTAATAGGCCTGACATTAATGCGATGTTACTGTAAATGTACTCAAAGTCAGCCTAACGCATACGTTTGATAAAGGGCTTTGTTAGTGGAGTGAATTAGAAAGGACTGGGGGTGTTTTCAAGTGACGATATTGGTTACAGATATGCAACGAGATCACTTGATGTGTAGTAAATTGTAAATTGTAAATAACGCAACTAGCAGTGTTTTGCGTCATTCTATCTTTAACTGAAATCAATATGTAATATCATAGTCACTTTCAATGGATAAACGAATGAGCGCGAAGATTTTATTTGTAAAATGTGCGCTAGCTCGTCATGGTTGAATTATTTAACTTTGTCATTTCTTGCAACCAGCTTGCAATATGGTGTGAAAAATAAGAGCCAGTGCTCTCTTCAGATTTGATTTACACTTTCGTGTAGATGTTGTTTCATGGACCCGATAGTTTTGGTGACAGTGCTAACGAACGGTGGGTGTGCTCATATGTCGAGGAGTCGGCATACAGCGAATGTTTAACGAGATGCTTTGTCAACTAACTGTATATATCTATACTGATAAAACTTAAATTTGCATTGTATAAGATCATGTTTTGAATACGTACATTTACATTGTATCATTGAATGGCGATCAATCATGTATGACTGTTCCTCACCTAATTAGAGCAATTAGTGGGAACGCAAATAAACTGTAGGTGTGCCCATGTGACTGGAGACGGCTCACGACAAATGTTTTAATGTGAGGCTTTGTGAACTGTCTGTATTTATCTATACACATAAAACTAAATTTGAATTTTTTAAAATTATGTTTTGAATCCGTATGTTTGCATTATCTTTTTAATGGGTATTGATCATGTTTAGTTATAATGCAACTCACCTAATTAGTTCAAGGAAAATTGACAATTCTGTACATATCTGTCTGTATTTACATGTGATTTGCTACTCATAACATGAGTCATAACAGTTGCGTTTCGCAACACTTTATACAAATGTAGATATCTTGTTTAGTAATCTTATTATCAAAATTCCATATGGAAGGTTCAGTGTCAATCATATTCATTTAACATATGACACAGGAGAAATGCAATTTGTAACTTTATCATAGTTTAATTTTGTAACTTGTATAAAATATATATTGTTCACTGCATGAGTCAGAGGTGAGAAGATAACCGTCACATTTCCATCGTTTAAATTGTGTAACTTATCACAGCGTGGGCATGTGTTTTTGCAGAGTTATTGTTGTATGTATTTTTAACTAATTGAGGCTGTGTGGTCTCACATTTGTTACTTTTAAATAAACTAAGTATGGTGAGCGATGCTTACAGTTCTCATCTCTCTCTCTTTCTCTCTCTCTCTCTCTCTCTCTCTCTTCCTCTTTTTTTCTCTCTCTCTCTTTCTCTCTCTCTCTCTCTCTCTCTCTCTTCCTCTCTCTCTCTCTCTTTCTCTCTCTCTCTCTCTCTCTCTCTCTCTCTCTCTCTCTCTCTCCCTCTCTCTCTCTCTCTCTTTCTGTATCCTGGAACCTGTGTCCTTACCCTAGGGACACTACAGCCCGTCGATTTTTTCACGGTGGTCGTTTATTACTGCTTAGGAAAACATCATTGAATGTATGAAAAATATACTGTACATTGTTGTAACTTGTTACATGACATGACGTAGATCATGTGAGACTGAGGTGACGCATGAATGAGTCAAATCGACAGTGAAGCAAAGAAAAGCCTGCCGGTAAAATGCTGTTGGGAAAACAGCCGTTTCGGTGAAGGCAGACGTAGGTTCTGTTTATATGTTATAGTGGCGCACGAACTAAAGTGACTCGCCTGGCCGTGAAGTTTGATAAGATGTGTGATGAATATTCCACACCACGCACATAATTACATGAAAATTAATTCTTTTACGATGTACTACTGATATGACACAGGAATCAAATAGGCCATGAAGCAGCGATAAGCTTGCCGGGTGGTTGATTTGGGAGAACAGCCGCTCCGTATTAGGGAGACGTGTATTCGACTTTCACCATCGGCAAAAGGTTATATGATCTATCATAAAGTGATTTTGTGACGGGTGCCCCATCAATATTTAAAATTTTTTTCTACATTTTCCTATGTATTTGACAACCTATTTTACGCATACTATGTCCAAAGTGCGACATAATTTTGGACGAGTACCTTACGTGATGGAGTAAAAATAAGATCGTATTACAACCAACATTTTCACTTTGTCCTTGTTTCCTGTCAAGATATTGAATTTCCTGTGCCATCCCGGTGGCGTAGTGGTCTAAGTGCTGGCTTCTGATCATTCGTCAGAAAGGGGTCCGGGTTCGAATCCTGGTGAGGCATGGATGTTATGTTTGTCTTACGGCACTGACTCTCCCCCTTGCTGGGAACCAGTGACCCTAAATTAGTGATGCGCGATTGCTCACAGCCCATTGAGTTGCTCACGGCGCTCGTTAAATCTACAATCGAAAAAAAAATCCTACCATGTGATATATCAGCATTTTTATGCTACTTGATATACAGAGGATGTTCACATATTTTTAGAACTATCTTCCATCAATCAAATCAATGTTTACAATAAAATTGTGTCTTTCTTAAATGTTGTATCTGATAGCCCTTTCTCTGGAATGAACCTACATCTAGATTTCGAAGATAATGGGGCACTTCTTGAAATTGGGACGGTGCGTGCAGACTAAAAATTAAATAAGGTAAAACGCTGTGCTATGCACGATTAAAACGAAGTCTGAAGATGACAGATGTACTTCGTGAAATTACATTTATTGAACTATATACAAGGTTAAAGGGATGTAAGGTCAAGTGATGCGTAACATCACATCCTCTTCTTGACAAATGTCAACCCCGCCTTCTCGTGGTGCATTCTGTTCCCACTAAAGGGGCTCTGACGAACGCCAATATCGGTATAACTATACCTTAGGGATTAGAGGAAATGCTATCCCACACTCACCAACCCGCTTGGCCAGCGTGGTGAGTTATGGCCAAACCCCTCCAAAATGACTGTACAACATAAATCTTGGCCCTCAGCCTCCGGCAGTTGGAATGTACCTGGCCAAGGCAGCGGCCAGTACGACATGAAGGCAGAGGGTGCTAAGAATCCCCGGAGGGCCGGACTAGGCTGCCATCTGATGCTGACCTTGGCTACGTATAATGGACGCTCCCTATCTTGTGATTCAAGACTTCTTGAATTGGAAGAGGAACTGCAAAGGATCAAGTGGCACATCGTCGGGCTAAGTGAGGTTAGGAGAAAAGGAGAAGATCTCATTGAACTGAAAAGTGGACATCTCTTCTACTATAGTGGGACAGACACGGGCAGAACTAGTGGTGTTGGAATTATAATAAACAAGAAACTGAAGGATAAAGTTGTAGAAGTTGAAAATTCCTCTGACAGAGCTGCACGACTCGTTATCCAACTCTTGAGAAGATACAAGGCTCAGAATATTCAAACTTATGCACCCACCACAAGTCATCCTGAAGAAGAAATTGAATAATTTTATGAGGAAATTCGTCATCTAAATAATAAAGGCAAGCAGCCCTTGAAGATAATTATGGGAGATTTCAATGCAAAAATAGGGCAACAGCAACAGAATGAAACTTCAGTAGGTAAATTCGGTCACGGCAACAGAAACCATAGTGGAAATACTCTCGTTGAGTTTGCAGAGGTAGAAGAGTTTTTCATCTTGAACTCCTTTTTCAAATAAAAAAGCCGCACAGGAAATGGACATGTAGACATCCAAATGGGACGACAAGTGAAATTGATTTTATTATGTGTAACAAAAAATTCGTCGTAGAAGACTGCAGTGTGCTAAACAAGTTCACAGGTAATGACCATAGATTGGTGAGATGTAAGATGCACCTCAACACTAAACTTGAACGTGGCAAGCTCATAAGACAAACAAAATGTATTGACATACCCAACCTTAAAAAACACCATAATAGCTTCAAGTTAGAACTGAAGAACAGATTCTCTGCTTTAGAAGGCATAACATCGGAAGAAGTGGATATTTCTGAAGTTAACAGAAAAGCAACCAAAACTCTTATGGAAACAGCAACAAAATTAGCTGGGTCTAAGAACAAGTTGCATGTGAACAAATTATTAAGAAAAACCAAAATGAAGATGCAAAAAAGAAGAGAGATGAGGACAACTAAAGAAGATGTGACTTCCAAAGGGTAATACATAGAGCTATGCAAGACAGTACGAAAAAGTATCCCTGAAGACGTAAGGAATTTCAAGTGTGAACTAGTGAGGAAAGCAGTTGAAAACAACCAAAGCCTAAAGACAGCAAAGGGATATCTCAGTAAGGGAAGAAAACAGATTATGGCACTGAAAAAGGAAGATGGTTCTGTAAGAAGAAATAAAGGCGAAATTTTGACAAGAGTGAAAGATTTCTACTCCAAGTTATATGAAAGGGATGATGCATGTACTCCAGACATCATGGAAGGTACCAGTACCAGAGTTCAGAAGAATTTGCTCATGCAATCAAGAATATGAAGCTGAGAAAAGCTCCAGGGGAAGATGGAATTACTGTAGACATCAAAGAAGAAGCAAGTGGATAAATCGAAACAGTACTCGCCCTAATTTTCACTCGATGCCTTAATGAATGGAAGATTCCTGAGAATTGGAACAACGCTATAATGATCCTGCTACATAAAAAAGGTGACATTGAGGATCTCAGGAACTACAAACCTATTAGCCTCCTATAAGTGGTTTATAAAATGTTCACTAAAGTTTTTTTCACACCGTTTGAAGGTGACACTGGACATGGCTTAACCGAGAGAACAAGCTGGATTCAGGAGTGGCTACAGCACAATAGATCATATCCACGTACTGAGAGAACAAATTGAAAGAGCGAGGGAATATGAACTTCCTTTGTGCATGGCTTTTATCGATTATGAAAAAGCGTTAGATCCGGGAAACCATCAGCAGTTACAATGGCTCTGAAGTCCTGCGGTATTGAAGATGCATACATTAATATTATTAATAACATCTATGAAAATGCAAGTGCAAAGATTCGGCTGTTTGAAAATACAACACACATAAACATTGAAAAGGGAGTGAGACAAGGTGACACCATATCTCCGGAGCTCTTTAATGCCTCATTGGAAAATATCTTTCAATCACTGAACTTGGAAAACAAAGGGATAAAGATTAATAGAGATTATCTAACCCACCTTCGCTTTGCTGATGACGTAGTCAATTTTTGCAACTACCCCATCAGAGCTGCAGATTATGATCCAAGAACTTGCTGACAAAAGTAAAGAAGTGGGATTAAAAATGAACTTTCAGAAGACAAAAGTGATGTTCAATGCCTTTACACGAAATGAAGATTTATCGATTGATGGAGAAAAGCTACAGATAACAGACATCTACGTTTATCTTGGACAGCAGATATCAAGTAAGGGTCACATTGATGAAGAAATTAATCGGCGTACAAAACTTGCCTGTAGAGCTTTTGGAAGAAACAGCATAACTTTCAAGAGCAATATGCCATTATGTCTTAAAAGAAAAGTGTTTGATCAATGTATCCATCCTTCCAGTGCTTACGTATGGTGCAGAGACCTGGACCTTAACTAAAGGAGAAATACAAAGGCTGCAGACAACTCAAAGAGGCATGGAAAGGTGCATGATTGGTGTAACCCGGAGAGATAAGAAGAGGAACTCGTGGATCCGAAAAATGACAAGAGTAGAAGACATCATGATCAGAGTTAAATCTCTGAAATGGCAATGGGCTGGGTATACTGCCAAAAGGACAGATCATCGATGGACAGCCGAAATTTTAGATTGGATTCCAAGGGACAGGAAAAGACCCAGAAGAAGGCCACATGGGAGATGGGTAGAAGAAATTCGAAAGTATGCGGGAGTGACATGGAGGAGACTGGCACAAGACAGACCTTTTTGGAGGAAACTTGGGGAGACCTTCGTCCAGCAGTGGATTGATAATGGTTGACAATGATGATGATGATGATGATACAAGGTTAAAAGACACTCATAAGATCTTTCAGACTCCCCTGGAGTCCTTCATCAGATGAAAATGACCAAAGATAGCGCTTTTTATAGCAGTTCGAAGGCGCAATAGTCCATTGATCACACATCAGGGGACTTTGAAAGAATATCAGCATACAAGTCTCTTTTTCTTTCATTTTTTTCAAAATATGTAGTGGTAGATCTAGATGTATCACTGGTAGCCTTATTCTGCTGGAGTTCTACTCATCGAAGACGCTGTGTATAAAGGAATGGTGTTTCCTATATAAATAAATGAGTTAAAACATTATACTGGTAATATGTAGAAATTTATTTTAACATTCTTTTCAACTTTACTTAACCTTACTTTCCCATTGTACGAGAAACCAGTGCTAACCATGAATCCTTTGCTAAAACTTTCTTTGGTTCTTGGGACTACGTTTGTAAGTTTGACGCAGGAATCTGCTTTATTTGCGATAGTAAATCTCCCTTTTTTGCTAAGGTCGTTTGGAAGACACATGTTTCATCAACCCATACAGCACAAAACGTTTCAGATATGTATCAATAATGTTACAGTCTCCCATTTTCGTTACACTTTCAGAGATATCTTACAATTACGTTTCAGCAACATCTATTTGGAACATAAGTCTTTGTACATTACGGTTAAGTTAAAAATAGCATTCACCGATACTACTGTTTTATAGTTTCCATTGTGCGTAATTGCTACCTTGATGTGACATTTGGCGATATTTAAGATTTTTGTTTTAGCTACGGCGTGGATGCGCATGCGCATTTATGCCATTTCACCGAAACACTTTCGTAATCGTAATTCCATGTGCAAATGGGATATTCTTTGGTGATACTGTCGTACTCGAGTTAGCTAGTTAGTTGATTTAATATTTCATTCTCTTTTTTTTTTTTGTGATTCAAGATAGTCTGAATTTAAGTAATTGCTTTGATTATTATAATTTTTAAATTCTAAAAGCGTTTTATAAAATCTAAGTAGATGGCTGTGTTGTTATATTAGTATACTATACCAGCATGTTTCTGTTTTTACTTGAAGATGAGAAATTTCATAATGGTAGAGAAATTACGAATATGATTTTCTTTCTTTTTTTTTTTCGTTGAAATATAATCTATTCCACATGTGTAATAGAAATTCGACACACTCGTTTGAGACCGATTTTTATTTCTTTTGTTGTCAATATATAAACGCACTGTTCCCAATGAACAGCGGACTGCGTTGAACATGTGAAAACGTAAACAATTCGTAATACGGCTGTTGTTGCTTTTGAAACAGCTGTCGAGTGTAATACTTTTTATTGTGATTTTACAAAGTTTAATAAAACTCTAATATTCAACGTAGTAAATACGTAACAGTAATATGATGATTATGCTGATTCTTCCAAAAGCTCTCCAGGCAAGTTTTGTACGCCGATTAATTTCTTCATCAATGTGACCCTCACTTGATATCTGCTGTCCAAGATAAACGTACGTATCTGTTATCTCCAGCTTTTTCCCATCAATCGATAAATCTTTATTTCTTGTAAAAGTATTGAACATCACTTTTGTCTTCTGAAAGTTCATTTTTAATCCCACTTCTTTACTCTTGTCAGCAAGTTCCTGGATCATACTTTGCAGCTCTGATGGGCTAGTTGCAAAAATGACTACGTCATCAGCAAAACGAAGGTGGGTTAGATAATCTCCATTAATCTTTATCCCCTTGTTTTCCCAGCTCAGTGACTGAAAAAACACCCTCCAATGTGGCATTAAAGAGCTTCGGAGATATGGTGTCACCTTGTCTTACTCCTTTTTCCAATTTTTATGTGTGTTGTATTTTCAAACAGGCTAATCTTTCCACTTGCATTTTCATAGATGTTATTAATAATATTAATGTATGTAATTTTCAAGAGCAATATGCCATTATGTCTTAAAAGAAAAGTGTTTGATCAATGCATCCTTCCAGTGCTTACGTATGGTGCAGAGACCTGGACCTTAACTAAAAGAGACATACAAAGGCTGCAGACAACTCAAAGCAGCATGGAGAGCTGCATACTTGGTGTAACCAGGAGAGATAAGAAGAGGAACTCGTGGATCCGAAAAATGACAAGAGTGGAAGACATCATGATCAGAGTTAAATCCCTGAAATGGCAATGGGTTGGACATACTGCCAGAAGGACAGATCATCGATGGACAGCCGAAATTTTAGATTGGATTCCAAGGGACAGGAAAAGACCCAGAAGAAGACCACATGGGAGATGGGTGGATGAAATTCGAAAGTATGCAGGGGTGACATGGAGGAGACTGGCACAAGACAGACCGTTGTGGAGGAAACTTGGGGAGACCTTCGTCCAGCAGTGGATTGATAATGGTTGACAATGATGATGATGATGATGATGAAAAATATGATGATGTCACAAATATCTTTCAAATAGGTAACAGTAATGTAACGATGTTACAAATATCTTTCAAATACGTTACAGTAACATGAAGTTGGTATGTTGAAGTTAAATAACCTTTCCCTGTAACGTATCGGTTATGTTTCAAAGTTACGTAACGTTTGCGGACATTTTGACGTAAGCGTAAGGTTTCTGAAACGTTACTGTTATTTGCGCAACGTATCTGAAAAGTCTCAATGTTTCAGTGCTACGTACTTGTGACATACACGAAATATTCTGTGTTGTGTGGGAATGGTCACAGCGAATTTCAATCTGATTCCAGCTGAGTGTTTTTCATAAAAATGTCCACACCGTGTTATGCGCTCAGTCACGTGCCTAGGCAAAAGGCGGTGAAATTTTTTGGAATTTCTTTCGAGATTCCTTTTTTTATTACCTTGTTTACTGTTGATATAAAGATTTTAACGACTTAACGATTGCTCTTTGTGTCGGTGGATATTTCTTTAAGACTAGAGACCTCAGTTTTGAAATAGTCGTAAAAGTACGTAACTTCTTTGGATATTCGTTTGGTGTTATTTTTCCTGTTAAAAGCAGTGCTTTAAGATTTCCCCCGCCGCTTTTACTAATAATACTGCTTATTTTATATTTAGAAATTCTAATGCCCTTATTTTCACAGCATATTTTAATTACAGAATGCGAATATCTCTCTTTGTAAAGAACAAAAATAAAACCTTCTATCCAGAGCTTGTTTACGGGTGTCATTTTCTTAGCAGACTATAATTAACTGTAGCTTTCGTTTTCATCTAGCATGCTGCTCCAGTTCCATTATTTTCAATTTCTTTTATTTTCTGTAATTTCTTAGCAAAGAAGTTCTAAAGATGTGTGAACATCATTTACATTGCTAGCTGGAAAATATTTCCTTTGCATTGGATAGGTGTAACTACGTGTAAAACATTACATGCATTTATTGTTTTAGAAGATTTAGTTTTGTTTACCTTTAAGAAACGTAAACGTAAGATGCTGTAAGACGACGAAAATGTGCAAAGGAGAAACTTAGTGAGTTCATGCGGTGCGTTCATATGTGGGGTTTAAATGTATGCATTTGAGTGCTCATTCTGTATCATTGTTTTTAAATATTCAACTGAAAAAAAAATAGTTTCTCTCCTTTGATAGGATTTTTAACGAACACTATTTTAGGTGCAATTCCTTTTTTCGAGTAATGTATACGTTTTCTGCTGAAAGAGATGTAAGGATACATTGCGATTTCCCTGATATCTCTGCTTATAATAATCCAATTAAAAAAATTATTTGTACGACAGTTTTCTGATGCAAAATGTTATATGTACACTGGCGTGCAAAAATCAAGGACAAGACGGTTTTTCGAATGTAACGTCGTGCAGAAGTTCCATATCGACTCAAATCATACCATAAGATCCCCAAGATGTAAGAACATGGGACAAATGAGCAAAACCGTCCAAACAAGGAATCCAAAGGATACAAAGGCACTTTATTGAAAACGTAGCTTCGAGCACAACTGGACAGAAGACAGAAACGTCCATGTGATAGGCGGTTGCCAAGAAAAATCCAGTCTTTAGCAGGGGATATGATCACCCCTCTCTGCGTTGCAGGATTTACAACGTCTGTCCATGCTGAGGACGAGGTTGTAAGGAGCTGTTGAGGCATCGCTGCCCATTCCTCTTGTAGCGCCAATCGCAGCTGGGGAATCGTTGCTGGCGGCTGGTGACGTGCTGTCAAGCGTATCCCGAAAAGGTCCCATACGTGTTCGACTGGATTCAGGTCCGGGGACCTTGCGGGCTAATCCATGCGTTAAATATATTCACTCTCCAACAGCTCTGAGACAGCCACTGTACGATGAGGTGTAGCGTTGTCGTCCATGAAGAGGAACTCAGGACCCACAGGACCTCTAAACAGACGCACGTGAGACAGAAGAACCACGGTACAATAGCGGACACCAGTGACTGAACCTCCTTGGAAGATGTGGAGATCACTACGGCTCCCAAGCATGATACTGCCCCAAACAAGAACTCCGCCACCTCCAAACCGGTCACTTTCGATGATGTTGGAGTTGTGATTGCGTGTTCCCTGCTCTCTCCAGATGTGTATACATCTAGAATCGCTCGTCAGACTAAATCGGCTCTCATTCGTAAAGAGAACTCGACCCCATTGCTGATTTGTTCAGTTCTTGTGTTCCTGGTACCACATACACCGCCGTCTCCGATGAGCAGGCGTTAATGGCACACACCGTACTGGTCGTCGTGTAAATAGACCACCTTTGTGCAGCCTCCTGGCCCGGTAAAATGCGATAGCGGACGTCCAGTTGTCTGTTGCATGTGCCTTGCGATTTCTCCCGCTGTCTGCCGTCTGTCTCTTCTCGCCTGTAGGACACTATACCGGTCGTCCGCAGCCTTGGTTGCTCGTGGACGACCACTGCTAAACTCTCGGACAGCTGTTCCTGTCGTTTGAAATGCTCTCCAAGCTCGTGAAACATTGCTGTGAGCGATCCCGAACTCCTCGGCCACAATAGTCACACTTCGACCTTCTTCCAACTTCCCAATGACGCGACCTCGGGTAAAGTCATCCAGATGTCGTCTACTGGATTGCCTGTTGGACATATTACACGGTGGCAGCAAATCGACGTCGTTCAAACCGATGTACACCGTGCAATAGCTTTCACCGATTTGCTGAGCGTACACCGCCTGTGTGCTTTGTACCAATCCGACACTCCCCTCCCCCCTACGTCATGCTGCATATATGTGCATGCCCTACCGTATCGGACCCTAGTCTATCTCCTGAGTGGTCTTTCGGTCCGTTCTGCCTGGTCGTTCCGCTGTTATGCTATAAGTTCTCCTCTTCGTTCTTAATTTTTGCATACCAGCTTATAATTTCGAATTTTTCTTAATGCACAAAGCTGCCACTAGAGGACATAAGTTTATGTTTCTTTTTTACATGATATTTGCAGAATTCTCTGCAAGTCTAAATGTCTTATTAAAAACATTATTGTTCGCGTAGATACTACTAATTATAAAAATATTTCACGTGTATTTCCATCCCCAAATAATTCAAAATGACACCGCCGGTGGGAGCAAATTTCAATATGTTTTTCTCTGCTTTTAAAACTCCCATTTCAAACTTTCTTTTTATTCCACACGCTATTTACCTTGTGTAGCATTTTACATGCTTTTTGCAATTAAGTGTCATGCCACTACGTGGTGTTGGGGTGTATTTCTGTTACCAACTGGGTCTCCGCTCCTAAAAATCCTACTGAAAATATATTTTTTTATATTGTGTGTCCATTGCTACATTAAAGACAGAGAATATAATCTTATTTAAGTAATGAAGTTTTCTCGCTGCCGGGGTAAATGTCAAAACTTCTCTCACACTATTTCTGCTTACAGAAGATAGATTTGGAAATTTACTTTTCCTTATCAAGGCCTGTACTATGAAGAATACACCGCATATTTTCTGCTTTTCCATTATTCAAAATTCTTCTTCTAGGGAGTGTGAGTTCATGTTTATCTTTGACAGAAATAATTCTATTCTGAAAATCCTTCAAATATACCCTTTTTCTGACGGGATAATCTTTATTATGAAGAGTATTTTCACAAATTTTCTTCTTTAAGTAAAACAGATTTTTTTGCTATGCAACGCAAATTTATATTACATTTCCCCCAACTCTATTTTTTACGCTTTCCAGTCGTAGGTTGAAGAAGCGTATATGCTCCAGCTTTGTCCGTCTGTCTGCTGTCTGCCAGTCCACACGATCTCTCGCGTAAAAATAGCTCAATTTCGGTGAAATTTTAGTATGTCTTAGGGGACAACCTGGGGACAAACCCTGTTGCAAATGGGCGAAATGGGGTCAAACGTCAGGACATAGGAGCGGGATCCATTCCATCGCCCGTATGCGTCATAACGTACGTAAAAATGCTTCGATTGCGACAAAACTGTATCATATTGTTCCGGAGATATACTGAACCGGTTCTGTTGAATATCATCGAGATGGGGTCAAAGGTCAGGGCAGAGGTGGAAGATTTATTCCACAGCATTTATCCTCATAACTTGACTAAAAATGCTTCTATTGGGACAAAACTTTAGTATGTTGTTCCGCAGGTTTAAGGTACCAGTTTTCTTTAATATCATCGAAATGACATTAAAATTCAGGGCACAGGAGCGAGATTTATTCAACAGTCATTATCATCATGACTTGACTAAAAATGCTTTTATTGCGACAAAACTTTAGTATGTTGTTCCCGAGGTATACTGAACAAATCAATATTCGGGGTATGGCGGAGGGTTTGTCTGGGCGCGATTTCTGGTATGTTGGAAAGCGTATCGTAATCAATGCATTGCATGATTTTACTAAATTATTGTAATGCTTCGATTTGAAATCTTTTTTGTCTCTGATATCTTCTCTCATAAGAAAACTTTTGCGCACATTTTTTTTTAAATTTCGTAAAACACTTTTCAGCCACCGCGCTTGTGGAAGTGAAAGTTGCTATTTCTCTTTGTGGATGTTTTATGAACTGTAGAAATACGATTGGTTTTTTTCTTATAAAAGGTTCCATTCTATGAGAATAACATCTCTTACATTACGTATTTAACATTTATTTTTCGCAGATTTTCTCAGGATGGTGTAACTGTATTAGTTTTTTTTTCGCTGAATATTTAGATTTTGAAAAAATTTGCTTTGAAAGATTTTTCTTTGTCTGAAATCATCCAAAAGAAGTACTTATTAGAACCAAAAATTAGGTGTTATCTTTCTTTTGCAGATTTTCAATCATTTTTATAATCAGGACTTTGAGACCTTCTTCCAACTAGAACACTTTTTACATAAACATTTTCGTACGCTGCTCACATTTTCAGTAATTGCTGCGCAAACCGCGAAAGTGTACATTAAATAGTACAATAACAGGTCAATGCAAGCCAGCCACTAGGTGAGCTACATATTATCTAATTTTGTTTTATATTGTCGTCCTGTACAATAAAATATAACTTAAACGGAAAAATTTACTTCACGCTTGAAATGGTGATCATGTTTTCATAAAGTTTGTAAGATTTTCGTTTTTCTTTATTACTCCCTTAATATCTTTCTTAGTAACTTTCTTCGGCACACCAACTAGTACACACACACACACACACACACTTCAGGCGAAAAATACTTCCAGGTAATATCTACCCTTCGAGTACCAAAACGTAAAATGTGCATGTTTTCGGCCTCCTCTAAGCGAATGAGATATGTCCCGAGACTTAGACGTCATGCAACAGAAGGCTTGAATCCTTTCTTGCACTTGGATCCAACGCGTTGTGGAAAAGTCCCGATCGCACCTCGAGTTAGCTTCCAACACACCTAAGAGAAGAAAGCTCATATCTTGAGTTCCATGACATCTGAGCTTTTACCGATCAGGCTGGAAAAATGATTTCAACATTTGATAGCTTTTGATGTTTTCACAGAAATTCTACTTTTTCCGATGCCACTATTTTTCTACTAAAGGAGTAAAACGACACCTGCTTTTGACATTATATGCGTGATTCTAAAAGTTCATTCTTCTTTTAGACCTCCGAAAGCGAGAGGCAGAACTACAATTTTCTATGCATTTTACATCTGGTTGGGTAGCAAATTTTTCTGCTAGGTTCGGAAAACTTCGATTGTTTTTAGGAAATGTTTGACATCACATTTAAAAAAAACAACAACAGGTAAGCTTAGTTCTGATTGATTCGTCAGTTCGGAACGTATTACTACGACTTGCAGATCGGAGAGTTGAAATGAGCTACTCGAGTGGGGTTTAAAAGCGTTTATTTAATTTGTTGTAGCCAACATAGGTCTATGATATGTAAAGTAGCTTACATGATTTTTACAAATAATGCTGGATATATTTCAAACACAAAGCAGGGTTTGAGATGGACTGGGTACGGGTTCAATCGGTGTGTTAGATTTTTGTTGGGCTGCGGCTGCTTTCATGCCTACTCTATACTCACTGGTTCGTTGGGCTGCATTCTTCTTGGGCTTCATATAATTTTTGTTGGGCTGCGGCTGCTTTCATGCCTACTCTATACTCTCTGGTTCGTTGGGCTGCATTCTTCTTGGGCATCATATATTCTTCATCGCTTGCTCTTGCCTCTCGTTTTGATTTTCTTCTCTATTCCTCGCATTCATTCTGCGAATTCCGCGGTATTGTAGAAAATGTTGATCTTCTCACACGAAAACAATTTTTAAAATTTTTGGTTTAAACCACTGCGATATGTTTTTTATATATTTGAATAGATCTCGTCGAGAGTTTTAAAACGATACCTTGCATAGTCGTTTTACACTCATCCAGATCAATCGCGATATTGTCAAAAGTGTTCACTCACAAGAAAACAATTTTTAAAATGTTCAGTTCAAACCACGGCGAAATGTTCTTTGTATATTAGACGAGATCTCGTCGAGAGCTCTAAAGGGAAACCACGCACAGTCATGTTGCGCTCACGGTTGCCTAGATAGACTGAGTGAAACGCGGGGGGCACGCCCAGAAATATTGCATCATCTCCCCCACGTGCTGGGAACGAGGGGAGCGTCGCACGTTACGATGTGTTGCACAGTACACGAAGTTGATTCCATGCTGTTTACGAATATGCTAACGTGATTAGTGTGCGGCACATATTTTTAACGCTGTAACGATTCCAGTTGGGACTTATTTTTGTCACAGGCGGTCGGCCGTATGTCACCCCATATTATTCGCGAAGTTATACATAGCCCTACGTCAAAAGGAAAGTAAAAATCTTCCAAATAGATGGAGACAATGTCAATTAAAAAAGTCATCACTCATTCCACGTTTTCTTTAATTAACATACAGCAACCGAAGAATTGTTATCTGAACACCGCTCGGATTGTATCCCAGATCTCTCGATAACTAGCCTCGTGCGTTCGCCCTACGCTACGGTGGACAACAATCCACGGCGCTATGTGTGTTTATCTGTCAGCAACTGACTTCACAAATCCGTAGGAATGGGCTCAGCAACTGAGACGTCTACATCTGGTGGGGTTAACGGCACGAGCTAATAAATTATAGCTAATAAGTCCAAAGGGCGAGAGTGATAGAGAAAATGACTTTGGATTTCCACAGTGTCTCTACGGATTTGGAAGATTTTCACTATCATTCTCGCGCTTTGGATTTATTAGCTATAATATGTGGCGTCAAGCGCCACCAGATGAAGCCGTCTCAGCTGTTGAGACCATACCTACTGATTTGTGAAGTCAGATGCTGACAGATAAACACACATAGCGCCGTGGATTGTTGGCCATCATAGCGTAAGTCAAACGCACTCGGATAGTTATCGAGTGATCTGGGTTACGAAGCCAGTGGTGCCCGGATAACAATTTTTCGGTTGCTGTGTGTTAATTAAAGAAAAACGTAAGAAGAGCGATGATTTTGTCTAATCAAAAGGAAAGAAAATAAACATTGATATCCCTTAACTCTTTTCCAGAGGTGTTATTGATTACATTTGAACAGCGATCTCTCCAATTGTTTTCTAAATTTTATCTGTTGTTTCATGTAACTTCACATTTAGAGCTGATTCCGTACAAAAATATCTACATCGTTCACATACCGAATCACCAGTGATACGAAAATATCTGCGCGGAAAATTACACGAATAGTGAGAAGAAAAATTATTTTCACTATTCATGCGAAATCGCTTCTTCCTCTTAGTGCTTCTCACTTTTGTGACATTTTGAATAAAGTGGCTGTGGTATCTGTGATTGTCAAGCACATGCAGTTTGTTTGTAGCACACTTTCTCGCACATTTCCTCTGGATGATCTGATTTTGTTCTGCGAAATGCCAATGGGTCCGTTATTGTGATTCTGTGTTATGTACAGACTTAATTGGAGAAAACAGAAATACAAAATTCATAAAATATTTTGTATCTTTGAAAATTCCAACAGAGATCTCTTGAACTCGTGAAAAGCAATTGTTTTTCTAGATTGGGCAAGTTCCGAAGATTTACTTTTCCAATTTAAATGCGCCGATGCAACAAGGCCTTAGTGACTGTCAAACGAATTAAATCACACGCATTTGTTACACGTGAACTTGAAAAAGTTAAGAATAACATGTAAGACTATCTTCTAACCTGTTTGCTTGCACTGATAATTATATATGTATATCGACGGTTTAAATGTCTTCCTTTTTTTTCAATATTCAGTAACTTGTACTACAAATAGTTTCGCAAGAGCCTCCGGGAAGCTTGGTTGGTTTCTTCAAATAAGGTGCAGAAAATCTTCCTCCTTAAAAACAAAGAAGAAAAAGGCAGGAAACAGCAGTCCTCTATATATTTTGCGAATAATAATCGTAAACTGCCAAAGATAATTCAGTTTTGTTTCACTGTGTCAAGAGGAATAATCCAATTGAAAATTCTTTAAACCATTTGTCTTGAGCGAGAGCAAAAGAGAAAGTTATAATTCAATAACGCAACTGCACGTGTAGTTTCCTCGTAGTTAATAATGCGAGCGTACAGCAAGATGATAAGGATTTGCAGGAATTCCGAGGTGTAAGAAACCTAGATAAAAAACCGAAAGGTGAGAGAATGCCAGGACGCATGTCAAACATGCATATCCATAAAAAGAACAGCAATGGCGTTTTGCCGAATAATATACAGTGTTTACATAATTTGCTAAAAGGCGGGTGATTTTCGTTATAAGAAGAAAATAACGCTATTGGATCTAACAGTTATTCTATATTCCTGAATGGAGATTAAGCTAGAATTTCCTCATTGTTGAATAGTTAATTTTCTATCTACGTGTTTCGGACATTTTGTATTCTGATATTCTTTGTAAGGCTTTTGTGACCGTTTTGTGCTGTACAGAAAAACACACAGTAGTTCTAATAAGAACATTTCACCTTCTTAATGTATATGAACAGTTTTAGTACGTCTTTTGCAAAAAAAATACATTGTGCTTATCTTATCAATTTGTTCCTCAGTCCGTCCGTCCGTCTGCCTGTGGACACCATATCTCTGCAACTATTCGTCCGATTTGAAAAATCTTTTGTGCGTTTGGAAGCTCGAAATGTGAAAAGATGATCCCTTCATTCTGTTTTTTTCTTTCGATGCGAAACTTCAACGCTAGAGGGCGTATACACAGATGATATGGAATCCAAAATACATTTTATTCCATATATTTGCTTCTGAACATCCGACTGAAAAAAATTATTTTTCCTTTCCATGCCATGTACTGTATAGCGAAGACGATTTTAAATGCGGTCTGTTTTTCAAGTAATGCATAGATTTTCCGCTAGGGGTCGTAAATATAAATTGCGTTTCCCCCGATATATCTTCTTCTAAATGTCCGATGTGATATATTCTTCCTGCATCAGATACAGGTTTGGATAAGAAATATGTCGCATATGATTTCTAATCTTTGATAAAAAGTGGTAAGGCTAACAGGGGGCGTAACTATTTCTACTTCTGATGTATTTGCAGCAGAATCTAAACTTCGTAAACTCTACTGAAAAACCTTCTTTCCTGGACTGATACCGCTCACCTTAAAAAACCTTTTTGAAAAAGGTTGTTGTGTAATATAGCGCATATTTTCCTGCCAAGGGCCGTAGATATACACTATATTGACAAAAGTCACCGGACACCTAGAAGAGAAACGCAACATAGCATTTATTGACATACATTAGTACGGTGTCGGTGTACCTTTGGCTTTAATGCAAGCACTGACCCTTCGTGACATGCTTTCGACAAGGTTTTGGAACACAGCGATAGGTATGCGCTTTCATTCAGTACGTAATGCTACCGCTAACTGTTGCTTAATAGTAAGCCTTGGTTCCAAACTTTTTATGCGGTACTCTAATTCATCCTATAAGTGCTCTGTGGGATAAGGATCAGGGCTCTGTGCTGGCCAGTCCACACACGATACGGAATTATCGTCACAGCACGCCGTAACAGCCTTGCTTTATGGCTCGGTGCATTATCCTGCTGGTACCAACAAGGCTCGGTTCCATAGTATTACCACAAAGTTGGTAAAGCATAATTGTCCAAAATATCCAGGTAGACGTGCTGGTTAACAGGCTTGTCCACGATAACCAATGGGTCTGGACCATACGACGAAAACACTTATACACGAATACACTGCCAGCTCCAAACTGGACAGTAGGAACAGTAAACTGTGGTAAATAGCGTTCCCCTGCCTGCCGCCATACCAACACACAGCCATCAGACTGATGGATTGTGTATCTGTATTCATCAGATGCACGATCCATCAGTCCATAGGACGCGTTTCCATTGATCTACGGTCCACGGAAAATGTTTTGTACACCATGCTAAACGACGAGTTGCATTCCGAATGGAGATGAAAGTCTTATGAGCTGCAGCACAACCACGGTAACCCATGAAATGAAGTTCTCTGCGAATGGTACGTGTACATACCGAGGTTTCAGAATATTTACTCAACTGTACAATGAGGTCTTGTGCAGTACTCCGTCGATTATCTGTAACGACTGTCCTGAGGCTTCGACGTTCTCTGTCACTGATTTTTATCGGCCTGTCGGTACGTTCTGCTGCTTCAAGCGCGTCATGTGTCTTCCACTTATTCAGTACATCCAAAACAGTTGACCGGTATTTTTAAACGCCTCTCGGTTTTTCTTATGGACAACTCACTAGTATAACACCCAACAATCTTTCCTTTCTCAAAGTGAGTTCTCACACGCCGCGACATTTTCACTCAACCTCACTGTGCGATATGATCGCGGTCAGCTGCAGAGTTGTTTTTATACCTTTTGCAGCTGTACCGCGCATCGTAACAACGCAGCGAATCCGTTCATTTCCTTTTGAAGGGGTGGCCGGTGACTTTTGTCAATATAGTGTATATCTGAATTAGAAAATTAGAAATTGTAGAAAGGACATGCCACATTCCGGATCTAACCGCAATAGAGCATCCCTGTGATTCAGTTGATTGATGTATTCTTAATCGAAACCCACCATCTGCAACTCTCAGCTCATAATTCACAAGGAAACTCGTAGAAACCTACCACCAGTAACCCTCAGCTTTATAATTTTAAGAATACTATTTTTGCCTAGATGATTTTCTACAGAGGAAATTAAATAAATCAGATGTTTCGCAAGAGAGAAAAATTTAGCCATACGCCTTCACATGAAATTTATTTCTCAGATATAATATTCTCCAACAAATGTATGTGTGAGTGTTTTTTTGGTTCTCCTATAACCGAATGGCATTTGGAGCGTAGAACTCTCTAAGCAGGTATGCATATTGAAGGCTGTTGGAATTCATGTATACGAGAAAACACATGCTAAAAACATGTACAGCTCTCAGTTTTGCTCGGTAACTTCTTTAGTTAGTAAAATTTCGTTTTCTTTCCTGGAAGTCATAGAATCTGGCAAATAAAAGATTGACATGTGTGTTAAATAAATATTTTTATGGCAAGATCTTTAAACTTACAAGAAGTATGCAGCGGGCGCATTGTTGTGCGTCATTAGATACCTAATACACAGCGAAACAGCTTAAAAGAACGTTTTCAGTGTACCCCAAAATCAGTTATCCTTTATATTTCAACAAACAGGCTTCCGGAGTTCTTCCATTATAGGTGCTTGTAGTGAAAAACATTAATTGACTATTTCTTGTTTCAGAATATCTGGCTGTAAAAATTCCAAAATCAAAAATAAGAATAGAGATCAAAATGCTACCAGGCAGTGTGTTCGGTAAGTTAAAATACGCACCGGATATGTCCAAATAGTGGGATTAAAAATACCGTCTAGGTACGTTAAAATTTTATTTGTATAAATACACAAGCACATTCGAAGTCATCAGATTCCATCATCAGGTGTGTTACTTAAAAGTTAAAGCGGGACTTCACATAATAACTCCATACATACTTCACATAACAGCAGGTTATCCTAGTGAATGGCACCTGAGATATGAGATATAGTGAAGCAGTTGTAGCACCTGAATACCTGTTGTAAGCACCTGAATACCTGTTGTAATGACGAACAACCCGTTACACTACCTCACCCTTGGAGATTTCTTATCAAGGCAGAAACTAACTTTCACCAACCGTACACTAGATGTCATCAAATAACGCATCTTTAACTTAACTTATTTAAAATTACATTCAGTTACTTACTTTTTGTAAGTTGTTCTGTGGCAACAGCTGATCTGTGTCTTCTTAGGTGTAACATATCTGTACTCAAGACCTCATTAAGTATCTACGTCAAGCGTGTGTCTCGCTGGTTACCCATCCACCACGGAGATATTATGTGAAGTGTCTCTTTACCATTTAAGTATCACACCTGATGATGAAATCTCCTGAAAATTTCGAAAGCACTTTTTTGTATTTATACGAATAAATTTTTTACGTGTCTGGACGGTATTTTAATTCCACTATTTGGATCTATCCAGTGCGTATTTTAACTTACCAAGCATATTGCATGGTAACATTTTGATCTCTTTCTTGGATTGCAGGTTCTTTGTCATGCACAATTTTTACCTTTTCTTCATTTGCCTTATTTAAAGGAAATTATGTACCAGTGACAACGAACTTACATTAACATACAAAGAAGGCTCAAAGTGCCTCCGCAGTGGCGCAGTGGTCTAAGCCATGGATTCTGATCATTCGTCCGAAAGGGGTCCGTGTCCGAATCCCGGTGAGGCATGGATGTTGTGTTTGTCTTACGAAGCTAGTTCTCTCTCGTCTTTTTGGAACCAGTGGCCCTAAATCAGTTAAATCAGGGACGGGAGACTGCTTATAACCCATTGAGTTGCTCACGGTGGTCGTTAACCCTCCAATCAGAAAAAAAGGAGAACTCAATGTTCAGATGTTGCACCTGGCATTTTTATTGAACTGTAGGGACTTGGAATTAACACCAAAGTTCTTACGAATTCATGTAACTACTGCTTCACCTGCTAATAAATGAATTATAAAAATCGCAAAACGAAAAATACTTAGACTTGTCATCAAACAGAAGGGATTTTATGTATATTTCCTGAGCAAGAAATCATATTCTGCCTATACATCGGAAAGTACTGACCTACATCACTCGCTGTTCGACAAAGTCCTTCAATTTGTCGAGGAATTAATTATCTCTGACATTAATAGGACAACTGCTAGACACATTCATAAGCTTCGCCTTCTCATGCATAAGAGTTGCATGACAGCCCAAAAGTGCGGACCGCAGTCCTTTACTCATGGGGAACCACCACCCACCCCACATGTTGAAAACGTTATCAATCTAAGCAATTTTGGGGTTTGGCCTACGGTTCAAAGCGCTTTTAAGAGAGGACAAAAATTTGCCTTTCCTCTGGGAAATTTAGCCACAGGAAGGATTATACCTTGCATGCATCATCTCATCGAAAATTTACCATATGACGAACAGGAACCCCTTAGGTACACATTTTTCAGTTCTGCTAAAAATAATTTCTTCCCCACGCAAAATTCAAGGACACCTCTCCAAAGTACTTATATACAAGAACTACACACCTTACACCATCTACGTAAGAATAAGAATGTCTCTATTTTGTCAGTAGGCAAAGCTTCCCAAATTATCATCATGAACCAACATGACTATCAGGACCGCATTGATGATATTCCTCATGTAATTTGCAATTCTGACACAACTGATAAACTTCTCATGGACATCAGCCATTCGAAAAACCACGGCCATCTTCCTGACTTTGTGCAAAAAGCTGCACATCCACCTAGTGGCCATCAGGTTCCTCGTCTGTTTGGCAAACTTAAACTTTATAAACAGTCCCAATACATCCGACTTTGGTCTCCTGTGGAACTAACCCAACTAGAAAACTAAAATCAGCTCTTGCCAAACTGCTTCGTCCTCTAACTCAGACCTATTAATATTCGATTACTAGCACTGAAACCACTGTCTCAAGACTTAAAGAGTTCAACTCGTATGGACAACTCTTCTTAATGACATCTTTAGACATTGTATCCATGTATCAGAATATTGAGGTCTCTTTTGCACATAATCTGTTTAAACAAAAACTTGAAGAATCTGATATGTACGCGCACCAAGAAATCACCTCTCTTATGTGTGCCCGTCGTCTCAGTCAAAACAGCAATTATTTTTTTCAAATACAATAACATCTTTTATAAGAAATTACAGGGGACGCCCATGGGCTCACCCGTCTCACCGTCGTTGCCCGAAATTGTTATTCAGAACTTGGAAAACAAAATACAGTACTCCACTCAAGCATTCTAAAGCCTATACTTTATCTCCGCTATGTTGATGACGTATGTGCTTTCTGGACCCACGGGGAGAATTCCATAGTGACTTTTTGCTCTGCATTATCTTCCATTTTAGCAACAATACAGTTCACAGATTAATTCGAATCTCATTATTCACTACCATTCCTGGACCTCCTATATCGAGATCCCATTTCCAACAAGCTCTCCTTCACCATATAGAGGAAACCTACCTATGAACCTACCCTCATCTCTAGCACTTCTCACCAACCTTTCCACCAGAAAATGTAAACTACCAGCACTTTAATCAGGAAATCTGATGATGCCAACCTTCGGGATGACGATATACAGAATATACCTCCAATGGCAACCTTCAAGATGCCGAAATACAGAAAATTAAGTTTTGGGCTCAAAACAAAGTTCATGATTTAAAGCAAATAAACACCTTATGCACTTGTGCAGTATACCTTTAAATTCAACTTTGAAGCCATCTAAAAAAAAACTATAAGATTTGTCGGCTCTGTATTTTATACAGGTTACAAGGAAAGTCCGTGATCAGATCAACATCTCACGAACTATGGCAGTCAGCGATTTACTTCCTGTGCAGTTGTATAGGAAACCCCCTATGGCGCACATTGTAACACCACGAAGGATCCCCTCGCCCCCATTTTGGGGAGTGAGGGGGCTTTCGCAGCCCACTTTGCAGATAGGGCAAAAACGTCAATTACAAACTTGTTCAGCGAGACAAAAATAGTACATAAATGATTTTGTCCCATAACAAAAGATGGAAAGGGACTCTCCAAATGCGAAAAAAGTGGAAAGCTACTTGAATCGCTGTGTCCGAAGCATATTTGCACAGATTTCAAAATGACGTGCTTTTTGTTCCATCGTCAGAATACAAAAATGACGTGCGTATTAGGTATGCCAACCCTTCGTGAACCAGTGACTGGAAGTGAAACGTTTTGCCACGTACGCAAGTCAATTAGATGTGTATACAGTTTCCCTATTGGATGAGTATTTCGCCACTTTATGCTATTTCTCCTTGTTTCAGTGTATATTATACTGTATTGGACATCAAAGTTTGATTTTGAATGTGTCAAGCAACTGCGTTTTATTTCAGAACAAGAACTGTTGGATAAGGTTTGTACGAAAGATTTTCCTTTGTGCTTTCATTTATTTAGAACTAACTAGTTTAGATGGTTAGCAAGAAGCTTCCGTCAATCTGTAAACGTTATATGTAAAGTACAAACACTAATATTGGCGTTTACGAACTAGAAATTGTGTGAAATGGTCCTGATTTATGGAGAGTGTAACTGATGTGCGCGTGCAGCGACACAGGTGTATGCACAGTGGTTTTTCAATACCAGACACCCGGATTATAGGACGATCAGACACATAATCCAACGACTGCGTGGCACGGGTAGTGTCAACCTCCGCTCACGTACAGGTAGGCCAAAACGGGACGATATGGATATTCTTTCATACGTATTTGCACATCCCCACAGCAGCACAAGTGAAGTTGCCAGGGAAAGTGGATTAAGCCAGCAGCGTGTACTACAAATTTTGCACAGGAACCATCTGCATCCATATTCGTTTCATTCGCAGCAGGCACTGTGGCCTGGAGATGCGGAGAAAAGACTTGATTTTTGTAAAGTCATGTTAAATGCTTTTGAAAAGGACCCATGGTTTCTGTCAAACATTTTACGGACATATGGGTTACGTTTCACACGAGATGGTGTTGTGAATAAGCATAATGTACGCTGCTGGGCACAGGAAAATTTCTATTGGACGAGATATACAAACCACCAAGTGAAGTGATGGGGCACTTGGGGGAACCAGCATATACGACTTAATTTTTACTATGCAATTCTGAATGGTGAAAGATATTTACATCTCCTTCAAACAGATGTAACGGATTTCTTGAACAATGTACCATTACAATCTTTATTGAACATGTGGTACCTCCACGACAAAGCACCACCACATAAGAGTGCACACGTGCCAAGATGGCCAAACGATGTGTTTGACCGGAGATGGATAGGACCAGAAGGTCCCATAACATATCCTCCACGCTCACCAGACATTAGCCCTGTGGACTTTTTCCTTTGGGGCCATTTAAGGGCACAGGTGTATGCAACACCACCGGTAAATGTATCAGATCTTCAACAGCGTGTAACATCCTCCTGCACCTCTGTCGATGTGTATATGCTGCAACGCATGCACGGGCAGCTCGTAAAACGCTTGCAGGCGTGCATCGCTGCTGAAGGGCAACATTTTGAGCATGAAAACATGTAAATTGTATTTTCTAACCTAACAACATCTTTACAGTATTATGCATTCACATCTTGTAGCTTTGTCTAAATGCTCGGTTGTTGCATCTGGATGTTGTAATTTCCTTGGGGCCATATTCCGGCCCCCTTCCATCTTTTGTTATGGGACAAAAACATTTATGTACTATTTTTGTCTCGCTGAACAAATTTGTAATTGACGATTTTTCCCTATCTACAAGGGGGAGAGGCGATAACCCCCATCACTCCCCGAAATGTGGGCGAGGGGATCTCTTGTGGTATTATTGTGTGCGCCATAAGAGATTTCCTATACAATTGCACAAGAAGTAAATCGCTAACTGCCATAGTTTGTGAGATATTGGCCTGATCACGGACTATCCTTGTAACCCTGTATACTTGCTACGTCAAGCTTCCCTTAAACATTATTGGCTTGAACACTAAGAATATCTTCTCCCATATCGGAAAGGACAGGGAGCAACCCAATATTCTCACCTCAGCAGGTATTTACTTGATCCATCTGCTTAAACAAGCTTCCCCCTTCATGAATGTTATTCAGAAAAGGTATATCGGAAGCACAAAAGAAGATTACGCTGCAGAATTACTGCACACCAAACAACTATTAAAAAGTGAAGCACCTCAACAGCTTTAGCCAAACCTGCTTGAGTGACCAGTTCACACAGTTTTGGGGATCAGATAACCCTAATAACACGTTGCCCTAGTAAAAGGCACCTGATATGTAGTGAAGCAGTTGTCATATATAAGCACCTGAATACCTGTTGTAACGACGAATAACCCGTTAAACTACCTCACCCTTGGAGGTTTCTTGTCAAGGCAGAAACTAACTTTCTTCAACCAAACACTAGATGTGACCTACTAGTGCATCTTTAACTTAACGTAAATGTAACCGCATTCAGTTACTTACTTTTTGTAAATTGTTCTGTGGCAACAGCTGATCTACACATGTATGTCATCTACGATGTAGCATATCTGAACTCAAGACCTCATTTAGTATCTACGTCAAGAGTCTGAGTCGCTGGTTACCCATCCACCGGTGAATTATTATGTGAAGTGCCTCTTTACCTTTTAAGTATCACACATGATGGTGAAATCTCCTGATGAATTCGAAATCGCTTGTGTACTTATACGAATAAATCTTTAATGTGCCTAGATGGTATTTTAATCCCCTATAAGAATAGAGTCCTACCTTTTCAAGTCATCTCGCAATGGTGCGCGATGATATGTGTTTAGTGAAACCAATACAGCGGCATGGACGTGTCGGACTGTGAGACGATCCTATCGCCCACTTGTTGGCCTGAGCTGAGCAAGACCATCTCAGGGAGTATGCGCGTTTTCGAATGCTCCCCACTGCCAACATTATCTCATTCCTGCATCACTATGGCTAAGACGGTGAGCAATTCGGCGACAAGACTACCCTTCTTTCCTCATTCCTACTATGTGGCCCCTCTCCAACACGCTAAGTGTTTTGTAGGGTCTTTTATGGAGTCATGGAGGAATAATTATCTGCAACATGCAGCCAGAATGTTCACAGTGAGCGTCTGACAGCACTTATCGAGACCATTGGATGCGATATTCATATGCACTCTGGAAACGATCTGAAGGTTCATTGGAGGTAAATCATTAGCTATTATCACGATGGGCAGTGGTATTTTCGCATCGGCTTTTACCGTTACCGCATGACTTTATCGGGAATAGTGGAGTTTTCTTTTTTTCCTAAACGTGTAAGTGCAAAATGTCGTCAAATGTTGTCACACCCTTTGAAAACTATTAATATCCAAGCCAGGCATTGATACTAAAAGTTTTCAAAAGATGTCTTGTGATATCTGGTAGTAACACGTATGACGTAGTAGATTTCTCCATCATTTTTATTCGAGGGGCGAGATTCGAACCTGCAACTCTCGGCTCTGGAGCTCCGAGTGCTATCCAGTATACTACACGGTCATGTGCTCTCACTCCTATCTACCTTTATTTCATGTGCGCCCTGCGGGGAAGGCATGTCACACACGTTACCAGCACATCCTTTAAAGTTTTTTATTTGATTGGGGGTTTAACGACCCCCGTGAGCAACTCAATGGGCTATAAGCAGTCGCCCATCCCTAATTTAGGTTCTCTGGTTCCAAGGAAGGGACAGAGCCAGTGCTGTAAGACAAACATAACATCCATGCCTCACCGTGATTCGAAGCCGTACCCCTTTCGGACGAATGATCAGAGGACATCGCCTAGACCACTGCGCCACCGCAACAACACCTATTACTGGGCTTTTAAAGTTTGTAAGCTGCGTGGTTGAGCCGCCGCAGATCGAATTTGTTTTTCTAACACAGATGATTGGTTGGATTGATGTCCGGGCAATTTGGAGGCTAGAGCAAGCTTGGAAATCTTCCTCATGTTCCGCAAACGATTCCCGAACAATCTGGGCGACGTGACATGGCGCATTATCGTGCTGAAAGGAGGCACTAATAGAGGGCAATATTTACTTGCTCTGCTATTATATTTAGGACAGGTAGTACACGTCATAGTTTCTTGCACATGAATTACTGGACGCTGGGTTTACAAGCAGAATATTGTCCAAAGCATTGAACTTTCTCCATCTACTTGGTTTCGCCTCACGGTGCATTGCTCTGCAAACACTTCCGAGATAAACGGCACACACATATCAGGCCGTAAACACGGTGCACAGGAAAACGAGATTCTTCGGAGCAGACTACTTCCTTCCAATCATTCAATATCCAGTTTTGATGCTCGGGTGCTTATGTCCCAATTTTAGGCGCTTTCGACGGCGAACTGAGTACAGCATGGACACTCAGAGCGGCCTGTGGCTACTGTGACATGCCTGCACCGCAGGACGCACATGAGATAAAATCAGATAGCAGTAAGAGCACATGTCCGCGTGGTTAACTTGGTAGAGCAACGTTCTCCGGAGTGAGAGAGCCGGTATTTCTTGACCAGCGCGTACAATCTTGTACGCTATACTACGCAGCCCCATTTGCAGCAGAGTTCCATCTACTGTGTGTTGCGAAACATTACTCTTGTCACCAGCAATCCTATTACCGGCAAGTTGCGCCAGAGTATCCTGCCTACAGACTGGAAATATATGGGATAGCTTTCACTCACATGTAGCATAGATAAGCCGTGGATGGAGGGTTCGTGACTTTTCCTTCGTCGAACCACTTTTTCAAAGTACTAATCACGGGTGACCGTGAGCACTACACAACTCTAGCCGTCACCGATGGGCTCTGATCCGGTCATCTGTTCATTACAATTTTGCTTTCGTCATACTCACTTTAATCATCTGCCATTCCCAGCCGAAGGACAACGATAACACCTATTACCGGAGGTCAATATCAAGTGTTGTTTCTACAGACTTATGATCTTTACACAGGGCGTCGTTTTCCTGCAGTTGCTTCGATTTGCATAGAGACGCGCTGGTAATAATACACTCACGAACAATGAAATTTGCGCACCTAGAAGAAAACATGCTACAACCGCGAAACTTTCCAAATAGCTAGAATTCGTGCCGGTATTCAAATGATCCACGTTTGTTCGCGTGCGGAAGACAGCACACCCTGAGTTAGCGCTGCAAGCACGAAACAGCAGCCATATAAACCGGCGTGTAGTAGATGCCCCATGAAAGCGAAACGCACCAGCCAACGCAAGCAAGAGGACAGAGTGACAAGAATGCCGGGTAGACACCAGACACGTCGATTTATGCAGATTACGGACTTTGAGAGAGGCCAGGTCACCGGGCTGAAAACCGCAGGGTGGTCGGTGGGCCGTATAGTCCTCCGCGTGAATTGTTCTGACCATATCGTCCACTGTGTTCAGACAGTAGACACGTGACGACACTGCCACACGTCGGAGCGGCTCCGGAATGATCAGGAGGAATACCGGAAGAGAGAATCGACGGATCGTGTGCCAGGCACAAAGTGATCCCACGGGGACCCAGCCCACTATACAGGTAGATGTAGCGGGTCTTATGTGCCCACGAAGCATTTCCTGTCGCCTCTTGGAAAGCAAATCTGCGCTACCAGCGGCCATTACGTGTGCTGCCATTAACACCGGAACATCGCCGGCTACGTGTGCAGTGCTGCCAGGCCGAAGCGGCGTTGAACGTCACAGACTGGCGACGTGTGGTGTTTATCGACGAGTGCCGCAGCTTCGTTTTGATGAGAGAAGATCATCGTGTCCGGGTGTGGAGGTCCTCGAGACAACAGCACAATCCCAACCTCACTATCGAGCGCCACATCTTCGTCAACTGCAAGCATTATGATCTGAGGAGCCATTGCCTACGATAAACGAGCAGAGCTATTAGTGGTACGTGGATCATTGACGGGCCAACCTTATGTGGATGAATATCCTACGGCCCCATGTGCTCCATTTTGCCTGGATTCCAGGTACGCTATACCAGCAGGATAATGCCCGCCCGCACACGACTCGGGTTGTCCAGGACTGTCTACGTTATTTTTAGACACTTTTATGGCCTTCCCGCTACCTTGACATGTCCTCTATCGAGCATGTGTGGGGTCAGTTGAAACGCCAGTTGCCGCCGTACTGCACTATCTGGGATTTGGAGCACACCGTCGAACACCTGTGAGCCAGTCTGCCGCAGGATAACATCAGGCGTCTGTCCGCCTCCATGCCGGACCGTATTGCAGCATGTATTGCCGCACGAGGCGGTGCGACGCGCTATTGAAGATGACTGGACTGCGTGACATAGATCCCTCCGTATTTGTCCTGAAGCTCTGTTTTTGCTATCATGTGTATCATTCATCTGTATCATTACGTCCATAAAATTTCAGTTCACTCCGGTGTTTACTGCTTGGTGCGCAAATTTCATTGTCCTTGAGTGTATTTGGACTCTTTGGTGTATATTATTTCATTGACCTATGCTTTTCTGTCTACATGTGCTATCAATATCATACAAATTTTAACAATCAATTTAAACGGTCTACTCAATAACAATTCATTTTAGGAGTGTGTTAACAATATTCGCCTACCTGAGTGAAAAACGTTTTTTAACACGAAATTTGTACAGAGGGTGAATTGAAAGTTTTGCAATATTTGAATAAACGCGTGTGCTACTGCTGGTTTGTCAATGTTTAAAATAGTTCAAGTACGCACTGTACTCAGTCAAAAGGGATATAAAGTGGTAGTCGTTGCTGTGAAACAGCATTGCAAGTCGTCCTTCTGTCTATGGGTGAGACGCCTTAAAGTTGAACAGCCAGAATCGGCCAATTAGGAAACTTTTGCTTTACAAGTTTGAACTCTGCCATAACGCTGCTCAAGCAACACGAAGCATTTGTCATGGAAAGGGAAAGGTTACGTGTACCACAGCAGCGCAACCAGATGGCTCAAGAAATTTTGCTTGGGTGACAGAAATCTGGACGATCAACCAAGTCAGGTAGGCTGCGAACCGTGGATTTGGAGGCCGTGCACTAGACCGTAGAGGCAAATACGACAACCAGCACTCTGAGGTTATTAGGCGAGCTGGGCATATCACAGACCACCGTGGTTCGTCACCTTCAGGACCTCGGTCAGTGTACCGGAGCTGCCGCATTGTTCCTCACGAAATTACGCCAGCTGAAGCAAATCGCCGAGAGTGGAAGTGCGCACGAAACACCTAGAAAAGCAGCGAGATGTACGTTTCATCAAGATAATTCTTACGTGCGATGAAGAGTGGGTCTGTTTCTGTAACATAACACGCAGTGGCAGTAGTTGAGCCCAGGCCATCTTCCTGAACCTGTTGCCAAACTTGTGTGCTTCTAGTACAGGGTGATGTTCCGCGTCTGGTGGAACTTCGAGTGGTAATCCATTAAAAATTTGTTCCAGACTCTAAACAGTTGGAGCAGATATATGCCGTTTTGGAGGAAAAGTACCCGGCAGTGGTGAACAGAAAGCGCCCTCTCCTGCAGCAGGACAACGCTTGGACTCAGGCTGCCCTCAAGTCCCTGGTTCATGTTATTTTTCATTGTACATTTCCGCAATGGTTTACGGCAATTGAAGACAGTATCGTGGTAGTGGGATCCACATTTCCTCAGGGTTACCAACAGGTAATAATGGTATTTTTTTACGTTCACAATATTAGCACAGTTTTCACATCCTGAAAACTGTGATATACTTTTCCATGTAAACCTAAACCACAGATTCTTCTCACATACTGAACTGATGTTTAATTTATAATCTCATGTTTAACTGCATTTTTGTGAGGTTTAAACGTACCCGGAAATTTGAGAATTACATTTGTGAAGGCTCAGTAAATTGGTGTTGGGGCTTTGATAAAATATAAGTAATCAGAGAAGTTTTGTAGAATAAAGGTGTTGTACTTTTCCTAACTGTTTGAATTTCTTGTTAAGTTCAATTTGTAATCTTTTATTTTTGGAATTACGTTAAATATCTTATTGTGTTCAATTTTGCCTGAAGTCGAAAATAACTTTATCGTTTAGTCGTATCTCGTTTAGAATTTCATTGGTTTGCTAAACGCAAGCACAAATATCACGTCTATATGGATCATGCATTTTTCAAATTTGTAAGTATTCCTTTAAATACAGAAATTTAAGAGAATCGACTAATTTATTGACTATTCTTGACGAAAGGTACGTTCCGCTTCCGCTCGAAGTTAAAATATTCAAAATATTTCACTTTGTTCGTTGAAACACTAAAGCGGCAAGTTCTACGTTCCATTAATTTTCTGGGAGAAAAGAAGAACGAAATAGATTGGGTGATATCCTTTGACGTCTTCCTGGATGTCTTTGTAAGATAATGAGACTCAAAATTCAAGGAAAGACAGCCAATCAGCATCTTTCAGGATTTTTTCCGAACGAAAAATGGCAAAACATCCTTTTGAGTGAACTAGGAAGAGCGTTGAAAACCATCTTGTGCGTCTTACGCATTGTATGAAACATCATCAGATGCACTTTCCTTAGTATAGAAACTCCTCGGGATCAGCATCTTCTATCCCATCATGATGTGAAAAGGGGGGGGGGATACCCTTTTGCGGAAGAATGGGGCTAGCAGGCGTCAGTGGCAAAGTTGTCTGCAAAAGGGAGATGGATGACGTACTGGGGCTACTCCATTCTGTATTCCGCTCTGGGAGAAGCGTCCTCTAGGTTTAATGGAGTATTCTCTCGGCACATTCAGGAAATGGGAATATTTATTTCTCTGAATGATCCAATCGAAACGACCAAAGGGGAAAGACGTTCTATATTTCGCTCACTTGTCGATTCTTCTTGGTGTCTTCAGTTCCGTGGAGTGTGCATATATTTATCAGCCACTGAAACAAGCTCACAAATCCGTAATACTTTTAAAACACACAACATAACTGTAGTAAGTTTATTCCGCAAAATAGTTATTTAGTAAAGCAAAATAAATTAATAGCTATAAATGTATATATAAACTCAGCTGTAAAGTAAGGCGACTTATAAATAAACTGCATCACATCAATGTATTTTTCTTTGTTTGGACGTTAACGACCAGCTTTAAGGGTTATGAGCAGGCGCAGGTCCCTAATATAGCGCTACTGATTCCAGGGAAGGAAGTGAACAAGCTCTGTAAGACAAACACAATATCCATGCGTCATCTCCATTCGAACGCGGACCCATCTCGGACGAATGGTCAGTAGCCAGAGCTTAGACCACTGAGCCACTGGGGTGGATCATCTATATCGATAAATGCTATTTGTAAGCGCTGGTCAATCCCATTACCTCCGTTTCATTTTCCTTGAATTTATCATTTAAAAAATTAATTACTGTTATTTACAAAAAATTATTTATTAAATTGGACGTTATCTAAGAAAAAATGTGAAATCGTGTTTGCGTCTAGAAGAAAATTCATTCAAAGCACTCGCACACAAGCAGTATCAGACACTTAAGAGGTTTTAAGCTTACGAACACTTTAGTTTTCAAAGTCATCCACAGCAATTTGTTTAATGACAGCAAAGAGAATCTAAGACATTAATCTATCCAAATTTGAAAGTGTCAAAGATTATTCTTAGGTTATCTTCCAGAGATTTTGTGACATTCATCCCTTGCACTAGAAGATGTATCAAATTAAAATTTTATCGAACCAGGGCGTCCTCGCTCCGGAGCAAGTTGTCCTAACCGATTAAACTACACCAACGGAATGTATCGGTGTAGATTTGTCGCCATGACACGTGCTTCACTTCTGTAGTCCTCCACATCATCTCTCTCTTTTCTTTTTTTTTTTTTTTTTTTGAAAAAATGAAAAAAAAAGGAGGAAAAAATGAGTGAGCAACTCAATGGACTATAAGTAGATCAACCCAAATGCATAAAATGCATTTCGACCCCGGAGACTCTGGGTTGATATATTAAATAAGATGCTTATACAAACTATGCTGCGAAAATGCTTAAACCTGGGTACCCATTTTGCATGAAATGCACGAAATGCATAATTTGCCATCAATATGCATGAAATGCATAAATTTCCCATCAATTTGCATTACATGCATTTTCCGCTCCAAAATGCATAATCTACAATTTTCCAAGCATAATCTGTCGTTCAAAGCGTTTTTAATTGATAAAATTGAGGTGAGCGCTGATGACAACGTGACCGGCGACGAGACGGTCGAGGTGGATTTGCCTCCTCCGGTGGCTCAGCGACGTTAAAGTTTTCATTAGATAGGTCATAGGAGTGTGAGCTGGGAATCTGCTTAGATGACGCAGCTTAGGTGCCAAAGTCCAAACTTCTATGAGTTATCTCCCTATCGCAGCCGCGCCAGTCAGCCTTCTGAAGGCAGCGTAAGCACATTTTTTTCCGGCTGGGTGTTAAAGTTTAGTTAAAAACGTTTACGAAGCCGACAAAAATGGGAAAAGACGAAGTTACAGCGAGATCTAGTCTTCTACAGTTTCCAAGAACTGGACTTGAATTGAAATCGAATAATATGTGGTGCAAGTAGTGTTTCAAAGTTCTCGATTTCACAAGAAATTTGTCGTGCCTGCCCATGTCGACACAGCCATCAACAGACTTTGGAAAAACCGTATACCGGCAAAATAGCAGTAAACAACAGTGGTAGGAAATGGTGTCGGCTTTCGTTGGTGTCCAGACTCCTGTGCAAGCGTTTCGTCAGTGGATGAAGAAAAACGTCCGTAATGACCAGAATCTCCCTTCTGAGACCACACTCAGTCGGATACTACCTCAAGTAAGCAACTCTAACCACCAGGAAACGAGGCACTATTGCAAAGATCGCGATGTTTGTGAAATAGTTAATGAACAGCAGGATTTTCTTACTCGGAAAATAGTGAACGTGTAGACGCAAGTCCAAGAGTGGTCGTTTCAAAAATCTTTGACAAGTGCAACGCAGATACTGTCGTAGACGTCACCCTTACTGCTTTGGAGACCGTAGGCGTCAATAGAATACATTTAGTGTTGTATTCCACGGACAATGCCTTCTACATGTATGATGCTGCAAATCGATTGAACGGCGTTTGCAGCAGACTTATGCAGAGCACGTATTTGGCGCACTTTCGGCACCTAGCCTGCGAAGAAATACGATCTTTGCACAAAATCCTTGATCACTACTTCGCATGCGTCAAGTCTGCTTTGTCTATGGCTCTAGCTAGGCGGCAAGCCCTAGAAGACTGTCTACGCGCTGGCGGAAGAAAACCAATACTTCCACCGTCTCCAGTAATTACCCGTTGGGGGACGTGGCTTCGAGCCGCCAAGTACCATTCCGAGAACTCTGAGGTTGAAGTGCAGTGAGTAGAAGCTCTTAACGACGACAGCTTGGCCATAGAGGTACTGATGGAGCTGCTCTGCAACCCCACCTTGGTTGAGCAAATGAAGCTGGTTGCATTAGTTGCTGTCTATTTGGGCGTTGTAATCAAGAAGTTGGAAACTCGTAGAACCCATTCCTCGGTAATTTTGTTGCTGTTAACCTCTATCCGGGACCTCTTGCAACGAAGTGGCCTCCTGTGCTACAAGCTGCAGGCCTACCTATACGGCAAGCACCCTAGTGCTCAATTCTGGAAAGAAGTACAATATTTTGATCCTCGCAAGTGTTGTCCACAAGCTGTTGGACTGTCTCTGCATCGGGAACTGCAACGATTTATGCTAGAAGATATACCATCCCGAGAGTTCTCACTCTATGCTGCGACACTGAAGGGAGACAAGTCGACAAAATAGGTAGATCTGGTGTCCTTCTGGAGACAGATGAGCCGGGACTGTTTCCTGTTAAGTGACGAAACATTGAAGGCGCCTTTCCGTCGTAGCAAGCACTGCTGACGTTGAAAGAGGTTTTTCCTACCACAAAAAATACTATCTGCGGATACATCCGGATTTACTGAAGCGAACTTGGAGGCCCATCTTTGAGTGACATTTAACGGAGCACCTGAAGAGTTGGAATCAGAATTTGAACATATTGCTGCTCGGGATTCAAATTCTGAATCAATGGTGAGCTAATCCTGTAATATTTGATTTTTAGCATAAACAATATGTTTAAATACCGTAGACATCAAAGCCTAGGTATTGACTAAAGGCATTTTCAAAATTTATTATTAAAATTTTATCTTTTTCTCACATAAACAAAAAACATGGTAACAAAACGTCTACCAAGTGCATCAGAGGGTTACTACTGAATGTACATATATTTAAACGCAAAATGCACAATTTGCATAATTTTTGGATTTAAAACGCATAATTTCTAGATTTCATTTGCATAAAGTGGGTTGCCTTAACTATAAGCAGTCGCCCGTCCCTAATTTAGGTCCACTGACTCCAGGGAAGGTAAAGAGCCAGTACTGAAAGACAAACACAACATCCATGCCGGACCGGGATTCGAACCAGGACCCTTCTCGGCCGAATGGTCATAAGCCAGCGCTTAGACCACTGCGCCACCAGGGCTGCAGGGAGCAATCATCTCCCATCCATCGCACGAGAATATTTCAGGCTACCTATACAATACATTGTGGGGGATCAGGTGCGTGAATTTATGACTGAAGCGTGGGTTACTTTCCACAGTATAATGCCCCTTGCCATATTGCTATGCCTGCGCGAGAATGGTTTGAGCTCGCGTACTCGACGCGCGTCAATCTCTTTGAACATATGTGGGAGTATCTTGAGCAGCAGGTTCGACGTATGGATCCACCGACGAGGATTCTTGATGATCTACGAGACGCTCTAGTGTCTGCATGGTATAGCATGCCTGCAGAAATGTTCAGAAGCCTCAGTGAATCAATGCCAATCCGTGTATCTGTGGTATTGCCAGCACGAGGAGGCCTTAACTCATACAAATAGATGATCATACATTTTTGACTGGACTGTGTATATGCGAAATGTTCCATGCCTGGTTTGCATTGTACTATGCAGGACTTCCCCCTTACCACACACACAAAAACGGTGGAAGACACAAGTGCGTATTTCTCCAGCTGGCTTAAATATATAATTGCATTTTACACTACATCTGCCCTTTAAAAAGCCCGATTTTAAAAGATCTTTTTATACTCGATATCTGAAATTACGACAAAAGCAGCTGTGCCCATCTTAAAGATTTAATGACGCAAACATCCCTCTAGGTAGCGTACGTTTTCCAATTTCAACCGATATTTCTGGTACCGAATGTGGGCTAAGAAAGGTATTGATAAACTTTTGTGTGATTCGAAACATTACTTTACTTTAATTAGCTTTAGTCACTGTCGTTATACGTAAGGAGTGCAAAAAGTCATTGACATGGCTTTGCAGAACAAGAACCATTGTATTTAAGTGAAAGAAACTCTTACTGTCCTTCAAAGCTCCAGCATCTACGCAAAGTTACAGGCTTCCACAGCAATTCTGGAACGCTCGGTGGTTCTCCTGTTCGAGAACACCGGCCAAATCTGAATAAACCGATTTCTCAATTTCCAACATCCTTGAAAATCGCTGCCAAAGTGCCTTTTTAATGTTTAGAAACAAAAAAAAAAGAAATACCATAATATAAGTTAGGGTGAATATGTAGTATGGGACAGCTGTTTGTGTTTTTCGTGCTCCAGGTAGCGGATGATTTTCGGGGTTTTGTGAGCACTAGAATTGTAATGAAGGAGAATCTTCGACATACCTATTGTTGCTGTTGAACTTATCTGCGTCATATCTTCAACCGTTTTGGATAAAATCTGTTGTTGTAGTTGTGACCATTTATGTTTTTAGGTGGAATGTCTACCGCCAACACTCTTATGGAATTGAAATAAATTTTGAACATTGCTTGTCATAGGAGCATTCTCTGCAACCCAGAAAATCAGTGGTGCCCCTTATGGGAGTTTTAGAGTAATGAAACCACGTCTCATCACCTGCGACAATATCTGTTAAACATTTGGAGTCATTAGGTTAAAACATAACCAGCATCTCCTTGCACGAGTGAACTTTAGCCTTTTTTACTGCTATGTCAGTTTGTGGGGTACCCATTTGGAGTCATTAAGTTGAAACATAACCGGAATCTCCTTGCACGAGCGGACTCGAGCCTTTTTCACTGCTATGTCAGTTTGTGGGGTACCCATTTGGAGTCATTAAGTTGAAACATAACCGGAATCTCCTTGCACGAGCGGACTCTAGCCTTTTTTACTGCTATGTCAGTTTGTGGGGTACCCTTTTGGCACAGGTCTTACGGAACTCTGAATAGCGATGAGTAATTATTTTTACAATGTCAATCGATACCCCGACGTCTAATCGTATTATCTGAAAGGAGATGCCTAGGCTTTTATTAACGAGAATGGTGCAATTGTTCTCTCCTTCGTGGTCATTTTCTGTTTTTCTGCAAGAAAGGTCGTTAAAGCTGTACCGATCTTCTTTGACATAGCATATCCATGTAGTAACAGCGCCATATGAACAGATATGGTCTCTGAATAGCTGTTGTGCATTCGCATGATTTTTTTCTGTTCGGCTCAAAGTTTCATCTTTGTGAAAATGTAAAATCTTTTCCCATCTTTTGTAGACTCCACAGTAAAGACGCGCGAATTTCGTAGACCGAACTTTACGCGCCACCAGTGGAGACAGAAATAATGTCGCCACGGCCTTTTTTTAACGCATAATGACAAGTTTTGGCAAGCTTCCGAAACAAGCCTTAGCTTGTTAACTTCACAAAAACGAGTGAAAATCTTCAGACAGGTGGCAGGAAATCTCTGAACACTCTTATGTTATCTGATTTTCCTTTTGCAGTTTTACCTCTATGACCACCTATGCATATTTTCATTGAAGTAATGTCTTGTATTCCAAGAATCAGATTTTGTAAATTATTTTGCAATGCATCACTTTCGAAATTACAACAAATTTGCGCTCATTTTCGGCTTTCGAGGAGCAAAATTTCCTGTTGTTTTTGTAGATTTTAAATTTTATCTAGACTATCTATCTCAATCTCCAGAATTGAAAAATAGTTTTACACCGGCTATCCAGTAGCAGGAGTAACGTCAGACGTCTGCCCTTTATTTCCCATATGCACTGTTTTCATTTAAAATCCTAAATTTTTTACGGCCAATTCCTTTTATACCAAAGGTTCAGTCTAAATCTTTTGTCTGTAATTGTAATCAACAGTGCGAAAAATGATATTCAGGAATATTAGAACATCTTGATATCAAGATAATTAAAACTAGAGAGAATTTTATTTTAAACTAAATTTCAGGTTTTCGTGGGAGCTCCTAATTCATGCAGATCTCCTTTGGACGGAGGCAGTACGATAAATCTATGGAAAAACATAATTGCGGGAAAGCGAATAATAATGACTTTTCTACGATGGACGTCGTGTTTATTCATACTAACGCCTTTTGTCTACAAGTCCAGTTCCAGATGGATAGAATGATCACACAGAAATATCCGATTGGAATTTTCCAAGACTATAGCAGCGCATTCTAGCAACTTTTGCAGGTGGGAGGTTATAGGACCACATGAGAATTTAAGACTACAAGAATTTTTCCATCGATAATTTGATCAGCTGTTTACAGAGGTCTGGCTGGAACAGTACCGAAAGAGTAAGTACTGCGTGCATGCTTTTGGGTTTGAACTCAGCCCCATTGGTACGAGTAGGCAGAAACCCGTACCTTAAGATACAAGACCACAGTAAGCCACCAGGCACTATGTTCTGAGTCACGAGAAAATCTGTCCTATATCCGCAACATTAATGCATTCTACATACATTTTTAAAGAGACTATTGCGCTCTGATGTTCAAACTTTTGAGTGCAAATAAAGTCCTCACATCACATCTGCCTCAGCTGTGACTTCGAAACGTTTGTCGAAAATCGGTTTTAAAATTAATAATCTGAATCGGTGCCAAATCGGAATACTTCCCGATTGATATAAATTGAGTTAAAAAAATATGTGGTAATTTTACTCTAAATCACAGATGGGGCATGGGTCAACTAAGGACTTCATGTATTTACGCTCAAAATGTTTGAGACCGGAATATAGCCTCTGAGAAAATGCGAGTAGAACGAATGAATATTGCAGGTACAAGATAGATTTCCCTTGAGGTTCCGTTTAACAGCACAACTGGAAATAATCATGGCTGAGGAATTTTTGTTACATCCCTGGTTTGTTCTGTTTCATGCCATGTCTCTATCTAACTTCTTTTTCTCAGGTGAGTGCTTAAGTAATCCTCTGTCTCATATAAGGTTTTCCAATGTCTTCTGCCTCATGAGTTGAACGTTCATAATTTTGTGTTTCATATATCATTCCTCCCACCTTAACCCATATCCATATAAGAATTATATACGTTATAATTGTCTTCAGTTGTCCTGGTTGCCGATTAGTTTCAGGAGCTTGTTTCTAACCTTTCGTACATGAAGAGCTCGGAGTCTATTCGCAGTTGAGGCATGTAAAGATTCCTTCTGCTTTGTATCCTTTTGTATTATCTAAATTGCTAAACAGATGAAAATCACATTTCCTACTTTTAGAACTTGGTACCTACGCCATGAAAATCATACTCGATGTATTGCCCTAGAATTCGTTTACCTATATCTCATGGCTTGAACTACATGATAATGCATATGCATTGAGAATAAAACCATATAATAAGCGTTTCCCGTTGACATGATCTGTTCATCGGGCTACATTGGAAAGAAACACGCTGTGGGTATTTCACGGAACTGAATCAAAATTGAGTTTCTGTATCATCCAAACGTTTTCGGCAATCAGGACACGGAGACCTACCATGATGATGATGACGATCATACATAATCATAACAATCATTTATTTAACAGATAATTATTCGCAAAAAGACGAAAAGAAAATGCAATACCTAGGGACACTACTCAGAAGAAGCTTATTTGTCCTTAACATCAACAATTTCATTTCTAAGAAACTGTAATCATTTCTTTCTGTTAAGTATTTTCTCCAAATTTATCTTTCCAGAAACTTAACAAATCTTGTTATTTTGACATTTCTTGCTCCTGTATAAATCCTATATAGTTTTCTTCTCGGATTACAACCTACAAAAAGTATCATTGCCTTTTTCATCGAAAAATTAACTCCTTTATTTGTGTAGCTATAGGCCAACAACTTTGACATGCTCTAAGTTTGGTTTAACATTCTTCCGTAACTCACGAGAAAGTTTGGCTGCTGACTTTGTTGAAAGTCGGTTCTATAAGTAGACCTCAGTAATAACTGCTTCTCGCAGAATGAGTTAACAAGAAAGATGACACCAAATTTTCGGGTGTAATGAGAACGTCTTTTGAATCCGTTCTGACGCAAATTAAATTTATCAAAGCTATTCAAAGTCAATGGAACCGGTATGGAAAACAATAGTATCTGACGGAAGAAAGAAGTTTTTCAATCGGGTTTTTAATCCCTCAGATATTGCTGTAAACGGAATAGTGAGCTTACGCCCTTTGGTTGCAGACTTGTGCGTTAAGAAAAACGTGAATTTAAATAAGAAACATTTCGCACCGGAAACGATCTCCAACATACATGTGTATAATAGAAAGAATTTTTCAAATCGGACTCTTACAAACAGAGATATCGACAAAAATAAGATGAGACTTTACGTCCCCTGGTGGGAAAACCATGCATTATTTTAGGAAGAAAGTATTCTCAAAAGGTTTTTCCATATGAGCACTATCGGTCCAAGAAAAAAATTTAGTCGATTTTTCAGGACCGCAGATTTTGCTTCAAATACATCCAAATCAGAAATTAAGACTTATGACACCTAGAGGCCAAACCATTTTTTACAAAAATTAGAAATTATGTGCAAAGGATTTCCCATCAGGAGCTGTATCCGGTGCAGAAAGAATTTTTCAAATCGGAGATTTATAAACAGAGATATAGGGGAGAAAGGAATTTACCTTTACAGCCCTTAGCGAAAAGTCTATGATTTAATTGAAAATTTTGAAGTTATATGAAAAACATGTCACACTGGAAGCACTATCCAACAAAGAAGGATTTTTTCAAATTGGACTCCTAGAAATAGAGATATTGACAGAAATAAGAAATACATCTACGCCCCCTGGCGTAGAAACCATACATTTTTTGAAGAAGAAAATGTTTCTAAAAGGTTTGTCGACATGAGTACTATCGGTCTACAAACGACGAATTTTTTCAATCGAGAATTTAGAAGCTCATATTTTGCTGCAAATACATCAGAAGCGGAAATTAAGATTTACGTCCCCTGGTGGCCAAATCATTTTTTTTACAAAAATTTGAAATTGTGTGCAAACGATTTCCCACCAGGAGCTGTACATGGTTCAGAATAATTTTTTCAAATCGGAAATTTAGAAGCAGAGGTATAGGGGGAAACGTAATTTACCATTACGCCCCTAGCAGAAAGTCTATGAATAACTTGACATTTTTAAAATTATATGAAAAAGATGTTACACTGGAAGCACTATGCAACAAAGAAGCAATTTTTCAAACAGGACTCCTAGAAGTAGAGATATTGACAAAAATAAGATATACATCTACGACCCCTGGCGGAAAAACTGTGGAATATTTTAAGAAGAAAATATTCCGAAAATGTTTATCGATGTGAGTGGCATCAGTCCACGAAATAATTTTTTCAATCGATATTTTAAAAACTCAGATTTTGTGGCAAATACATCAGAAGTAAAAATTAATACTTACGCCCCCTCGTGGCTAAAGTATTCTTTTCCAAAAATTTGAAATTATATGCAAAAGATTTTCCATCAGGAGGTGTATCGGCTGTAGAAAATATTTTTCAAATCGGAATTTTAGAAGAAGAGTTATCGGGAAAAATTTAATTTACTTTTACGCCCTCTAGCGGGAAATCTGTGCGTAATTTGAAAAAGTAACTATATCTAAAATACTCTTCGACATAAATGGAATCGAAAGATAAGAAAAAAAAATCAGTCGGATGTTAGAAGCAAATATGTGGAACAAAACGTGCTTTTGAATTCGACATCATCTGCACTTACGCCCTCTAGCGGCAAAATTGTACATCGTAAATAAAAAACGAAATAAAGGATCATCATTCGCGTGTTTCAACCTTCCCAATGCAAAAATAATTTTTGAAATCGGACTAATAGTTGCAGAGATATTTTGCGTGCAGGCGGACGGACGGACAAACCGGTAAAATAAGCATGATCTTTTTTTACAAAAGACGTGCTATAAAAACACTAGCATTTCTCACCATTAATATAGTCATTTCTAGCAATGATCCTCTCAGCTGAAGCATTTTTAACTGTTAACTGATGAGCTATGATGAACAACTACCTGAAAAGAAAATGGCGAAAATTGGCCTCGACAGTTCTAGGGGTAATCGGGAGGAAACCACGTGAGAATTGTCTCCGCCCACTGTAACGAAGTTTCTGAATGTGTGCTGCTGGGAAGTCGTAATAACTTTCAGCAATGTGTAGATGCATAGATCATATCTTGACTCTGTCGTCTAACAATTAGCAGGTAAGCAGTTCAGCAGGTTTCATATGGCAGGAATAAGCCATCCTGCAAATAAATTATTTGGCACTTATTCAACTGGACAAAACAAATGGGACTGCATATCATGTACTGCGGGAAAGGGCTATATAAATGGGATACATTCCAACCGCTTTTAAGAGCAATCTCATGATAATCTCAGTGAAAATGCTCGTCCTTTCCTCAATGGTCCTGTAGGGAAAAGACTGGAAAAAATAAGCGAGTACTTCAATATAAATCAGAAACAAGAACAGCGTTTTCTCCTTTTTTACGCTTTCCAACCGTAGGTTGAAGAAGCGTATATGCTCCAGCTTTGTACGTCCGTCTCTCCGTCTGTCTGTCGGCACGATAACTCGCGTAAAAAGGGTTCGATTTCGATGAAATTTTAGTATGTGGTAGGGGACCACCTGGGGACAGTTCCTATTGAAAATGGACGAAATGCGGGCAACGGTCGCGACATAGGAGCCCGATCCATTCCATTGCCCGTATGCGTCATAACTTGCGTAAATATGGTTCGATGTCGATGAGATTTTTATATGTGGTAGCTGACTACCTGGGAAAGAACCCTAATCACAACGGGTAAAGTGGGGTTAAATGTCAGGAGATAGGGGAGGGATCCATTACATCGCCCTTATCCCATACTATTAAAGGAGCACTTCTTGTTTGTATGTAAATTTTATTTTGAAAACGGCTCTAAGGATTTTGATGAAAGTCGTTAACCTACCGTTTTCCTGGTACTAGATATCGATTTAGCTTGATCTCGACTTTAGGAAAATTCGTTTAGTGGGTTAAATTATTACCCCGAATTATAACGTTTTTAGTGTCATGGTGTCGTCCCATTAATGTTACCCATGCTTAGAAATATTATGACGTCACAATATTGCGATTTAGAATGTTGACGCGCGGTCACGCTATCTGTCTCGTTACGTCACGCGTTGTGTGTGGATCCTATTAAAGTTTTAGGACGTCACACTCTTGCGAGCAGATGGTCGCGATTCCCATCTGCCTCATTACGTCACGCGTTGTGTGCGTATGTCCGCCCACACGATAACTCGCATAAAAATCGTTCGATACCGATGAAATTCTAGTATCTGGTAGAGGAACACCTGAGGAGGAACCTTAATGAAAGTGATCGAAATGGGGTCAAAGGTCAGGACATAGGAGAGGGATCCATTCCTCTGCTTTTATGCGTCATGACTAACGTAAAAAAGTTTAGATTTTGATGAAATTTTAGTATGTAGTAGGGGCCTACGTGGAAACAAACCCCATTGAAAATGGGCGAAATGGGGTCAAAGGTTAGGACATAGGAGCGGAATAACTTCCATCGCCATTATGCGTCATAAGTTACGTAAAAACGCTTCGATTTGGATGAAATGTTAGTATGCTGTAGGGGCCTTCCTGGAAACGAATTCTATTGAAAATGGGCGAAATGGAGTCAAAGGTTCGGACACAGGAGTGGGATCTATTCCATAGACCTTATGCATCATAACTTACGTAAAATTGCTTCGATTGCGACAAAACGTTATCATGTTATTTCGGAGGTATACTGAACCGGTTCTGTTAAATATAATTGAAATGGGATCAAAGGTCAGGACACAGGAGCGAGATTTATTCCACAGCCATTATCCTCATAACTTGAGTGATAACTTGAGTAATGATTTCTGGTATGTTGGAAAGCGTATTGTAATCAATGCATTGCATGATTTTACTAACTTGTTTAGCACGACTTTCGTAAAAAAGATCGTGCTTATGTTATCGGTTTGTTCGTCCTTCTGTCCCCACGATATCCCTGCAACTATTAGTCCGATTTGAAAAATTATTTTTGCATTGGGAAGCTTGAAATATGCGAATGATGATCCTTTATTTCATTCTTTTTACGATGTACAATTTCGCCGCTAGAGGGAGTTTATGCAGATGATGTCGAATTCAAAAATACGTTTTAATTCGCATGTTTGCTTCTAAACATCCGATTGAAAAAAATATGCTATATTTCGATTTCATTTATGTCGAACAGTATTTTAGATATAGTTACTTTTTCAAATTACGCACAGATTTTCCGCTAGAGGGTGTAAAAGTAAATTACATTTCACCCGATAACTCTTCTTCTAAAACTCTGTTTTGAAAAACATTTCTTCAGCGGATACACGTACTGATGGAAAATCTTTTGCATATAATTTCTAATTTTTGGTAAAGAATACTTTGGCCACCAGGAGGCGTAAGTGTTAATTTTTGCTTCTGATGTATTTGCCATAAAATCTTAACTTCTAAAATATCGATTGAATAAATTATTTCGTGGACTGATGCCACTCACATCGATAAACCTTTTCGGAATATTTTCTTCTTAAAATATTCCACAGTTTCTCCGCCAGGGAGCGTAGATGTATATATCAATTCCTCAATATCTCTACTTCTAGAAGTCCGATTTGAAAAAGTTCTTTGTTTGATATTGTTTTCAGTGTGACATGTTTTTTATAAAATTTCAAATTTTTCAAGTAAATCATAGTCTTTCCGCTAGGGGGCGTAGATGTAAATTGCGTTTCCCCCTATATCTCTGCTTCTAAATCTCTGATTTGAAAAATTCTTTCTGCACCTGATACAGCTCCTAATGAGAAATCCTTTGTACAAAATTTCAAATTTTTGTAAAAAATGGTTTGGCCACCAGGTGGCGTAAGTCTTAATTACCGCTTCTGATGCAGCAAAATATGAGCTTTAAAATCTCGATTGAAAAAAAAAGTCGTTTGTTGACCGATACTACTCATGTCGGCAAACCTTTTAAGAACACTTTCTTCTTGAAATAATGCATGCTTTCTACGTCAGGGGTGTAGATGTTTATCTCATTTTTGTCAATATTTCTACTTCTAGGATTCCGACTTGGAAAATTCCTTCTTTGTTGGATGGTGTTTCCGATGCGAAATGTTTTTCCTAAAAATTCAAAATTTTCAAGTAAATAATAGTCTTTTCGCTAGGGGGCACAAAGGCGAATTGCGTTTTATGCGTTATTTCTTCTTCTAAACCTCCGATTTGAAAACATTATTCCTGTATCGCATACAAGACCTGAAGGAAAATATTTTTCACATAATTTCTAATGTTTGGTAAGGAATGGTTTGGCCACCAGTGGGCAAAAGTGTTCATTCCTGCTTCTGATGTATTTGTAGCAAAATCTGTGTTCCTGAAAACTCGACAAACTTTTTTTTTCTTGGACCGATACCGCTCGAATGGAAAATGCTTTTGAGAGTACTTTCTTCCTAAACTAATGCATGGTTTTCCCACCAGGGAGGTAAAGTCACATCTTATTTTTGTCGATATCTCTGTTTCTAAAAGTCCGAGGTGAAAAATTATTTCTGTGTTGGAGGGCGTTTTCAGTGCGAAATGTTTCTCATATAAATTCATGTTTTTCTTAACACTCAAGTCTTCAACTAGAGAGCGTAAGCTCACGATTTCGTTTACAGCAATATCTGAGAGATTAAAAACCCGATTGAAAAATTTCTTTCTTCCGTCAGATGCTATTGCTTTCCATACCGGCTCCATTGACTTTGAATAGCTTTGATAAATTTATTTTGCGTCAGAACGGATTTTTGTTTTTTCTTTACGCCATTAAGACATTATATTTTGTCACACAGCTAGAAATAACGGAGTGTTTGGAAGAGCACTTTGAAGGCTTCCAAGCACTTCCCTGCCCCTCTAATTCCCCAGATACCAAGCCAGCTGAGCATCTATGGGACTACCTCGATCGTGTTGTTAGCTTTACGGATCCTCCTCCACGCACCCTCCAGCAGCTGCACTGCAGTCAGTATGATTCCATATACCTGTAAACACCTTCCAGCACCTTATTGAGTCACTCCGAGCCCATCCAGCTGCTGTTCGCGCTGCACACGGCGGTTACTCTGGATATTAGCTGGTGGTCAAAATAATGTGACTCGACCGTGTATATAACTTATATTCCGTAAGCAATATGATATGGATCATTGTCCTGCTGTAAGTATCCCTCTCTTTTAGGATAAACCATCAACATAACTGGATAGACTTTGTCGGCAATGATACGTAAATACCTTTTGTCGGTCAAACATTGTCCCAAACGAATCAAATGGCCCAAACACTCCCACGAAAACATGCCCCAGATCACAACGTTGCCTTCGCCAGCTTGATGTGTAGTAACGATACAAATGGTCCAATGATTTCGTGCTGCTGTCTCCATGTTCTCACATTTCCATGTGCATCGTGTAGTTAAAACGTGATTTGTCGGACCACATTACCATTTTCTACAGACTTACTGTACAAGTTTTGTGTTCCTGGGAGAATTGGCGCCGTTTCTACTTGTCCGCTGTAGATAGCAATGGCTTTTGGACAGGTCGGCTGCTTCTGTAGCCAAAACGATGCAATATACGGCTAACTACACGCTGAGAGGCTATTGGACTTGGTACTTTATTCACATTATCTGTAATCTGATGAAGTGTTGCCCACTTGTCGGGCTGAACAAGTCTGCCACTTGATGCTCAGCTCGAGAATCCAGTAGACTTCACGGCCACACGCCTTGAGCTCATACGCGGTTTCCTGAATGGTGGCCCACTCTCCGTGAAGTTCAACAATATCATCATCATCATCATCATTGTCAACCACTATCAATTCACTGCTGGACGAAGGTCTCTCCAAGTTTCCTCCACAACGGTCTGCCTTGTGCCAGTATCCTCCATGTCACTCCCGCATACTGTCGAATTTCATCCACCCATCTTCCATGTGGTCTTCTTCTGGGTCTTTTCCGGTCCCTTGGAATCCAATCAAAAATTTCGGCTGTCCATCGATGTTCAGTCCTTCTGGCAGTATGTCCAGCCCATTGCCATTTCAGGGATTTAACTCTGATCATGATGTCTTCCAATCTTGTCATTTTTCGGATCCACGAGTTCCTCTTCTTATCTCTCCTGGTTACATCAAGCATGCACCTCTCAATGCTGCTTTGAGTTGTCTGCAGCCTTTGTATGTATCTTTTAGTTAAGGTCCACGTCTCTGCACCATACGTAAGCACTGGAAGGATACATTGATCAAACACTTTTCTTTTAAGACATAATGGCAACTTGCTCTTGAAAATTATCCTGTTTCTTCCAGAAGCTCTCCAGGCAAGTTTTGTACGCCGATTAATTTCTTCATTAATGTGACCCTCACTTGATATCTGCTGTCCAAGATAAACGTACGTGTCTGATATCTCCAGCTTTTCTCCATCAATCGATAAATCTTCATTTCGTGTAAAAGCATTGAACATCACTTTTGTCTTCTGAAAGTTCATTTTTAATCCCACTTCTGTATTCTTGTCAGCAAGTTCCTGGATCATACTCTGCAGCTCTGATGGGGTAGTTGCAAAAATGACTATGTCATCAGCAAAACGAAGGTGGGTTAGATAAACTCCATTAATCTTTATCCCTTTGTTTTCCCAGTTCAGTGATTGAAAGATATTTTCCAATGTGGCGTTAAACAGCTTCAGAGATATGGTGTCACCTTGTCTCACTCCCTTTCCAATTTTTATGTGTGTTGTATTTTCAAACAGCCAAATCTTTGCACTTGCGATTTCATAGATGTTATTAATAATATTAATGTATGCATCTTCGATGCAGCAGGATTTCAGAGCCATTGCAACTGCTGATGGTTTCACTGAATCAAAGGCTTTTTCATAATCGATAAAAGCCATGCACAATGGAAGTTCATATTCCCTTGCTCTTTCAATTAGTTCTCTCAGTACGTGGATATGATCTATTGTGCAGTAGCCACTCCTAAATCCAGCTTGTTCTCTCAGTTGAGCCAAATCCAGTGTCACCTTCAAACGGCGTGAAAGACCTTTAGTGAAGATTTTATAAACCACTGATAGGTGGCTGATAGATCTGTAGTTCCTGAGATCCTCAATGCCATCTTTTGTATGTAGCAGGATCAATATAGCGTTGTTTCAATCCTCAGGAATATTCCCTTCATTAAGGCATCGAGTGAAAATTTGGGCGAGTTCTGTTTCGATTTCTCCACTTGCTTCTTGTATGATGTCTACCGTAATTCCATCTTCTTCTGGAGCTTTTCCCCGCTTCATGTTCTTGCTTGCATGTGCAACTTCCACTGGGAGGACTGGAAGAACTCTGGTACCTTCCATGATGTTTGAGGTACATGCATCATCCCTTTCATATAACTTGGAGTAGAAATCTTTCACTCTTGTCAAAATGTCGCCTCGATTTCTTGTTATAGAACCATCTTCTTTTCTCAGTTCCATAATCTGTTTTCTTCCCTTACTGAGATGTCCCTTTGCTATCTGTAGGATTTGGTTGTTTTCAATTGCTTTCCTCACTAGTTCACAATTGAATTTCCTTACGTCTTCAGTGATACTTTTTCGTATTGTCTTGCATAGCTCTATGTATTCCACTTTGGAAGTCACATCTTCTTTAGTTGTCCTCATGTCTCTTTCTTTTCGCACCTACATTTTGGTTTTTCCTGATAATTTGTTCACATGCAACTTGTTCTTAGACCCAGCTAATTTTGTTGCTGTTCCCATAAGAGCTTTGGTTACTTTTCTGTTAACTTCAGAAATATCCACTTCTTCTGATGTTATGCCTTCTAAAGCAGAGAATCTGTTCTTCAGTTCCAACTTGAAGGTATTATGGTGTTTTTTAAGTTTGGTTATGTCAATACATTTTGTTTGCCTTATGAGCTTGCCACTTTCCAGTTTACTGTTGAGGTGCATCTTACATCTCACCAATCTATGGTCACTACCTGTGTTGAACTTGTTTAGCACACTGCAGTCTTCTATGACGAATTTTTTGTTACACATAATAAAATAAATTTCACTTGTCCTCCCACTTGGATGTCTCCATGTCCATTTCCTGTGCGGATTTTTCTTGAAGAAGGAGTTCAAGATGAAAAACCCTTCTGCCTCTGCAAACTCAACGAGCGTATTTACATGCTGGTTTCTGTTGCCGTGACCGAATTTACTTACTGAAGTTTCATTCTGTTGCCGTTGCCCTATTTTTGCATTGAAATCTCCCATAATTATCTTCAAATGCTGCTTACCTTTATTATTTAGATCACGAATTTCCTCATAAAATTCTTCAATTTCTTCTTCCGGATGACTTGTGGTGGGTGCATAAGTTTGAATAATCTGAGCCTGGTATCTTCTCGAGAGTTGGATAACGAGTTGTGCAGCTCTGTCAGAGGAACTTTCAACTTCTACAACTTTATCCTTCAGTTTCTTGTTTATTATAAATCCAACGCCACTAGTTCTACCAGTATCTGTCCCACGATAGTAGAAGAGATGTCCACTTTTCAGTTCAATGAGATCTTCTCCTTTTCTCCTTACCTCACTCAGCCCAACGATGTCCCACTTGATCCTTTGTAGTTCCTCTTCCAATTCAAGAAGCCTTGAATCAGAAGATAGGGAGCGTCCATTATACGTAGCCAAGGTCAACATCAGATGGCAGCCTAGTCCGATCCTCCGGTGATTCTTAGCACCCTGTGCCTTCATGTCGCACTGGCCGCTGCCTTGGCCAGGTACATTCCAGCTGCCGGAGACTGAGGGCCAAGATTTAAGTTGTGGAGTCATTTTGGAGGGGTTTGGCCATAACTCACCACGCTGACCAAGCGGGTTGGTGAGTGTGGGATAGCATTTCCTCTAATCCCGATGGTATAGTTATAACGCTATTGGCGGTCGTCAGAGCCCCTTTAGTGGGAACAGGATGCACCACGAAAAGGCGGGGTTGTATATATATATATATATATAATTATTAAGTAGGCAGAAACAATGAAAAAAGCACAGACAAAAAAAATTCAACAGCAATACTGGACTACTTTGATCGATTTTTGTCTTCGTAATAACTATTTTCTGATGGGTGATCTGCTTTATTTACAGATTAAAGGTGTGCCTATGGGCAGTGTATTCTCTAGTGTACTCGCTAACTTGCATTTACATCTGCAAGAATTGGACTTTATGAAGTCTACTAAAGATTCTTATGATTATATTTTCCGATATATTGACGACTTAATTGTCTTCAATAACTCAAACTTTGAAGAACAAGCGAAAACTATATATACAGGATACCTTGAATTGAAAAGAACTAATCATCAAGGATGTAATGTTCAATATTTTGATATAGATATTTCTTACGGTGATAATTTCGATATTATCACAAATGTATAGGATGAAAGACGATTTTAACTTTCCCATTACCTATTTTACCAAGTTGGATTCTTGTGTTTCCATACAGGTGCATCGGAACATTATAATTACTCAATTACTACGAATAAAAAAAAAAGTTTAATACTCCTGAAAATTTTCTAAGGAATCTAAAGCTATTTTACCGTCAACTTTCAAAAATTAATTACGCCTGACAGTTTATAATAACTTATTTTAAACTAGTTTGTCAGATTCCAAATTTCCATTTTATTTTTTACTAGCTAAAATTAACAGATATACTAACACAAACAAGACTTTACAATTTTAAAGTACAGATAACACAATGTACTGCCTGGTGGGTCGCTGGCAGCAATGGGCTTTCTTTACTAACTACAACACATTGCTGACACCTCTAATCACAGCAAATCGTTTTGACTATGACCCTGATCCTCTTCGTCGTTCGAATTTGGTTTATTTGACACGAGTTTTCACCCCTGTGTGTCATGATTTGGTTGAAGCTTTCTAGTTTGATGGTTTGCCGTTTGCTAGGGATATTTTGTTTTCATGTTTTATGGTTCTGGTTTTTGCGCTTCATGGTTCTTTAGTTCTCAGTGGCTTATAGACTACGGTCGACGAACTTCGGTCACACCAATTTTTGTCGACCTCAGAAAAGCCACTGCACAGAACAGGTACTCAGACTGTTCTGACATTTTTATTTTATTTTTTCCTTTGATTGGATTTTGAGACTTTGCTTTCAAGGTAAGTGCGCTTCTGTTTTGTGTATTTAGGTTTTTATTTATTTGGAGTGTTGAGTTGTGTTTCTTATTATATATACAGTACATATATATATATTGAAAAGGGAAAGATATAATTGGAATAGAGAGTGGACATCTCTTCTCTTCTACTATCACGAGAAGTTGTGCGACTCCTTATTTAACTTTCAAATATATTTCGAAAAACTACCAAACGCAGATTATTCAAGCTTACGCACCCACAACAAGTCATAATGAGAAAGAAATTGAAACATTTTACTAGAAAATATTCGAAATCTAAATAACAAAGCCAAGCAGCACCTGAAGACCGTTATGGGTGATTTCAATGTGAAAATAGGGCAACAGAAAGAGAAAGAAACTTCGGTAGGTAAATGCGGCCACGCCTACAGAAACCAGCTTGGAAATACTCTTGTACAGTTTGCAGAGGCAGAAAGATTTTTCATCATGAAATCCTTTTTCAAGAAAAAGCCACAAAGGAAATGGACATGGAGGTATCCCAATGGGATGACAAGTGAAACTAATTTTATTATGTGTAACAAGAAATTTGTCATCGAAGACTACAATCTGCTGAACAGGTTCAACACAGGTAGTGACTACAAAATGGTTAGATGTATGATGTGAATTTATACTATACTCGAGCGTGGCAAGCTCATAAAGCAAACAAAATGTATTGACATGACCAACCTTAAAAACATCATAATACCTTCCAGTTGAAATTGAGAAACAAATTATCTGCACTTAAAGGCCTGACATCGGAAGAAGTGCACATCTTTGAAATTAACAGAAAATTAACCAAGGCTCTTATGGAAAAAGCAACAAGAATAGGTGGTGCTAAGAAAAAATTGCATATGAAGAAAACATCAGGAAAAGCAAAAATAATGATGTAAAAAAGAGAATAGAGATGGGTACAAATAAAGAAGATGTAACTTCCAAAGTGGAATGTATAGAGCTATGCAAGACAGTACGGGAAAGTATAACTGAAGACGTAAGGAAATTCAATTTTGAACTAGTGAGAAAAGCAATTGAAAGCAACCAAAGTTTGAAGATAGCAAAATGATATTTCATTAAGGAAAGAAAGCAGATTATAGCACTGAGAAAAGCAGATGGTACTGTAACGAGAAGTAGCGGCGAGATTTTGACAAGAGTGAAGGATTTGTACTCACAATTTATGAAATTGATGACGCATCTACTCCAGAGATTACGTAAGATACCCGTATCAAAGTTCTTCTAGAACTTTCGGCAGAAGTAGCACATGAAATTAAGAACATGAAACGGGAGAGAGCCCCAAGAGAAGAGGAACTGCCACGTGCATCACACCAGAAGCAAGTGTAGAAATAGGAACTACCCTCGCCCAAGTTTTCACTAGATGTCTCAATGACGGGAAGACTCCTGAGGATTGGAACAATGATACAATGATACTGCAACATAAAATAGGTGACATTGAGAGTCACAATAATTACATGCTCATCAGCCTCTTATGAGTAGTTTATAAAATCTCCTCTAAAGTTCTTTCACATGGCTTGAAGGTAACACTGTACATGGCTCAACCGAGAGAAAAAGCTGGATTCAAGAGTGGCTACAGCTCTATAGATCATATCCATGTACTGAGAGAACTAATAAATAAAAGAACGAAATGACACGAACTCTCATTATGTTTGGCTTTTATTGATTATGAAAAGGCCTTCGATTCTGTGAAGCCATCAACAGTTACCATGGCCTTGAAATCCTGCGGTATTGAAAATACATACATTAGCATTATTAATGACATCTGTGAAACTGAAATTACGAAGGTTTGGCAATTTTGTGATACAGCTCCAATAAAAATTGGAAAGAGAGTTGAGACAAGGTGACACCATACCGACCAAACTCTTTAATGTCACTTTCAAAATGTCTTTCAATCATTGAACTGGAAGAACAAAGGGATGAAATTTAATGGATATTATTTAACTGACCTTCCTTTTGCTGACGACGTCGCCATTTTTGTTGTCACCCCTTTAGAACTGCAGAGTATGACCCAGGTACTTGCTGACAAGAGTAAAGACGTGGGATTGAAAATGAACTTCCAAAAAACAAAACTGATGTACAGAGATTTTACAAGAAACGAAAATTTATCAATTGATGGAGAAATTAATTGGCTTATAAAACTTGGTTAGAAAGCTTTTGGTAGAAACAGTACAATTTTTTAAAGCAATATTCCAGTGTATATAAAAAAAATGTGTTTAAACTTTGCATTTTTCCAGTGCTAACGTGCGGAGCAGAAACGTTGATCTTATCTAAAAAGGATTTGCAACGACTGCAGACAATTAAAAGAAGCATGGAGAGAGATGCATGCTTTGTGTAGCCAAGAGATAAAAGAAGAGTAACTCGTGGATAAGGAAATTGGCAAGAGTGGAAGACATCATGATCAGAGTAAAATACCTGAAATGGCAATGGGGCTAGACATATTGCCAGGAGAACGGACCACCGACGGACAATCGAAATTTTAGACTGGATTCCAAGGGACAGGAAAAGACCCTGAAGCAGGCCACGTGAAATATGGGTGGAACAAATTCGAAAGTACGCGGGTGTGTCATGGAGGAGACTGACACAAGACAGACCATTGCGGAAGAAACTTGGGGAGATCTTCTTCCAGCAGTGGATTGATAAATAATTGTTGACACCGATGATGATGATCATCATCATGATGTTATGTCTACATATACTGTATATGCACAATAAACAAAGAAGCGCTCATTAGTAAACTCTGACCTCTCCTGAGAGCATGTGGACAGAACTTCATTGAAGGCCACGTGGTTAGAAATTGGGGTTTATGGAATAAGCTAATGTTCAGAGAACCAACATATAGTGTTAAGCAAAAATATAAAAATTCTGAAGCATTATAATATATTACAAAAGAAATGCTGGATTTTCGCACAAATCACAGAAAGGGATCACCACGTAATGTAAAGAAAGCAACATTTCTTCACCAAGCAGATTTTCGTCACCCTGTTTAAAGGTTTTGTCTTATTGAATAGACTATTCGGTGCCACAGAAACGTTATTATGTAAGGGTATCCTTTTGAATCTTTCGCAGATTATTTTGACAGATTACTCTCGTCCCACCGTGCATTCTGGGTAACGAGAAAGGTCTTTTTCTTGCAGTTATGTCTGACATGCGAAGTAAAGCACTTAATAATAGGGTGCATCGTAGAATAAGCGACACGCTGGTAATTTCGCAAAGTGCCTTTACAAAATTCATGCCTTTCCTTTCTGTCTTTTCTTTGTATCTCTCCGCTACAAGTGCACCATAGCAGCTGTTATGAAAGTTTCATACAAGAACCAAAGCACTATGCATCCGAAAATGTTGAATACGAGAGGAAATTTATGTAGCTCTATCGACACTACCTAAAGATCAAAAATTTATAATATGTGGCAAGCGGTTTCGTATATTTAATAACGTTCATCCACTTTCTCATAATATGAATAAATGAGTAGCCATCTTCTTTTATTAATTGATGAAATATCTTCTCTTTTGGGAAATATCGGACCATTAATACAAGTGAATGATGTGTTTTCGGTTTTCAGATACCTGTCCGAAATTCCAATAAATCGAAAGAAGACGAATACTTGGTTAAACCATGTCATTTTTAATGCATGGCCATAAGACTCAAAATAGATACCACATCTCAAAACCCTCGAACGTGAACTCATCTTGGAAACTGCTACTACCGTCTTATTTAGTTTTAACTTATTTTTTCTGGTACCTCCATTCAAAGCAGATGATTTTAAATGAGCTCATTGCATTTTGTGATTCGCATTAATTTTTGTTGCATGCCAATTTCCGCATTTGTCACCGAATTTCGCAATGGATATCAAATGTCTTAAGCTCAATAACCCTTTACTTATATTTTATGGCGGAATATTAAAACCAAATATTAAAAAAATCAATATGTGAATTTAAGCAACCGAATTCGTTTACATCGAAGACGCATGCAGCAAGTTTACTCATAAAGAGAAAATTAATAACCTTGAAATTAGTACACAAATATTTAAAGGATCGATTAACCCTTTATTATAATTTTAAAACCAACACGTAATCAGTTACTAGCCTTCAAAGTGTAAATATGCAACAGATTTACTAGTAACTCGTTATGGAAACACTTTCACTTTCTGAAAACATCTGCTTCTATCTTAATCTCTTAGCTTTGGGTACGAAAATTATTACAGGAGTTTTACTCTGAAATAAATAAATATGAATTAAGTATAGCTTTTCAACAAAGCCTTCAAATCAAACTAAAACAAATACTTGATTCAGAACTTCAAATTTATTTTATGTGCAACCGTAATTGATTTTGGAAACACTTATGCAGAACATTTAGAAATCGTAAAATATTAACATAAACTTGTTATATATTTGGTGTACCACTTAAAAACAAACAAAAGATATAGGAATAAATGAGCGAGGGAACACCTGGCACAAAACTTTAGAACTATGACATATTTAACTCAACTGGAACAGTTCTATTTATTCAAGAGCATGAGTTTCACAGTTTCGACCTAATAATTCAAAAGCGAACTTAATTGCCCTTCAGACTTTCAGCAATGTCACTACAGTAGCTTCCTGAAATAAGTAGACAGGCATAACAACTGTGATCTACTTATAACTCATTAAAGCACGTGCCAACCGTGTATTACTCCAGAAGTGAGGGGGCGCAGGTTCGATCCACGTCACGGACAAATTTGTGTTTTTTACATTGGCGCCCGAAAGTAAAAACGGATGTACTAGTCATTGGGTTTTTCGAAAAATGCGTGATGTTCATCCGAAAGTGAAGGAGTTGGTTCGATCCCCGTCATGGACAAATTTGCGTTTTCACATAACCACTAGTTGTTTACATTTCTATTACGCATTAATCACTCAAGACATGGAGCTACATTACATCACAATAATATGCGTATATTTAGTTCTCCAATTTGTAGCATGTCCCTAAATAAAGCAAATTCTTTTCTGTAAAATAGTCAGGAAAACATCGTTTAAATTTTCATAATTTCTGTTCATAATCACCATCAGTCTCTATTGTTTGAAAATCGACATATTATTTTAATCTTTGTTAGAGAATAACCACAAATGCACAATAAAATAAACCAACAGACTGAGTTGTAGTTTTTTTGAAATACGATCATTTATCCAAAAACTTTTATGGTCTTCAGGCGAAGAATATAAATGATAAGGAAATCAAAGAAAAATCTGTTAAATAGGCAAATATTCTAACATTGTTCATGCAAAACAGGTTCTTATCAATGATAATCATGGGTTACTTTTTTGATTGTATTAGATTTCAGCATTTACCTTTTTCATGTACCAATTATGGAATATAAGTCGTTTCCATTTTATAAGAGTGCCTGCCATACATACAATATACAGAACAAGCATACTGAAATAAATTAGGCAAGAACTAGGCAAATGTAAATGATGGATAATCCGCGGATACATTATATAGAGTAAAATAAATTCTGCACCCATTTGAAATTGCTTTAGATATTATATTCTTCATTTCATAATTTATACTCCTGATTGCAATTACACACTAACTGCATTTAAGTTATTTCATTTGAAATATTTCGTTTCGGATTAAGCCAATAAGCATCAACCTACCCATTTCAAATTCAGAACTACACTATTTTGACAAAAGTCACCGGACACCCCTTCAAAGACAAATGAATTGATCCGCTGTGTTGTTACGATGCGCAGTACAGCTGCAAACGGTATAAAAACAAGCCTGCAGCTAACCGCGATCATATCGCACTGTGAGGTGAGTGAAAATGTCGCGGCGGGGAAGAACGAACTTTGAGAAAAAATAGATTGTTGGGTGTTATATTAGTGGGTTGCCCATAAGAGAAACCGAGAGGTGTTTGAACACACCCAAGTCAACTGTTTTGGATGTACTGAATAAGTGGAAGACACATGGAGTGGCTGAAGCACCAAAACGTACCGGCAGACCAAAGAAAATCAGTGATAGAGGACGTCGAAGCCTCAGGAGAGTCGTTACAGCCAATCGACGGAGTACTGAACAAGACCTCAGTGTACAAGTGAGTAAAAATACCGGAACCTCGGTATGTACACGTACAATTCACAGATAACTTCATTCCATGGGTTACCGTGATCGTGCGGCTGCTCATAGGTCTTTCATCTCCACTCGGACTGCTACTCGTCGTTTAGCATGGTGCAAAGAACATTTATCATGGACCGTACATCAGTGGAAATGGGTCCTATGACTGAAGAATCCAGTATGGCGGCAGCCGGAAGAACGCTATTTACCACAGTATACTGTTCCTACGGTCAAGTTTGGAGCTCGCAGGGTACTCGTGTGTGGGTATGTCTCGTGGTATGGTCCCAGCCCATTGGTTATCGTGGAAAAACCTGTTAACCATTACGTCTACCTCGATATTTTGGACAATTATGCCCAACCAAATATGTGACAATACTATGTAACCCAGTCTTGTTGGCACCACAGCAGAATAATGCACCGAGCCATAAAGCAAGGACTATTACGGCGTGGTTTGACAATAATTCCGTATCGTGTGTGGACTGGCCAGCACAGAGCCCTGATGTAAATCCCACAGAGCACCAATGGGATGAATTAGAGTGCTGCATAAGAAGTTTGGAACCAAGGCCAACTACTAAGCAACAGTTAGCGGCAGCTTTATGTACTGAATGGAAGTGCATACCTATCGCTGTGTTCCAAAATCTTGTCGAAAGCAAGTCTCGAAGGGTCAGTGCATGCATTAAGGCCAAAGGTGGTTTCAAAATATCTTTATTCAAGGTCGAAATCAGGAGACGAACTAATAAGGACGTCTTAATACAAATAAAACACGATCAAAGATCGTTAAACTACTAAAATCTATATACAAATATACAGCATAGTACCCAAGTGTGGAGCAAACACATAGCTCGTGATAAATCATCAGCGACAAGCATGTCTGGGCATCTCCAAACACAACAGAACCAAATTAGGAAGGATTTTAACAAAAACGTATTGCTCATAATTGCATTGCTGCTCGATTAACAAACTTGTTCAAGAACATATTGAGAGCTTCATGAGACAACATTTCTCTTGCAAAAAAGTACAATAACACAGTGAGTTGTTTTAACACACCATAGTTACACGAATGTACAGTACAAAGTAATTGACAAAACTGATTATAAGACAAATAAATGAAATGGTGAATACCAGGAGAAGAACAAACTTGGACTTCCTGGTGTAGATATAATATATTACCCATTCGGCAATACTTAGAAACAATGTACAAATATACAGCACAGTGTAAACATGTTATTAATCAAAATAGGACCATATACAGAAATGTAACACTATTCTGTTGACCAGATAGAAAACGGAAGTAGAATAAGAAAACACACGATGAATAAAGCTTTAACGTATTCTCACTATCCATATTTAGTAATAGGAGAATGATAGTACAAAGCATCACCTCCCACAAACGAACAAAATAGGTAAAATTTTTTCCAAAATATGTTACTCATAAGTACAACACCGTGCAATTGACTAACTTGTGCAAAAATAAATACAGTAAGAACCATGAGTCAACATGTCTCTTGAAAGAAGGTACAATAGGACAGTGAGTTTTAACACAACATATTTACAAAGATGTACAGTACTATGCAATTGAAAAACTGATTATCAGCCAAATCTATAGAATGTTGAATAACAGGATATAACTAAACTTGGACATCCTGATGCAAATAAGATGGATTACTTGTTCCGCAATATTTTTAAAACTATGTACAATTATACAGCACAGTGCAAACATGTTCGGGAAACAAAATAGAACAAAATTACAAAAAAAAAACACTATGCAATTAATGAAACAGAGAAACGTTATCAGGAAAATAAGCAAACTCTTGATGAATAAAGTTTGAACATTTTTACAAATGAAACACTAACAACATTAATCACTACTAGGAGATCAACGACACTTAGCGTCTCCAAAAAAGGTACAAAACGATGGTTACAAAGGACAGAAACAATTTATATGTTTATACAGCACTATGCTAATGACTAACTGCAATATTTATACTCAAAATGTAACCGAAAGACGAACTAAACTTGAACGTCAATGTAAGAAAAAAAATACAAGATGAGTGTCACAAAAAACAATTTACTGTGTAAACTCGTATAGCCCTTTTAAAAAAACCAGTGCAGTAAATTTTCAAGCTGCGCAAAGAACTTTTAAACAGATTGTTGAGATTACATGTGCATTTCTGATTCAAAAAAAGTCAAATACCAAATCTGCCGACCGTCAGGTACAATGACACTGGCGAGCTGGTAAACCATGAGGCAGCCGGTGACCAGGTGGCAAGGAACTGGCTCTCCCGACGCTGAGTAACTGCAACAGAATACTCTAGCAGAAGTCGAGATGTCAGGCGGTCGCGGAAGTGGCATAATAATGCCGTAGAAGCTTCATGCACAGTCAGAGAAGTAGTCAAATCTCTGCAGCGTTGATGAAACACGTAGATTACATGCTTCACTAAAATAAAAATATAGGCACAGACTGATGGAAGCTTGACTGGGGGAGAGTTCTGTAGCAGAAGAGTCCGATATGCATCAAATGTAAGATCTGCTGTAATGGAACATTGGACGATAGTAAATGCCAAGTTCAGCATTGGGAGTAATATAACACAATATTGATAGACATGGGAGACATCAGCCTACCGAGCACACAAAGGGCAAAGAGGGGAATCGAGAAGAGACATTCGGAAAAGAACGGAGGGAACAGGAAGGCGGCGATGGAGGAAAAGCCAATGGGTATTAATATCTAGAGGAGCAGAAAGAGGAGACAGGGCGGCGGACCACACCGTAGCAGTGGCAGCAGGGGGAACATCAGGAATGGGGAGAGGAGGAGAAGAATGGGACATAGAGAGGAACCGATAAAGTGCTGATACCGAGAGAGAAGAAATGGGATGAGCTGAGCCAGAAGTAAGCAAGAAAAGAGGAAATGGGAGAGAAGCAGAAGGAACAAAGGAAAGATCTGAGTGGGAAGCAAGATGAGGTAATTGAGAAATGATAGATGAAAGAATAGAGTCGTAGATGTCACGAGAGGAGGAGGAGAGGAGAAGAGAGGGAGGGAGGCTGGCGAAGGGTCGCCAGGAAAGTTCAGGATTAGTGAGATCTGCTCGGAGCCAGGTAGGATAGGCAAAGTACGGAAGATGAGAGGGGTGAAGAATCGAAGAATAAAAGAGGGGTTCAGCGAGGAGCTCAGTTGTGGAATCAGGTGGAAAACGAGAGAGAGGGAGGGAACGAAGGAAAGTTATAGCTTCACGGTAAACAGGGGGAAGTCGAATGAGGGTGAGGGGTCGGTGGTCCATGAGTAGTAAGGAGAGAAAGGAAAAGCTAGTGCTGCTCGGGGAGGCGATGACATCCCTATCTGAAACGGCATCAGGTACTGGCGACGTGAAGAGACGGAGAAAAGTAGTAATTCTGACGGCCTTGTAGTACTCCTGTGTATCAAGGAGTCCGATGCCGCCGTGATCCGGAGGGAGGCAAAGCTTTGTGACACTGACCCAGTGGTGGCAGGTCCATATCAGAGAAGTAAGACATCGGGTAATTTCAAGAAGGCGGAGTTGTAGAGACTTGACACCAAGCCAGGGGTGTGTGCACAAGGATATTAGGTAAGCGTGGTTGAATAGCATTCCACGTGTAGAGGGGGGCAGCTTGCAAGGAACCAAGATGAACTCCAAGGAAGCGCTGTGAGATGGACGACCAGCTTGCTCCCCAAGGGGTGTCTACACGATGTGCCCATGAGCCGCACCATAAACCAGTGCTTTTAGATGAGTTGAGCACTGCACCGGAGCATGAGGCATAAGCTGCGAATAGACGTTGGAGACACGGAAACTGTGAGTCATGACGGATGCAGATGGTGACATCATCTGCGTATGCAACAGAGGTAGTGGCATGATGTCTTGTGCAGGCAGAGAGTGGTGGCAGAACTACTTTAAAGGATTGGTGTACAGAGCGGAGGAAGGGTTCATTTGCGATTGCAAAGAGTTGTCCGGAGAGTGGGCAACCCTGTCGCACTCCCCGGCGGAAGGGAATAGGCGCTGTGAGAAAGGTGGGCAGCTTGACCTGGAGAACGGCGTCTTGATAGAGTGAGAAAAGAAGAGAGACGAAGGAAGGAGGAAAACCGAAGTGAAGGAGTGTAGCCGATAGATAGGAATGTGAGATATTATCAAAAGCGGATTGTTGGTCAAGAGAGAGAATGGGCGAGGGGTTTGGAGCGAGATCGGGCAAGATGGATTAGATCATTAAGTAGATGGATATTATGAGAAAGTGAACGGCCGGGAACTGCGTAAGTTTGATTTGGGGAGAGAATGTGAGTGAGAACGGGGTTAAGGCGTTGGGAAAGAAGTTTAGTATAAAGTTTATAATCTAGATTTAAGAGGGAGATACGGCGCCAATTCCCCAGGTCAAGGAGATCACCTTTCTTAGGGAATAGTACAACATATGCTACTGTGAATCGCCTTGGTAGAGGGGAGTGATTGAAAGCAGCAGAAAGTGCAGGAAAGAGAAACGGTAGAAGGAGAGGTAGAAAGGTTTTATAGAAGAGGAAAGTGAATCCGTCCGGACCCGGTGCGGCACTAGAGTTTAAAGAAGAAAACGTAGAGGATAGCTCAGAGAACGTGGGAGGAAGGAGGAGGGAAGAGGCAAGATGGGGAGGAACTTGCGGTAGGTTAGAAAGAAGTGATGCCAAAGCTGAAGAGGATGGCGGAGGAGATTCACAGAACTTCTCTGTATAGAACTTTCGTACCTGGGAACATAGAGTGAGTGGATCATCAGACACCTCTCCAGATAAGAGGCGAAGGTGCCGAAGTGAATTCGAAGCTGTTCGTGTTTGTTCCATGGATGTAAGGAAATCGTAATTTGATGCGTCTGGCGATAGATGTTGTAGCCGGAGACGTCGTAGAGCTTGTTGAGCCAGAGGAAGGAGGATTGATCGCAGTTCTTCTTGATAGTGGCAGAAGAGAGGATCACTTAGGCTTAGGATGGAGAGCATGGAACGGACATGGTTGAGACGCATGTTTTGAAGCGTTTTTGCTTTAAAAGAAATTTTGCGAACGTGGAGAACGAGTTGCTGTTTAAATTCCAACCAAAAGTCAGACCACAAGGAGCTGATTGAAGTTGAGGTCGTTTGTCTTCAAGGAAGGTGCGTAATGAAGTACAGAAGTCTGGATCTGTAAGAAGAGTGTCGTGAAGAGTCCATGGACGAATTGTACGGGGTTGTGCTGGAACAGCTTGAACAATAAGAACGATGGCACAATGGTCAGAAGAAGCTGTAAGAGTGATAATAGATTCTGTCACAGAGTAGATGTAAGCAGAGTAGATGAAGCGTAGTATCTGTCAAGGCGAGCTGTGTACGGATTTTGATTATGTTGTGAGCGCCAAGTATGCACAGTCGATGAAGGATGGAAGTGGCGGTGAACATCAATAAAAGAGTTGTCGGAGACCACTGACTGAAGAAGATTCACCAAGTTAACACGGCGTTCTATGGTGGAAGGAGATCGGTCCAGAGTAGGATTCAGAGTGCAATTGAAATCCCCTCCAATTAAAACATGATCTATGGGGAATGCGAGACGAAGCACGACGAAGGCGAGTAAAAAGTATTGTCAAGTGGGTTGAAGAACTTGGAATATAAATATTAAATATATGATAAGATGTGGAAGCTATGGTGAATGATGCACACTGTAATAGATCTCGACATAAGTTTCGAACCGAAAAAGAGGTGATAATGGAGTTGAAAGTATGGCTGATACCTATAGCTAGACCACTATGGGGTGATAGTTGGTAGGCATGGTGAAACGTGTAGTTCCACTGGCGCCATCGTGAAAATATCGTAGTGGATTGGCAATTTGTCTCTTGTAGTAAGAGAAGATCAGCTCCTAATGGAGTGAGGTCTTCATGTACGAAGGCACTAGAAAATGGAGATGCAAATCCCCTGCAATTAAGTGATACAATCTTGAAGACTTTTTTCCATTAATGCTTGCTGAAGAACCTTCACAACAGGAGGAAATGATTTGAGTCGATTAAAATAGGTTTTAGCCCACGGATATTCCTTGCGAAGGCGGGAAAGGCATTGATTAAGGACTTGGATCTGATCAAGCACTAGAGGGAGAAACGATGCGTACTTTGAAAGTAAAGCATGCGTTGTGGAGTAGTCTGTCTTATATGACAGGTAGTGATGTAAATCTTCATATGAAATCGGCCCAGTAGGAACCGAGCCATCCTTAAGGTATTCGACAAGATCCTCAAATTTGAGAGGAGGTTCTTCGTCGGCCTGGACAGAAGAGGTACCAGCCTTTGATGGTGAATTCTTACAAGAGGCACTACCTGTACGGGGAGAAGTACGGGGTGATGCGGCAGTCGGCTTCTTCGGTGGGCGTCTTCGAGAAGAACCACGACGTTTCAGCGAAGGCTCAGTCGAGCTCACATCAACTCGAGATTCGTGGCCAGAAAATCCGTCATCAGCAGATTTAGAAGTATCGATGATAAGGGCAGTGAAGAAACCCCTGAAAGGGACTCCACTACAGAATGACGACGCATGGGAAGCGAACAATCCAGTGAGGGAAAATCCAGTTGCTGGTCGAAGGAAGAAGGGTCCGTAGACGCGCGTTGACTAACTCCTGCAGTCGACTTTTGTGAAAGTTTCGATTCTGAAGCTTTCTGTGCAGTGGAAGAAGATGTTGCTCGGCTCAGAAGATGGCCAGAAGTTGTAGGAGAATTATTAGGAGCCTGTGATGCTAGATGTGGGCAATGCACACGAAAATGATTCTCTCCGTGGCAAAACGTGCAGTGGAGGAAGGTAGTCACTTCAATTCTCCTACGTTGCTGTCCACAACAAACGTTGAGCACCTTTGGGCAGGCGAGCAAATATTCATCAGATGGAAAGATCACTCTTGCACTTCGACGAAATTCCCCTATGGATTTATCGTCTGGATCTCTCGGCGCGGCTTAAAGAGTAGTAACGGGCCCAACAACTCGGCCGAACTTACTGAGTACAGTGCACAGCGCAACGTCTGATATCTCAGGCGGAACCGGATGAAATGTAACCTGGATAGGACGCTGAGAGACAGGTTCTGGTAGAAGATGGACGTCTTTGAAGGACAAACCTTCTGTCAAGACAAGATCCGCGTGCTCTTTAAGAGCAATGTACACCAACACAGCTCGAGGTTTTCGAGCCATGTGAGTAATACTGGCTCCAGCTGGAAGTATCTGCTTGAGAGCCATACTATATTCTTTCAACTTTGTGTCTGGGAGCGCATCAAAGCATACTCCGAAGTTCATTGTAGAATAGAATTGTTTTCCCGCTGGGGAATCTTCGGGAATATCTATGGTGGCAGTAGTACCATCAACACTGACGTACGAGTCTGGTAGGACTTTTGCAACAAACTTGGAAGGAGCTTTTGTTCCAGTAAGAGCGGCAGAGTATGCCCTAGGAGCAGGACTCGAGCGTAAGGGCTGCGACGCAACTCGGCTGTCTGCAAGCGGGTGCTTGAACTGAGCTGAAGTAGAGGGTAAATTAGCAGCGCTGTCAAGCACATCCATGTCTTCACTTAAAGCAACAGAGCGTTGCGCTGCACTGACGTCACTGGTCGAAGCAGGGCAAGAAGCTTGAGCTGTAGTAGAGGCGTCACCTTCCACTTCTAGTGGTTGGGTGACGTCACCTTCAAGCATTGGAGGAGATTGGTCTCGTATCGAGGAGGAGGAGGCAGGAAATGCCTCGCTGATATGGGCGTGGACATCGCTCTTATCAGCAGCCGCCGCCATTGTTAATGGCGAGGGCTACCTGAGAAATCGACCACCTCGGTCGACAATTCAAATGATGATAACAGAAAAAAGAAACTACTCACCAACTTGGGAGATTTATCAAAAGAAAGCACGAACCTTCAGCTTGTAGGAACACGAAAGGAAAATGACGAACTACACGATAAAGCACACTAAATAGGCACACAACACGGAGCTCAGAAAAGCGTGACTGAGGCCAAAGGTGGACCGACACCGTAATAATATATGTCAATAAATGCTGTGTTGTGTTACTCTTCTAGGTATCCAGTGACGTTTGTCAATATAGTGGATATTTTGCATTCCGATTTATTTGAAAAGTGTAGGGTATGAAAATAAAATGGTGCATAAAAATTCACAAAAATTAAAATACAGAGCTCATGTCTTTTGCTAATAATACAATGCTACAGATTAATGTAAATATACTTTTTGCGATACGTAGTGCGAATAATTTCATACACGACAGAGTACGTACTGAATTAAGCTCGATAAAATTTTCTTTCAATAAAGGTTAGTGATGGTTACTAGTTTATGAAGCCATTCATGATATATTTACTAATCTGGTGCCAAACGGATGATAAGAACATTTTGGATTTCTGATAAATCTCTATGCAACAGCTTTTTCTAGCCATGAATCCTTAGTCCTGTTTTCATATTAACATTAGTTGAAGTGAAATTTATTAAATTACTTTGCACTGGTTGTCTACGTTATTTGGACAAACCCTCATTCTTGTCTAAACGAAATTACTCTTGCAGTCTGAGCCACACTTTAAGTAAAAGTACTTCAATAAGCAAATGTGAATTAAAAATAAGCTGCGCATCTTGCATCTGAAGTCTCGAAGTGATGTTATGTGTAAATTATTTACTAAACTATAAGAATACGAGATCTCAAATTCTTGACACCAGTTTGTCCAAGACACGGTATACCTCCTCTCTGCGGAGAATATATAAAAGAGAAAACGTTACTTACCTGGGAATACACCCATGCCATAAAATAGACAACAAATTTACCTCTTCACATTTCAATACAATTTAGGATAATGGAACTGAGTTTAGAAATTGAAGTTATACACACTCTTGGCGAAACCATATTGACCTGCCCAGTGTCAAACTGTGGACGCGTCTCACAACACGTAGCAGTGTCATCACCGACCAAGCCGTCCAAGTGGCGCAGTAGTCTGACAACTCGTCTGAGATGTGTCCGGTTTCAAATCCCGGTGAGGCATGGATGTTATGTTTTCGTTACGGCCATGACTCTCTCGCTTCCCTAGAACTAGTGTTCCTAAATTAGGGACGGGTGACTGCTTATAGTCTATCGAGTTGCTCATACTGGTAGTTAAACACCCAAACCAACAGAAAAAAATGACCGACCGGAGAGGAATATATAATACAAGGACTGAGAATTATAAATTTCAAGGAGACTAGATATAACGCTTCACCTGTGAAAATTTTCAATGGGACCTAAAATGAGCACCTTCAAAATATTTCCTTTTGGCAGCGATACAAAACTTTCAAAGTCGTTTCCACCTGTTAAAATACTTATTGAAGTCTTTTCCCCATAGTTGTTTAGATGGCGTCCTGTTCTTCTGAACCTCTTCTATCGTGTAGTAACGTGAACCTCTGTGGATTTTGTTCAGTGTTAGGAAAAGGAAAAGGCGCACGGGGTGAGATTAGACAAATAAACAGGATGTTCAAGGTCGCTAGTTGATTTTTTGGTCAGAAACTCTTTAAGAAGGCGTTGTGTGGGAACTATTTTTGCACATTCTTTTCGTATTTCCAAATATCGTGTCAGACTCGATCAGACAGTTTTTCTGGTGGTGTTTAACACTTCGGAAATCATTCAATCAGAAAGAAAACAAGCATTCGTTACCAGTATCGCGGCGTGACCATTTGTTATGTTTTACCAGAATCTGTTAGTTTTTAACATTGAAGATGAAAGTTTCTTTCGTCTGTAGGATATTTTATATTTCTTCTCTCCTCAATTTTTTTTAAAGGGGGGGGGGGTGATATTGTAAACACAAATCTATATTTTTATTGTCGGAACATTCATCTGTCTCTAGAAAAGTATAGAACACTACCACCTGTTCTTGATACTAGAACACTTGCTGAGCATTCTCCAGTCGAAATTTTTAAAATTGGATAGGGAAGTTAAATGAGAAGAAAAGAGTATGTTCAAACAAAATTTTATTCGTTTGGTTTTTCAAGCTGAGTCAGATCATCTGCGGAACTAATCTGTTCGTCAAATATTTCGTGACATCATTTCAAGACTCTGAAATTGTTTTGGTCATGCACATGATCTTTTGTCCAAGCATTCGTGTCTGAGGACAATAGCGGGCACCACCAAACGTAAAATGTCTGCTACCTTTTTTCTTAGCCGCACAACCACGAACAGTTATCTCTGAAAGATTGTGAAAGACGACGACTGCAGTTTTGTATTGTTTTTTCACTGCTTTTAGCGAAGAAGTGGTTCTGTCTTTCTCAATTTTTTTTCATAATTTCCGGAAGGAAACGTTTAATTCCTGGGACTCGTAAACACCCAAACATATTTACTCGCGATATTGATAATCTAAGGATCCGAAGTTGACTAAGCACTGCCATTCACATTCTGGTTCTTTGAAACACAACTTTAAGACTGAAATAAGTAAAAATACATAGTCGCTAAGTGATAATAAAACTGTTGTTCACATGCTGTCGGTAGCTCGTAAGACTAACGCCAATAAATGTCATTTCAGCGCCTTAGGGTGCAACATTTCAGTGCCACGTTTTTGATGCCTTCCTCGTAAAACAAACGTCAATGAAACACATCTGAATGCTTTCCTTTGTCTCTTTTACGAGCTACCTACTGCATGTGGACAACACTTTTATTATTATTTAGCTAACTGGTTTTTATTATCTCAAGTTCTGTTTCGAAGAAGCAGAATGAGTGGTAGTGCTTCGTGAAATTCGAACCCTTTAACGACCATAACGCCCAAAACGCCCGTACACACAAACGACCGTAGCCGTCCGAAACACCTGTGTTGAGTGAATCAGATTTTCTACCCTTACCTCTTCTTTAAAGCTGCACGAGCTATGAATGATCAGCAGAGGTCACCGTCAGTTACCTTTGTTGTCATTACTCGAAGAAGTGATCCAACAGACAGTTTCGGGTGTTATGGTATTTAAAGTGACACAAGATTTTAGGGTCATATTTGTTAAAGAGTTAATATCGCGTGTAAATATGCTTGTGTGTTTACGAGTCTCCGGAATTTATAGTTTTATTACATTGTTCTCTCGTTTGTTCAAAAACAACAGTGGTAACAGCGAATGAATGTTCTGTGTATTATGGTGATCCAGAGTTCCTACCATCCCTTCGGATTCGCGTTCAAGGAAAGTCGACAGAACAAACAATATTTCGTCACCACTATAACGAAGATTAGTTTGCGTTCACTTTCTTACTAAAGTAATGCGCAGTGTTTCAGCTAGGGGTCAAATTCCGAGATATCTCTGCTTGTAAAAGTCCGATTTGACAAATTCTGTTTGCATCGGGTAGAAGTCTTTGTGGGAAATGTTTCACTTGCATATAAATTCCAATTCATTAATAATGAACACTTGGGGCGTAAATATATATTTATGTTTCTGATGAATATGTAACACTATCTGCCCTTCTGAAAAGTCGACTGGAAGAAGTGTTTTGAGGTCATTTACCTCTCACCCTGAAAATTCATTTGGGAATAATCTGCGTAAAATATATTTTTTTCCGCTATGGAGGCATAGATATACACTATATTGACAAATTTCACCGGACACCAAGAAGAGAAACACATCATAGCCTTTATTGACATATCTTAGTAGGGTGTCGGTCCATCTTTGGCTTTAATACATGCACTGACCATTCAAGACATGCTGTCGACAAGGTTTTGGAACACAGCGATAGGTATGCGCTTCCGTTCAGTACATACTCCTGCCGCTAACTGTTGCTTTCTAGTAAGCATTGGTTCCAAATTTCTTATGCGGCGCTCTAATTCATCCCATAAGTGATCTATGGGATTAAGATCAGGCCGGTGTGCTGGCCAGTCCACACACAATACCGAATTATCGTTAAACCACGCCATTATAAACTCTATACTAAACTTCTTTCCCGTCGACTAAACTCTATCCTCCCTCACATCCTTGCTGACTCTCAAACCTATACTGTTCCTGGCCGTTCTCTTTCCTCCAATGTTCAACTTCTTCGCGATCTCATTCATCTTGCAAAGACTCATTCTGAACCTCTTGCTCTCCTTTCCTTAGACCTCCGTTCCGCTTTCGATAATATCTCACACGCCTATTTAACACAAACCCTGCTACACTTTGGCTTTCCTCCACAATTTGTCTCTGTTCTTCTCTCCCTCTACCGGGACGCCGTTTTCCATGTCAAGACGGCATCTTTTCTCACAGCACATGTTCCCTTCAAGCGGGGAGTTCGTCAGGGCTGCCCGCTTTCTGGTCAACTGTTTGCGATTGCCGTCGAGCCTTTTCTACGCTCTCTGCAAACATCTCTTCTAGCACAACTTCCACCACCAGTTGCCAGCTCACGGCATCACTCAGTCATTTACTCTGCTTATGCAGATGACATCACCGTCTGCATTCGTAACGACTCACAGTTCCAACTGCTTCGTCGTTTGTTCTCCGCATATGCTTCATGTTCTGCAGCTGAACTGAATACGTCTAAGAGCACTGGATTGTGGTGCGGGTCGTGGTCCAATCGCTTGGATGCTCCATTGGGGGCCACATGGTCATCCACTACCCAACGCTTCCTGGGTGTGCACTTAGGCGCACCACAAGCTACATCCAGTGCAACTCGCTCGGAACTCCATCCTCGCCTCCTCCGTACAGCTGCATTCTGGTGTCGTGCGCAGTTCTGTACGTCCTACTACCAGCGTGCAAATCTCACCAGGACATACCTTCTGTCCATCTGCAAGCATTCTTGGATTGCATCTACGACCCCGCTTTTCTGTCTCCAGGAGGCTACACGCTGCCTTACTCGAGTAATGTGGGCGGGTCATCACTGTATTAACGTCCACAAGCTCTGTGCTCCTCCCTCCTATGGTGGTGCTGGCCTACCTGATGTCCCGCTGTGCTACAAAGCAAGCCGAGTGATCAACTTCATTCACCTTTTCACGGCTCCAGTGGCATCCGCAGTTCAGGTACGTGACGTTCTTGCCTCCTTGCGTAACCCACATTTTTCCTTTATTTCTTTAGTTCTCATGGATTGCTGTCCTTTCCCCCTCCAAACTCCCACCTGCATATTCTGAAGCCCTCACTCACCTTCGCTCTCTCCCCCTCATTCGCTCCCCTCCCTCTTCAACTCTAGAGCTTCTTTCTGAACCCCTCTTCTTCAACTCCCTTGTTCATCCCCCCATCTCCCCTGTTTTTCATTTCCCTCTTAGCTCCGAGAAGGTGTAGTAACTGTACAAGACCTCACTAACTCGGATCTATCCTGGCGCCCTTTCTCTGGCCTCCCCCCTGCTATTCTCTCGTCCCCATCCGCCCATTTGGTCTATGACTCTCTGCTAACTGCACTTCTTTCGCTTTTCCCTGATCTTGTCTCCCCCACCGGTCTCGTCTCTGTCTTTTCTGCCCCTCTTCCGCTGCCGTTTTTCCTCCGACTCACAAACTCCGTTCTTCCTCTCTCCTCTCTCTCCTCTAAATCTCTTTATCGTTTTCTAGTGCACCTTGCCACCCCTTCACCGCTTTCTATTCTGGAGGTTCCCCCTGCTTCTCTTCCTCTTGTCTGGGCCTCTGCCCGCTCACCCTTATCTGCCCCTCTTGAAATTAATACTCACTGGCTCTTTTTGCATAATCGCCTCCCTGTTCCGTATTTTCTCTTTCGCATGTCTCTTCTCTCCTCCCCTCTCTGCTCCTTCTGCGCACAGGAGGCAGACGTTTCTCACGTCTACCTTTACTGTCCCATCCTGATGCGTCTCCTCCACCAGGCTTTCCGGATTGCCAGTCGCTCTTGTTCTCAAGATCTTCCGTTCACTGCCTACAGACATCGTCTTCTGCGGGCTCATCCACCTACGCCTCTTCCGTCAGTATGTGCCTATCTTTTCGTGCTGGTTAAACACGTTATTTACGTATACCTTCAACAACTCGGCAGCGTTTCCTCGCCGGTCTCTTTACACCAGGCCAGCGCAGCACTTTTGTGCCATTTTCAAGATCGATTGCTTTCTCGACTCCGCCTGGAGTACCAGTCGGCTTCTTCCAGTCGTCGAGAAGCCACCTTCTATGCTACCTGGGCGCCGGCCGCTCCATGGTTTGCGATTGATTCTGGACTGCTACACCTATCAGTACCCTAGGACATTCTACACCTCCTTTGCTGAGTTCCGTGGCTCCCTGGTGGCCCTCCTCCACTCTACGACTCGTGCAATCCACACTACCGTTGAATTGTGAATGCTAATGCCATCTCAGTGTATTTTCATGCTTACTCGTGTACGTTACTTACTTTCATCCCGCCTGTATTATGTTGCTTTGGTGCCCTCGTTAAATAACTTGCACAATTGTGCACGCTGTGTTTTTATCTCATGTATGTAATGTTTTACCTTCACGGCGGTGTTTGTGCTGTTCTTTTTCTAATTGTGTACTATTGTTTCGCCTGTGTTATCCTGTAAATCATGCCCAGCCAATGTCATGTGACACGATGTGTTTCTCTCTGTCACTTCTGCAATTTTTATTCAATAAGCTTTGCTTAGCAGCATTTGTTATTCATCCCCATTGTCATTGCAGTGTATATACCATCATGTTTTTAACAGTTTTGTATTATTTCCCAGTGAGACGCCCAATACTGTACGTCTCCCTCTTATGTTTTCTTATGATAAATTAGAATAAAATGATTTTGAAACCTTGCTCTATGGCTCGGTGCATTATCCTTCTGGTACCAACAAGGCTCGGTTCCCTAGTATTGCCACAGTGTTGGTAGGGCAGAATTGTCCAAAATATCAAGATAGACTTGCGAGTTAACAGGTTTGTCCACGATAAACAATCTGCCCGGGACCATACTTCAACCCCCCCCTCACACACCCACAGGAGTACAATGCTAGCTCCAAACTTGACCGTAGGGACAATACATTGTGGTAACTAGCTAACTAGCGTTCCCCCGGCTGCCTCCATACTCACACACAGCCACCAGACTTATGGATGGTGTATCTGTACTCATCACTCCATAGGACTATTTCTATTGATCTACAGTCCACGAAAAATGTTCTTTACACCACGCTAAACGACGTGTAGCATTCTGAGTGACGATGAAAGACTTATGAGCAGCCGCACCACCACGGTAACCTATGGAATGAAGTTCTCTGCGAATGGTACGTGTACATAGCGAGGTTCCAGCATTTTTACTCACCTGTACACTGAAGTCTTGTGCAGCACTCCGTTGACTTCAGTATGTTTAAACGCCTCTCGGTTTCTCTTATGGACAACCCACTAACATAACAACCAACAATATTTCCCTTCTCAAAGTCAGTTCTCTCCCGCCGCGACATTTTCACTCAACCTCATAGTGCGATATGATCTCGATCAGCTGCAAGCATGTTTTTATGCCGTTAACAACACAGCGCATCCGTTCATTTGCTTTTTAAGGAGTGTCCTGTGACTTTTGTTAATATAGTGTATATCTTATTTTTCTTGATATATATTGTTCTAACCGTACTATTAAAAATATTTCTTTGCCGCACAGCATTTCTAATACGAAATGTTTTGCATATAATTCCAAATTTTTCTTAAGGTACAAAGTTCGCTATTAAGAAGTTTACAATGTATTCTGTTTTTTCCCGAATTTTTAGATTTTCTGATATTCTACTTTGACATACTATTTTTTTACGTTGGAAAGGATTCAAAAATAGTGCCGTCTAAAAATGCGGTGTCAACTTTCTGGTTTTGTATAGTGACATGATAAAATTAAAAAATCTGCATAACTCTAAAGCGATTGTTTAGGTAATCTATCTGCTGAAATTTTAAGAAACATTTCAGGAAATCACATTCAGTAGAAATCAAATCTCTAGTGTGACTCTTATTTAGATCATAGTAATATTTTACTAGGGCCCTACTGAATGAAGTCGGCGTGTTTCTTGTTAACGGAATGGCAGATAACGTTTGCGACGAGGAATATTATTAATGGCATGGAGTTCGTGTCACATGTAGTTCAAGATTCAGGACGTTTTATACTTCTCGGAAAGCTATTCTCAGTTTTCTTCAGATGAATAACTAGTTGGGGTAGGAACGGCGTTAAAGAAAATTCCCATCCATGAATTAGAGTTCAGAGGAAAATCTGTAAAACAAAAAAGAAATAATAGCCGCACCAGTGGGTGCAACCTTCTTTTGAAACTCCTTTCGCTTCGAAATGTTTGATTTACAGCTGACATAAAAAACAAACCGAATCTACACAAGAGTGTGTTTATGTCTGGATGGCTGTGTGGATATTCTCACAAACTCGGTCCCAGTCCAATTTATCTTTTCTCGGTTTATTCTTGCTGTCTGGAGAACAGAAACATTGCGCATCATATAAAAAACAACTTGTACCTCTCGAAATGCCTGATACCCTCACAAGTCATGGTCAGGGAGACGCGTGACATTTTTAAACTTAAAAAAGATGGAATGAAATGGAGGAAGATATATATGTTTGAAAAGAAAATCCGATTTTACTTTCTAAAAATGAACTCAGAACGCGAAAAAATTTCAAAAAAGAAAGACAGAAAACTGAAGGAACGGGGTATACATTTCGAATAACAAACATCATAGACGGAATATAAAAAATGCAACTTTTGTTTATATTTCGGAAAAGCATTTCGTAGCTGTACATTTTTGTGTGCTGTGTTTCCTTCGGGGTAGCACAAAACAGCGAAGAAAATCAAACAAAAACAGTTCGGAATCATCTGCACGCATAAAATGTGTCACCCTGGCAAACACATTGTCCATGCGCGCACTAATAATGTGTGGTTATGGCAAGTGGTTTTGTTTACGTGACCCATGGCATTTGTGAGAGTTAACGGACACCATCTTTCCACTAGCTATTTAAAACTGTAAAATCAAGAGGAATTAATATATCAAAGACAAAGCTTTCCCTCCAAGCTGCTGGTCTAAAGGCTTAGCTGCCACCATAAGTAAATCTTTTTGAATCAATAATTTGTAAATGTTCTTTCATTTGTGATTCTTGTAAAGTTATTAGCTTCTCATGTGAGCAAAATTTTAATAAGTTTTATAAAAAGTTCATTACTGTGTGACCTATACCTCAAATTTAACCTTCCATTCGAGTTTCTCTGTTGTTATATAAATTTGGTTTCTTCTCTTTTCTGACTTGACAACACATTATTTCTCCCAACAAGTTTTCAAAGTTAGAAATCACTGATAGTGGGTCAAAGGTCAATAAAATGGAATGTACGTGCATTTTTAGGTGTGCTATATATTAGCTGAAGAGCGATAAGGTATTGTAAGAACGAGATAACTACGTGTTGTGCAAACAGATACATGATATATGTGCATTACGCTTTGTTATAGCAAATTAATGTATTGAATTGTATTCTTTCCATCGCGTAGTGAAATATATTGAACGTTGGTGGTTTTGACGTGCCTACCATGAAACTTGTTTGGACACTGAATCAGTAAGAAGTCGATTTTGTGGTTCAAGACCTTGAACGGTTTACTATTAAGAGCTGTGTCAATATATTGGGTTGGAAAGAAAGTAATGTCCGATAACGAGACACTCGAAGTCAAAGTCCCGGCAACGGCGGACATTGGCCACTGAGACTACTATTGCGCACACACCGGCATAACATCAGCAGATAGGTGGCTTAAGACAGTTGCAGTTAGTCGTCAAAAGGCGAAGAGTGCAAGCGCCAGCCAACATGGAAGTGGACAAGGAGCACATCTGACATTGCATTTTGTAAGAGTTTCGACACGGTAGCACCCCCGCAAGTGCTGTAATGAACAATATAAACATGCACCCCAATGCCATATCATATCGTCAGTGCTGTCGTTTGTTCGAACGGTTTCGAGAGGGACATTCTGACGTGTCACACCGTGCCAAACCCAGAGGACGCAACAGTGAATATGGACATGCTGAAAACCTTAGTGGAGACCGACTCACGTGTGATAACGCGGGAGTTCGCCGAACAGCTGGAGATTACACACACGAGCATTATCACGAACCTGGTTCAACTTGGGAAAGTGCACAATATGGGAGTTTGGGTACCCCATCAACTCAGAGTTGAGCAGAAAGCAAATCGCACGAGTGCAAGGGTTTCCCTGCTAGCATGTGACCACGTTGAACCTTTCTTGGAGCGCTTGGGACAGGTGACGACAAATGGGTCCTGTATTGCACGCTAGTCCACTGAAACAGTTGCTGAACGCAAAACATAAGCCCAAGTTGACCCCAAAGCCGGCATACACCCACGTAATGTCGTGAAGTCTGTTCGGTTGGATATGCAAGGTTTTTTTTTCGGGGGGGGGGGGGGGCTGCTGTAGGACAAACCCACTACAGCAAGATAGAGCGAGACCTCATAAAGCATGGGTGACCCGTCACAAGATTTGGGACTTGGGATGGGAGCTGTTGTCGCACCTAGCCTATTCTCCGGACATTGCCACAAGCAGCTACCACCTTTTCCGGTAATAGCAGCATTCTTGGACGGGCACCGGTTCACCAACTGGGACTACGTGGAAAGCGCACTTACTTCTTTGCATCCATGCAGCTACAGGGACGGTATCCAATAGCTGTCCAGAGGACGGAGCAGGTCGTTGCAAACGATTGTGACTACAGTTTGGACTGATTTGTACTTTTATGTATGGTAATTAGCACTTTTCTGTTGCTTTGCAATGCAGACATTACTTTCTTTCCAATACAATTTCATAAAGAGTAACATATTGCTGATACAGTATTTCAAGCAACTATTCAGTTTAGAACTTAAACGTTCAACAAGTGGATTTAAGGTGAAACGATGTAAACCATGTTATTTTATAGTGAACACACTTTATAATTTTACACCTACATACTTCATATTAAGGCGACACGAGAAACCCCGTGTGATAAATAGTTTACGAACCTCTTTTACATAGCAAAAATTATGTAGTGCTATTATAGTTAAAGAGAGCGATGCTTTACAGACAACACCGTGGAACTTGTAATGTACGCTCTGCATCGGTGCTGAACAAGAATTATAGAATTTATTCGAAACTTTTTCGACAGACGCATATCTAGCACTCTCTAGACAGTTGCATATGTTCGAGGAAGATCCAACTCGTCAACTGACGGATCAGAGAAACAGAAACAGAAATAGAGAGAGAGAGAGAGAGAGAGAGGCGTTGGGACATCCATAATGATGCACAAGCGATAACTACAAAACCTCCTAAGTGTAGATACCACCTTTAACTAGTATATGCTTCAGCAGTATTACATGTTTTCTAGTAGCTGTAGATAGTACTTATCGCCAAACATTTTTCTACGGAGTAACACTTGGAATAATTTTTTAATCTCTAATATAGTCCTAGATATAAAAATATTTACAGGCCATAAAAGGTTGACCTGAGATCTATTTTATAACCTTTATGTTTTCTCAAATATCACGATATTAAATCAAAATAAAGTTCTCATCCAAACGTAGTAAATATAAGGTGTACTTTCAGTGCAATATTTCGGTTAGTTTCTTCTTGCAAAAGTAGAATTATTGGGCACTTTTTTTATACAAACAGGTTCAGATGCTTCCTCACAGAAAATTAGTAATTTATTTCACTGCTTGTATTTACTTTCAAACATCAGAATATTTTTCACAGTAACGTGCATTGAAAACCATACGTGAAATCCTTCCCGAAATTAGTCTATCTTTCCTGATCGGATACGAGATAAAATCACTCACTCGGATACGAGATTTTAATTCTTTATTTAATAAAACTGATTTTTCATCACCTTCTAATATATCTCACATCCCAAAGAAATGCACTGAAAGGTGCTTTTTCCTTAAGGTATTTAGGGTGAAATACTTTCGAAAACAAAGCATATATTAGATACGCTTTGATAAGTGATACTTAGAGATTATTAGTCTACCTTTTGTTCTGCTGCATATTTTGGTAATTTGATGCAGCTTATTTGAAACGAATTAATTACTTAAGCTTTTCTTTAATACCTGTTGATTCAAAACCACCTCTTATACCGATTTCTGTCCATACGGTCATGCATCACAAGATCTACTGTTCTGATGAATTCGTTTAATATGAATGTTATAAAGAACATGCAATATGTGCTATTTATAGCAACAGTAGCTCAGTCAGTTTCTAAATTTCTTTAAGGACAACGATGATCACAAAAAATCACCACATGTATTAAGAGAATGTGTTTGTCACAAATATTTTTTTCACGTCCACCATGGTTTTTTTGGGTATTGACTACATAGAAGTGGAGTGGATGCTATGTCATGAACAAGTTGCGAAGATTTCTGATATATATGGAAAGCATCCAAAATATCAAGTTTGAAAATACTCCAAATACGTGCCGACAGTAAATAAATAAATACATCGCCCTTAACCACGTTCTAGAAACACACAGCAACCGAAAAATTGTTTTACAGCCGCCGCTGTGGAATTGAATCAACAGAACTCTCGATATCTAGCCGAGTGCGTTACATTTACGTCACAGTGGCCAACAATCCACGGTGCTATGTGTATTTTTAAGTGAGCTTCTGACATCATAAATCCGTAAGATGGGCTCAGTTATATCAAGTTTGGTGGTTGAATCTGGCTTGTCACTTAGCTTTGCTTCTTGAAAGACAAATGTATGGTTCTTTTCGTAACAGTAATTGACAAGCCAGATTCAACAACCAAACTTGATATTTTGGATGCTTTCCACATATATCAGATATCTTCGCAACTTGTTCATGACATAACATCCACTCTATTTCTATCAAGAGCGTGGAAGCAACTAACCAAAACCCGTGACTGTAAACACCTTTTTATGATATCACATACAATTTAAATATTTACGTGCCATTCTTCCTGAAGAATCTAGGTCAATACCCAGCGAAACCATAGTCGACTTGAAAAGAAAATATATTTGTGACAAACTACGTTGTATTCTCTTAATATGAACAGTCGTCTCAAGACTGTAGTCTTTGAGATCAAAAATCACCACATGTGTTTATCAGCGAATTTCAAATGGTTTTTCTCCTCGGTACCATAAAAGCAATCAGCGTTTTTATTTAATTTGAACATTGCTGTTTTTGCAAGAGATACATCATTCTGTCGAACACAAAGATGCCGTCCCGTAGCTTAGTGGTCGGAGGAGTAGGCTTTTGTCTAGTCGTACGTCCTGCGTCGGAGATTGAGCACCGGGTGAGACAGATACGGTGGGCTTGCACTACAGCGTTGGCATCTCCTCATCCCTGCAACCAGTGGTTCCAAATTACGAATAGGCAACTCATTATAACCCATATAGTTTCTTACAGTGGTCATTAAACAAAACAAATGAGAGAAAGGACGAAAAAATATCCAGTGTATAAGAGTTACTTTAAGAAGGTTTTGAAATTATGGAACCGAAATTTCTGATCCCGCTAGATTGAAACATGGGCAAAAAATACATCCTTTTCTTTAGGAATTTTATTCCTTTTTATTGCCACAATGATGTTTCTGTAACTATGTAAATGTCTTCCTCTGAAATATTTCAAACTCTTTCTTAGTTATCATTTTGCTTCCTAGAAGAGTGGTAATGTAGGCGTTTTAAGAAGATATCTCTCCATTAATAACGAAGTTTTGAATCTTTTACGATGTTCATCCGGGATTGCTCTAGTATTTCCTTTGTGTCATCTTTAGGGAATAACATTTTATTCACTGTGCTTTTGCAATTCACAATTTCTCTTTCCATTACCACATTTTTATTCTTTTAGCCACACGAAAGAAGAAATCATTTCATTGCTGAATTCTCACTTCGACAAAGTAATTCCAAGTTTCGGGTTCATCCATTGTAATAAAGGAATAATGAGTTAACTCGGTATCGACGCTGGGGTATTAAAAAATAATTACGCATAATTCCGCTAACGAAGAAAATTCGAAGAAGCGATACCTCAAGTTTTTTTGTTTAGTTGATAACTACTCGGGAAATAAAATCAGGAGATCTAAGCTTGCGGTGAAGTGGTATTTGTGAGTAATTAATGAAAGATGGATGAAAAAATCCTTCGGAAATATCTTCTGCATTCATTAGAAGGGAGATAAGGTTGTCTTTCTGTTAGTTCATGTAAATTCAATACTACATTCTGCGATTAAGCTGAAAATGGAGACAAGAAAGAATAAACACAAAAGTGAAAGTCATGGTATGGCTAAAAGATTTTGAGCAATAACCTTGTCGGTTAAACAATTTGTTCTTTCCTTGCATCTTTATGCACAAAGCTTAAATATTGCACAGCCTCCTTAAAAGTTTTTGATAGGCACATGATAATGTCTGTGTGTGCGAAGAATATTTCACCTGTAATCCTGCGCTGATAACAAACCAAACAGTTTGAGATGCACGAAAAGGAATGAGGAATTATTTTCAGATTGGTATAGTAGCTTGGTTCTGGATCTTACTTAGCAATGTAAGATATGAATGCTGCGCCGGAGTCAGAGGCATGAGCTTCTGGTTAGGCGTTTCAGCTAATTCACTGCATTATCTTCCATGTTACTCCCGCAGACTTTCGAATTTAACCCACCCATCTCCCATATGATCTTCTTCTGGGTCTTTTCCTGTCCCTTAGCATCCAGTATGCAAGGGTGACAAGCAAGCAGCGATCTTGCTTGTTATCCATGCATACGTCTTGCACTCTTGACTTAAAGACAGCCCAGGATAAGACATTTTTGGTGGAGTCGCAGGCAATTGGGAGCCACGGCATTGGCTCCCAAATATCGGTGGGAACAGTGTCGTGAAGAACGTCTTTAAGGGACATGAGTCGTTCTCCATCTGATGGCGTACTGTATACTCTAATTTTAACTTTCATTTTGGCTGCTTTCTCTATGTAAAATTTTAGTTCATTGTCTTTAAATGTTTCAAACTTAACGTTATAATGTTTCTCTCTCACGGAATGTTATCTGGCAACAATCTTGAAGTCAAGAGTGAATGACGTACGCATGGGTGACAAGCAAGATAGCTGCTATATACAGTATACAGTATATGTATATATATATATACTGTCAACCATTATCATTTCACTGCTGGATGAAGGTCTTCTCAAGTTTCTTCCACAAACGTCTATCCTGTGCTAGTCTCCTCCATGTTGCTCTAGCATACATTCGAATTTCATCCACCCTTCTCTCATATGGTCTTTTTCCGGGTCGTTTCCTATCCCTTGGAATCTAGTCAAACATTTCTGTTGTCCATCGGTGGTCTCTCCTTCTGGCAATATGTCCAGCCCTTTGCTCGTTCTTGACAGAAGTTGTGTTGGTGGCTCCTGCATTCTATGCATTTTAGTGTGAAATACCACGTCCCTCACTCACCGGTTGCTTGTCCCTCCTGTTTAAAGGTACTAGCCGCCCCGGTGGCGCAGTGGTCTAAGCGATGGCCTCTGATCATTCGTCCGAAAGGGGTCCGTGTTCGAATCCCGGTGAGTCATGGATGTTGTGTTTGTCTTATGGCACTGGCTCTCTCCCTTCCCTGGAACCAGTGACCCTAAATTAGGGACGGGCGACTGCTTATAGCCCATTGAGTTGCTCACGGTGGTCGTTAAACTTCCAACCAAAAAAAAAAGGTACAGTGTACGTTTTCAGCTACTTATTTGGCCATATCGTCCTCGTATTTGTTCATATTCATCGGTTTTCGTATCGTTTGCTCGTTTGCTTACGTTTAGAAGCTGCCAACATGGCGGCTTCCGGAATCTCCTTATCATCTCTTGACGTGGTCGATGCACGTCACGTCGCACTTTTCACGTCCATGGGAGTTGACAAACTCTCGTCCTCATATGTGTCTGCTCAGGTGCCTTCCCAGCTTCCAAGTGCCTCTGCTCAGGTGCCTTCACTGGATTTCGCAGCGCCGCCTTCTTCAGCTTCTGCCTCTGCCTCGGTTCCCTTCCTGGGTACTACTAATACTACTGCCTTGCCTTCTGCTTGTGCTTCTCTACCCTCACTTCCTTCTCTGTCTTCCGACTCAGCACAGACTTCTAATACGAGAACGTCATTTTTTTTTTTTTTTTTTATTGGAGGTTTAACGACCACCGTGAGCAACTCAATGGGCTATAAGCAGTCGCCCGTCCCTAATTTAGTGTCACTGGTTCCAGGGAAGGAAAGAGAACGTCATTTGCGTCTACAGTGCATCGAGGCGCTACTTCTACGTCAGCTTCATTTCAACATGATGGTCTCATGAAATCAACACCTATTATTCAGGTATTCAATCATAAGGTGAATATAACGATCCATGAAAGTTCGCAGATTGGCCGTGAGTTCCATAACCTCCTGGATAGAGGTGTGCCCTTTCACGCGTTACCAAATACTTCTTTGCCAAGCTACATGAAGGCTCCCTCTAGTCATGTGTTGTCTGCGTCTATTGCCGGAATTTCCCGTACCCTTCGGGGTATCTCAGTGCAGTTCAAGCACAAGGAGGTTGCTGATCTTTTTTCTTGCCCACGGACTTTCGATTCAAACAAATAATCTTAAGTTCAAAAGTAGGAACTGTACACTTAATTATACTCAAAATAGTATAACTATACTAAAAATCATCAGAAAATTCTTGGCATAGAATAAAGATAAAATTTTCCAAGCTTTCGCACATCAACCAGATGGCTTTCTCAAGGAAGGTAGACAGCTAACTGCTAACTGGATAATAGAACGTTTCAACACTTTGAACGCGGTGACTTGACTAGACAATAAATGATTAGAGGCAAACGTGATATTTCGAAGAAACGAGGTCACATTGGTTGGGCACGCGGTACAATGGTAGAGAATTCAGCATTATTTGAAGAATTGATTCCAAATACGTGGCAACTCCAGAGAAACGCTATCATTGCAAGCCTCGCAGCTGGTCAAGATTTCCAAGGTTTCGCGAATGTCGGTAGATTTCGGTGTGGAGTATGAAGCTAATTTTTTTACATCACTCCATATAGGTTCTGCGGTCTTGAACCTGACTTCTCTTGATAAGGCAGTGGGTTTTTCCCGTCTTTTGTATCCCTTTTATGTTCGCTGATTCTAATTCCAAACGAACGTTTGGTCATTCCGATGCAGTATCGCCTGGAGCCGTCCGGATATTTTAGTGGGATGGCATAAATGCCTGCGTCATTGAGAAGAGGGGGCTTGTTAATATTTCTCTTAAGCATCGTGTATAAAGATGCCGGAGACCTTATGCCGACACCGAAGTTCATCCTCCTGTTACCTATCTCGACCTTTTCTCGACGTCTCAGTGAGCAATATGCATGACAACCGCCTTCACACAGAAGTCTATTATGAACCCACCTCCGTTCCCAACCTGATGCTCCGCAGTTTATTCTGCCCTGATGTTTACAAGACCGCCTTATTCCGTTCTCGAATTAGAAGAGTCTTTGCTGTCTCATCCGATGTCCGTTCTAGACAATCCGAACTAAAACACATCGTCTAATTGGCCACTCAGGCGGGATATACGTTGAACCAGATGCATAACTTTATCGAGAAAGCCAGAACCAGCAGTGCTAATAATATTTCTATGCCACAACTTCGCTACCTAGGCTCAATTCCCTACATGCCAAATGTTTCCTATTAACTCAAAAACGCGCTCAGGAGGGTGAACTTCGGTGTCGGCATAAGGTCTGCGGCATCTTTATACACGATGCTTAAGAGAAATATTGACAAGACCCCTCTTCTCAATGAGGCAGGTGTTCATGTCATCCCATTAAAATATCCAGACTGCTCCAGGCGATACTACATCGGAATGACCAAACGTTCGTTTGGAATTAGGATCAGCGAGCATAAAAGCGATACAAGAGACGGGAAAAACCCACTGCCCTATCAAGAGAAGTCAGGTTCAAGACCGCAGAACCTATATGGAGTGATGTAAAAAAATTAGCTTCATACTCCACACCCAAATCTACCGCCATTTGCGATACCTTGGAAATCTTGACCAGCTGCGAGGCTTGCAATGATAGCGTTTCTCTGGAGTTGCCACGTATTTGGTATCAATTCTTCAAATAATGCTGAGTTATCTACCATTGTACCGCTTGCCCAACCAACGTGACCTCGTTTCTTTCAAATATCACGTTTGCTCCTAATCATTTATTGTCTAGTCAAGTCACCGCGTTCAAAGTGTTGAAACGTTCTATTATCCAGTCTGCAGTTAGCTGTCTACCTTCCTTGAAAAAGCCATCTGGTTGAAGTGCGAAAGCTTGAAAATGTTATCTTTATTCTACGCCAAGAATTTTCGGATTTTTGGTATAGGTATACTATTTTGAACAAATAATCTCCTCTCTTCTCCTCTTTCCAAGTGTTCGGTAAACATCACGTTCTATCCTGCTCCACAGGAAGTGTCTGATACTGCTCTTGCACTCCTTGTCAGTCAGGTTTGTAAAATCGTCGGCAAGGTCCGACGCCTTTCACACGCTCCACGCGGGACTCGATTGCACATGCTACCGGACCTCGACGTTAGTTGTTGGTCGTTTTCCCCACTGATAACGCCTTGGAGGAATATCTTAGTGACGCTACCGTAGAAATTGGCTCAATCACGTACAGTTTCAAGGTTTTCACCACTCACTGTTGTACGCACTGTCTTGTGCAGGATTACACATATGCCTCCTGTGTGCGCATACGCCGTGATCTCACTTACAGCTCGCCTCTCCTCTCAGTGCCGATCACACTGGTTCTTCTACCATCCCCTCTTCCAGTGTTTTGTCAGACACGACCTCACCTTCTCTCCGTCAGCCGCATCTTCCAGTCAAGGACAATGATCCATTTCCTTCCCTTCCGCACCGTACGGTTGTGCATCCTCCTTCGGGGTTAGCAGAGATGTCATCTACTACTGATGTGTCTCCGGCGGAGTGTTCCGACTCAGATGTGTTGGGTGGTGCTTCTGCACTCCGACAGACTGTCTCTCCTTTGTGTCTCTTGCATGTCGAATCTCCAACTCCGAACATGCCTGATGTTCCTCTGTTGCTGCACCTTCCTGCTGCCTCGGCTGATGTTCCAGTGTTAACCGATGCTGATCAGGTACTTACTGAATCCTCGGTGCCACTTGGGTTTGTGTCTCTCGTATCGGGTGTCTTTCCAGATCAGCCAAAGGGGTCATCCGCCTCAACTTCTTCTTCGAAACGGACTGGTACTTCCAAAAGCTTGGTGAAACAGAAAAAGGTAAAACATCTTTCTGTTACACCTTCTGTAGTGTCTTCTATTGTTCCCGATGCTTCATGTTCAGATGTTTCTCCGCTTGATGATGCTTCGAACAATACGCATCTCGGTTCGAGTCTTATCAATCCTCTCACAGATGATGATATTTTTCATACAATTGATAAGTTTCCTCTAGTCCCTGGACAACTGTCCAGACAGCAATTCTTACGCCTCTTTTAATCTGCTCGTACAGTGGTATGTACTGCAATATTTCTCCATTCACCTGATCTTGATCTGTGTGCAGCGGTGATGTAATTTGAAGCGTATGTGTCCTTTTTCAAATCCCTGAGTGTCACTGATCCTAGATACCAGGTTTTCATGAGACGATATACTCGCCATCTCTCCTCCTTGAAAGACCTCGCTGAGACACAACTTTGTGATACCGTGCTTCTTCAAGCCGATGACATTTAGCGCTCCTTCCTAACCAGACACTCTTTATTTTGTCCCTCACGTACTGCAATATTGTTTCATGGTCCTGTTATAGTGCTTTGTGTTTTTCATTTGCACTCATTGAATGTCTTAGATGTACTAGTGTTTTCCTGTGTCACGGTTTAATTTCGTACTAAATTTGTTAACTTTGTTCTTCTACCCTTTTTCATATGCTTATAATAATGTACGTGTTTTACTTTGTTTCAAATGATATGCCGATCTGCTGTTCCTTCTTTGTGTACATCGTTATTTTATTATATGTGTCGATTGATGTATTCTGTCTGCTCTCCAGTTTGTGTTGTAGATATACCAGATATTTTTCTCTTTATGTTTTCTCTGTTGCAATATTCAGTGATATCTCCTGTGTATTTATTTCATAATAGCAATAAACTGGGTACCCCATGTACTCACATTTTTCAAAACAAAAACCATTACCATTTCAGGGTATTTACTCTGAACATTACGTCTTCCACTCTTGCCAAGTTTTCTGATACACGAATTCCTCTTCTTACTCTACTGGTTACACCAAGCATGCACCTCTCCATGATTCTTTGAGTTGTCTGCAGTCTTTGTATGTCTCTTTTAGTTAAGGTCCACGTCTCTGCACTATACGTAAGCACTGGAAGGATGCATTGATCAAACACTTTTCTTTTAAGACATAACAGCATATTGCTTATAAAAATTATACTGTTTCTTTCAGACACTCTTCAGACACGTTTTATACGCCGATTGATTTCTTCATCAGTGTGACCCTCACTTTATATATGCTGTCCAAGGTAAATGTAGGGATCGGTTATCCCCATCAAATGATCAATCTTCATTTCTTGTAAAAGCATTGTACATCAATTTTGTCTTTTGAAAGTTCATTTTTAATCCCACATCATTACTCTTCTCAGCAAGTTCCTGGATCATACACTACAGCTCTGACGGAGTAGTTGCAAAAATGACTACGTCATCAGCAAAACGAAGGAGAGTTAGAAAATCTCCATTAATCTTTATCCATTTGTTTTCATAGGTCAATGATTGAAAGACATTTTGCAGTGTGGCATTAGAGAGTTTGGGAGATATAGTGTCACATTATCTCACTCCCTTTCCAATTTTTATGGGTGCTGTATTATCAAATACCCGAATCTTTGCACTTCCATTTTCATAGATGTTATTAATAATATTAATGTACGCATCTTCAATACCGCAGGATTTCAAAGCCTTTGCAGCTGCTGATGGTTTCACAGAATCAAAGGCCCTTTTATAATCGATAAAACCATTCATAATGGGAGTTCATATTCTCTGGCTCTTTCAATTAGTTCTCTCAGTACGTGGATATGATCTATATTGCTGTAGCCACTCCAGAATCTAGCTTGTTCGCTCGGTTGAGCCATGTCCAGTTTTACCTTCAAGCGATGTGATACAACTTCAGTGAAGATTTTATAAACCACTGATAGGAGTCTGATAGGCCTGTAATTCCTGAGATCCTCATTGTCGCCTTTTTTATGTAGCAAGATCATTGCCGCATTAGTCCAATTCTCAGGAATCTTCCCTTCATTAAGGCACCGAGCGGACACTTGGGCGAGTACTGTTTCAATTTATCCACTTGCTTCTTGTATGATGTCTACGGTAATTCATTTTCTCCTGGAACTTTTCCCCGTTTCATGTCAATGACTGCATGTGCAACTTCTGCTGGGAGGACTGGATGAACTCTGGTACTGGTACTGTGACGTACCTGCCAGCAGGACGCACACGACATAAAGGCAGATAGGAATCAGAATAAACGTCTGCGTAGCTCAGTTGGTAGAGCGACTTGTTCCGGAATAAGCGGCCTCGGGTTCGAATCCCGGCGTAGACCAAAAATGACGGAGAAATTTACTTCGTTATAATGGCGCCCGAACTATCCGGATGACCCGGCAGTTCAAAATCTCGCACTGGTGTGATGTTATTTCCACACCGCGAGACAGGAAAAATCAGAGAATTCCTTCTCCAGCGCTTCGAAAAATAAAAATGTGTGATGTTGCATTCCACACAGCAGATTGACTGGGAGTTCTCAAGTGCACGTTCTACAGTGGATGGCTGCCTGCAACGATTCATGGTCACGGCTGACCCGTGGGCCATGCCCCCGGCCCTCTTTTGGGGGGGAGATGTGACGTACCTGCCAGCAGGACGCACATGACATAAAGGCAGATAGGAATCAGAATAAACGTCTGCGTAGCTCAGTTGGTAGAGCGACTTGTTCCGGAATAAGCGGCCTCGGGTTCGAATCCCGGCGTAGACCAATAATGACGGAGAAATTTACTTCGGTATAATACCTTTCGTAATATCTAAAGCACATGTATCATCCCTTTCATATAGTTTTGAGTAGACATCTTTCAATCTTGTCAAAACGTCGCCTCTATTTCTTGTTACAGAACCATCTTCTTTTCTCAGTGCCATAATCTACTTTCTTCTCTTACTGAGATGTCCCCTTGCTATCTTTAGGCTTTGGTTGATTTCAATTGGTTTCCTCACTAGTTCATGGTTGAATTTCCTTACGTCTTCAGTGATACTTTTACGTACTGCCTTGCATAGCTCTATGCATTCCACTTTGGAAGTCACATCTCCTTTAGTTTTCCTCATCTCTCTTCTTTTCTGCATCAAAATTTTGGTTTATCCTGATTATTTGTTCATATGCGACTTGTTCTTAGTACCAGCTAATATTTTTGCTGCTTTTATAAGAGCTTTGGTTAGTTTTCTGTTAACTTTAGAGATGTCCACGTTTTCCGACGTTAGACCTTCTAGAGCAGAGAATCTGTTCCTCAGTTCCAATTTGGAGGTATTTTGATTTTTGTTAAGTTTGGTCATGTCGATACACTTTGTTTGTACTATGTGCTTGCCACGCTTGAATTTAGTATAGAGGTGCATTTTACATCTTTCCATTCTTAGATCACTACGTGTGTTGAACTTGTTCAGCACACTGCAGTCTTCCATGACAAATCTCTTGTTACACATAATAAAATTAATTTCACTTGTAAACCCACTAGAATGCCTCCATGTCCATTTCCTTCGTGGCTTTTTCTGATAAAAGAGTCCATAATGAAAAACCCTTCTGCCTCTGCAAACTCTACGATAGTATTTCCACGCCGGTTTCCTTTGCCGTAATCGAATTTACCTACTGAAGCTTCATTCTGTTGCTGTTGCCCTATTTTTGCATTGAAATCTCCTATAATGATCTTCAAGTGCTGCTTGCCTTTGTTACACTGCTGGCCACCCAAAATGCAACATCTAGAAGGACACGAGATAGCAAAGCGGCCAGATATACTGGACACATAACAACAGATACAAAGATAAAACAATTGAGCTTACAGGCCCGTGTGACTTGCGGAACACGCAGGCATCAATATTTCGTGTGACCCGCATGGCTGGAAATAACGGCCGCTACATACCGCGGCATCGAACGAAAGAAGCTTTGGATGTGGGCTTGGGGCATGTCGGTCCAGGCTGCTTCCACGCGTTGCCACAGTTCATCAGCCGTAGCCGCGGATGGTGCTTGCCGGGCCACTCGGTTGCCGATCAGCGATCAGACGTGTTCGATTGGCGACATATCGGGAGAACAGGCGGGCCACGGCAGCAGTGACACCTGGTGGCCCGTGAAGAATTGTTGCACGATGCGTACCACGTGCGGACGCGCATTGTCCTGTTGAAACGTGGCCTCTGGCCGGTCCTGCGGCTAAGGGAGGACTACATGATCCAAAACGTCGGAGATGTAGCAGTGGCTGTTGAGTGTATCGGTGATGCGTATCAGAGGGTTGCGGGTGTCATATCCAATTGCGCCACAAACCATAACGCCAGGCGACGGACCGGTATGGCGATGCATAATGCAGGCGTCATACAGTCCTTCGCCTTGGTGCTGCTACACGCGGATCCGACCATCGTGTGTTGCATGCAGAAGCGGGATTCGTAGGAGAAGACAATGTCGTGCCCTTCCGTAGTCCAGGTGCGGCGTTCAACGGGCCACTGCCGCCGCATTCACCGGTGGTGTAACGTCAATGGTAATCTGAGCAGTGGGCGCCGTGCGACATGTCCCCGCTCCTGCAGACGACGTCGAACCGTACGTGCTGACACAGGTTATTGCGCAACATACCCTAATTCCTGCGCTAACGTCCGTGATGCGACTGTGCGAGCCGCCAATGCCCGCCGCACAACATGCTGGTCCTCTCGGTTGGTGGTGTGCCGCGGCTGCGGCAATCGCGCACGACGGTCCATCTGTCCCTCCTGCACCCACCGAACCCATACTCGCCTCACTCCTGCTGGATGTCGTCACACACGGGCGCCGATGTCTCGGTACGATAAACCGCTGTCGCTATAAGCCACTATTCGTCCTCTGTCGAATTCTGAAACGTGTTGAAATGACTGCCGTATTCTACGACGAGGCATCAGAAAGCTTCCCACGCACAGGTCCGGCAGCACAACACACTTCCACTACTTACACACCGCCTTCTGTGCACCCTTCTTATAGTGCTTCTCGGTGGCGTGCCCGACGCACGTAATTTGCATATGCCCTGCAATGCTAATCGTTTGCATGTCCTCTCGTGGGCGACACATGCTGAGAATTTCAGGCCAATCGGATGCTTCCTTCTTGGTGTTGCATTTTGGGTGGACAGCAGTGTATTTAGATTCCAAGTTTCCACATAAAATTCTTCAAGTTCTTCTTTAGGATGACTTGTGGTGGGTGCATAAGCTTGAATAATCTGAGTCTGATAAATTCTTGAGAGTTGGATAACGAGTTGTGCAGCTCTGTCAGAGGAACCTTCAACTTCTTCAACTCTTTACTTCAATTTCTTGTTTATTATAAATCCAACACCACTATTGCTGCCAGTATCTGTCCCACGATTGTAGAAGAGATGTCCACATTTAAGTTCAATGAGACCTTCTCGTTTTCTGTTTACCTCAATGAGCCCGATGATGTCCCACTTGATTCTTTGTAGTTCCTCTTCCAGTTCAAAGAGCCTTGAATCAGAAGATCAAGAGCTTCCATTGAAAGTAGCCAAGGTCGGCATCAGGTTACAGCCTAGTCTGGTGGTTCGGTGATTATTAGCATCCTCTGCCTTGGTGTCGCACTGGCCGCTGCTTTAGCCATGTACATTCCAGCTGCCGTAGACTGAGGGCCAAGATTTAAATTGTAGAGTCATTTTGGAAGGGATTGGCCATAACCCACCATACTGGTCGAGCGGTTTGGTGAGTATGGGATAGCATTTCCTCTAATTCCGAGTCTCGAAAGTATAGTTATACCACTACTGGCGGTCTTTAGAACCCCTTTAGTGGGAATAGGATGTATCATGAAAATACGGAGTTGACATTTGTCAAGGAGTGGCCGTGGTATGTCTCGCGACACCTGACCTTACATCCCAATATACAGTATATAACCAAGTGTTATCATAAATGTAAAAGCTAAATTTGATTCTTATTAGTTTCACCTTTCAGAACTTCAAAGGTGATTTATTGATTTGTGGGGACTTTTGCCTGAATTACATTTATGACACAGCAGAAACCCATATTCAACTAGGTTGTTGTAGAGATAAGTTAATGCTGTGTTTTTCTGGTTCTTCAAAAAAGCCAAAGCGCGGCGTTTACAAAACTTTCTGCCTTCTTGCATGTTATGCTCTGCTTTTTTGCAATGTACGTTTCTTTGTTTTGTTTCTCTAGCTCTGGATCACTTGGAAAATGTTTCTTGCTTTCGAGTGTTTTTCTGAAAATTCCTTTTCTGCTGCTTTTGCACGTTTGTACTCTTCAGGAGAATCTTTTTTAAAATTTTCTTGACAGTTATTTATTAGTTCCTGACATTTGTCTTTACTTATATCACCATCAGCATTACCAACTATTATCACTCCGCTGCTTGATGAAGGTCTCTCCAAGTTTCTTCCCCAATTGTCTGTCTTCAGATTGTCTTCTCCACGCCACTCCTGCATGCTTTCGAATTTCATCCATCCATATCCCATGAGGTTTTTTTCTGGGTCTCTCTCTCTCTCTCTCTCTCTCTATGTATATATATATATATATATATATGGGATGTAAGGTCAGGTGATGCGTAACATCACAGCCTCTCCTTGACAAATGTCAACCCCGCCTCCTCGTGGTGCATCCTGTTCCCACTAAAGGGGCTCTGACGACCGCCAATAGCGGTATAACTATACCATCGGGATTAGAGGAAATTCTATCCCACACTCACCAACCCGCTTGGCCAGCGTGGTGAGTTATGGCCAAACCCCTCCAAACTGATTCCACAACTTAAATCTTGGCCCTCAGTCTCCGGCAGCTGGAATGTACCTGGCCAAGGCAGCGGCCAGTGCGACATGAAGGCAGAGGGTGCTAAGAATCCCCCGGAGGACCGGACTAGGCTGCCATCTGATGCTGACCTTGGCTACGTACAATGGACGCTCCCTATCTTCTGATTCAAGGCTTCTTGAATTGGAAGAGGAACTACAAAGGATCCAGTGGAACATCGTGGGGCTAAGTGAGGTAAGGAGAAAAGGGGAAGATCTCATCGAACTGAAAAGTGGACATCTCTTCAACTATCGTGGGACAGATACTGGCAGAACTAGTGGTGTTGGATTTATAATAAACAAGAAACTGAAGGATAAAGTTGTAGAAGTTGAAAGTTCCTCTGACAGAGCTGCACGACTTGTTATCCAACTCTCGAAAAGATACCAGGCTCAGATTATTCAAACTTATGCACCCACCACAAGTCATCCTGAAGAAGAAATTGAAGAATTTTATGAGGAAATTTGCCATCTAAATAATAAAGGTAAGCAGCACTTGAAAATAATTATGGGAGATTTCAATGCAAAAATAGGGCAACGGCAACAGAATGAAACTTCAGTAGGTAAATTCGGTCACGGTAACAGAAACCAGCGTGGAAATACTCTCGTTGAGTTTGCAGAGGCAGAAGGGTTTTTCATCTTGAACTCCTTCTTCAAGAAAAAGCCACACAGGAAATGGACATGGAGACATCCAAATGGGACGACAAGTGAAATTGATTTTATTATGTGTAACAAAAAATTCGTCATAGAAGACTGCAGTGTGCTAAACAAGTTCAACACAGGTAGTGACCATAGATTGGTGAGATGTAAGATGCACCTCAACACTAAACTTGAACGTGGCAAGCTCATAAGACAAACAAAATCTATTGACATAACCAACCTTAAAAAACACCATAATACCTTCAAGTTGGAACTGAAGAACAGGTTCGCTGCTTTAGAAGGCCTAACATCAGAAGAAGTGGACATCTCTGAAGTTAACAGAAAAGTAACCAAAGCTCTTATGGAAACAGCAACAAAATTAGCTGGGTCTAAGAACAAGTTGCATGTAAATAAATTATCAGGAAAAACGAAAATGTTGATGCAAAAAAGAAGAGAGATGAGGACAACTAAAGAAGATGTGACTTCCAAAGTGGAATATATAGAGCTATGCAAGACAGTAAGAAAAAGTATCACTGAAGACGTAAGAAAATTCAACTGTGAACTAGTGAGGAAAGCAATTGAAAACAACCAAAGCCTAAAGATAGCAAAGGGACATCTCAGTAAGGGAAGAAAACAGATTATGGCACTGAGAAAAGAAGATGGTTCTGTAACAAGAAATAGAGGCGAAATTTTGACAAGAGTGAAAGATTTCTACTCCAAATTATATGAAAGGGATGATACATGCACTCCAGACATCAAAGATACCAGTACCAGAGTTCCTCCAGTCCTTCCAGCAGAAGTTGCACATGCAATCAAGAACATGAAGCGGGGAAAAGCTCCAGGAGAAGATGGAATTACTGTAGACATCATACAAGAAGCAAGTGGAGAAATCGAAACAGTACTCGCCCAAATTTTCACTCGATGCCTTAATGAAGGAAAGATTCCTGAGGATTGGAACACCGCTACAATGATCCTGCTACATAAGAAAGGTGACATTGAGGATCTTGGAAACTACAGACCTATCAGCCTCCTATCAGTAGTTTATAAAATCTTCACTAAAGTTCTTTCACACCGCTTGAAGGTAACACTGGACATGGCTCAACCGAGAGAACAGGCTGGATTCAGGAGTGGCTACAGCACAATAGATCATATCCACGTGCTGAGAGAACTAATTGAAAGAGCGAGGGAATATGAACTTCCATTGTGCATGGCTTTTATTGATTATGAAAAAGCCTTTGATTCGGTGAAACCATCAGCAGTTACAATGGCTCTGAAAACCTGCGGTATTGAAGATGCATACATTAATATTATTAATAACATCTATGAAAATGCAAGTGCAAAGATTAGGCTGTTTGAAAATACAACACACGTAAAAATTGGAAAGGGAGTGAGACAAGGTGACACCATATCTCCGAAGCTCTTTAATGCCACATTGGAGGGTGTTTTTCAGTCGCTGAGCTGGGAAAACAAGGGGATAAAGATTAATGGAGATTATCTAACCCACCTTCGTTTTGCTGATGACGTAGTCATTTTTGCAACTACCCCATCAGAGCTGCAGAGTATGATCCAGGAACTTGCTGACAAGAGTAAAGAAGTGGGATTAAAAATGAACTTTCAGAAGACAAAAGTGATGTTCAATGCTTTTACAAGAAATGAAGATTTATCGATTGATGGAGAAAAGCTGGAGATAACGGACACGTACGTTTATCTTGGACAGCAGATATCAAGTGAGGGTCACATTGATGAAGAAATTAATCGGCGTACAAAACTTGCCTGGAGAGCTTTTGGAAGAAACAGCATAATTTTCAAGAGCAATATGCCATTATGTCTTAAAAGAAAAGTGTTTGATCAATGCATCCTTCCAGTGCTTACGTATGGTGCAGAGACGTGGACCTTAACTAAAAGAGACATACAAAGGCTGCAGACAACTCAAAGAAGCATGGAGAGGTGCATACTTGGTGTAACCAGGAGAGATAAGAAGAGGAACTCGTGGATCCGAAAAATGACAAGAGTGGAAGACATCATGATCAGAGTTAAATCCCTGAAATGGCAATGGGCTGGACATACTGCCAGAAGGACAGATCATCGATGGACAGCCGAAATTTTAGATTGGATTCCAAGGGACAGGAAAAGACCCAGAAGAAGACCATATGGGAGATGGGTGGATGAAATTCGAAAGTATGCAGGGGTGACATGGAGGAGACTGGCACAAGACAGACCGTTGTGGAGGAAACTTGGGGAGACCTTCGTCCAGCAGTGGATTGATAATGGTTGACAATGATGATGATGATGATATATATATGCACACTATCTACCAACAAGTAATTGGACACCCTGGCAATCGACGATATCTGCGGTCCTGATACACGTCACGCACGCCGCCGTTTAATATCGTGTGGGAAACAACAACCCAACCAGTCGCATGCAAGATGCCAGGCAGTTCGGAGCTCTCTGATTTCGAGAAAGGTGTAATCGTCGAATATCACAGAAATGGCCGATCCATACGTGACATTTCCAGCAATTTGAAGTTTCCAAAATCGACAGTGGCCTACGTGATTGACAAGTGGAAGATGAGAGGTGACTGTCGGAATATGCCCCAACCCGGCAGACCCACAAAACTAGGAGTTAGAGATCGTCGGGTGCTGGCCAGAGAAATTCGGAAGAACCACACCAAATCGATGGGCCACATCTGCGAGGAGTTTCAACAGGTATCCGGAAGTGTTCTTTCGATGAATACCATCCGTAAGGAAGCCCGTCTGCTCAGTTATCATGGACATGCTGCCGCCCACAAGCCTTTGATCACCAAGTCCAATAGCGCTGCTCGGCTAACGTGGTCAAAGGGACGTCGAAAGTGGACCTTCGAACAGCGGAAGCAGGTTCCCTGGAACGACGAATCAAGGTTCACCCTATACCGGTCGGATGGCAGGATCTGGGTTTGGCGTCTGCCTGGAGAACGCCTCCTGCCGGAATGTATTGTGCCAACTGTGAAGTTTGGCGGCGGTTTAATTATGCTATGGGGGTGTTTCTCCTGGTATGGCACGGGACCCTTGGTTGCAATTCCTGGTAGACTCAACGCCGAGACCTACTGCACCATTTTGGATGACCATGCGCTTCCTACGTTGTTGCAGTTTTACGGAGTGTACCCATGTTACTTTCAGGATGACAATGCCACCTGTCATGTTGCGAGGTCCACCATGGTTTGGTATAGTGACAATGGGGTTGATCGAATGGACTGACCTGCGCAGAACCCGAACATTAACCCTATCGAGCACATCTCGGACGAGTTGGAGCGTCGACTTAAGAGGTGCCCCCACCGTCCGAAATCGGTGAAGGAGCTGACCTGTCTTCTCCAAGCCGAGTGGAAGAAAATACCGCTAGCCGTCGTACAACGCCTGGTTGAGAGTATGCCCCGGAGGGTCGCAGCTGTAATCACCGCTCGTGGAGGCTTCACCAACTACTAAAAGTGAATAAACTTCGTTTTCTTTTGCTATCACAGGTGTCCAATTACTTGTTGGTAGATATTGTATATAAATATATATATATATATATATATATATCATCATCATCATTGTCAACCATTATCAATCCACTGCTGGACGAAGGTCTCCCCAAGTTTCCTCCACAACGGTCTGTCTTGTGCCAGTCTCCTCCTTGTCACTCCCGCATACTTTCGAATTTCATCCACCCATCTTCCACGTGGTCTTCTTCTGGGTCTTTTCCTGTCCCTTGAAATCCAATCTAAAATTTCGGCGGTCCATCGATGGTCTGTCCTTCTGGCAGTATGTCCAGCCCATTGCCATTTCAGGGATTTAACTCTGATCATGATGTCTTCCACTCTTGTCATTTTTCTGATCCACGAGTTCCTCTTCTTATCTCTCCTGGTTACACCAAGCATGCACCTCTCCATGCTGCTTTGAGTTGTCTGCAGCCTTTGTATGTCTCTTTTAGTTAAGGTCCACGTCTCTGCACTATACATAAGCACTGGAAGGATGCATTGATCAAACACTTTTCTTTTAAGACATAATGGCATATTGCTCTTGAAAATTATGCTGTTTCTTCCAAAAGTTCTCCAGGCAAGTTTTGTACGCCGATTAATTTCTTCATCGATGTGACCCTCACGTGATATCTGCTGTCCAAGATAAACGTACGTGTCTGTTATCTCCAGCTTTTCCCCATCAATCGATAAATCTTCATTTTTTGTAAAAGCATTGAACATCACTTTTGTCTTTTGAAAGTTCATTTTAATCCCACTTCTTTACTCTTGTCAGCAAGTTCCTGGATCATACTCTGCAGCTCTGATGGGGTAGTTACAAAAATGACTATGTCATCAGCAAAGCGAAGGTGGGTTAAATAATCTCCATTAATCTTTATCCCTTTTTTTCCCAGTTCATGATTGAAAGACATTTTCCAATGTGGCATTAAAGAGCTTCGGAGATATGGTGTCACCTTGTCTCACTCCATTTCCAATTTTTATGTGTGTTGTATTTTCAAACAGCCGAATGTTTGCACTTGCATTTTTATAGATGTTATTAAAAATGTTAATGTACGCATCTTCAATAACACAGGATCTCAGGGCCATTGTAACTGCTGATGGTTTCACCGAATCAAAGGCTTTTTCATAATCGATAAAATAATTATATATATATATATACATTGAAGTGCTGATGTGCCATAAAAACTGGTACACCAGTCTAATAGTTAGTAGGTCTCCCACGAGTGTGCAGGACCGTAGAAATACGACGGGGCATGGACTTCACTAGCTTCTGGAAATATGCTGTAGGCCATGCACACCATACGCCCCGCAGAACGTTCCACAATTCGGGTGTATTCCGTGGTCTCGAATTCCTGTGTTTGATAGCACGTTGCATGGCATCCCAAATGTGTTCTATCACGTTAAGATCTGGGAAATTGGGTGGGAATGGCAACACTCCGAACTCAGATGAATGCTCCTCTAACCATAATGTGGCGTCCCAACACTTGCCTGGGGGTGCATTGTCCTGTTGGAACAGGCCCAACCCGTCAGCATGAATGCACGGCATGAACGGGTGTACGTCGTCAGAAAGGATGCCCACATAGCGTTGGCCGGTCCCAGATGTTTGTTGACGTACCAGGAATCCCAGTGAATTCTAGCTAAACACATCATATACCATTACGGACCCCCCACCAGCCGGTGCAGGTCCCTGTTGACAGGCGGGATCCATGGCTTCATGGGGTTTGCGCCACACACGAATCCTTTCATCTGCCCGATACAGTTGGAAACGCGACTCGTCAGAATAGGCTACTTGTTTCCAGTCATCAAGTGTCCAGTGGCGGTGTTGCTGTGCAAAAGCGAAGCGCATAGACCTGTGTCGTGCACCCATCAATGGGACTCGAGTTGGGCGTCGGCTCCCAAAGCCCAGATCGTGCAGGCTACGTTACAGAGTCCGGACGCTGATGCTTGTTGAGGCTCCAGCCTTGAATTCCGATTATACCTGCGAGATTGTCGCACGCCTATCGCGTGAAACGATTCTTGACAGCCGACGATAGTCACGTTCACCCAATGTCTTTTTACGGCTACACTGGTATCGTAGGTTGGAGGTTTTGCCGAAATTCTTGTAGTCACGGTACACCCTTACAATGGTCGTCCGTGAAAATCCGAACTTCGTTTCTATCTCCGAAATACTGTTGCCCATCTCACGAGCGCCAACTATGACACCGCGTTGAAAATCACTTAAATCGTTATTACTTGTCATTTTCATGCCGAAAACAGCTCTGACAGCTGGCAAGGATATCTATCGCTTTATATACGCACTGGTGGACGCAATCGAGTACGCGCATAGGTGACGTTGCTATGTATTTTGCATAAGTTTGTCTGTACTAGTTTTTCTGGCACTTCAGTGTATATGTATTTGACAATTGTAACCAAAGTCCGGAATGATGGAGAGTTCTGTCATCTACACTGGAATGAACAACATCAAAATGTGATCGTCCTCTCATTTCGACGTTGATCGAAGAACCAGGATTTCATCACCACATGCTGGATTTTTCTCTTTGTAGCCAGTTCTGCAATTTGCACCTACGCCCAAACAAATTCGTATGATGACTTTTTTTTTTTCTCAAGAACTATTGTTAGGTCTTCTGTTTACTACTCTTAGTCGCATAAGTTTGATCATGATAATGATGAAAAACCTAGACAGTGCCGGCGTCTTTCTAGTTTCTCTTGCTTTCCTTGACTGCAGCACACATTTGCGTTCCGTGTGAAATGTGTCCGTGTATGGTCTCTATTCTGTATACTGTTCTGCTAGGAACATTTGTTTTCCATGCTTTCTAAGCTGTATCCTGCAAATGCTGAGTTAAATGCTGTGTTATAAGCATAAGCGTCATCTTGTGAAAATGCTGTGTTATAACACAAGTTGTAAGCCCAGGTAAAACATTCCGTCGTATTATTAAGACGAATTATCCTAAATGGTATTTATAAAAACGAAATGCTCCAAGATGACACAAAATGTGGTGCTAGGATTTAGTGAAGTGCGGTTGAATAAAACGCGAACGGTAAGTAAATCATTCTCGAACTTTGAGTGACTTTGTTTCACATAAGGTGAGTGAATAGGAAGAGTTTAACTTTACGTAGTATTCCGACAGATACACATATACACATTTCAAATAGTAAAGAAAGCTATGATCTATAAATGGGATGTCGCCCGTATGGATGGGACAGAAGAGCAGTCACGAACTTGTAGATGGACTGCTGTTTGTTAGAAATCTGCACGGGCCTTAGTTTGGAATGCCGACCGAGATTTCTTAATCCGGCCTGGAGTTCTGCCCCGTATCCAGCCAGGCTGAAACATTCATGTTTATGACACGGTCCACTTCAGACTTTCAACTCGTGTTCTCTACCACCTATTGTAAATAATGCAAGACTTCCTCTTGAGCAATTGCTACTCTACTAAATTGACCTACCTCAGTAGTAAGCGGAATATAACACAGAGAGACGTACGGTTTCTCGTCGGATTTTCTCCTACAGATGAGGCTTAGATCCAACTACTTACTTCTGTTGCAAATGTAAACGCATTTACTCTTCGACACTTCAGTGCAAAGAAGGTAGCCTAAATAGCCAAATATGTAAACAAATACTGTACTTCCAAAAATCCTCATCTCCGGTGTAGTAACGAATCGCTCCGGTAATCAGCAATCTGGTACTGCGGAGCTTTAAAATCTTTGATGTAAACCCTTTTCGAAAAAACACACACCTGTTTAAGTCACTATCTCTTTTTACCTAAAAGTCGCTCGGAAACAACAGTTAGGCGTTGTATGAAATCATAACAGCATGAAATGAAAAATCTTCAGTAATTATCGCATTTTATATGAAATCAACGCAATTTTAGGTATAGTGGTCACAACTATGTTTCAAATACATCGCTCTTTCTACGCTTTACTAACACACAGCAACCGAAAAATTGTTATTCAGTTCCTCTACGGTGGCCGAATAACAATTTTTTGGTTGTTGTGTGTTGGTAAAACTTGGAATGAGCGATGTGTTTGTTTATTCACTGAGGCCATGTATTTAGAGGATTTTCACCACTAAGTTTCCTTTCCGAATATGAATTTCAAAAACTCTGACAGAGTCATGAAGCAACTGCATCGTGTGTTAAAACTGGGCTTAGACAAGTTACTCAAATCTTGATCACTAACGCGGTCGTAGTGTTAAGGAAAATCGAAGCCAACAAAGTGTAAAACTTGGACTTAATTTCAACCTCTAAAGAACTAGACCTCCCGATTTCACTCTCATTTTACAATTCGGTTTGTCGGTTTTAGCTGTAAGTCATCAACGCATCCGACGGCGGATGCACTTCCAGTTCTTTCGTTTCACTCAGTGATCTTCGCCATCTTATTATTTAACAAGTCAGTCTTTGTTTATTGCGTCGAAACGTTTTTCTTTAATTCAAGAGAAAAGTGCTAAACCTTGCAGTAGAGATAGCCTGGCGTACCCGGGTAGGCCAGGGAATTTTTTACATTTAACTGATGACATACAAAAACTCCAACACGTCCCAAGAACCAGTTCGAGCCATGTCTATGCAGACAACTGCTACTCATAACCCCAAAGGTTGGCTATGGTACACTGGTGTGCAAAAATTAAGGACGAAGAGAAGACATTAACATAACAGCGGAACCAGCGGACAGAACGGACCGAAAGACCACTCAGGAGATAGACTAGGTCCGGTACGGTAGGGTATGCGCATATATGCAGTATGATGTAGGGGACAGGGAGTGTCGAAGGGTATAAAGCACACTGGTGTTGTACGCTCAGCAATTCGGTGAAAGCTATTGCACTGTGTACATCGGTTTGAACGACGTCGACTTGCTGCCACCGTGTGATATGGCTAACAGGCAATCTAGTAGAAGACATCTCGATGAATTTACCAGAGGTCGCGTCATTGGGAAGTTGGAAGAAGGTCGAAGTGTGACTAGTGTGGCCGAGGCGTTCCGGATCGCTCACAGCATCGTTTCACGAGCTTGGAGAGCATTTCAAACGACAAGAACAGCTGTCCGATAGTTTAGCAGTGGTCGTGCACGAGCAACCACGGCGGTGGACGACTGGTATTATGTCCCACAAGCGAGAAGAAGCAGACGGCAGGCATCAGGAAAAATCGCAATGCACGTGCAACAGACAACTGGACGTCCTTTATTGCGTTTTACCGTGGCCAGGAGGCTGCACAAAGGTGATCTATTTGCACGACGACAAGTACGGTGTGTGCCATTAACGCCTGTTCATCGGAGGCGGCGGTTTCTGTGGTGCCAGGAACACAAGAACTAGATACATTAGCAATGTGGTCGAGTTCTCTTTACGGATGAGAGTCTTTTTAGTCTGACGAGCGATTCTTGGCTTATACACATCTGAGAGAGCAGGGAACACGCAATCACACCTCCAACATCATCGAAAGGGGCCGGTTTGGAGGTGGTAGAGTAGTCGTTTGGGGCAGTATCATGCTTGGTAGCCGTACTGACCTCTACATCTGCCAAGGAGGTTCAGTCACTGGCGTCGGCTATTGTACCGAGGTTCTCCTGCCTCACGTGCGTCTGTTTAGAGATACTGTGGGTCCTGAGTTCCTCTTCATGGACGACAACGCTACACCTCATCGTACAGTGGCTGTCGCAGGGCTGTTGGAGAGTGAAGATATTCAACGCATGGATTGGCCTGCAAAGTCATCGGACCTAAATCCAATCGAATACGTGTGGACGTGTGGTAACCTCTCCGGAGACGCTTGGCAGCACGTCACCAGCCGCCAGCAACGATTCCGCAGCTGCGATTGGCGCTACAAGCGGAATGGGCCGCGATGCCTCAACAGCTCAGTAACAACCTCGTCCTCAGCATGGACAGATTTTGTAAATCTTGCTCCGCAGTCAGAGGTGATTATATCTATTACTAAAGACTGGATTTTCCCTTGGATTCCTTGTTTGGACGGTTTTGCTCACATATCCCATATAGGTACATCTTGGGGATCTTATGGTATGAGATGATTCGATGTGGACCACTTCTGCACGACGTTACATTCGAAAAACCGTCTCGTCCTTAGTTTTTGCACGCCAGTGTAGTTGTAAGGCCCTCTACAGAAAAAATGGTGTAGCTTTGGCCTAGTGCAGGGTCTGGTAACCTGAGGCCTTCTAGGCCATTAAGAGTGGCCTTTTGAGTGAATCCAAATTTTGCAGAACAAATCCTTTTATTTTTATTAATTGGTTTCGGTTCGTCTTTTATTATTTTTATTTTAACCTTAAAATGAGCGCACTTAAAATATCAAAGGGTAAAAGGAGATTCAATGAAATAATCCTCCCCGACTGATGGCCTTAATTAAAATATTAGTTAGTCATAAGTGTTTTTTCGACACCTGGTATGCTCACGATTTTTTTCTGTGGATCCTAAGGAACTACAGAGGGAATTGTGGTATTGATTAAGCTCTCAGAAGATGACATTTTAAAGTCCTTATTTGATGATAAGAAAGATCCAGTTGAAATATGAAAAAATGCAATACAATACCCGCGCCTTCCGCAGCATGCACGAAAAATGCTTTCCTGTTTTTCAACCATTTATTGCTGCAGATTTATTTTCTTCTACATTATCCAAATCAAGACGCTCTTAAGGTCACAAATGATGGATACCCATCCAGAGGATGAGCTAGAAGTGCGGACTTCCATTTTGCAACCAAATATTCAAATGTTTTTCAACAAAAAGCAACCACAACAAAGTCATTAATTTTAGAATTAGCAATATATCTTTAATTTTTTGAAATCAGTACATAAGAAGATTTTTTCAAAATATTGTACATTTCGAAGTATATTAAATTGAAATTTCTTGAATATGGCCTTCTTATTAGGGATATGCAAAGGTTTTCGCCACGCCCGCTAGCGGGAGCTGTATGGTTCTACCTGGACGGCGACCCGTGCTGTCAGTTCGTACATGAAGCCAAGTATGGCGCTCGGTAAAGTTCATTTGCGGCACTCTTTGTTATTCATGTTTAGTTTAGGGGAAAATGCGAGTCAAGTATACGGTTCAATATGTCAGGCATATGGCGAAATGGTTATGGGTGAGCGGACGTGTCGAGGTTGATTTGCCTGGTTTAAGAAAGGTGATCTAAGCTTGTAAGACAAGTCACATGCAGGTAGACCTCAGGAACTCGCAGACGAGCAGCTGGAATCGCTGTTGCAAGAGGATGCCATGCAATCGACCACACAACTGGCGAAACGTTTGAAAGTGAAACAATGAACGTGGTTCGGCGTCTTCAGGCCTTGGGGAAGATCCAGGAGATTGGTAAGTGGGTTCCGCATACTGTAACGGAGCGTAATATTGGTCAACGATTCGGCATCTGCATGTCGTTGCTGAAGAGGTTTCAAGGGAAGAATTTCCTGTGTAAGGTTGTCACCGGGGATGAAAAATGGGTATATTGCAACAACCCCGTACGCAAGCGATCCTGGGTCGACCCAGACCAGCCATCATCATCGACTGCAAAACAGGATATCCACGGAAAGAAGGTGATGTTGTGTGTGTGGTGGGATAGGTTTGAAGTTCTGTACTTCGAACTGCTGAAACCGGGAGATGCAATCACGGTACAGCGGTATAGCGATCAGTAGATTAAACTGAACGCCATAATCGAGCAAAAACGCCGATGAACAGGTAAAGGACGCCATCCAGTCATCCTGTTCGGCGATAATGTCAGACCACATGTCGGTGCCACCACGAAAAAAAAAACCCTTGAACAGTTACACTGGGAGGTTTTACCGCACCTGACTTACTTCCTGGACATTGCACCCTCAGACTTTCATCTGTTTCGCGCAATGCAATATGCCCTAGACCAACAGTGGTTCACCACAATTCCAGAGGTGGAAAATTTCGTCACTGCGTTCTTCAGCTCAAAACTTGAGGCTTTTATCACAGGGGCATTCATTTGTTGCCTGAAAAATGGCGAACAATCATTGATGCTAACGGCCAATATTTTGTTGAATAAACGTCTACTGATTTCCTGATTGTTTCTGTCTCCTTCCTCCTTAAAACGGTGGAAACATTTTCATATCCGTAATTGATCACAGCTAACTTAATGAGGCCTTCCAACATGAAGAGGTTCCCTACCTCTATCCCAGTGTCTTCCAATTAAATTTAATTTCCTTTATTTAACCAAACTTTAATTATGACACCGCAAAAACATTTTACATCTTTTATGGAACATAAAGTAAGGAAGCAAACAAATAGAGAAACATTTAGAGAATGTGTAGCACTTTCCTGCGGTGACTTTCGCTTTTCTTCTGCCTGAAGTACAATTATTTACTTAAGGAAAGAAAAAAAAATATCGAGTTTAGTGTTGTTAATTTTTAGCACGTCTTTTGTTAAAGAAGATCGTGCTTCTGTTATCGGTTTGTCCGTCCGTCCGTCTGTACCCACGATATATCTGCAACTGTTAGTCCGATTTTGAAAAATTATTTTTGCATTGGGAAGCTTGAAATATGCAAATGATGATCCTACATTTGTTTTTTTACGATGTACAATTTTGCCGGTGGAGAGCGTAAATGCAGATGATGTCGAATTCAAAAATACGTTTTATTCGACATAATTGCTTCTAAACATCCGATTGAAAAAAAATTTTTATCTTTCGATTCCATTTATGTCGAAGAGTATTTTAGATATAGTTACTTTTTCAAATTACGCATAGATTTTCCGCTAGGGGCGTAAAATTAAATTACATTTCCCCCGGTAACTCTTCTTTTAAAACTCCGATTTGAAAACTTTTTTCTTCAGCGGATACATCTCCTGATGAAAAATCTTGTGCATATAATTTCAAATTTTTGGTAAAGAACACTTTGGCCACCAGGGGGCGTAAGTGTTAATTTTAGCTTCTGATGTATTTGCCATAAACTTGTAGCTTCAAAAATATCGATGGAAAAAATTCTTTCTTGGACTGATGCCACTCACACCGATAAACCTTTTCGGAATATTTTCTTCCTAAAATATTCCACAGTTTCTCCGCCAAGGGGCGCAGATGTACATCTTATTTTTGTCAATATCTGTACTTCTAGGTGTCCGATTTGAAAAATTCCTTCTTAGTTGGATAGTGTTTTCCGTGAGACATGTTTTTCATATAATTTCAAAAAATTTCAGGTAATTCATAGACTTTCCGCTAGGGGGCGTAGTGGTAAATTGCATTTTCTCCTATATCACTGCTTCTAAATCTCCGATTTGAAAAATTCTTTCTGCACCGGATACAGCTCCTGATGGGAAATCGTTTGCATATAATTACTAATTTTTGTAAAGAAAAACGTTTGGCCACCAGGGGGCGTAAATCTTAATTTCCGCTTCTGTTGTATTTGCAGCAAAATATGAGGTTCTAAAATCTCGAGTGAAAAAACGTCGTTTGTTGACCGATACTACTCATGTCGACAAACCTTTTAGAAACATTTTCTTCCTAAAATAGTGCATGGTTTCTACGCCAGGAGGCGTAGATGTATATCTTATTTTTGTCAATACCTCTACTTCTAGGAGTCCGATTTGAAAAATTCCTTCTTTGTTGGATAGTGTTTCTAGTGTGACATGTGGTTCCTATAATTTCAAAATTTTCAAGTAATTCATAGACTTTCCGCTAGGGGCGTAAATGTAAATTACCTTTCCCCCTATATCTCTGCTTCTAAATATCCGATGAGAAAACGTCTTTCTGCGCCGCATACAGCTCCTGATGGGAAATCGTTTGCACATATTTTCTAATTTTTTAAGAAATGGTTTGGCCACCAGGTGGCGTAAGTCTTAATTTCTGCTTCTGTTGTATTTGCAGCAAAATATGAGCTTCTAAAATCTCGATTGGAAAAAAAGTCGTTTGTTGATCGATACTACTCATGTCGACAAACCTTTTAGGAAAATTTTCTTCTTGAAAAAATGCATGGTTTTTATGCCAGGGGGCGTAGATGTATATCTTACTTTTGTCAATATCTCTACTTCTAAGAGTACGATTTGAAAAATTCCTTCTTTGTTGGATAGTGTTTCCGATGCGAAAGGTTTTTCCTATAAATACAAAATTTTCAAGTAAATCATAGACTTTCCGCTAGGGGGCACAAAGGTAAATTGCGTTTTCTGTGCTATTTCTGCTCCTAAAACTCTGATTTGAGAAATGCTTCCTGTATCGCATACAAAACCTGATGGAAAATATTTTTAACATAATTTCTAATGTTTGGTGAAGAATGGTTTAGCCACCAGGGGTCATAGTGTTAATTTTTGCATCTGAAGTATTTGTTGCAAAGTATGGGCTCCTGAAAACTCGACTAACTTTTTTTTCTTATATGGATAAACCTTTTGAGAATACTTTCTTCCTAAAATAATGCATGGTTTTCCCAATTGCGGTCGTAAAGTCACATCTTATTTTTGTCGATATCTCTGTTTCTAAGAGTTCGTAAACTCACGATTCCGTTTACAGCAATATCTGAGGGATTGAAAACCCGATTGAAAATCTTCTTTCTTTCGTAAGATCTATTGTTTTACATACCGGTTCTATTGACTTTGAATAGCTTTAATAAATTTAATTTGCATCAGAACGGATTCAAAAGACGTGCTTATTACACCCGAAAATTCCGTGTCATCTTTCTTGTTATGTAATACCTTTAGGAAGAATAGCTAAATTTTAAGTCGCCGCCTTACTGTATACAAATATTTAAGGATTTTGAGTATAAGAAAGAACAGTAAACATTTGATACTGCTGCTCTTTCCTTTTCTTTTCTTCTTTACGCACAAAGCCGTCGAAAAGGTGAAAATAAACAGAAACTAAAGCTTCACTGGGAAAAGCATTCCTTGAACGATCCAGAAGCTGTCTAAATATTCTTTTTGCTCTCCGCTGGGAGCCCGATTTCTCCGAAAGTTTTTTTTCTTTTGACACCAATAAATCCATTATTCTTCCATGTTGATCCCAGAACTTTATCGGTCCTTTACCAGACTAAAGTTTCATGCTTTCACTTATTCTGGACTTCTCATGTGTGGCTTGCAATTCAAGCTACCACTTTAGTTTGTTCTGTATACAAATATAATTACACACGCAACGGTTTTATCATCAAATTTATTTAAAAGAATGCTGTTTTTTTATGAGGAACTGATCTGCTGCTATCAGCCCAATGAATTCTTTTTGCTCTTTTGAGTCTGCTAACTGTTTGAAGCAAGTTTATCCTTTCTTTAAATAGCTGAAAAATGAAATTTTCTGAGAAGATATGCAAGAGTAAGGAATTTTAAGATTTTAATGCGGTAGTGGTGAACGAGTTGGTAAGAAAGATATGCAATTGCCTTTTTCCTTTACTGCTCATGCTAGATATCCTTATGCTAAATGTGCTAGTATACTTCAGTGGAAATGACTTCATTATTAATTCGGCAATATATCTGAAATCCCAGAATAATAATTATTTCATGCCTTCAAGGATGTTACAAGACAACAGTTACATTATCCTGCAGTATTGTGGCAGATTACTGGTCAAAACCTAAATTCTTCATAAAGGTAATTTGTGCACGAGCCCCAGAGAACAGCGTGTGTATTGTGTTGATTTCAGGTTCTGCAAGCAACTGTAAATCATCAACGGAATTATGTTTAAAACACTACGTATAAAAAGAAATGAGAAGTGCAACAAAAAAGATGAAATGACAATGTTGTTCCTGAAAGAATTATCGTTAAAATCTAAGTTTCCATTCAGGTGTTTTAAAATGTCCTGGGCCGCCAGGGTGGCGCAGTGGTCTAAGCGATGGCTTCTGATCATTCGTTCAAAGGGGTCCGGATTTGAATCCCAGTGAGGCATGGATGTTGTGTCTGTCTTACGTCACTGCTTCTCCACCTTCCCTGGAACCAATGGCCCTAAATTAGGGACGAGCGACTATTTATAGCCCATTGAGTTGATCATTGTGGTCGTTAAACCTCCAATAAAAACAAAGACCTGGAACATCAATTCATTCAGCCTTTCCTTTGGTTAGGCTACGGTCGTGAGCCAAGAAATTATGGTCATATTGAAGAATTATCTAATATCAAATAGAAATTTTTTTCATCAAAATAACAGCTTGCGCCCGGCTGAATATCGACTGGCAGGTGTTCTTAGATATTCTGTACCAGATGAACAGAACTACAAACTTTGCCAAGAAACACCCAAAGCACCCACAAGGAATCATCCAATCGAGATGAAAATTTATATAATAACTGCAATTCAAGAGCAGTTGGGCCATTTATTCGAATGAAGCAGCTACGCGAGTGGAACAAGTCAGTACGTTGTAGCGCCACCTATGGCTCGAATACAAGCGGTTACCCGGTGAGCCAAGGATGCATGCAGTTCATGGATACTGTCGTGAGGTACATCATGCCGCATCATGTGTAAATTGCGCTCCAGTTTGCCAACATTTCAGGGTGGGCGTGAGTGGTGTCCCACCATGTCCCAAACATATTCGATCGGCGAGAGGTCAACGAACGGGCTGGCCATGGAAGTGTGTCAATATTACGGAGGTAGGCCTGGGAGATCCGTGCCGTGTGTCACACGGATCTCCCAGGCCTACCTCTTTGTCATGTTGCAAAATCCCTCTGCTCTGTTGTGCCCTTTCACGATAAAGGCAAAATTCGTGCGTTGGCCGGTTCGCCTCCAGACACGTGTGTGCTGCACATCGTCGCCAAGTGTAGACCGTGACTCATCACTAAAGACAACACGATGCCACTGGACACTCTCCCACGTTGATCAGGCCTCGACACCATTGCAACAGGTGCCGGAAATAGTGGCAGGTGGCGAAGTGGCCTCCTGGAATGTAATCCTCGTGCCGGAAGTCGTCTGGCAACGGTCTGGATGGCCACTCCCATACCTGTAGACGATGCAACATAGCCACCGATGGTTGAGAGCGACGAATTCGGCTCTCGGCTCACAATCGCTTGATGCTCGCGTCCTGTCGTTGTCCTCGACCATCCACTGCTCGTGAGCCGCTGGGTTGTACTCTCCTCGACACATTGGCGCCAACATCATCCGATTTCCGCGTCGGTACAACACAAATACCTGACCAACCGTCCTCTCTCAACCGGACTTTACCAAGTCGGCACGGAGACTTCACCAACCGACCTCTTTCGGCTCAATAATACTTCCTCTCCTGAACTCGATCAACTGCTTCTATTGTGCACGGATCCGACGTCGAGTCATCCTCGCAGTTCGTGGAGGTTAATGCCACGGTTAATGCCACTTCAATCCGCAGTCACAATTGTTCCTGAGTGCCAGCTTTACTCTTGATTTACTCTCCTCGATGCCTAAGGCCCATGTTCTGTGGCTGGCTTCTATTTAATCATTGGTCGGTTTTTTTAATCATTTTCATATTCTAAGTATATGTTATCATTTACAAGTCTGACTGTTGGCAATAATCTTCGATGACAGCGTCTTTCTTGAGTTTGCAACAAGTTCTTGAAATAATGTTCCGTTTTCTCCCACGGTACGCGTGCTTCGAAAGAATAATTACATTCGCATATCTTCATTTATTGGCTAGTCAAGTCACCGCGTTAAAATTGTTGAAGAGTTCTACTTTTTAGTATGCTGTCTACCTTCCACCAAGATGATGTGCTCAAGCTTGGAAACTTTGATTTCTATTCTACGCCAATAAATTCGGATTGCTAGTATAGATATACTGTTTTGAGTATAGTTGGTGTGCGGTCACTTGTTTTTAACAGCTATCGCCTTTAGCTGCTGGGAGCATTGCGTCAAATCATCTTTATTCTGCCTAATATAAGTAAAGCACCACATCTAGAACATCTTGTATGTACGGGTAACTGGTAAGTGCCGTACGACTAGGTTATTTCGAACTGAGTGAATTCGTTGAAAAAATTGTATGAGTAGTTTTTTTTTCCAGCTCACGATAAATTCTATGAATTATCGTAAAATGTAAAATTCAGTGATTATCTTTAACTTCTGGCGTTTTTCTTAATCACTATAACAAACCCATATATTTATCATACAGAGTGATTGAAAATATTACTGATTTTGAAACTGTTGGAGAAGAAAAGATTTTGGAACAGAGAAAATAAATTACAGATATGGTTAGCAACAGACAAACCTGTGGTATAACTGCACCGAAAGCAACTGCTGTGCTTGATACTTGATCGCTTAACGGAACTAAATAGCAAAGGTACTTTGTGTGTTGGAGTTTCTTTCAGCCTAGTCCGTGTAAACTGTTTAACTAGAATTTAGCAGAAATTCTCAGAAAAGGCCAACATCGATATAATCTCTTCGAACCTAGCTTTCCGAATCCTCGAAAGGTCTGTAGAGAGAAAGCATTCATGTTTAGCGCTTACGACCAGTTGAGCATAATAGGATATCGTTTGTCGTAATCAATGCTCCACAGAACACTGCCAGAATTCCTCGAAAGCGATAGCTCTCCTGCTTCTTACTTGGGAGATGTTAGTGATCATTGGAACATGACATTACAAATTTCGGAAGATGTAAGTTCGTTTATTGGTGTAAATATGGCATGGATGCTAAGTCAGACAATATCCGAAAACTTGAAAATTTCGTCATCTGGAATAGAACCTGCGTCTCCCGGATAGCATCCGAGTATGCTTGCAATGCCTGGAACGAGACATGTCTGTGACAAAACATCGCCTTTAACTTTCCGAAATTGGAAACAGATACGTATACTGTATATGCACGTGTAAATCACGAGGAAAGGCTTCTAGTCAAGATTCAACACATTTATGATAATTAGTAAAAATATATACTTGTATGTGTGTGTGTCAGTCACACCTTATCCGAAGATCGTTATAGACCTTTCAGAATTTGGTAGATTGATTTTTATTAAATTCAAAGTTGTACTGTTTCAGTTTCAATTCAAAGCTAAAAAAGCGGCGTGGGCTTTCTTGAAGCCAAGTTATTTCTAAGGACATGCCTTTTCTACGTGAAACAGAGAGACCCGAGTAGTAGCTTGTTTCCTTGAGCATAGAAAACATACAACCAATGTGCCATGTGCGCTTGACAATCTTCCTTTCGGGTGCACATCCTGTTTTGCAAAGCAGATTCCCTTGTTTGGGCATTGCCATTCCGCCAGCGGTCGCGATGTTTTTTGGCGACTAACGCACTTCACACTTCCAATGCACGCAGTGCTCTCCTGCAGATCTTGAGTTGGGCAAATGATTTTACCCCACAGTATTTGTCATTTGCATGTAGGACTTCCGTCCACAGTGAGTAGAGTTTAGGTCCCAGCCACCTACAGCGAGATCGCCTTTTGAGCAGGACACAGAAACGGAAGGAATGAGAGCAAGTCTAGCGACTTTGACAGAACAGTTTGTAGTGAGATTAGAGTACAGTAGATGGCGCCACCGTACAAGTACGATGTTGCACACAGAGGGGTGAGATAATTTCAGGGGGGCATAGGAAAGGATACCCATTTAACCAGTGGGTCCAGCCTGGGGGCCGTCACTTAACGTGCTCGGTCCGATGCACGGCGGATATTCGAGCGATTGTTAGTAAATCACACCATCTCCAAAAGATCAGCCCAGGTTCGAACCTGAGGACCTTGCATCGGTAGTCTGACTCGCTAACCACTAAGCCATCCGCGACTCAATGATTTTACCCATTATTGATTAAGGATTATATAGGGTGCGTTTGTTAAACTCATTTTCAATACATTCTTTCTGAAAAAAGGAAATTCCCGGGTAGAACTAGTGCTATGGAAACAATAGAAGCGATGCAGAGAAAAGCAGCATTTTAAAACATGATGGAAACACGATTACGCGTACTTTGTAAAGAAGTAATGTGAACTTGTAACTGAGATTCTTTCACATTCACGTATTCCAAAGCTATTATTACTATATTGCTAACAAATTATGTACACATAGGGTGCATTAAAGGCGAATGATTTTTTGTGGGTTTCTGCAGTAAAAAAAAAGATTGAATGGTTCCCATCTTAAACACTGTACCTGTGTCATGCCGGGGAAAGTTCAACTTCCAAGAAATAGTTTAAATAGTAAATTTCGTTGTGATCTTACCTGTGATGGAGTTTATGATTCATTCTCTGTCTTTCTTTTACCCCTTTTTTTTGCTGAAAGTGATATGATAAATTATCTTATCATATCAATAAATTATCTTATTATATATTTTTTTCATGCTGGAGTTCAGGCGCCAGCTACTTCACGACAAACTGATGTTCTTTTTCCGAAAAGATGCAGCACATTCCCAATTTCGGGGCAGCATTTTGAAACACGACGTTGCCTAAATAAAGTAGTTACCGTGTTCCATGCACTCTCTGTGATCCACGGTCTCCAGAATTTATTCCTTTACACCTGTTGTTTTCCGTTGGGCATTGTGAAGGATCAAGGTTGTGTTCCGCTCATACCAGAAATATGTTTTTCATACATTTCGTTCATTGCCAAAGACCAATTATTTCTGCAGATTTTGTCTTCTTTGCACTCACCCCTTGTTTCATAGCCACATTTTTCAACCTACTGTGTCTGTGCAGTGGAAACCTTGGTTCAAATTGAGTGTCTCACTATTTATTACTGCTTGAATATTTAATTCATTGAAAGCAAAATGAGTGCTACTTAGATGTGGACCCATTTCTTTTCAGTAGCTAGTGCAAGTAGTAGGATAATACCATGTCATTCACTTTCATATTGGAAAAAAGTTACCTGATTGGCGGTATGATACCTTGATAGGTATGATACGGTATGATACCTTTAGTATCATACCTTGCTATTCAGTTCAAGAAAAGAAAAACGTAAAAAGAATGGAAAAAAGAAAAAGATAAAAATACATATTTCGAGCAGCTATCCAACAAATGGACCACAATTTTTGCACAACCTTTGGCAAGAAGGCTGATGTTCTTTGGATGTGCAAAGAGTAACACGCTTAGTCTATAGCTTTCGTAAGGTATGATACTAAACTGTTTAATTTGCTGTTTTAACCCCTTAACCGGCTGGAACGAATTAACTCGGGGTTAGCAAAATGAGCTGGTATCAGCTCGAATGAATGACTTCGCTGTCTAAGAAGTGGACCGAACGAGGCTGAAACGAGTGACCTTACCCATCAGAGAGCGTTGCATGTTTGAATCACTCCTTCCTACCCAATCGTATTATGTTCGCGTCAGAGAAACTAGCCGTTCCCCATCGGGACTTCAGTCATGAAGCAAGGAATAAGGTACTAGAACAGAGAGAGCTAGCGAAAGAGAGAGACAAAGACTGAGAGGAACAGAGAAAGAAACAGACAGACAGAGAGAGGGAGAAAGACGGAGAGAAATAGGGAGAGTCAGAGAGAGATAGAGTGAGAGACAGTAAAAGTTAGAAAGAGGCAGTAAGAGATAGAAAGAGACAGTAAAAGTTAGAAAGAGGCAGTAAGAGATAGAAAGAGACAGTGAGATAAAGAGAGAGACAGAGAAACATATAGGGAAAGACGAAAAGATGTGGAGACAGAGAGATAGAAAGAGACTGAGAAACAGAGAGAGACAAAGAGATGCAGAGACAGAGAGAGAGAGACAGATAGATATAAAGAGACTGAGAAACAGAGAGAGAGAGAGACAGAAAGATATAAAGAGACTGAGAAACAGAGAGAGAGAGACAGAGGAGATACAGAGACAGAGAGAAAAAGACTGAGTTACAGAGAAAGGAGAATTTACGACCAGTGACAGGTTTATGGTTGGTACTTCTCAGATGAAAAGGTGAAAGGAATTGTTTTGCCCCAGCTTTCGTAAATCCAGATCTCTATGAGAACATATATAATTGAGAAACGTAGAAAAGTATGGGCAGCATTTGGTCCACATACACCGTCCACTTAAAGGGTTAAGTGTAAAACTGTTGCTGTACAGTGTAAAAACTGTCTTTATGACATTTTAATTAGGATGTAATCTCAAATTTTATTGAATTCTGGTATGTATAAAATGATCATTCTGGGCTCTACCTCACAGAATTACACCTAGAACAAAAACGTCCGCATAAAATAATCTGTGCTGTAATCTATAATAGTTAAATATCAAAAGATTTTGCAGCAATTCTTACCTTTATCACACATTTTTATAAGAAATCAACAATAGAAAACCTTTTCAAGTGACTTAAATATTACATTTATATTTTTTCGAAGTTTCAATCACTTTTTTTCATCGCACATCGATAAAATAATTGTTTTCTCTCGTCTTTATGGAGACAGATGTAGCTCAATTTATTTTCTGTATTTCCCCTTTCCACTTTTTCTCATTTGGCTTTGGTTCTTACTTAGCGATATTTTTTCCTGTGACTTTTACAGCATTAAGCTATGATACTGCGCATTATCTGAAGTGTTTCTTTACACCAGTGTCTTACGGAAATAAATCTCTGCGGAACATTTCTTATACAATTTTGCGCTTTTCTCATTTGTGTCACCAAACATCGATTTTGTTTTCTTTATACGACGTAGTTCCACTTATATTTCTTACTTTATATCGCAGTTTTATTTAACTGAATTGGTTCAGACGCTGGGGACGATTCCACAGTGGTGGTGAACTTTTACACAGTTTAAAGCAACGGGCCAGAGATGGAATGTAATGCATCCGACAGAGTTTTCTTTTCTTAATGCGCAAAGAGACAAAGGACATGCTGCCCTCTGAGAAAGGGTGGTGGACACTAGATTTCCTCTTGGAATACATGGAACTGTAGAGAAATCGAGAGCTCCTTTCTGTGGCAGTTTGAGGAAAACAAACTTTTTTCTTTTATTTTGAAACACTTTTTTGCTGTTTCGAGAGATTTTTCTGCCTGTGTTTCCCCTCGTTGCTGAGTTTTTCATTCTTCGGTGTTGGCAAATGTTCAGAATGGACAGAGAAGAGAAGATGGTGTGTCATTTGATAAGGTGGCATTTCGTCGATTTATCCCAGGCCTATTCTTTATTTCCTGTTCCCTATGCCAACTTCACTTTTTTTCAAAGGAATCATGATGTCAGTACAGCAGATCCCAGAGAGATGGGTATGTAACATGATTCGCGAAATTCTTTGCACGTCAGATGTTCCCTGAAAACGTGTAAACGCGTAGGAGATGGAAACGTTGAGTGTTTGTAAAAGCTGAACTATGCTGTTCGTGCCTCCGTAGCGCTTATAAGCACAGGAAAGAATTTGTCAAGGAATCGAAGAATAAATTTTAAGCTCGAGTTTCTAAATTTTACATGCCTTTGTATATGTATAATCCGGAAATATCAAGTAGACAATAGTAGCAGTTTCTTTTTATCAGAAGAATATAAAATCCAAAGGGCATCCTGAAATTAATACCTCGTCCCTCCTAAGATTTTTATTTGTAGCAGCAAAAATGTGAAACTTGGTGGCTAAATACTTGGACATATTGTTAATAATGCTAGCCTATTTACAGTATTGCCCATCACCTTTTATACATTTTCTCCATCTTTGAAAACATTGGTAAAATCCATTTTGAAAAAAATTCTTGAGGCTGTCGTTTCACCCATAAGTTCCCAGCTAGTTTAACCTCTGTCACATCGTCGAAACGTTTCCCACGAAGGGTGTTTTTCAAAGGGGTATACTGGAAAAAATCTAAGGGAGCCAAATCAGGATTATGTGGGTAGAGGCATCATAGTCCACCCCATTTTGGCAATAACCTGTGAAGTCTCCATTGAGGTGTGTGGTGCGTTATAATGGTGTAAAACAACACTAGGAAGTGGAATGTTACGTCTTTTCCTTCTGATAGCTTACGTTAGCTACTTCAATATCTGCACACAGTGAGCACTGTTTATTGTTGCAACACCTGGATGGTGACACGACGATCAGCTGTGATGAGGTCTTTCACTGGTTGCCAGTTGGATCTGTCACTGCAGTTGCAGGTCTTTCCACTCCGTTGTTTGTCCGACACTGAACTTTCTCTCTCTTGAAAACCTCTTCATCCATCTTCGGACATTACTGATATCGATTGTGTAAAATCCATTTTGAAAAAAATTCTTCTGCCTGTGTTTACATTACCAGGAAGGTTCTGTGGATTTCTGGAGCCTCACATCCCTCTTTTTTCAAACATTGATAACATACCATAATACATGTCAGTGCAGTTTCATTAAAATCACTTCAAAATTTTCAAATATTATTAAGAAGGTGGCTTACTTTCAGGATTCTCCTTGTCCTTAGGTGAAAAGCTGCTGTATAACAGTGTTTGTAAATTTAAAACATCGTCATGATGAGAAATCATTATGTGATATAGTTTCATTGATGATATTCTAAGAACGTTAAACTTAAAGTATGCTTAAATAATCCTCTGAAGAATTCATGTAGCTATGTTCTCAAGACGTCAACAAAACTCATGTTAAGCATGCTTATCTAAATAAAAACCAAAGGGTAGCAGTGAGGTTACTGAAGATTAGTTTACAGCAAAGTTACAGTCGGATACTTTTAAACAGATCTTTCCTGCAGTGCATTTAAGTAAATCTTTTTCACTTCGATTCAGTTCATGGTAGGTTATCTTGAATAATACCTTAAGTGAATGTATCTTTCATAAGAGAAGTGGAAATGATTAGTTAATAAGAGCTTGTGACGTATATTCTAATACAACTTTCATTTTTATTTCCTGTTTCTATGTAAATTTGAGTTTTTTCTCCTTTATACTTCAAAACTTAACGTTATGTCTTTTCCCTCAAACAAAAATGAGGTTGGCAACACATTTGAGGTCAGAGTGAAAGTGAAGTATGACTGTGATAAGAACGATGGATAACAAGGACGATACAACAGTTGCTAGTGTGGGTGTATGTATGTATGTATACGTTCAATTAGATAAATATAATTTTATATCTGCTGTCTTATATTGTGGAGTTCTACTGAAATTCGTGCTGGACCAATAAAAGGTTATCTTAAGTCTAACTTCTGTTTATGTTTCGTCTGGCAGTAAAAGTTTAATTAGGAACTATTGAATCATACTATTATTTAGTTCCACATTCCTCAGCTATGGTTCTAGACATAGATTAACACCAAACTTGCTCACGAAAAAGATATTACGTTATAAGCTATTTTAAACATCGTTTTCTTCTGTCTTTAAAAAGATGTAAGACTTGTTAATGCCGAGTAGATGCACCAAATTTCATTACTCATTTATGCAAATTTTTGAAAAACTCTCAATGGTACAAAACGTTTGTCGAATAGACTTTTGGAATCTTGTTTGAAGTAGCATGTAATTCACGTCGATTTAAATAAATCAGTAGAAAGAAAAGAACATTTAAAAAAAATTATATAAACATTTCAGTCCTACAGAAACTGTGACGACTAGACGATAACCAGTTTTGCACCAAATATCGATTGAAAGTTGAAAGAAATTTGCAGCTATACAACATTCAGTAAACATTTTAGTCACTTATATGTTGAGTAACGCCACCAAAAACTTGTTTTGAAACACCTGCTATAAACACTGAACCTTCAAAAAAGTGACTCCAAAATACAACCTTCAGCTGATAAAAATATGCTCCATAAAATAAATGTCAATGCCAAACATAAATGCCCGGCATTCAAAAGAGATGTTTCCTGATATTCGAATCTTATCACCCAGCAATATACTGTATTACCAACAGAAAAGCATCGTCTTCAGCAATGAGACCAGGATTGATCTGAAAAAAAAAACAACGATTGCCGCATTCACATTTGACGTTACACGGATGAATTATTTTATATGTCTTACATCCTTGAGCTTCATACACTGCCGTGCAAAAATTAAAAACGAGACTGTTTTTCAAATGTAACTTCATGCAGAAGCGCTCCACATCGACTCAAATCACACCATAAGATCCCGAAGGTAAAAGAATATGGCACAACTGAGCAAAACAGTCCAAACAAGGAATCCAAAGGATAAAGAGGGACTTTATTGAAAAGGTAGATTCGAGCACAACTGGACAGAAGACAGCAACGTCCATGTGACAGGCGGCTGCCAAGAAAAATTTAGTCTTTAGTATGGGATATGATCACCCCTAACTGCGTTGCAGGATTTACAACGTCTGTCCATGCGGAGAACTAGGTTGTCAAGGAGCTGTTGAGGTATCGCCGCCCATTCCTCTTGCAGCGCCGATTGCAGCCACGGATTCGTTGCTGGCAGCTGCTGACGTGCTGCCAAGCATCTCCCGAGAAGGTCCCACACGTTTTCGATTGGATTTAGTTAAAAAGACCTTGCGGGCTAATCCATGCGTTGAATATATTCACTCTCCAACAGTTCTGCAACAGCCACTGTACCATGAGGTGTAGCGTTGTCGTCCATGAAGAGGAACGCAGGACCCACAGCACCTCTAAACAGAAGCACGTGGGGCAGGAGAACCTCGGTACAATAGCGGGCAGCAGTGACTGAACCTCCTTGGAAGATGTGTAGGTCAAAACGGCTACCAAGGATGATACCTCCCCAAACGAGAAATCCGCCACCTCCAAGCCGTTCCCCTTCGATGATGTTGGAGGTGTGATTGCGTGTTCCCTGCTCTCTCCAGATGTGTATACGTCCATAATCGCTCGTCAGACTAAATCGGCTCTAATCCGTAAAGAGAACTCAACCCCATTGGTGATGTGTCCAGTTCTTGTGTTGCTGGCATAAGAGAAACCGCCGTCTCCGATAAGCAGGCGTTAATGGCACACACAGTTCTAGTCGTCGTGCAAATAGACCACCTTTGTGCAGCCTCTTGGCTACGGTAAAACGCGATAACGGACGTCCAGTTGTCTGTTGCATGTGACTTGCGATTTCTTCCGCTGTCTGCCGCCTGTCTCTTCTCGCCTGTAGGACAATATACCGGTCGTCCGCCGCCGTGGTTGCTCGTGGACTACCACTGCTAAACTCTCAGACGGCTGTTCCTGTCGTTTGAAATGCTCTCCAAGCTCATGAAACGATGTTGTGAGCGATCCCGAACTCCTCGGCCACACTAGCCACTCTTCGATCTTCTTCCAACTTCCCAATGACGCGACCTCGGGTAAAGTCATCCAGATGTCGTCTACTGGATTGCCTGTTGGCCATATCACACGGCGGCAGCAACTCGAAGTCGTTCAAACTTATGTACACCGTGCAATAGCTTTCACCGAATTGCTGAGCGTACACCTCCCGTGTGCTTTATACCCTTCAGGCACTCCCCCCTCCCCGTCATACTGCATATATGCGCATGCCCTACCGTACCGGGCCCCAGTCTATCTCTTGAGTAGTCTTTCGGTCCATTCTGCCAGCTTGTTCCGCTGTTATGCCAATTTCTCCTCTTCGTCCTTAATTTTTGCACACCATTGTTTAATCATCATAATCATGAACTATTATCAATGCACTTCTGGTGAAGTTCTCCCCAGTTCTCTACCCCAAATGTTTGACTTCAGCCGGTTTTCTGCATGTGCTTACGACATGCTCGTGCATTTTATCCACTAATCTGCTGCATGCTTTTCTCCTGGGTCGTTTGCTGTCCCTTGCAATCCAGTCTAGTTGTCTAACGGTAGGCAATTCTTTTAGCATTATGTAGAACCCATTGCCACTGCAAGGACTGTTAGAGGTAAGCGTAGGCATGGGTTACTTTTAGATATGGTTCATCTTAGGATAAATCTTTAGTTCTTGTAAAACGTGTGTACATCAATTTTGCTTTCTGTAAGTTGAAAGAATCTGAACGAAAATTAATCTTGAATTTATGTCCTTGTTTTAAAACCTAAAATATGTTAGCGAGCGTGTTTTTCCTAAAATATGACGAATTTCCATTTACCATGCAAATTCGACTTCTCTGTATCCCATTATAAAAATTACGGTGCCACGAAAACATCAGGAGAACATTAAGCTACATTAAGTTTTGAAAGACACCCCTGGAAGAAACAAATCTGATTATAAATAAAATTTCGAAGATGACAATCCGATTTTTGGCGTAAATGTGACAAGGATGGTAATTCAGATAATATCCGAAAACTTGAAAATTTTAAGCGTCCTGGAGCGGGACTCGAACCCGCGTCTCCCAGAAAACGCCCGGGTATGCTATCCACTACACCACCCAGAACGACTAAGTTTCAAGTTTCCGATCAATTTGAATATAACCATCACAGGATTTCGCTAGTCGAAGCAACCGGCATTCATGTTTAGCGAATCTGGAAATTAAGAATCTTATCCCGTGTTTGCCCGGAAAAGCAGATAAATCATGAGAGAAATACAGGATTACATGGCGTAATCCTGTATTTCTCTCATGATAAATCGGATTATGTTAAGGCGGCATGGAAATCGCCAGCGTTTATTCAGCAAGTCTTTTGCGTATTAACATTATGTTTTCAAATATTTTACTAGTAAGAAGATCAATGCCTTAAACATTATGTATCCATAGGTTACAGTATGTTCAAACTCCGTGTGCAGTCTTTTGAGAATGTCTCATATATACAGAACATGTGAGAAATCCAAGAAATGCATAAATTAAACTTGTGTATCTGCTTCTTTTTGGATGCAGTTTGTGCCTACAGGCTGTATGCAATCATTCCGCCCTGAATCATACTGTGTGAGAAGTTCAGGTCGCTCCTGTGGGGCAGTGATCTAAGCCTCTGGCTTGTGATCATTCGTCCGCGATGGGTACGGTTCGAATCCCGGTAAATCATGGATGTTGTGTTTTTCTTACGGCACGGAGTCCCTCCATTCCCTGTAACCAGTGATCCTAAATTAGGGACGGGCGACTGCTTATTGTTCATGGAGTTGCTCACATTGATGGCTCAACCTTCAATCAAAGAAAAGAAAGAGATTTTCATGCAGAAGGCATATCTGAAATTGAGAATGTCTCATAGAAGGCGAAAAAAATGCCAGACTATTCACGATTGGGCACAGTGTTATATATGGACGTCGTTCATAATGCCTTGTAAAATGCAGCACAATTCTATTTCTGAAAAACATATTTCATGCGGCCCATATGGGTTCCAAGGCAAATATTCTAACCCAGATTTTGAAATTCATTTGAAAAATGGTAAAAAACTTTCATATTAGCCCGAAGCTGATATATCTTCAAGCTGAGTAGCATTTCTCCAAGAAGTCGTGCCTATTGGAAATATTAGATACAGTTTTCAAGGCCATTTCCGCAGATAGAGCCATATAAAACGCAATGTAACCAACAGTGTCTAGTTTATTTTGTTATATCCCAATGCAAAATTGAAAGCGTTTCTCTTCCAGGCGACCGCATCGAAAGTGTTTTACGGTGGGGCGTACAAATTCGTCTTATGTGGGTTCCGTAATACCTTATTCTGTCATATTACATTCGAATTACTGCCAACCCTGTTACCATTGGCTATAGCAATTAGCAAGCATCAACAACCCCAACCCATTTATACTTCAACATAGTGTTCAGAAATGTTAATCGTACAAGTCACTTAAAAAGTAATGATGGCTTGCAACAAGTTTGTTTCCAATCTTTATGTCATTCGCAAAATTTTTGCTTCAAACATATTGCGTGTACATTAATTGCTGATTTTACACGTTCGTGTCTCCTTGTGCTATATTTCTTTCAGTGTGCTACCTAATATCACAGAACTTAGTATTCATCTTCCCTGCCCATACGCTATATTTTCCGGTAAGGCACACTATTCGATTTTGATATTATTACTACTAATCATATACTGCCACTGAAACTACCCATCTTCCCCCATACTCTTACCAATCTCACGTTAAGAAAAGTGAACTTTACGTTGTATTCGGTTCTCAGTTTGCCATAAAGATATATATACAATTGTAGATTGCCAAACCTATTCTTAAGCCAACTTCATTCGTAATAAAAATAGTTTCATACGGTTGTAATGAGATTCCCCCCCTGCGTTTCATTTTCTGTTCTTTAATTCCTCATTAGACTTACCAGTCTCATCAATATTAGCATCCTAACTAGTCAGACATATCTGAAGTTTAAAAGAAAGCCTCAAACAGATTACTGAAGCGAAGAAAATTATATTGAGAGACCATGGGGCTTATGATGACTCTTCGAGATAAGGTGAGTCCAACCAAAAATTATGTGAAATACATTTCGAAAGAGGACCTGCAAAGGACAAATGTAAATGTGGTATATGTCGTGAGACCATCGAACACATTGCGGAGAATTATAGTGTTAATTATACCCAGCGACAAAATACCTTTCTTGAGATGATACATCATACGACGCTCCAAATAATTGGGGGAGCATGTGAGTTTGGCTACATTATGCAATTCAATTCTGTGATATCTTACTGAAACGTGGAAAACTTGAGTCGAATATGACGTAGAAAGCTGAATCATGCATATATTTATACAAATTAATCTGGGACGTTAGAATACATGAATAACAGATTGGGATAAAACGAAGGTTTTCAGGGAGTTATTCTGTAGCGTTTATCGTGACATTTGTTTCTTGACGTATTCGTTTCGAACGATGTCTCAACAGCATGATTTACTGGAATCAACTTCGCAGAGAGTTATTGGCAGGCTTGAAGCAGGTCAGACACAAAGGGTGTTTGAAGAAGCCATTGAAGTGTCACGCAGTGTCATTTACCGACTACGAACACGATTCCCGTATACGGGAAGTGTTCAAAGAAGGAAAGATTAAAGTCGTCAACCGGCAACTACGACAAGGCACGACCGTTATCTGTTGTTAACAGCCCGTCGGAGCTGGCGGCAAAATTCTACTCAACTCCAGCGAGAGCTTCTCCTGTCAACATGACGCAGGTTGTCAACTCAAACTATCCACAATCGCCTTTACCAAGGTGGCATTTATGAATGTAGACATGGTGTGTGATTCTATAAGCTCATGACAACGTACGTCCCGTGGAAACTGGACTAAGTGGCATCGTGGTTGGGGACACGACGAATGGAATAAAGTTCCCAGGCAGCACTCAAACGGTGTTTCAACATCAGTGTCTAAAGTAAGACTAGGAGTAATTCGTTGGCTCAATGTAAGCGCAGCTTTTTCTTAAGCTGATATCTAGCCAACAATTTGCCAACGATGATATTTCTCAATTTATTACTATATGTATATTTCTGATAGATAAAATGTGCGTGAGAAGATCACAAAAATACATGCTGCCAGAAAACATCTAGGAAATTCAGGACGAAACTATCGCACAAATTGGACGGAAAAATTTGTTTGCTTGTTGGTGTAAGACTAAACCATCTGTCGGCATGAAGTAGGCCACTGAGACATCACGTTGCTGGACCAGCGTAGTTCCCTAAACGTTGGCCTAACGTATGTGTGCTACAGGGGTTCACTTATCTGACGAGTCGAGATTCGTTCTGAAGACTGGCAATCGACTCGTTCTTATCTGGAGGAAACCTGATACACAAAGTAAAACAGCCGTTTTGCAGAAAACATCACATTACGGCGGACATGGATTGATGATGTGGGCAAGCATGAGTATCGGTAGAAGTAAGGACCGGCAGTTTGACGGCCTCGAGATATAGAGACAAGATTTGCAGTCCTGTTGTCATGCTGTATGTTGCAGCCGTCAGTGATTCGTTCCTTTTCATGGACGATAACTCTCGATTCCCTAGAGCCCAGCTCGTAAAGAACATGCTTAAAGAAGAAGGAGTCGAGCTTATGGAGAGACCAGCATGCTTTCCTGATTTAAATCCAATCGAGTATGCCTAATGCGCATTTGGCAGACGCATTTCAGCTCGGCCGGTACCTCTGTTAACTCTTCGTGAACTGGAGACTCCGCTCCTCGAGGAGTGGCGAAGATTACTTCAAAACTTCTTCGATAACCTCTTCAGTTCCATGCTACATAGGTGGATAGCGGTCTTAGCTGTTTGAGGGAACTGAACACCCTCTTAGAAAGCAGTTACCAACTTCGAAAAGTCTTTTTTGTTGTTGTTGTACAGATATGCATGTTGTTGTATAGCATATCGCATCATGTGCATTAAATGAAAATATATTCGTTGCATAAAAGTTCCCTAATGTGCTTTTCCCCCATATTACCAAATATTCTACTGTACTTTACATGAAAATAATATTCTGCGTTCAACAACGTCAGTCGCATATGATTTTGCTTAATATATCATTTGGTCCCCTAAATAGTTTGAGCAGTATAGTTAGCCCAGGATACAAGACTGAAGTATTATAGTGTCATAAGTACTATGAGTATCATAACAGGGCTGAAGTACATCAGTATCAGAAGTACTATAAGTATCTGGAATTCTATATAACACAGAACAAAAATTATAATGGGACTGGGAGATCAAAACAGACGTAGGCATCTTTGCCGATCTCCAGATGTAGTGCTATATGATAAACGGCAGAACAAAACTATCATTGCAGACATATCTGCACCGTTAGACAGTAATATTCACATTACCTGTGCGACAAGAAGTCAACAAGCATGTAGAGCTGGCTGTAGAGAGTTAAACACATGTGAATGCTTAAAACAGCCATTGGTCCACCAATTACCTCTACAACTGATATAATTCCACAGATTCTTATAACTCAGAATGGTCAATAAAACAATCAGACATCTCTGAACTGTCTGTATTTACTGTTCTTCACGTAACATTAATTACATCAGAAAACTTGAAAATTACAATACATCGTCCTGGAGCGGAATCGAACCCGCATCCCGGCACTCCCTTTTTCCGTTTGAACATGCTATCCGTTCCAAGGTAGCATGCCTGAACGAAAGTCGGGAGATGCTCGTTCAACTCCCGCTCCAGGTCGATATAATTTTCAAGTTTTCTGATATGATTAATGGTACGTGAAGAACAGTAAATATAAAGAATTCAGAGATGTCTGATGACTGTATTGACGATTACGACACTTCTCCACGTATGGTGACAAGAATATTCCTTCCCCAGGTTGATGCTTTGTGTCTGCAGCACCTAAATCCCCAGATGCAAAGAGTATTGATTCCTGATACGTGCGCATCGTGCGGCGATTTTTAAACTGTGAATAATCACGTTCGTTCTTTAATATTTGTTCGTACCGACCAGGGAACCATGCTATAGATGCCATTCCTGTGGATGAGAAAAACGAACAATAATAATTATAATTATTATTATGAAATAATAATAATTGAAGATAATACCAACTCAGTACCAGAAGACTACATTACTACGAACAACGCTCATTCTGTATCTATACGTCTGCCATTCCCAGGACCTTAGTTAAGACCGGATTTCTGGAGATATCTACAATCAGACCATAGCACCTGCTGGACTACGGTACACCGTAATAATGGTATAAATTAAGAATAAGAACTATACAATTATTTGGCGTGCGTGAATTTTAGGTTCAATCTTCTGCTTTTGTGAAAAATTCAGGCGTTTCCTAGGTGAACTTAATAGTATATTCTGAAAGGCTATTCTACCCCGGCGGTCGAGTAGACTGATGCGTTATCCTCCAACTGTTCATCCCAGATAGTCCCTGTTTCGAGTTTTAGACAAAGTATGGGTGGTGTACTTGTGTTACGGCGCTGGCTGCCAACATCCCACTATGTATAGCTTTACTAGATGTACATGGTGATCATTTAAATTCAAAAAGTTGAAAAAAAAAAAGCTTTGTAGTCATCCTTCCGAACACTATATAAATAATATTCACACAGAAACCTTGCACGATTTTACTCCTATTTATACAATCGTGCATAAATAGAGCCTTCTAAAAAGAGAGGTTATTAATTGAGCTATTTTTATACATTTTGTGGATTATTAATGATTTTGAAGGAGATGAACTTTTAAAAAAAGAAAAGAAAGAACAAGGGGAAAAATATTTTCTGCAGAAGTATATCGTTAGATATTTACTATACGCATGTAGGTAATTTATTTTCGCTTATTTTTATTTGCTTGTCTTCTTTCTTCCTGCAAGGCAATGCGTTTCAGGGGTTTTAATTTCATTAATCATTTATTCTTCGGATTTCCGACGACAGAGTTCTTATCGTCTTGTCCTTTGGTAATCCATATCTTGAAAATATGTGAAGCACCAGATTAAGAGACCCTGAGACTGGTCCAATATTATGTCTCCAGATTTACTCTCTCCTGAGATAATTTTTTCATTTGTATTATTTTTACTCATCGCTTGAAATCATTTCAACGGTGACCTAGAATGGCATCTGGATTTTTCTGTTAGTTTTATCCTCCCTTTTTATCTTATTTGAACAATATGTCGCTACGTAAAAAATTCAAGGGAAATCATCGCTTTTTGCTTTAGACTGTAACATTTTTCAAACTGTCTTCTTATTTATATAAGAGGATCTGCTTTCATTTTTTCAGCGTTATTTCCGATTTCTATTTAACTAAATTGGTTTAGACGCAAGGGACAGATTTCGTGTCCTAAGTAGTTCAAAGAAACGGAGAAGGGAGTGTTGCCAACATAGATCGTTTTTCTTTATGCAGAAAGATACGGCGGAAATGCTGTCTTTTCGTAAAGGCGGTGGATATGAAAATTTCCTTTACAAGGCATAGTACAGAAGGAAACGCTGAGTTCCTGTTCTCGACATTTTCAACAAGAAGCAAGAGTTTTTTCCTTCTCCTGTTTCCTATCCTTTTATTTTTTGACTTTTTCTAAACGGAATTTTTCTATTTGCGTTCTCATTGTGGCTCTGTTTTCTTTCCCCCTCTGTTGGCAAGCGTTCAGAAACAGTGAGCGAAAAGTCGATGTGCTATTCGATAAGGTAACTTTCATCTATATATTCGCGACCTGGTTTTTACTTTGCTCCTTTTCTTTTGAGATTTGATTTTATTCGAATAAATGCTAATAGTGATATTTAATGTAAAAAATAGTATGATCATTTTCGAGATAAAAATGTCACCTCTTGAACATTTTGATACGAAAAATATATCACTCATAATCATGTGTCAAAAGATATGATACTTGTCCACCAGTCAGCAGATGTCATTAGTCAGATATTACGAAACATATATCACTCATAATCATGGGTCAAATAATATGATACCTGTCCGCCAGTCAGCAGATGTCACTAGTCAGGTATTACGAAACATATATCACTCATAATCATGTGTCAAAATATATGATACTTGTCCACCAGTCAGCAGATGTCACTAGTCAGATATTACGAAAAACATATCACTCATAATCATGTGTCAAATGATATGATACTTGTCCACCAGTCAGCAGATGTCACTAGTCAGATATTACGAAACCTATATCACTCATAATCATGGGTCAAAAGATATTATACCTGTCCGCAAGTCAGCAAATGTCCCTAGTCAGGTACAACGAAACATATATCACTCATAATCATGTGTCAAAATGATAAGATACTTGTACACCATTCAGCAGATGTCACTAGTCAGAGATTACGAAAAATATATCACTCATAATCATGGGTCAAATGATAAGATACTTGTACACGAGTCAGCAGAAGATGTCAGTAGTCAGAGATTTTGCACTTCTTGCGTTCTCCAATCATCCCATGACATAACTCTTCCCCACCTTAACGTTTCACAATCTCTTTGTTTTATATTGTAAATAGTACTGGGCTCCACCACTTAACGCTCGCCTTCACCCCTCAGTTGCACAGCTCTGGACGCGGGGCAACTCGCTGACTCTCCTGGCACAGCTGTTAGCGTTTGCAGAACAGAGCTTTCACTTTCCTTCTTTGCCTTAACCCTTTAACCGACTGGAACGATTTAACTCGGTGTTTAGCAAAATTGGTTGAAATGAGCACCGACGAATATATTCGCTGTCTAAATAAAAATTAACCTGCGCATCAAAAAATGCTGCTTTCCCCTTAGCTTTGTTGTACGGGGGATAATTGACACTAATCATTTCTGACTGATTACCAAATAAAAGGGCTATAACGATGGAGACGAACCTGCAAAAGGAGAGGGAAGATATTTTAGTCACTTGTTTTTTGCCCAGTGGCACGATGTCCATGTCAGAAGGACCCAACATTCCTCCGGTCATGAAGCAAATAATATAAGACTAACGGAGGATATCTTCTCGCGAACCTGTCAGCCAATAGTTGCAGTTGAGCGGAGACAAACTGTCAGCCAATAGAAAAAATATTTCCTCTGATTGGCTCTCGAGAGTCGAGTGAATAAGCCGACTCCACAAAGAGAACATAGCAAACGACAATTATTGAAAGATATTGCAATTCCAAGAAAAAATAAAAAAATAAAAATATATTTCTACAGTATGTACATTTATTTAAGTACAACTATATCATTGATTGCTGAATATAAGCCTAGGTGACTTGCAATTTCACCTAAATTGAGCAGAGACGAAAAAATGATTGGTGTGAGCGAACTGGATGTTATCTGCTTTTTTTTTTGTGTGTGTGTGTGCTGTTTTCTTTTCAGATTCCCCTTTCCCGTTGCCTTTTCTGCGCTTCCTGCTGAGGGGAGTAGTCGTTTTTTGGTGTTTTTCTTGGTGTGAGGTGCAACGAGGTGCAAATTAAGTTTGTAGGACAGCTTAAAACTTCATTACGTAAGGAGAAACCGTATACTCCTAAAACTCTTATTATTTCCGTACTTGTCTATTTCTTACTCTTTTGGAGGATTTTCACTTGTGACCTCTCACTTTGGATTTAACTGCTATAATTAAGATACAACCAGTGCCGTTAATGCCCACCAGAGAGAGATGTCTCAGTATCTGAGCACATCTTACGGAGCTATAATGTGAGATGCTGACATAAAAACGCACACAGCGCCGTGGATTGTTGGGCACCGTGGTGTAAAGCTAACGCTCTCCGCTAGATATCGAGAGATCCGGGAATCAATTCCCCGGCGGCGGCCGAACAGAAATTTTTCGGTTTCTCTGCATTGCTAAACGTGGAAAGAGCGATGTTTTTGTTTATTCACTGACGCCACGTATTTGGAGGATTTTCACTCTTACTTTCCTAGCGGGACACCCTGCTCCAGATTCTGAATTTTATTTCCTTTTTTCCCACCAAAAGGCGCAGCGCACTGAATGGTTAGGATTCTAAACCTAAGTTAGGAATTTTCAGTTCAGTTCAGCTCTTCTCAGGAATTACAGATTTATAGTCCGAATTGCTGAGATTTGCGGGTAAAGAATACGTTCTGCTATAGTTTTCGTAAAACCCGCCAAACTTTGTGAACATTTCTGGTTGGAAAACACCGAACATTTTGAACACTATATTTTTCAGGTACTTCGGCCACTTTAAAAATTAAAGCAAGACACCATTCTTAAAAATGGAGATCAAGAACGTAATTAGCCATGTATACACTGCTGGCGGGATGTAAGGTCAAGTGATGCGTAAAATCACAGCCTCTCCTTGACAAATGTCAACCCCGCCTTCTCGTGGTGCTTCCTGTTCCCACTAAAGGGGCTCTGACGACCGCCAATAGCGGTATAACTATACCATCGGGATTAGAGTAAATGCTATCCAACACTCACCAACCCGCTTGGCAAGCGTGGTGAGTTATGGCCAACCCCCTCCAAAATGACTCAACAACTTAAATCTTGGCCCTCAGTCTCCGGCAGCTGGAATGTACCTGGCCAAGGCAGCGGCCAATGCCACACCAAGGCAGAGGATACTAATAATCACCGGACCACCAGACTAGACTGCCACCTGATGCTGACCTTGCATACTTTCAATGGACGCTCTTGATCTTCTGATTCAAGGCTCCTTGAATTGGAAGAGGAACTACAAAGGATCAAGTGGGACATCATCGAGCTAAGTGAGGTAAGGAGAAAAGAAGAAGATCTCATTGAACTGAAAAGTGGACATCTCTCCTACTATCGTGGGCCAGATACTGCCAGAACTAGTGGTGTTGGATTTATAATAAACAAGAAACTGAAGGATAAAGTTGTAAAAGTTTAAAGTTCCTCTGACAGAGCGGCACGACTCGTTATCCAACTCTCGAGAAGATACAAGGCTCAGATTATTCAAACTTATGCACCCACCATAAGTCATCCTGAAGAAGAAATTGAAGAATTTTATGAGGAAATTCGGCATCTAAATAATAAAGGTAAGCAGCACTTGAAGATATTTATGAGAGATTTCAATGCAAAAATAGGGCAAGGGCAACAGAAAGAAACTTCAGTAGGTAAATTCGGTCGCGTCAACAGAAACCAGCGTGGAAATACTCTTTTGAGTTTGCAGAGGCAGAAGGGTTTTTCATTTTGAACTACTTTTTCTAGAAAAAGCCACACAGGAAATAGACAAGGAGACATCCAAATGGACTGACAAGTGAAATTGATTTTATTATGTGTAAGAAAAAATTCGCCATAGAAGACTGCAGTGTGCTAAACAAGTTCAACACAGGTAGTGACCATAGATTGGTGAGATGTAAGATGCACCTCAACACTAAACTTGAACGTGGCAAGCTCATAAGACAAACAAAATCTATTGACATAACGAACCTTAAAAAACACCATAATGCCTTCAAGTTGGAACTGAAGAACAGATTCTCTGCTTTAGAAGGCCTAACATCAGAAGAAGTGGATATTTCTGAAGTTAACAGAAAAGTAACCAAAGTTCTTATGGAAACAGCAACAAAATTGGCTGGGTCTAAGAACAAGTTGCATGTGAACAAAGTATTAGGAAAAACCAAAATGTTGATGCAAAAAAAAGAGAGATGAGGACAACTAAAGAAGATGTGACTTCCAAATTGAAATATATAGAGCTATGCAAGACAGTACGAAAACGTATCACTGAAGACGTGAGAAAATTCAACTGTGAACTAGTAAGGAAAGCAATTGAAAACAACCAAAGCGTAAGATAGCAAAGGGACATCTCAGTAAAGGAAGAAAACAGATTATGGCTCTGAGAAAAGAAGATGGTTCTGTAACAAGAAATAGAGGCGACATCTTGACAAGAGTGAAAGATTTCTACTCCAAATTATATGAAAGGGACGATACATGTACTCCAGACATCATGAAAGGTACCAGTACCATAGTTCTTCCAGTCCTCCCAGCAGAAGTTGCACATGCAATCAGGAACATGAAGCGGGGAAAAGCTCCAGGAGAAGATGGAATTACTGTAGACATTATACAAGTAGCAAGTGGAGAAATCGAAACAGTACTCGCCCAAATTTTCACTCGATGCCTTAATGAAGGGAAGATTCCTGAGCATTGGAACAACGCTACAATGATCCTGCTACATAAAAAAGGTGACATTGAGGATCTCAGGAACTACAGACCTATCAGCCTCCTATCAGTGGTTTATAAAATCTTCACTAAAGTTCTTTCACAGTGCTTGAAGGTAACACTGGACATGGCTCAACCGAGAGAACAAGCTGGATTCAGGAATGGCTACAGCACAATAGATCATCTCCACGTACTGAGAGAACTAATTGAAAGAGCGAGGGAATATGAACTTAGATTGTGCCTGGCTTTTATCGATAAGAAAAAGCCTTTGATTTGGTGAAACCATCAGCAGTTACAATGGCTCTGAAATCCTGCGGTATTGAAGATGCATACATTAATACAGTATTATTACTAACATCTATGAAAATCCAAGCGCAAAGATTCGGCTGTTTGAAAATACAACACACATAAAAATTGGAAAGGGAGTGAGACAAGGGGACACTATAGAAGCTATTTAACGCCACATTGGAAAATGTCTTTCAATCACTGAACTAGGAAAACAAAGGGATAAAAATTAATGGAGTTTATCTAACCCACCTTCGTTTTGCTGATGACGTAGTCATTTTTGCAACTACCCCATCAGAGCTGCAGAGTAGGATCCAGGAACTTGCTGAGAAGAGTAAAGAAGTGGGATTAAAAATGAACTTTCAGAAGACAAAAGTGATGTTCAATGCTTTTACAAGCAATGAAGATTTATCGATTGATGGAGAAAAGCTGGAGATAACAGAAACATACGTTTATCTTGGACAGCAGATATCAAGTGAGGGTCACATTGATGAAGATATTAATCGGCGTACAAAACTTGCCTATAGAGCTTTTGGAAGAAACTGCATAATTTTCAAGAGCAATATGCCATTATGTCTTTAAAGAAAAGTGTTTGATCAATGCATCCTTCCAGTGCTTACGTATGGCGCAGAGACGTGGACCTTAACTAAAAGAGACATACAAAGGCTACAGACAACTCAAAGACGCAAGGAGGGGTGCATTCTTGGTGTAACCAGGAGAGATAAGAAAAGGAACTCGTGGATCCGAAAAATGACAATAGTAGAAGACATCATGATCAGAGTTAAATCGCTGAAATGGCAATGGGCTGGACATACTGACAGAAGGACAGACCATCGATGGGCAGCTGTAATTTTAGATTGGATTCCAAGGGACAGGAAAAGACATAGAAGAAGACCACATGGGAGATGGGTGGATGAAATTCGAAAGTATACGGGAGTGACATGGAAGAGACTGGCACAAGACAGAACGTTGTGGAGGAAACTCGGGGAGACCTTCATCCAGCAGTGGATTGAATAAGGTTGACAATGATGATGATGATGATGACACTGTTGACCACCCAAAATGCAACACCAAGAAGGAAACATCCGATTGGTCTGAAATTCGCAGCATGTGTCGCCCGCGAGAGGACATGCAAACAATTAGCATTGCAGGTCATGTGCAAATCCTGTGCGCCCGGCACGCCACCGAGAAGCACTATAAGAAGGGTGCTTAGAAGGCGGGGTGTAAATAGTGGAAGTGTGTTGTGCTGCCGGACCTGTGCGTGGGAAGCTTCCTGATGCCTTGTCGTGGAATACGGAAGTCATTCCAGCACGTTTCGGAGTTCGACAGAGGAAGAATAGTGGCTTATCGCGACAGCGGTTTATCGTACCGAGACATCGGCGCCCGTGTGGGACGACATCCAGCCACAGTGTGGCGAGTACGGATTCGGTGGGTGCAGGAGGGACAGATGGACCGTCGTGCGCGATTGCCGCAGACGCGGCAATCCACTAACCGAGAGGACCAGCATGTTGTGCAGCGGGCATTGGCGGCTCGCACAGTCGCATCACGGACGTTAGCGCAGGAATTAGGGTGTGTTGCGCAACAATCTGTGTCAGCACGTACGGTTCGACGTCGTTTGCAGAAGCGGGGACTTGTCGCACGGCGCCCATTGCTCCGATTACCATTGACATTACACCACCGGAAAGTGTGGCGGCAGTGGGCCGGTGAACGCCGCATCTGGACTATGGAATGACACGACATTTTCTTCTCCGACGAATCCCGCTTCTGCTTGCAACACCACGATGGTCATATCCGCATGTGGCGGCACCGCGGTGAAAGACTGTATGAGGCTTGCATTATGCATCGCCATACCGGTCCGTCGCCTGGCGTTATGGTTTGGGGCGCAATTGGATATGACACGCGCACCCCTCTGTTACGCATCGCTGGTACACTCAACAGCAACCGCTACATCTCTGTAGTTTTGGAGCCTTTAGTCCTCCCTTACCTGCAAGATCTGCCAGCGGCCACGTTTCAACAAGTCAATGCGCTACCACACGTGGCACGCTTCGTGAAACAATTCTTCACGGCCCGCCAGGTGTCACTACTGCCGTGGCCCGCTTGTTCTCTTGATATGTCACCCATAGAACATGTCTGGTCGCTGATCGGCAACCGAGTATCCCGGCAATCACCACCCGTGGCTACGCCTGATGAACTGCGGTAACGTGTGGAAGCAGCCTGGACCGACATACCCCGAGCCCACATCCAAAGCCTCTTTCGTTCGATGCCGCGGCGTGTAGCGGTCGTTATTGCCTGCCATGGGGGCCCCACGAACTAAAAATGTTTGCGTGTTCCCCAAGTCGCACGGGCCTGTAAGCTCAATCGTTTCTTCCTTGTATCTGTTGTTATGTGTCCAGTAAATCTGGCTTTGCTATTTCGTGTCCTTCTTTGTTTTGCATTTTGGGTGGCCAGCAGTGTAGTAACTAATTACGCTCTTGTTATGACGCATGTTACGGAAGAAAAACAGGAGATCCTTAAAAATTTCCATGACACAAGTACGATTAAAACCAGTGGGTTTAACTTTGTGGGGAATGAAAAAAAAATGCTTGTCTTAGATCGTCACTCGTCAGCTGTAATTTTTGACTCGTCATGGACGTGTGGACAAGTGCAGTTTTGGACTCGAGCTCATAATACTGAATATTGCACATCATTCACGGTATTGATCCTGCCTGAAACGGAAGATTAGGTTTATATTAAAGAATGAGAACTCAAGCCATCCCTGAACGGTGAATTTACTCCTGAAAATTGCAATGAATAACGCAATTTTCAACTGAATTTTCATTTCAGTGGTCATATCATATATACAAGAAAAAAAAGGAAGAAGAATTCGGTCATTTCTCATTGTACAGAACAGATATAAGCACATTACATGAGCTACGTAGAAAATTTCATTTATTTACATTTATTTAACTGTGTGCAGAGCACATCTTTTTCCATGTTTGAGGGTAATATTCTGTATCAAAAGCCAATTCACGATTTATATCATTTCCCTGAAGTTCAGGATGACTACAGCACATGACACAGTTTAGCTGATTTGGAGTTCAAACTGCCGCCTTGGTGGACCACGCTTCGTCTGCTTAGGTCAGGGCTCAAGTCCCTAGTGCAAAATGGGTGGAGTGTTTTTCTTAGGGCGCTGAGAATCTCCCTTACCTGGAACCAGTTACCCTAAATTAGATACTGGATATTTCTTGTAAACCATAGAGCTGCTCAAGACGATCGTTAAACTTCAAAATAATTTTCAAATTTATTTCTGAAAAGTATTTTTTCAGTTTATGTTAAACAGTTCGTTTTTGAAACGCGAACAAAACTACAGTGCTCAGGTCACTCACCCCACCCCCTGAAAAATTGCTTCTTTTGACATACCGACCTGTATATAATAGGCACTTTCTTGCTCAAGCAAATAAATGCAATCTGCAAATCTGGTTTTGTTTTAGAAATTCAATCGCAACGCTTTGCTTATTATTTAGAATCAACGTAATCACTTGCTGTTGCTCCTAAAATTATAGGGCACGGATAGATATCTTCATGGATACGTAACCATGAACACATAATTACAGTCGAATGGTATTTCTTTTGGTAATGGCATTACCAAACTTGCCGTCACGGTGGTCGAGTGGTCTGAGGGGTCTGCTCGGAGTCGGGTATCAGATGTGGTATGAATTGTGCGTTTCTCTGATGATGCAGGTTCTCCCCTCATCCTGGAACCAGTGGCCCTAAATCAAGAACGAATGACTGCTTATAATCTTATACCCCATTGAATGGCTCCCGGTGGTTATTAAACTGCGAAATAAGAAAACGACCAAGAGTCGTCCATTGTTATACATGTGTCTCTTTGAAAAATTTACTTCTGGTTGATAAATCGAGAATCGGCGCCCAAACTTTTCTGCTTGCCTTTCTGTTCTTCTTTAGAATGAAAGTACCTTCCCCTGTTTCGCCTCCTGATCTAATTACATACACCGATGAGCTATTACATTATGACTAATAAGCTGTTGGAGCTCTTTTAGCCCGCAAAACTGTGGCCACCACTCGGCGAGGCATCGATTCGATGAGGTATCTATAGATATCCAGTGGTACCTGGTACAATAAAGTCAACTGCAGGTCCTCTAGTTCCCGTACATTTATGGGTGGTGATAATTTAGCGCGAACCCGCTTTTCCAAGTCTAACCACAAATGTTCGATTGGGTTCATGTCAGATAAATTTGGAGGCCACGGCATTAACAGAAAATCACCAGCACGTTTTTCGAACAACTTCTTGACGATTCTAGCAGTGTGGCATGCTGCATTATCCTCTTGGTAATGGCCGTCCCCAGAAGGGAACACAGTTGCCATGAACGGGTGACCCAGGTCCGCAACGATTCTCAGATACCTGACAGCTGTCAGGGAGTATGCTATTGAGATAATGGGGCTTAAAGTGTACCAGAAAACATCGCCCACAGCATAACACAGCCACAGCCGGCTCGTTTCCGCCTAACGGTGCATTCAGGTGTCGTAGCGTTGGTAATTGGCGTATTCGCGCTCGGCCGTCTACGTGATGCACCAGGAATCTTGATTCGTCAGACCAGACCACTTTCTTTCAATCATCCACGGTCCAATCTTGATAGTCTCGGACCCACTTCATGCGTTGTTGACGATGACGTGCAGTGAGCATGGGAACCCTGCTAGGTCTTCGGCTACGCAGGCCCTGGTGCACTAGACTGCAGTGAACTGTGTGCTGTGACACATTGCCCTTATCACCACTGTTGTAGCTGCGGGTGAATTATCGCACTGTGGCCCTGCGGTCACTGTGCACAATTTGCGGCAGACTCCGCTCTTCTCTGGCATCAGTGGGCTGCGGACGAGACAAAGCTGGACGACAGTTCGTTGTTTTGCCTTCTGTGCACCACTTTTGATACGTACCCACTTTTGATACGCGCTCATTTCTCTAGACTGGGGGGTAGTCGTAATGAAATGGTCCATCGATGTACCACTCGCCATTACTGAAGCAATGTAGGAAAAATCTTTTTTTGTAACTCTAAAGGTTTTGTGTTGTGCTTTATTGAATTTCAACTAATTCAAGTAGAGGGACGTGTCAGTTGCTACTAATCAAATGTTTGGAGTCAGTACCTCTTTACCTTTAGCAAATCCAAATTAGGGCATCGTTAGTTCATTTTGTGAGCTGTTAAACACGTAGGCATATTCAAATTGCATACGTTTGCGATTTTTCTTTACTTGAGGATTGAACGAACACAGTGAGCAACCCTATAGGCTGCAAGGTGTCACTCGTCCTTAATTTGTAATTACTTGTTCCAGGGAAGTGAGATAGCCAGTGCCGTAAGCAAACACACCGTGCACGCCTCGTCGGTATACGAACTCGGGCCCACTTGAACGGACGGACATAAGCTGGCGTTTAGACCCCTCAGCCGGCGGTGCGGCATTTACGCTTTGAAAAAGCTGTTCAACTTTTAACAAGCAAGAAAAATGACACAGAATTCTGCCGTGCATTCGACACGCGTTTTGAAACTTTTCCGATATAAATACACAGTGTGGCAAAGAATTTTTAAGACTGGGTCTGTAAAATGAACCAGAAACAAGAAATTATAATTTTTTTTAGTTTGTTATTCGAAATAAGATCCTCCGGCTTCAATACGCTTGTTATAGCGATTTAATAATGATTCGAATGCCTGTTCCAGTTCATTTTGCGGAATTGCCTCCAAAGAACGCGTCGAAGCTGTTTGTATGGTCAAAATATCATAAAAAATACCCTTTTAACGTCCTTTTAAGTTTTGGGAATAACAAAAAGGCACAGGGTGCTAAATCAGGCGAATACAGTGGATGATTCAATACACAGACGTTATTTTTCCCCAAAAATCTACGAACAAGAAGTGAGGTCTGACTGGGTGCATTATCGTGCAACAGACACCAACTGTTTTCATCCCGATATGCTGGTCGAATGGGACGAATTCTGCCCATCAAACGCCTCAAAACATTTTAAATAAAACTCACCAGTAATTGTTTGTTCACTTGGTACAAATTCTTTCTGCATAAATACCATTACTATCGAAGAATGTGATGAGCATTGTTTTGATTTTCGATAGAACTTTTCTTGTTTTTTTTGGCTTGTGGTGAGTTTTTTTACTTCCATTCCGCACTTTGTCGCTTTGTTTTAGGATCATATTGAAAACACCATGTTTCATCACCTGTAACAATCGATTTTAAGAAGTTTGGATCATTTTCAGCGGCTGAAATGATGTATCTGCAATGTGTACTTCTCCTTGATTTTTGTTCTTTGGTTAACGTGTGTAAAACAAATTTAGCACAGACTTTTGTTTTGCTCTAATCTTCATGCAGGATGGTTCGAATCGCTTCTTTGTTTATGTTTAAAGACTCTTCCATCATTCTTAGAGACTCACATTGATTGTTTGCCACAAAATCACCCAGTTTTTCAATAATCTCAGGTGAGGTATATGAACTTGGTTTTCCGGTATGCTTATCTTCTTCTAACTTATCTCTTCCGTCCAAAAAACGTTTGTGCCACAGGAAAACATTTAATCTACTTAAAGAAAACTCACCGTAAACTTGTTTCATCATTTGGTACGTTTCCGAGGAACTTTTACCAAGTTTTGCGTTAAATTTAGTAACAGCCCTTTGTTCCATCTTAATAATTCAACATGAAAAAAAATTTTACTTCTCTAATGAACGGCCGTTTCGTTTGAGTTACTTTAACAACTGCTCAGTACTTTTGGCAAAAAGCAAGAAGATGGTCACGGTTTATAACACATTCGCGATTACACTGGTGGCGCCACCGTAGGCTGAAATCTAGCGCCAGTCTTAAATATTCTTTGACGCACTGTGTATATATTTTAAAGCAGATTTTTAGAAACGGCAAAAAGAAAACGCAACTCCTTAGCGAACAAACTGCGCATTATTTAAATACACAGTGAAATGCTATTTAAAAAGTGCACCCTGTTCTTCTACTGATCAAACAAGTTACAGAATTCATATTTCTAGAATCAGTGAAATATATGCAAGAAGATATAACTACTAACGCCAACTGGTGGTGGTAATGAGCGTTACAAAATACCAAAAAATTAACTCAAAATATTCCAAATATGAGGAGATATCAATGCAAAAACACAAAATTCGAATCGAACATAATGCAAAGATATGGAGGTAAACGTAATGTAGCTTTGTGAATCCTAACAGCGCAGTCTTTTGAAGAAGAAAATGTTAGGAAAATAATCTCCATGAGGAAAAGTTTCTGTCATACATGGCGTTTGGAGGTCGAGATACTCTTGAAACAGAAATATCAGCTGATGCCACCTAGCAGCAGAAAAGTCTAATTGTGAAACATTTATAAAATAAGCATAAACGCCCTTTCATAGTTGGAGCTGTGGAAGAGGGAAAGTATTTTTCAAAGATACTATTCAAAACAAATATTAAAAAAAGCGCTTTTCACATACACACCAAGGGAAAAAGCGGTAAATTATTTTATAGTAAATAATCGCAAAATTTTGCCGTTAAGAACAGTATGCGGTAAAAATATATTTTTGCAAAAGGACTTTTACAAGCAGAAGAGCAGTTTCGAACAGAAATGCACTTTTGCGGAAGTTGTAGCATCAGAATTGTGCACTACAAAAGTCTAAAAAATGTATATAAATATAAGATGTTTAACGCAATGGTATTTGCGTGTAAAACAAATTCCTGAATTTAGAATTTAGAAGCTAATGTGTCGAGAAGATCATAATATACATTATCATCCAAGAAGAATGATCGTGTTCTATTGTGGAAATGAAATATGCATAAATGTTATCCGTAGTGATTCTGATCAAAAATAATTATTTCAATCAGAGTTTTAGACGAGCCGGTGTGGATGAAAATGTGTTATAGAAAGAAATATGTGCTTAGGGTCTAAAATGTTCGTCATAAAAAAAATTAGAAATTATTTCCAGAGCTTTCTTGGCCAAAAACGCTGCATAACGCACAAATAACTTTTAAGTTTCAGAAAAAGACCAAATGGCAAGCGCCATCGTTCCCACAGCTCACGTTTCCCAACGTAATATCGTTTTTAAAACGGACAAAGGGATGCAAAGACAGTCTCTACAAAAGACGAGACATGGTCACACTTTAAGCACCTCTTTTTCAAATGACTCACTAATATCGAGCAGCACATAATCCCTTTAGATTGCGAAATATTATACACTATATTAATAAAACTCACCGGACACCTGGAAGAGAAGCAAAACATAGCATTTTTAACATACATTAGTACGGTGTCGGTCCAACTTTGCCCTTAATGCATGCACTGACCCTTCGAAGCTCGAAGTGGTTGGGTTTTGAGCTCCGTGATTTTCGTTGCTATAAGGTGTTTATTGAGTGCTTTTGAGTCTGTGGTTGCGTGTATCTTCAAGTTGAAGTTCTACACTTTACGTTCGTGTATCTCCCAGGTTGGTGAGTGCCATATTTTCTCATTATTCACTGTTTTAATTTTCAACCAAGCTGGTCTTTTTTCGTTAAAGTCTCGCCACTGCTTCGATGGCGGAGGCAGACAAGGGTGACGCCCACATCCTTATCTTGGCAGATCAGCCAGCTTCCTCTTCTTCTTCTACCGCGGTAGCTCCTGCTCAGCTTAATGAGGTGGCTCCCAAGCGTCATTACGACGTCATGGACACCTCTTCTTCTCCAGCTAAAACTCCCACCAAGTGCGGTGGTGCCAAGTCTCCTATCTACATCTCAGCAGATGATGACGTATCCGTTATCAGCAATACTGAGCTCAAAGCTTCTACTTCTCATCAACTTTCTGATCCGCCCTCACTGCTAGGGACCGCTTCATCGAATTCTCGACCCATGTCTGCCCAAGCGTCCTATGCTTCTGCAACTTCTGGAGTCCTCACACCCCCAGTTTCATCTGCTATGCCTTTTCCTGAATCCTATGTCACTGTCGTCGGTTCTACTGCTACAATTGACATACCAGAGGATTCCCGAGATGGTCACCTTTTTTCCTCCACTATGGAACGGGGCGTCTATTTTGATGCGCTTTCCGACACTAAGCTGTGGCAATATAGCCGAGCCCTCAAAACTATCTTACCAAAGGATGCAATAGACTTTGTAGCTCGAAATCCCAGATCTGTCTTGGTCTATTTTAAGGATAAAGCGCATGCTGACCAGGTCCTTACGGAAGGTCTAACCATCAATGACGTGCATCTGTTAGCACAACCGGTTGCGCACCGCCCGGTGCAGGTGACCTTCTACCCCGTACCACCAGAAGTATCCGACGCTGCACTCTGCACCTTGCTCAGCAGGTACGGCAGAGTTGTTGGCCCATAACAACTCTCTCTGCGGCTCCCAGAGACCCTGAAGACAAATCGATTCGGGGTTTCCGCCGCACTGCTCGAGTCCTCTTTTCATCTGTTGCTCAGCTGAAAGCGGTTCCGAATGTTTTGCACATCCGCTGTGGACAGCAACGCCGAAGAGTTGAGATAATCACTTCACAGTATTGCACTATCTGTCAGAGCGAAAGTCACATAAGGGCTCAGTGCCAACGTGCCTCCCTGCAAACAGCTCCACACACTACATCTTCTTCTACTTTGTCCACCAACGCTTTGCAGACTTCTTCCTATTCGAGGAAAGTCGCGGAATCAAGATCTTCCAAAAGTCAGCTTACTGCCATTGGTCAACAAACGACTTTGATGCCTCCACCTCCTGCTGATCCTAAGAATTTTCCCAGGCTTCCAAAATTGACTCCCCTAGTACTTTTACAACCACTGCTGATGTACATGTTGACCACTCCTTAGCTTTTACCGTTGGCTCCATGACACGAGTCACAGGTAACGCTTCGGGTTCAGACTCTCCAGACGATCATGAAGCTTTTGTGGTTGCTGGAAAACGCAGTGGTGCTACTCACCCCAAGACGAAGAAGTCAAAGACTCTGGCGTCCCGAAGATCGTCTCGCTCTTCTACCCGCTCATCCACTCGCTCTTCTACCCGCTCATCCACTCGCTCTTCTACCCGCTCATCCACTCGCTCCGTTAGCTCTCGACGACCGTTCTCCAGGTCGCCTCTACACACTTCCTCTGAGACAGCATGTGACGGTGCCTTTCCCTCACTAGAGGAATTCACAGCTTTTCTTGCTGAAAATGCTTTCCCTGCTGAGCCTCTGCCATACGAGGACGTGCTGGATTGCCTTTTATGGTCCTCTAGCCCTTCCTTAGCACGCACTTCCATTCAGCAGTATGAAGCAACTCTTCCACAAAGGATGGTTCAATTACACTCACTTGAAAACACTCTTCGGCGCACTGCAGACGAGGTCCCGTGGAGTTCTTGTTTTCTCCGTCGACTCCACTCCATCACTACAGCCAGTCAATTACTACTGCATCCCACAACTAATCTAGACATTCAAGGTGATGTCACTTAATTGTCGTGGTTTTGCGACACCTCTTGCGAATGCGCTGGTACTAGAGGATCTTGCTCCGCTGAATGCTGATATATTACTTCTGCAGGATACAAACTGTACTTCCACCACCTCTGACAAACCAATATATATAAATTGTAACTTCTCATTGTACAGAATCATGTATAAAGGTTGTTTCACGAACCACAGACATCTGTAAACTTTGTCGTTTTTACAGTATATTCTTATCTTCAATTCCTGATTCAAACGTGTAATTTTACTTTTCAACTGTGTAAATTTGTGTTCTCCAATACTCATTGTGATGAGTTGTGTCTTCTCTCTGTATTTTCAGAGATTATTTTTTCTTTTGTATTCTCAGGAAAATTATTGTATATAACTATTTTTCATATCACCGTTGTATGTAGCATGTAGTACCGCGAGCCACATTCATCTGTAAATTTTTCATCATCTGTCTTTCGAACTTTAGATTTCATGTTTGTCTCCTTGATCACTTGCAACCTTCTGGTTTTCCAGGTCACCCACAATGTATCACCTTTAGGTCAGAACTTTTGTTTTCATCAATATTGAGTAAAATTTATAATCTATAGTGCTCATCATTCTGGATTGATTTTACTCTCTGTATTACCAGAGATTCATGTTGCCTCGCCAGATTTCTACTGCACTTAACTGTTGTCATGCAAACGTTGCACCGAATCCTGTAATTAACGTAACGCAAGCTGCACATTCTGTTAATTTCTCATCACCTGTCTTTTGAATCTATGTCTGCAAGCTCGAATTCTGTATTATTCCTTGCTTCAATACTGTGCAAAATTAATATTGTATAACGCTCTTCAAGCTGAATTGTTCCTATTCTTTGCTTTGTCAGAGACTTTTGTTGCCTCACCAGACACTCGAGTGTAATTAACTGTTTTTTTACTGTCATCAATGTACAAAATCGAGTAAATAAGCAGTAGCGTAAGCTACAAGCATCTGTAAATATTTTTTTTGTCATACATCATTTGAGATGATTTATTCAAGCACATCTCCTGTATCTTTCTTCTAATAAATACTGTGTGAAAACTGACCCTTCAGGACATGCTTTCCACAAGGTTTCGGAACGCAGCGATAGGTATACACTTCAATTCAGTACCTTACGATGCCGCTATCTGTTGCTTAGTAGTAGGCCTTGGTTCCAAACTTCTCATGCGGCGCTCTTATTTATCCCATAGATGCCCTATGGGATTAATATCAGGGCTTTGTTCTGGCCAGTCCTAACACGATGTGGAATTATTGTTAAATCACGCCTTAACAGTCCTTGCTTTATGGATCGGTGCATTATCCAGCTGGTACTAACAGGACTCGTTTCCATAGTATTGCCACACAGTTGGTTGGGCATAATTGTCCAGAATATCGAGGTAGACGTGCTGGTTAACAGGTTTGTTCACGATAACCAATGCGCCGGGACCATACCACGAAAAACAACCCAACACGAGTACACTGCCAGCTCCAAACTTGACCGTTGGAACAATACACTGTGGTAAATAGCGTTCCCTCGGCTGCCGCCATACCCACACACAGCCATCAGACTGATAGATCGTGTATCTGGATTCATCAGTCCATAGAACCCGTTTCCATTGATATACGGTCAACGATGAATATTCTTTACACCATGCTAAACGACGAGTGGCATTCCGAGTACAGATGAAATGCTTATGAGCAGCCGCACGACCACTATAACCCATGGAATGAAGTTCTCTGCAAATGGTACGTGTACATACGGAGGTTCCAGCATTTTTACTCACCTGTATACTGAGATTTAGTGCAGAACTCAGTCGATTAGCTGCAACGACTCTCCTGAGGGTTCTACATCCTCTATCTCTGATTTTCTGTGGTCTGCAGGTACGTTTTGCTGCTTCAGGCATGTCATGTGTCTTCCACTTATTCAGTACATCCAAAACAGTTGACTTGGGTTTGTTTAAACTAATTTTCGTTTCTTTTATGGACAACCCACTAATATAACACCCAACAGTCTTTCCTTTCTTAAAGTCAGTTCTCTTCCGCCGCGACATTTTCACCGAACCTCACAGTGCGATATGATCGCGATCAGCTGCGGGCTTAATTTTATACCGTTTGCTGCTGTACCGCGCATTTTAACAACGCAGCGGATCCGTTAATTTCCTTTGGAAGGGGTGTCCTGTGACTTTTGTCATAATAGTGCATATGCTTATTATTAAAAAAATGCTCCTTACTTTAAAAATATGTGCATTTTGCATGTGCTAGGGCTTACCAATAATATTAGATTATGGTTGGAGAAAATTAGTGCTGTCGGCTTCCTCGCATGTACCATTGCGTTTGCTATGAGGCTGTGCTTCGCCGCTTCCTGGCATGTACTATTGTGTTTGTTATGGCACTATCCTTTGTCCGTTTCCTGGCAGGTTCTATTGTGTTTGCTATGAGCCTATGAATCGTCCGCTTCCTCGCATGTACCGTTGCATTTGCTATGAAACTAGGATTTGTCCACTTCCCGGCATGTTCCGTTACTTTTGCAATGAGACTATGCTTTGTCCGCTTCCTGGAATGTACAATTTCATTTGCTATGAGACTATGCATTGTCCGCTTCCTGTCATGTACCATTGCGTTTACTATGAGACTACCCAGTAAAAACACAAGTGTTGGGAAACTGCTGGCCGCCAGCTGGCAGTGATGGGTCTCTGCCGGATGAAATCTGCCGCTCGCGGCCCGGTAGCGGTCCGTTGTTGGCAGCGCCATCAATTGGCAGCCATTGATGTCCCTGCAGCACCGCCGTGAATTGCAGGCCTTCAAGCAAGTGCCACTAGTGGCCCGTAGCTGGCAATCGATGAAACCCCAACACCAGGGGGAAAGCAACGGAACTGCGAATACGCGGAAGCAACACGTGTTGTGTATCTCGTGGTACCAGTTAGTTGAAAACGACGCTATCGCCATCGTGCTATTTTAGTGGATGTTAAGAAAAAAGAAGTTTATAAAATCATGCAAAGCATTGATTATTATACGCTTTCCAACATACCAGAAATCATTACTCAAGTTATGAGAATAATGGCTGTGGAATAAATCTTGGTCCTCTGCCTTGACCCATGATCCGATATCGATGATATTCAACAGAACCGGTTCGGTGTACCTACGAAATAACATGATAAAGTTTTGTCGCAACCGAAGCATTTTTACGTACGTTATGATGCATAAAGGCTATAGAACATATCCCGCGCCTGTGTCCTAAACTTTGACCCCATTTCGCCCATTTTCAAAAGAATTCGTCCAGGCAGGCCCCTACAACATACTAACATTTCATCCAAATCGAAGCATTTTTACGTAAGTTATGACGCATAATGGCGATGGAAGTGATTCCTCTCCTATGTCCTGACCTTTGATCCATTTCGCTCATTTTCAATAGGGTTTGTGGCCAGATGGTCCCCTACCACATCATAAAATTTCATCGAAATCGAACCTTTTTTACGTTAGTTATGATGCATGATAGCAGTGAAATGGTCCCGCTCCTATGTACTGACCTTTAACCCATTTCGTTCACTTTAAATAAGGTTCCTTCTCAGGTGATACCCTACCAGATACTAAAATTTCATCGAAATCGAACGATTGTTACGCGATTTATCGTGCGGACGGACATACGCACACAACGCGTGACGTAATTAAGCAGATGGGAATCGCAACCATCTGCTCGTAAGAGTATGACATCATAAAACTTTAATAGGATCCACACACAACGCGTGACGTAATGAGAAAGATGGCGTAACCGCGCGCCAACATTCTCAAACGCGAGATTGTGACGTCATCAGATTTCTAAGCATTGGAAACATTAACGGAACGACGCCATGACACTAAAAACGTTATACTTCGGGGTGATTATTTAACCCAATAAACGAATTATCCTAAAGTCGAAGTCGAGATGGCCGCCCCGGTGGCGCAGTGGTCTAAGACGCTGGCCTCTGATCATTCGTCCATTAGGGGTCCGGGTTCGAATCCCGGTCAGGCATGGATGTTGTGTTTGTCTTACGGCACTGGCTCTCTCCCTTCCCTGGAACCAGTGACCCTAAATTAGGGACGGGGGACTGCTTATAGCCCATTGAGTTGCTCACGGTGGTCGTTAAACCTTCAATCAAAAAAAAAAAAAAAAAGTCGAGATCAAGCTAAATCGATTTCTAGTACCAAGAAACGGTAGGTTAACGACTTTTATCAAAATTCTTAGAGCCGTTTTCAAAATAAAATGTACATACATACATACAAGAATTGCTACTTTAAGGTGGACGTCAAGTAATTTTTCTTCCTATACTTCCAATGGAAAAACTTCTGTACACATTTTCTTTACAATTATTGCGTTCCCAAGAATGAAAATTTGAACATCGATTAAAATAGCTTCATTTCATAACTTAGAATACATAATATTTTCTAAACTATAAGCGCAATAATATTTTCTAAACCATAACCGTAATTATGCAATCCAACATTTATTTGTCCACTGACGTCATCAAAGTACATGAAAAGGTTTTCAATTGGAAATATAAGAAGGAAAATTACTTGACCTCCACCTTAATAGTGTGGGATAAGGGCGATGGGCCGCCCCGGTGACGCAGTGGTCTAAGCGATGGCCTCTGATCATTCGTCCGAACGGGGTCCGGGTTCCAATCCCGGTGAGGCATGGATGTTGTGTTTGTCTTACGGCACTGGCTCTCTCCCTTCCCTGGAACCAGTGATCCTAAATTAGGGACGGGCGACTGATTATAGCCCATTGAGTTGCTCACGGTAGTCGTTAAATCTTTAATCAAAAAAAAAAAAAAAAATTAGGGCGATGGAATGGATCTAGATCCTAGGTTCTGACCTTTGACTCCACTTCACCCATTTTCAATAGGGTTCGTCCCCAAGTTGTCCCCTACCACATACTAAAATTTGATTGAAATCGATCCGTATTTACGCAAGTTATGACGCATAAGGTTAATTGAATGGATCTCGCTCTTATGGCGTGACCTTTAACCCCACTCCACCCATTTTCAATAGGGTTCGTCCCCTGGTGGTCACCTACCACATACTAAAATTTCATCGAAATCGAACCATTTTTACGTGAGTTATCGTGCCGACAGGCGGACGAAAAAGCTGGAACATATACGATTCTTCAACCTACGGTTGGAAAGCGTAAAAAAGCCATATACTGTATATGTAGATAGGCGAATTAATTTCCTAATGAAATGCCAAGTCGACGAAGATATCAGATTAAGCCATGAAATACTGAATTACAGCCGTGAAATACACCCACTCCATTCCCATGAATAACAAAAAATAATTTGAAACCACTTGAAACAACAGTCCTGGAAAAACATTAAAAAAAGCGTTTGTTGAAAAAAATGGAATTATACACGTACAAAATTTATCAATTATTTGAAAGGAGATTAATAAAAAAAAACAAATAAAAAAACAAACAAAAAAATAACGCGTTGTGGATATAATGTAATCATCTATGGGTTGAATACACGAGACTGGGGGAATTTGCTACTAAAAATAACGAGAAGTAAAATAAAATATCTTTCCTCTTTAAAACACATGTAACTTCGGACAACGGAAAGGAAAGATACAACGTTGAAAATGTAACAGAATGTGACATGAACCCGGGTAAATATATTAATTCAACAATCGCCTTTCAAGACAAGGATAGCACAAAACTTTGGAAAGCGCCTTTAAGTTGGTACACTACTTGAAAATAAGTGAAGTGTCCTTAAATAACAAAAAAAAACAATCTTTACGTTGCAAAAATAAATTTGTGAATTACGTGAAACTGACATTTACGAAAAATACCTCGCAATATTGTAAAATAAAAGACAGAAACATTCGATTACATAAATTATGCAGGAAAGAGACAACTTCAAGCACTCCCTCGGATGTGGCAAATCAGTCCCATCGGTAGAGAGCTCATCTCCTCGCTGCCATCCCTGGTTCGTTTCCAACCAGGTCTAAATGCGCGTTTTTCCGGTCTGTTGAGAAAATTTCCCCAGCGCTGTGGTGAAATCCAGATGTTTCGTAAGGGTGGGGGAAAAAGAAGTTGTAGCTTCGGGAAACAGTTGCTATCCATGATATGTATATACTTTTTTTATGGCTACTACTGGGGAATTGACGGACAAGATTCAGCAAGCCATCAGTTACGTCCCATGACTGCCAGCTGGCACTGTCAGGAAACTAGCGGACCACATGAGACTAGCCATCATTTATGGCACGTGCTTGCAAGGCCGCTGAAGGGCCACTTGTGGCAGCTGCTGCCTGTGATGTATAACTGATGGCCCTGTTGTGGCATATGGCAACTGATAGGGGTGCCAACTGTTGACCCTGTTGTGGCATATGGCAACTGATAGGGGTGTCAACTGTTGACCCTGTTGTGGCATATGGCAACTGATAGGGGTGCCAACTGTTGGCCTGAACTGCTGGCCTTTCTGTTGGCCGCCCGGTCAGTTTATTGACTGTTCGGAAGCGTCAACCTAATGCTGGACCATTTCTGGCAGTGCTGGCCTAACAAGACTGTTTTTGTTGGGTATGCTTTGTCCGCTTCCTAGCATGCTCCATTGCGTTTGCTATGAGACTATGCTGTGTCCGCTTCCTGGTATGTTACATTGCGTTTATTATGAGACTATACTTTGTCCGCTTCCTGGCATGTACTATTGTATTTGCTATAACACTATGTTTTGTCCGCTTCCTGGCATGTACCATTGCGTTTCCTATGAGATTATGCTTCGTCCGTGTCCTGGCATGTACTATTGTATTTGCTATAAGACTATACTTTGTCCGCTTCCTGGCATGTACTATTGTATTTGCTATAACACTATGTTTTGTCCGCTTCCTGGCATGTACCATTGCGTTTCCTATGAGATTATGCTTTGTCCGTGTCCTGGCATGTACTATTGTATTTGCTATAAGACTATGCTTTGTCCGCTTCCTGGCATGTTACATTGCGTTTGCTATGAAACTACGATTTGTCCGCTTCCTGGCATGTACCATTGCGTTTCCTATGAGATTATGCTTTGTCCGTGTCCTGGCATGTACTATTGTATTTGCTATAAGACTATGCTTTGTCCGCTTCCTGGCATGTTACATTGCGTTTGCTATGAAACTACGATTTGTCCGCTTCCTGGCATGTACCATTGCGTTTCCTATGAGATTATGCTTTGTCCGTGTCCTGGCATGTACTATTGTATTTGCTATAAGACTATGCTTTGTCCGCTTCCTGGCATATTACATTGCGTTTGCTATGAAACTACGATTTGTCAGCTTCCTGGCATGTACCATTGCGTTTCCTATGAGATTATGCTTTGTCCGTGTCCTGGCATGTACTATTGTATTTGCTATAAGACTATGCTTTGTCCGCTTCCTGGCATGTTACATTGCGTTTGCTATGAAACTACGATTTGTCCGCTTCCTGGCATGTACCATTGCGTTTCCTATGAGATTATGCTTTGTCCGTGTCCTGGCATGTACTATTGTATTTGCTATAAGACTCTGCTTTGTCCGCTTCCTGGCATGTTACATTGCGTTTGCTATGAAACTACGATTTGTCCGCTTCCTGGCATGTACCATTGCGTTTCCTATGAGATTATGCTTTGTCCGCGTCCTGTCATGTATTATTGTATTTGCTATAAGACTATGCTTTGTCCGCTTCCTGGCATGTTACATTGCGTTTGCTATGAAACTACGATTTGTCCGCTTCCTGGCATGTACCATTGCGTTTCCTATGAGATTATGCTTTGTCCGTGTCCTGGCATGTACTATTGTATTTGCTATGAGACTATGCTTTGTCCGCTTCCTGGCATGTTACATTGCGTTTGCTATGAAACTACGATTTGTCCGCTTCCTGGCATGTACCATTGCGTTTCCTATGAGATTATGCTTTGTCCGTGTCCTGGCATGTACTATTGTATTTGCTATAAGACTATCCTTTGTCCGCTTCCTGGCATGTTACATTGCGTTTGCTATGAAACTACGATTTGTCCGCTTCCTGGCATGTACCATTGCGTTTCCTATGAGATTATGCTTTGTCCGCGTCCTGGCATGTACTATTGTATTTGCTATGAGACTATGCTTTGTCCGCTTCCTGGCATGTACTATTGCGTTTGCTATGAGATTATGCTTTGTCCGATTCCTGACATGTACCATTGCGTTTGCTATGAGACTATACTCTGGCTGCTTCCTGGTATGTACCAAATGGACGGCCTCAAAAGATGTTCTTCAGTGGTGTAAACAGGTGATAGTCCGATGGGACGAAATCAGGACTATGTGGTGTATGACCCAGTATTTCAAATTTCATTTTTTAACAGGTTTGTAACGTGATTGACCGCAGTATGAGAAAGTGCACTATTTTGCGATAACAAGCCGTCTTCCTATACTGTTCTCTGTTCTCCTTTGGTGCTTACGGATATTCTAGCGGTAGTATAAACACTTTAAGCCGCCGATGCGCTTGAACCAAAAGGTACCACATATTTTTTTGCGTTACTCAAAGAGAAATGTCGTCATAACGGCGGGGTTTGAAAATTGTATAGCTAAATTATTCCTTTTCACCCTCACAATTCAGCCGTGCCGACCATAAACATGTCACTTGTGATAAGCGTAATTTTCTGGCACTGACATCCTGTCTTGCGCAGCTGCGTACGTGAGCATCCTTTCTCTGCTCCACGAACCACAACGTAAGAGAAAATACCTGTACCCGCTGACTCCTCCCTCCCACACACACACCATTCCATTGGGCACATCGTTCCCAGTAACTTAAATATGTGTTCCCTGCTTTCTTAGGTTCGTAGCTGATTTTATAGTCCTTTCAGCAGCCAATCAGTCAAAAAACATTAGTGTCAATTCTTCCCTTAAATGTTCATTTTTAATAACAAAGCTAAAGGGAAAACAACGCTTTCTGATGCTCAAGTTCACTCGTTCCTGTCGCGTTTCTTCCATTTCTTGGCGAGGATGTTCGTTCGAGCTTCTTTTAGCGAATTTTCCGTTCCACTGGGCTAAAGGTTTCAGAAAGCACGGAAAAACACAAGAACTGATAAACAAAGGTAAAAGCTGCATTACAGTGACGACATCTGTACTACGTGTACTCGTGCACATGTAGCAATCAATCGGAAATCTACCAAAAACAAAACTGGGACAATATTGAAGCTGTATTTTTGACCTACCTTCGTGAAACAGCATATGAGCATCGAATGACATCCTCTTTCATTTATTCCTCTCGCTTTATTTATTCCTCTTCTTATCCTGTGCAAAATAACAGTACGTACGCTTTTCATGGTTTTCAATGATTTCTGCTCTCGTCGTGTTTGTTCATTGAAAATAGACACATACGACTTTGCGTATTTCTCTTTCTTCGCTATACACGCAGTTTTGCGCATAGCTTAAAAAAATTGTAAATCCTTTCAGGAAACAGAAGTTACAGAGAATCCGTCTCCCAGGTGCGATGTACCGCAGTTTCGGAGGGAAGAATTATTTTCTTTTCTCAGTGGCTTTCAGTTTTACGCTCGTAGATGTCCCTGACGCAGGAAGGAAAATCGAGCATCGCCGTTTCGAGGTAACGAGATGGATATTGCATGAACAAAACGAAGATGCCGAGAAATTATGGAACGGAGAGAGAATTTTCACAACTAGCGTTTTACGGATATATTCCTTTCCTTCTGAGGAAATTGGAAAGTGTGTGAGGTAAACAAAGACTTAAGAAAAATATTTTCAAGAACACTCGGCGCGAAATGAAAGTGTCCACGTTTGCTGGATTCATTAACATATTTTTCTCTCTAAAAGTAGAATTTTAGATCAACATTAAGAAGTGTTTTCTTAAGCGCCTATCATTAAAACATGCTCGAATCTATCTAATCCTCGCTCCCGAATTTTTTCAGGATTAAAACTGTACCAAACCGGTAATAATAAATGTATTAATATATGTAGTGCTGCACTGTCTCAATTGGAAGTGCCATTAGTTTCCGCAAAACATAGTTATTTTGTTTCTTTCAGCTCACATATATTTAAACACCTTTGTGCGAAATTTTAGCAGATAATAATTTTAAAACTTGGCCTGTGGAACAAAACATTTCAACAGTTATATGGGAAAGGCAATCAGCTGCACAATGTCTCAGGTTTAAATTATTTTATCTCTGGTCTTTGAATATTTGTTTTTATCTGGAAATTTTTTACATTCGACAGACATCACCTGAGATATTTTTAGCACGTCTTTTGTGAAAAAAGTACGTGCTTCTTATTTACAAAAGTTGTAGAGGGTGGGACACATTTTACGTGTTTCTTTTTTTTAGCACGCCTTTTGCAAAAAAGATCATGCTTATGTTATGGGTCTGTCCGTCCGTCCGTCCGTCCGGCTGTCGACACCATATCTGTGAAACATTCGGAAACTTGAAATGGACGAATGGTGTTTTTCGCCTCCATTTTTTTTATACAAAACTTCACCGCTATAGGCCTTAAATCTGGAGGTAAAGAATTCAATCCCATGATTTTCCCCGGGGGAGCAGATAAATCATGAGTGGAATACGGGATTACACCAAACAATACAAATTTTAAAGATGTGAATCCGCTCTTTAGTGTATATATGACATAGATGGTAAGTCCGATAATATCCGAAAACTTGAAAATGTCGTCGTCCTGGAGCGGGAATCGAACCCGCCACTCCCGGATAGCGCCCGGGTAGTTGGGCAACACTTACCCGCAGACCTGGCGCTTATTTTCAGCGCATGAAACTAAACCTTCGCTCGGGGGCAACAGACTTCTAAGGCCTATCACAGATCGTACACCATACAGCTTACTGAAGGATCAAGCTGCATTGAGCATCAAAACCGAAACCAACTTATTTGGCGCTCGTCGCTATTTCTTTGCCCGCATCCAACGATGCATTCCCACTGCCGTGCAATTGCTCCTACCGTGGTAAACACTATTTACATAATCCGTACATCAAATCCACTTTTATTTTTATCCATTTACTTTGAAAATATAAATAATAAAATCACCGCGGTTGTCCTTTACTAACATTTCTCTGGAAATTTTACATTTCCCTATTACCTATGACTCACGTGAGATTTTGCTTACACAACACATGCAACACATTTTTATACAAACTCTTCATTCCATGCACAGTTACAAAATCATTAACAATGTCCGTTTTCTATTCCCGTCGGATAACCTGAGGTCTTGCCGAATGATAAAAATTCGTATCATTGAACTGCTACACGCAAGCTTCCCTTGCTGCGTATCCCTTTTATGCTCCATTGCAAGAACTGAAAGAACACAAACATTGTTGAGTTTAGCACCTGCTACATAAATACATTTGGAATACACGAAAGCAAGATCAATTTTGTTTGTGTCTCGCGGTCCAGAAGCGAAACCAAACTCTTGCATCTTTCTTTCTCAATGAACCTCGTCATTTTCCCACTCCAAAGTACTTCCTTGCAAAAATGCATGCAAAACTTGCTTTGGCACACTCTGGAAAAGGTTAATTTCGGTTCCCACAACCTTATCCTTCCCCGTTTTCTCCGTCTCATCCGTGCGAACATCCCTTTCCGTTTCTTCTCTGCATTTCACTCTGAGACCTGCCTCACCACGTTTCCACAGCTGTGGATCCCATTCCACCCCACATGCACTGTTTTCTTCAAGCTCTGAAGCCTCCTCAGCGCATTGGTTACTAACTATATCTCCTGCCATTCGATATGCATCTATTACTAATACTTTTGTTCTCAGGCCACACGGATATTCCTTATGTTTCTCCGCCTCCGCCTACTGCTTTCTGACCACCGCTATCTCTCCTAACTAATTTTCTTTTACCCCTAAACATTGTTTCTTTAACTCCTGACTTAGCATATTGCCAGTTTGCTCTATTTCTGTGTGTGTCTGGCTCGCCGCGGCCTCTCTTGTTTCCAATTTAGTCAGCTTTTCTTCTTGGGCTTGAGTTTTCTTGCCCCTCTCACTTGAGATTTCATTCACCTTTGTGATTGTATTCAGTGTTTTCTCAGTTAGCTGCGCCAAATCTTCCTATTTCTGTACCGAATCTTCACGCTGTGCAGTTAACTGTTGCTCAAGTTCAGCGAACTTCTCATCTACTCGTAGTCAGCTCAACGAACTTCTCATCTAATGGATCAGTCATTTCAGCATTCTGTTTTACTATAAATTATTTCATATCCTCCAGAAGAATTTTCAATTCTTTCATTTCTGTCATCGTCATACTGCGGGATCTATTCAGCCTGTACTGTCAAGAGCGTCTTCCTCTTATTTATTTTACCGTTTAAATGCCCTAAGTCTTCTTCGGCATTAAAATTGTCGGCTAAACTCGCCCTTGCGTTTCTGCCACACGCCAATCCCATTGCTGCCACCAATGAAATGCTCTCTTGCCGAGCGAAGGTAGAAATTCCACCGCTTGACACCAATGTTGCGGTCGCGATCCCACAGCGAACCATCAATGTAGCGACAGTTGTCCAGAAATTAATTATTTTTAGTATCCACGCTTAAGAAACGTTGTCATTGGCGCGAAGACTGAATTTTTAAGGCATACACTGAAACGAATTCAGCTGACACTTACAGCCCGAAAAGGATGGCCAGAGATTACTATTACTGCACAATACACAAGTACTTCAATACACAAGTACCTTCATCGTGCGTTTCTCTCTCGGTGAGGGTCAATTACTTAATACGCTGGACACCTCCCGGTGTTCCAACGACACTGGCCCTTGGCTCAGGATTGTCCGCAGCTTTCAGTCAGCAATTAATAGGTCTCTATTAGTCTCGGATTTCCAGTGATCTCGTATGCACCATCCAGCGTTCTGCTGCTCCACAGCAATACCTTTTTTAATTCTTTTCCACGAGCTCCTATGTAGTTTTCACAATGTCGTGGCATCTCACCATTCGGCCGGAGTGTAGTCCAGACTACGTCTTGAAGTATTTTCCCGTCAGACTCAAAAACAACAACTGACGTTTCTTACTTATTTTCAACGCCAAGCGTGCAATATTGCTTACAGGCGGGGTCACACAAAAAGAGTGCAATTGTACTCGAAAATATTCTTAAACAATAGACGTATTTACGATTCTCCGCTCACCTTCTTGCCCCTATTTACATTTAGTCGTACAAGTGGGCTCTAATGTCTCGCTTCGAGCCACCCGCTACCCAATGTTTAGTCTATGCATCGCTCGCGACCCGCGATTTACGACTTCAAAGCGCTCGAAACTCCGACCATAAAAATTATGTGCGAATTCTTCCTCTCTTTTCTTTACTAATCTCGGATAAAACTTCATCCGCTCTTTACAATTTTTAACTACAACAAAGCCTCGAACTTAATGAATACCTAATTAATTCTATGCGTCCACCACGCCCATCAATTCTAGAATTAATGGGGGGGGGGTCGTAAGAATGTAAGAATGTTTATGTCACCTTTTAAGTAAATTTTCCTTAAAATGTTTTCTAGAGTGCATGTAAAGAGGTTAGGTGATATAACATCTCCTTGTCGCACACCTCGGTTTATAGAGATTGTTATAGCATCATCGAATAGGGTTATTTCAGTAGAGCTTCCGGTATAAAGTTCTTTGATCAGATTGATGCATTCTGGATCAATGCCTTGATCTAGCAGAGCCTTTAAGACTGCGTTATGTTCTGTGGTGTCCAAATCTTTTGTAAAATCAATAAATATAAAACAGAGAGGGATCTGGTATTCTTTGCTTCGTTTACTAAGTTGAGTGAATACTTGTATGTGATCTGTGATTTATATATAGCATAACGAAAATATAATTTTCAGCTTAGTGAAAGAAATTTTACAAACTGAAATTTCTTGTGCGTGTAAATGGTGAATTATTTTATTTTAAACACTGTAAAAAATTTATATGGTCATTTTTTTATCAACAAGCACTTATTGTAGTCAGATAAAAGTAAAATGCTAAGGCACAATGAGATAGAATACCAGAAAAGCCCTATCGGGTGGAAAATGCATAAATCCAACAAAAGCAATTACCACTGCATCCAGAATTTTTTTTTTTTTTTGCCATGAATATTCATAGAATAAACATTTTTGAGGTTTTTTAAGAAGCATTAGACACTCTCTGTTTCTAAAGCCTCTGGAGTTCAGCCAGAAAAGAAATACACGCTTTATGTAGACCAAACATAGACTTCGTTCTTCTTTCCTCCTGGAGAAAAACAAAAGACGAATTCCCCCAAAATTGAAGAATCAGAGTAGGGAAGAAGCTTTGGATGAGTGAGTTACTCTCTTATTCGCCGTCGGTCATCCGTTCACCTGAAACATTCTTGAGGAAGAAAAAAAATTATACACTCGACCGAGAGTTGCTTCTTGCCGTCTGTGCCTTTCCACAGTTTGGTTCCCATCTGCACTGTAAACTCCTCCCGGATTCTGGAAGCTGGTATTGCTCAGTTTATCTCAACCTTCAGAAAATAAAACAACTTCGTGTGGAAGGACTTTCAAGTAACATGAGAAAGTGAAAGACAAAGAGAAAAAATAAAGATAACCACTTAAGACACTACGAGAGAAAGGGTACGGTTTTCAAGTTCATTAAATTTAGTGAATAAAGGTGAAGTATAGAGCTCACATTCCACGTATGGATCTGAGTGGCTTCAATTATCTAATTAAATAATAATAGGCAAACTGAAACAACAATTCTCCTAACTTTAATGTCTTGCACCTCGTGTTTTTTAAATCTATGGAAACTTTCACAACAAAATGTTCTTGTCGTGTCTGTGCATCCAAACTCAGTGAAATTACCCTATGCGATTACTCTCATATTGAATTCATAAAACAATCTTCATCGATGAATGCCATATTTGTATTCTTTCGCTTTTATGAAATGTAGGATCTGTAACACTAAGTATTATTTTTTAACAGTGATATGCGGTTTTCGAGATTTAAATTTATGTAGTGTATCACGAGAACGCATGTTTCGAAGATTCAATGGCAAGTGAAGACTTAGCAACACAGAATGATGTTATTGTCTTCTTCACTTTTTGCCTTCTTGGATGCCCTAAGTATTTCCTGTAAGAGCAGGCCAGAATAGTTCACTTTTATTTTTCAAAGAGAGAAAAACTCTGCTGCCTGAAATTCTATTAGAAAAAAGTACTAAAATATATTTCCCTTAAGTTGGACTGCATTATATTTGTGATGCTGTTGTCTGTTGGAAACCGATTAACAGCGGTCGTTAATTTCAGGTTCTGATTCAGGCTATAAACGTGTCTCATTAGAAAAAAATATCGTATTAAATTGATGCTGCTCCAATGGCGCATTGTTCTGAGCGCCGGCTTATGACCATGTGTGCGAGATGGCTCTGGGTTCGAATCCCGGTGAGACATAGACGCTGTTCTTGTCTTACCGCATTGGTTCTCTCTCTCTTCCTGGAACTAGTGTCTCTGAATTATCGAGATTGCTTATAGTTCATCGAGTTGTTCAAGATGGTTGTTAAACTCCCAAATAAACAAACAAAAATGATAACAACAGGTATATTGCTCGCTCTGTGATAGGCATCACCATATCGACTCTTACACAAGAATAGTCCCCACCTGAATGGTAGCAAATGTACACCCTTTCAGAATCACCTCATAAATTGAAACTGCATCATCGGTTTTAGTAGTAAGTTGACGGATGTCCATCACTAGGCTTAAACTTTGGTAGGCAAGCATTCCCATGGTAACAGAGAGAGAGCTATAACGTACAAGTTTCTCCGTGTCCCCTCACTCCGGAGTAAGTCGCTCTTCCAGCTGAGCTACGCGGACAGAAAATCTCGCTACAGATTTGTCGTCTTGACGGATGCCTTCACCTCTGTAGTACCTCACATCATCTCCCTCTTAATTTTTTTTGTCTTTGAAACGAAGTAGAAATTTTTTGTCTTTGAAACGAAGTAGGAATTTTTTGTCTTTGAAACGAAGTAGGAATTTCTAAACACTATCCAACTGGCGTAGAAACCATGCATTATTTCAAGAAGAAAATGTTGCTAAAAGGTTTGTCGACGTGAGTAGCATCGTTCAACATAAGACTTTTTTTTCAATCGAGATGTTAGAAGCTCATATTTTGCTGCAAATACATCAGAAGCGGAAATTAAGACTAATCCAACCTGGTGGCCAAACCATTTTTTTACAAAAATTAGAAATGATGTGCAAACGATTTCCCATCAGGAGCTGTATCCGGTGCAGAAAGAATTTTTCAAATCGGAGATTTAGAAGCAGAGAAATAGTGGTAAACGCAATTTACCTATACGCCCCCTAGCGGAAAGTCTACGAATTACTTGAAAATTTTGAATTTATAGGAAAAACATGTCACACTAGAAACACTATCCAACAAAGAAGGGGTTTTTTAAATCGGAGTCCTAGAAGTCGAGATATTGACAAAAATAAGATATACATCTACGCTCCCTGGCGCAGAAACCATGCACTATTTTAAGAAGAAAATGTTCCTAAAAGGTTTGTCGACACGAGTAGTATCGGTCAACAAACGACGTTTTTTTCAATCGAGAATTTAGAAGCTCACATTTTCCTGCAAATACATCAGAAGCGGAAATTAAAATTTACACCCCCTTGTGGCCAAACCATTTTTTTTACAAGAAGTAGAAATTATGTGCAAACGATTTCCCATCAGGAGCTGGATCCGGTGCAGAAAGAAATTTTTCAAATCGGAGATTTAGAAACAGAGATATAGGAAGAAAGGCAATTTACCTTTACGCCCCCTAGCGGAAAGTCTATGAATTACTTGAGAATTTTGAAATTATATGAAAGATATGTCACGTTGGAAACACTATCCAACAAAGACGGAATTTTTCAAATCGAACGCCTAGAAGAAGAGATATTGACAAAAATAAGATATACATCTACGACCCTTGGCGTAGAAAGCATGCACTATTTTAGGAAGAAAAGTTTCCTCAAAGGGTTGTCGACATGAGTAGTATCGGTCTACAAACGACGTTTTTTCCAATCGAGAATTTTGAAGCTCATATTTTGCTGCAAATACATCAGAAGCGGAAATTAAGATTTCACCACCTGGTGGCCAAACTATTTTTTTTCAAAAATTAGAAATTATGTGCAAACGATTTCCCATCAAGAGCTGTATCCGGTGCAGAAAGAATTTTTCAAATCGGAGATTTAGAAGCATAGATATAGAGAGAAACGTAATTTACCTTTACGCCCCGTAGCGGAAAGTCTATGAATTACTTGAAAATTTTGAAATTATATGAAAATCATGTCACACGGAAAACACTATTAAACAAAGAAGGAATTTTTCAAATCGGACTTCTAGAAGTAGAGATATTGACAAAAATAAGGTATACATCTACGCCTCCTGGCGGTGAAACTGTGAAATATTTTAAGAAGAAAATATTCTGAAAAGGTTTATCGATGTGAGTGGCATCAGTCCACGACAACATTTTTTCAATCGGTATGTTAGAAGCTCAGATTTTATGGCAAACACAGAAGCAAAAATTAACTCTTACGCCCGCTGGTGACCAAAGTATTCTTTACCAAAAATTTGAAATTATATGCAAAAGATTTTCTATCAGGAGATGTATCCGCTGAAAAAAATATTTTCAAATCAGAGTTTTAGCAGAAGAGTTATCGGGCAAAATGTAATTTACTTTTACGCCCCCTAGCGGAAGATCTATACGTTATTTGAAAAAGAAACTATATCTAAAATACTGTTCGACATAAATGGAATCGATAGATAAAGTAATTTTTTCAATCAAATGTTTAGAAGCAAATATGTGGAATAGAAGGTAATTTTGAATTCGACATCATTTGCATTTACGCCCTCTAGCGGCGAAATTGTATATCGTAAATAAAATCGAAATGAAGGATCATCATTCGCGTATTTCGAGCTTCCGAATGCCAAAATAATTTTTTAAATCGGACTAATAGTTGCAGAGATACCTACAGACGGACGGACATACCGAAAACAGCAGCACGATCTTTTTTTACAAAAGACGTGCTAAAAAATGCGAAGTTGAAAGTCAGAGAGAAGTGGAGTTGAATTGCAATCCTAAGTAGAAAATGAGTTGATACATAATGGGCATTATTTAAAACAAAACGACTTTTTACTATCGCATCATAAATGAACAGCATTATGTACTATGGCAATAGGGATTTTTAAACTTATGAGGAATTGTTAGACTTATTAGTTATTTTGAGTGCATCTTTTCGTTCTGTTAGCGTACCCATTTGTTTATTATTGAAACAAAAAGATCTCTGAACAATTATATACCAGCATTTCATGGACACTGTCAAATACGATGTTTCAAGTTTTAAATAAAACATACGAACATGCAATACACTAATTAAGTAATTGTTAAAAGAATCTAGGAAAATCTTAACGTGCCCACGTTTTCTTTGTTCCAGTTGAAAAATGGCACTTCATTCTGCGGCGCTATTTACCATTCTTCTGTAGAGCTATATATTAAATTATTAAACATTATAAAGTTCGTTCTTTTCTGCCTTTGGTTACTTCGGATTGTCTTATGTTGTTTCCAGCAGCACTTCTCCCATGAGTCACGAACAATTCATTCAATTCTCATACATCTTTTTGAGAAATCTTCACAAATATATTTCAACCACTAGCAAAAATTTCTTTTCTGGACTGAACTTCCGCAGTACTCAGCATTTTGGAGATTTTTAAGTCTTTTTGTACCGGCTTCTTATGCCATCATGGCAGCAAAAAATTAACATTTTTCTTGTCGTTTATGAAATGAAAATCTACCTGTGAGTTAGTGGTGAAACAGTCCTTTTTTATGGACTTACGGTGATACTCAAGAGAATGGAATTTGTACCGGTTGGCAGTGGAAATTTGAAGAGAATCGGAAGTTTCTCTTTCTTTGCCAGGCAACAAAGGTTTTCTTCTTAATTCTGATCTCCTTAGGAAGGAAACGAAATGAAACACAAAAAATAGTTTTGCAATTTATAAAATGGAGATAAAACTCACAACGTTTCAGTTGCGCAAAAAAGTAAACAAGGAGGCTCCGGATCTACTTCGGGAACGAAAAATTTTTGCTTTCTTTAAGTATTTCTGCCTCCGTTATGTGTACTTATTTTTCAGTGGCTAATTATATGAAATGTTCCATAGGTACTGATGTTACTTTTGGCAGAGCCTTGCTAATATATAGTGACATACAAGAACTACATTATTTATCACTAATGCAGGGGAATTTGACATTCAGCCGCAGCGTACTTTTATTCTATTTCTTTGCCAGACAACAAAGTTTATCTTCTTAATTCTGACCTCCTTCGGATGGAAACGAAATGAAACACGAAAAGTAGTTTTGCAATTTATAGCTTTGGAGATAAAACTCACGACGTATTAATGGCGCAAAGAAGTAAGGAAGCAGGCTCCGGATCGACTTTCAGAATGGACAACTTTTGCTTTATTTTTATATTTCTACCTCTGTTATGTGTACTTTTTTTCAGTGGCTAATTATATGAAATGTTTCACAGGTACTGATGCTAGTTTTGGCCTGAGCCATGCTGGTACATACTATACCGTGCAAATTAATTGGGACAAGCTACACAGGTCTGCAATTTTTTTTTTTTTTCAGCTGCATGGGATGTTTTTGGTAAATATTACGTTTTCGAGTGTGTTGAATCCAAAAATGACCTCCATTTCACTCCATCACGTACAGTGTTTTTGCAAAATACAAGGTGTTTGCATAAAAAAAGCATAACAATAATGAGAAAACCACCATTTCATTACAATGAACTAAAACATATTTCTTATAATAAACAAACAATTTTTTCATGAAATGTACTTAACATTCCGTGTTAAGAAATGTACTTAACTTTCCATGAAATGTACTTAACTTTCCTTTTTGCCTATGAAACCTTTTCTTCTTCTCTTTGATACTTCTCCGAACACGCTTCCGCTTTCCACTTTCTGTTTCCCGCTTGAGCATCCAACAGTAGTCAGCTAGCATATTGACGCCCCATCGTCCTTGGTAGCGTCTCTCGATATCACGGACATCCTGGTGAAATCTTTCACCATGCTCTTCACTGAGGGCTCCCAAGTTTTCGGGAAAATAGTCGACATGGGAGTGTAAGAAATAAGCTTTTAAGCTCATCTTGCATCCTTGAGCTTTATACGCAGCCAACATGCGTTGTACAATGGTTTTGTTGTGAGGGTTTTTAGTATTACCCAAAAACTTGTGCACTACGTCTTTGAAATAGTCCCACGCTTCTTTTTCTTTTTCTCCCATTGTTTCTGAAAAGAGGGGATCGGATAACAGTTTTCGTATGTCGGGGCCAGTAAAACCTCCCTCTTTCAACTTGGCTTTAGACAGTTTTGGGAACTTGGAGCACAGATGTCTGAAACATTCCCCATCTTTTGGCAGTGATTTCACAAACTGCTTCAGGAGGAACCAAGGTTGTATTAATGACGTTATTTTCGCCGGGCATTAAGGCGTCTCGAAGTGGCCAGTCAATTTTTGTCCAATGGAGATCTCTGGCTCGACTGTCTCACAATCAAAGGAAGCAGGGATATTTCGTATAACCTACCTGCTGGCCCAACAACACGGTTAGTATTTTGAAATCTCCACAGAGCATCCAGCGATATCCTTGATATTTTATTTTCTTAAGAATCATTGCCACATCGTTATAGTTTTCCTCCAAATGCACCGAGTGTCCTGCAGGAAGTGATGCAAATTTATTCCCATTATGCAGCAAGACTGCTTTGAGGCTTGTTTTTGAGGAATCAATGAATAGGCGCCACTCAGATGAATTATATTCTATTTCAAAACACTTCATTAGCCCTTGAACAACACTACAAAAAACGAGATTTCTCTCTTTGGAGAAAAATGTAGTGAATTTTCTCTCTCGGTGCCTGTACCACGAAAATGAGGTTCCGGGTGACAGCAGGTTTTTATTTTTTAATCATGACCCCAGCAATTCTGCAGCATTTTTTGAAAGGCCTAAATCTCTAACCAGGTCATTGAGCTCACTTTGATAAAAAAGTTGGGGTCCCTCATCAACAGAAAAATCTGAACTAGATTCGTCCTGGCGAGGTAATGTGGTTCCGTCCTCAAAAACCTTCAGGATATCATCCAAACTGGAAGTTGGTTGAGGAACTGGTATTGCAGAGCTATGAGAAACTGGACGAATAGCTGAATTTAGGTTTGGGTAAGATATTTTATTTTTACTTTTTGGATTGAAACCTTTCACATTTACCGAACAGAAATAGCAGTCGGTAGTGTGGTTTTGCTGTTCACGCCACATCATAGGAATGCCAATAAACCACAAACGGAGATCTTCCTCGCACCTCCTACACACCTTATTAGGAGCACAGGCTTTGTCTTGATCCCCAAGTTTCAACTTGAAGTAAGCAAAATACACTTTCTTCACGAAATCACTTATGTTTCTTTGTTGACTTTTAACAGTGTATTCACCACAAATAAAACAAAAGTTGTCAGGAGAAATAACACAATCTCTTGGAGCCATAATATATAACTAAAAACACGAGCACAGTCACGTTTGAATGCCACATGTAAACTGAGTGTGGCTCCTTGCTGTTTGTATACACCGCATTGAGTACACACACTGATTCTCCGTACATCTAGAAGCAAACGCTTTTCCTGTGGTGAAGCAGATGGAAACTAGCCTCGCTCCCTTAAAAAATGCCAATGAAATAACACGTAAAACATAGGTGAACACGAGAGCGAACGAGGTTATGTTGACACCTGCGCGTCTGCCGATCATCTCTCTCTGTAGCTGGGCAGGTTAATCGGCAACACCTGCTTCTTCCTCTGGCTCGATAAAAAAAATTCCAAAATGGCGCTGCTCATAAATAAAACAAAACAGCAAAAAGTTTCCTTTTTTCTTTTTTTCCCGTTCTTAAAGATAAAAATTAATGATTTCGAGGGATTATCTAGGCATTTTTAGCCTCGAATATCCAGTAGTCATCTATATAAGCTATGCAACATAACCAAAGCAACCTAGATCCTGAACTTATTTAGCATGTTGAAACATAATCAAATCTGACAATACGCTTGTTTATACTCATTCCTATTACCCTAGAGAACGTGTATAAACATGCTGAGCCCAGCCAGTAAGATTCCTCACTTTTCGCTATAAACAAATTAAACCGGTTGGGACATAATCAACCTGAGCTTCCTCACACCGCCAACACTACCCTTGCCCTGCCACCCTTTCACTGTAACCCCCCCCCATTCCACTCATTTTCTTTTTGTATTTATTCTTGAGTCTCACACTAATACATATTAAATCAAAGTAAGAAATCACTTTTGCATAGGATTTTTAGAATCAAGAATAGGATACCAGATTTCGAGTTAAACGGTAGTTTCACTCTAAATGAAACTACAAACACGAGTTTGGCAAGAAAACCTGAACGTGATGGAATTTTTTGAGTATTTTTCCCGGTTTCAGTGAGTAAAAATCTATAACAAACAGTATAAAAATCCTGCGCAGCTTTTTGGTTGCAGACATGTGCTATTTTATTCTCAGAATTGTAATGTAATCCCCAGTTGATATCAGAAACCCACGTAAACCGGTTTTATCAGCTGTGCGGTGGTGTGACTGTTAGAACTTGATAGTAAGAATGTCGTTTGACCGGTTTTAAACAGGAAATATGCACTTCAGCTTCAGTTGTGAGCTTTCGTGTGTGACAGGTGGATGTTAGTTTTTGCTCTCTGTGAGTACGTGTTGCTTTCGTGTATTGAAAAATGGATATTTCCCCAAGGAAGCGTGCAAAAATAATTGCTCTGAAGGATCACACTTCTATGACAGTGAGAGATATCGCTTCTGCAGTTGGTGTAGGCAAATCAAGTGCATCAAGACTGCTTACGCGATACAATGCATCTGGATCATCGTCTCCAAAAAGGAGAGGCAAATGTGGAAGAAAACGATTATCAGAAATATTAAAATGAATCAAAAACAAAAACAAAAACAAGCACCAACCTTTAAAGAGATTTATTGGTTGTGGTTGTGATGTTAGTGATTCAACTGTACGCCGTAGGCTTCTGGAATTTAGCCGGAAGGCAAGAATTCCAACGAAAAAACAATATTTGAATGCGAAAATGAAGATAAAACGTTTAGCATGGGCCAAAAAATATAAATCATGGACTGCTGACGACTGGAAAAAGGTAATTTTCAGTGATGAAACTCATTTATGTGGGCAAGGTTACCACGTAAATGTCGTTAGACGAAGCAACTGTGAACCCTTAAGACCTGAGCATGTCAAACAAACTGTAAAACACCCTCTGAAACAGATGTTTTGTTTTGTTTTTCACATCAAATGGCACTGGAAGCTTAGTTCCTGTTAAAGGTATGATGAATTCAGCCAAGTACGTAGAAATATCACAACGTAGGATCGTTCCATTCTTGCAAACGCTTGACGGGACATTTCAACATGACTTGGCCCCATGCCACAATTCGAAATTGGTCAAGAATTTCATGCTGTAAAATTAAATTCATTTGCTTGATTGGCCTGAAAATTCACCAGACTTAAATCCCATAGAAAACTTGTGGAGTATTTTGAAGAGACGTTTAGGTAAAATGGACTGTAGAACCAAATAGCGCGTGATAACGAATGCTATAAAAGTGTGGTTCCACGATTATGAAGTCAAAAATATGTGCACTCAATTAGTGGAGTCAATGCCAAAACGAATTCAAGAGGTCATTTCTGCTAAAGGAGGATATACTTCATATTAATACAGGTGTTTATCAGTGTATATCAAGGCATAGAATGATATAAAGGCATAGTTTTGGAAAAAAGAGTGATTTTTGCTTTGTCCCAATCAATTTGCCCAGTATAGTAGTGACATACAAAAACTGCATTACGTATCACTAATGCAAGAAAATTTAACATTCGCCGCTCTGTGCTTTTATGCTTTCGACTTTTTCATTAGCTGGATCATATTAATACTTAGTAAAGTTCAGTTACCTAATCGTTTATTAACAATACACGTCAATCAGACGTCCAGTCGTAGCGCAAGTTTAAGATCGTTAATGGTTCTTTTCCGCTGATCTCTGCTAATTCTGCAAGTAAAAAGTCAAAGCTCGGACAACAAGTACCAATTTTGAATTTTCATTATTGTAAAACAAGAAAAAGGAAAAAAGAAGTAAATTGTTTTAGTTAGCACAGCACGAATTGTCACCAAATTATGTCTAATTATACATGGCTTCACGCCTAAGGAAGAAACAAAAGTTATTCCTGTAATCCCAGTTGTTGGGTCGCACGTATGTTTTTAAACAGAACGTTTTTAGTTTCAATTTCTGAGGAGCAAAATCTACAGTAAATTTTATTTCTCATCGATATGTATGGTTAGGTTTAAAAATATATTATAAAACATTTAAATATATCACATTTATGACGAATTCCCTACGCTAATAACTGCAGACCTTAGGAAAATGTATATGTTGTTTTGTTGTTCTGCTGCTTATTTCAGCTTATTTATTTAATTATTTTAGCAAAAGAATTAAATAAATAAGCTGAAATAAAGGATAATAAAATAATTTTGTTTAAATCCCAATGAGAATTCGTCTCAATAAACAACACTAGCACATTACAAGCATTTCACTTGTTTTTTTTTTCGTGCTATGTGAGTGATAAATAAAACACAAAATATATTTGCTGATCGCATTCTGCTCGAATTGGAAGGCTTCAAAATGTGTAATGCAACCTTCAAGTCAAGTGATTTCCTCATACTAAAAAAACACAAGAATATTTCGAGGACATTAGATAAGGAAACTCGTGCACAGGAATAAAAGAATCTATAAAAAAAAGTCCTCTTACTCCCATGATTTCGATGGAAATGGGCAGTTTAGCGAATTTCCCGTGACAAATGGGAAGCAGGCATGTGATTTAAGTTGCCAGAATGCGGTCGCAGGGGTACCATGCAGACAGTTTATGGAGACGCGCTGGCTCGAGGAGATGTGAGGTCGAAGGAGTCCATTAGAGCGGCCGACAACAAGAGCTCTCAGCTGATGGACAGAGGAAGCGACTCCCGAGTAAGATAAAAGTTGGAGCAGGATGGAGGAAAGATTTTCCTCGGGGGACATCCTCCCTTGACTTCTCTTGAGAGATGGAGAGCAACGGGTCTCACTGATAGGAAAAGTTCCATGTGGTAGACATTAAGTTGACGCAGCATTGACAAAGGATGGATACGTGAAGGAGGGAGATTGGGCTCTGCACCTCAAAGCACTGCGATAGAAATACGAAAACCACCTTCGATACACGAGAGGCTGTGCGTTTTGTGACCCAACAGCACTAAGACTGCAAGATCGCCAGAGGTAGATTAGTGAATCTTCAGTGCACAATAACATCCCTATTACCCATCTCTGAAAAGAGCCTCTACTAGACCTCACGTTAAACCTTTCAGAATACAAATAAACCGCCATCTCGCTTGTTTTTATATGAAAAGCGGTTAGAGTAAACAAAAATCGTTGAAATGAAACATTAAAATCATAGAAAAAAAGCATCCGTTAAAAAAAAATCCTTCATTTACTTACCTTGAAAACGTATAAAGAAAGCATTTCTTTTGTTGAGTAGGATTATTAAAATTACTTCAAGTCAGCTCATAGGTATTATAACGAAGTAAATTTCTCCGTCATTTCTGTCCACGCCAGGATTCGAACCCGGATCCCCTCATTCCGGAATAAGTCACTCTACCAATTGAGTTACGCGCACGTTTTATTCTGATTCCTATCTGCCTTTATGTCGTGTGCGTTCTTCTGGCAGGTACGTCACATCTCCTGGTACGTTACAGTATGTCTGTCGTGAATACAAGAATAACTACGCATGTGGCTTACTAATAACTTAATCACCGGATAGTAATATCCTAGCGTAGATACAAGAACAATTGCACACCGGGGTTTATGCAGGAATTTAATATCGGAAGGGTGCTGGGAAATGTTTCTTTTTCTGGGTATAGAAAAACACTATCGGTGCTGTTGGCTGAAAATAAATTTTTTGAAGGCTGTAAATTTTTATAGTGAAATATTTTGGTCTTAGATTTAGGATTAAAAATAGGGAAGACTTCAAAAAATGGAAAACTTCTGAATTTTTTTATAGGTAGCAATGATCAAAACCAGGAATTGTTTTTCCCCAAAACTACACGCGGTTATATTGTATTTGTGCTGTTTTCATATTTTAATCTCTCATTTCTAAATGCTTTCCCAAACAAGGCTAGACAAAGAAATGTTAATATGAGATGCTCAAACAGTAGATATTGATATACACTTTATTGACAAAAGTCACCGGACACCTAGAAGAGAAACACACCATAGCATTTACTGACATACATTAGTACGGTGTGGGTCCACCTTTGGACTTAATGTATGCACTGACCTTTCGACACATGCTTTCGACAAGGTTTTGGAACATAGCGATAGGTATGCGCTTCCATTCAGTACATAATGCTGCCGCTAACTGTTGTTTAGTAGTAGGCCTTAGTTCTAAACTTCTTATGCGGCGCTCTAATTCACCCCATAGGCGCTCTATGGGATTAAGATCAAGGCTCTGTGCTGGATACAATACGGAATTATCGTCAAAACACGCCGTAACACTCCTTGCTTTATGACTCGGTGCATTATCCTGCTATTACTAACACGCCTTGGTTCCATAGTATTGTCACATAGTTGGCACGGTATAATTGTATAGAATATCGAAGTAGACGTGGTGGCCAACAGGTTTATCCACGATAGCCAATGGGCCGGGACCAAACCACGAAAAACAACCCCACACGAGTACACTGCCAGCTCCAAACTTCACCGTTAGAAAAGTACACTGTGGTAAATAGCGTTCCCCCGGCTGCTGCCATACCCACACACAGCCATCAGACAGATGGATCGTGTATCTGGATTCATCAGTCCATATGACCAGTTTTCATTGATCTACGGTCCACGATAAATGTTCTTTGCACCGTGCTGAACGTCGAGTAGCATTTTTAAAGTGGAGATAAAAGGCTTATGAGCAGCCGCACGACCACAGTATCGCATGGAATGAGCTTTTTTGCGAATGGTACCGAGGTTCTAGAATTTTTACACACCTGTACACTGAGGTCTTGTGCAGGTCTCCGTTGATTAGCTGTAACGACTGTCCTGAGACTTCGACGACCTCTGTCACTGATTTTCTTTGGTCTGCCGGTACGTTTTGGTGCTTCAGGCACGTCATGTGTCTTCCACTCATTTAGTACATCCAAAGCAGTTGACTTGAATATGTTTAAACCCTTCTCGGTTTCTCTTACGGATAACCCCCTAATATACCACCCAACAGTCTTTCCTTTCTAAAAGTCCGTTCTCTCCCGCAGCGACATTTTCACTTAACTCCACAGTGCGATGTGATCGCGGTCAGCTTCAGGCTTGTTTTTGTACCGTTTGTAGCTGTGTATTGTCTTGTTGCGTTTCATAACAACGCAGAAGTTCCGTTCATTTACTTTTGAAGGGGTGTCCGGTGACTTTTGTCAATATAGTATATAGCAAGTTGAAACACAAGACATATTTAATACAGACATAAATCAAGCTGTTTTTCCGTGTAACATTGCCAAAGAAATTTGAAAATTGTATATCGGTATACTCATAAAAATACATATACTGAAGAGCAATTGAATTAGAGATACCTGTCTAGTAACGTGTAGCACCACCTTTCGCCCTGATGACGGCGGCGATTCGTCTCGGCATGGACTCGACAAGACACCGGAAGCGTTGGGAAGCCATACGGATCCACGACCCCTGAACAAGATCCCACAGTTCACGAAGATTTGATTGAAGGGGCTCAGAGCCTCGAACATCTCTCTCGATGACATCCCAGATGTGCTCGATGGGATTGAGGTCAGGTGACCTAGATAGCCAAGAAAGCGAGGTCACGTCGGTGGAGTGTCCACCCAACCATTCGGATACAATTCGGGAGCGATGGCAAGGTGTATTGTCTTGTTGCAAGTCCCAGTGGTCCCGTTTCAGTCCACGTAAACAGTCCCCAGACGAGAATGCCAACCCAACCAGCTTGAAGAGTACCCTTCTGGCAAGAAGGATCCATCGCTTCATGTGGTTTGCGCAGTACTCGTATCTTGCCATCCGCATGTACCAAAGTGAATCTCGACTCATCAGTCCAGGCAACATTTTTCCACAAGTGTAGGGTCCAGTGGCGATGTTCCAGCGGCCATGCTAATCTTTGCACCCTGTGATGTGCGGTCAGCAGCGGTTCCCTCGTGGGACGATGGCTTTTGTACCCCATAGCGAAGAGATGGTTCTGGATGGTGTGGCTGCTTACACGTTTTTGTGCACCAGCGTTAAATTGCCGAGTCATTTCTTGCACTGTGGCCGTCTATCCGCTGTTACAATGCGAGCTAGCTGACGATGACCTCACTCATCCATTCGCTGTTGTCCACGGCAGTTGGCCCTTGCAGGGATGGTTTTACCGGATTCGATGTACTCACGGTGCACCCGTGACACAGTGGCTCGTGAAAATCTCAGTGCCTGCACGACTTCCGAGATGGAGAGACCCATTCGTCGGGCCCCGACAATTCGCCCACCATCAAATGCACGCAGATCCTTCGTCTTACCCATACTGTGTCCGACTCTTAGTGATTCCCGTCGCATTAATCCTTATATTGTTGGATCGCTGCATACGTCATGTCGTTTTCTTTTGCAAGGCCGCCCACAGCTCCACATTTGCATAACGCCAGCTGTCTCTCATTCAATTGCTCTTCAGTGTATATATACTCTTGATGCATATACTCATTTGCTAGTGATCAAACTTTGCACTACGATGAGACATGTTTGTTTCGACTAGTGCAGTGAAATCAAAGTTCTGACGTTTCAGAATAAAGCTTCAGTTTTTTTGGGATTTCATTATCCTAGGTGGCGTAATGGTTAGCATACTCGAGCGCAAATCTGGAGATGCAGGTTCGATTTCCAGTCCAAGACGATAACATTTTGAAATTTCAGTGGTTATGTTACATGGAATGAACAACTTGATTTATGTATGTAGATATTGACATTGGCACAGATCCTGTTTATGCTGAAATGCTTCAGTAATATAACTATAAAATTTGTAAAGGACTAAAACGAAGAGATAAGTTCATATGTTTTGTAGTTGCAATGATTGGCTTTAAACATATGATTTGAACAAGAAAAACTGTAAGAGGAAATTAGAGAAAATTATTGCATTCTCGTAAAAGATACTTCAAAGTAAATCTAAGAAATTCATGTAAACTAGACAACACCCGTCGGAATCGACGGTTAGTTTTTTCTTTTTTTTTCTTTTTTTTAAAAGAATAAACTCATATGAAACAACAAATGTACACTTTATTTGATTGACAAATTTATTCAACCACTTCATTAAAAATAATTGTCCGGGATCGTGATTTTTTTTTGACTGAAGGTTTAACGACATCCGTGAGCAGGAAGTCGTTAAACCTTCACTGGGCTATATGCAGTTGCCCGAAATATTTTCACTAACAATGGTCAACGGAATGTTTATTTATATCTTTGCATAATGGGAAACGTTTTACCTACGTGAAGAAACTGGATCGAAAGAATATTAAATTGTGTATATACATCACACAGTCCAACGTCATAACGCAATCAGATCTTCGAGAGTGTTCGCTGTTCCGAAGAGAAGAACTTTGATAAGAATGCTTGCTAGCCGCAACGGCTCTCTCAAAAAAGAGAAGGCTTCGTACTTTGGACTATCTCCGTCCCTCCATGCTCCCGCCTTCAACAGCGCTTGAGTAAACTGCAGGCGATCGAATGTCAACCGCACGCTTCTCCCATAGACTTTACATGAGAACTTTGCTGCCCCACAACGCCCAAACCGTTCCCCCAATCTCATTTTTCTCTTCGATTGGCACATCTACAGTACATGGTAAGACCTTTATTTTTACGTTCAGCCGTTCTCTCAAAATAGAACTCACAGTAAAAAACCTTATAGAATTAATATATAGATCCTAACTGCTATTGACAAGTGTGCTATATAATAATGAAAAGGACTAATACGAAAATTAAAAAGTATATACACTAAGTTATCTTTGCATTAAGACCCTCACCCCATATTCGGAGCGATAACGAAGTAACACGTGATATCAACGTCACATGCGGCTACTATAAACCACAGTCAGATAGTTAGGCCCCAAATGGCAGGTGCCAGTATTTCGAAAACAGCTGCATTTGTTGGTTGCTCCCGTACTACTCTAGCAAGTGTGTACTATGGCTGGATTGACCGTGCACAGATATCCAGCAGAAGAGCTCATATTGTTCAGCCACGTGTGTTTTATCCCACAGGTGAGCGTCGGGTGTCACTATTGGTATCTCACCAACGACGTGTAACAATCACCCAGCTCACCCTCTAGCATTACAGCGGTGCAGTTTGATATATTTGCATATGCACCATGCGCCGTACCTTGCATTACTTTTGGTTCCACAGCCGGAGACTAAATTTCCCATGATGACTCCTACTCATATCCCAGCATGGGCCAAGGAACGTCGGCAATTGACCCTCAACACATGGGGAAAAAATGGGGCCAACGTTTTCAGGAAGGATGGGGAGGAGCCAGTGCCGTAAGACGCCATTATAACTCACCGGAGATTCGAACGCGGACGTATCACGGATGCATGATTAGAACTGAACACTTCATACCACTCGGCCTTTGGAATGGTCAAAGAAGGACTTCTCATTTTGCGAAATAACACTTGTGGCATTACATTATCTTCAGTAGCTTTATAAATTTCGTAGTTGTGACATCCGCGAGAAGGTAAAATTTTATATTCCCATCGAAGATGTTCTGAAGCCCACACGTAGAAAATTTACTTCTCATGCAGTATTTTATGTAAAAAATGTCAAACTACATGAAGACAGGAAATGATCTTTGCGAAAAAAAATGTAACTTGATTTACGCCAAAGAAACCTAGAGATGAGAAACACTGGAATACCTAAGGTTTCTTTATGAGGGTGGCCCAAAATATTGAAAATGCTAATCAAAACATACCAGAGAATACATCTCCTAAGATATTGGGAAGCGATAACAGTACAGCGGTTTTAAATACACTGAAGTGCCAGAAAAACTGGTACAGACGAGCTTATGCAAAATACATAGCAACGTCAAATATGCGCGTACTCGGTTGCGTCCGCCAGTGCGTATACAAAGCGATAGACATCCTTGCCAGCCGTTAGAGCTTATTTATGAGAATGACAAGTAATAACGATTTAGGCGATTTTCAACGCGATGTCATAGTTGGCGCTCGTGAGATGGGCCATAGTACTTCGGAGGTAGAAACGAAGTTCGGATTTTCACGGACGACCATTGCAAAGGTGTACCGTGACTACAAGAATTCCGGCAAAACCTCCAACCTACGATACCAGTGTGGCCGTAAAGAGACATTGGGTGAACGTGACCATCGTCGGCTGTCAAGAATCGTTTCACGCGATAGGCGCGCAACAATCTCGCAGGTATCATCGGAATTAAATGCTGAAGCTTCAACAAGCATCAGCGTCCGGACAGTGCAACGTACCCTGCACGATATGGGCTTTGGGAGCCGACGCCCAACTCGAGTCCCCTTGATGGGTGCACGTCACAGAGCTATGCGCCACGCTTGGGCACGGCATCACCGCCACTGGACACTTAATGATTGGAAACCAGTAGCCTAGACTGACGAGTCGCGTTTCCAACTGTATTGGGCAGATGGAAGGATATATTTATCTATTCCTTAAACAATCATTCCGCCCCTCCAGAGAACATTTTCACGCGTTACGAACGTTGCCATATAGCAATGTCATTAAAAAAAAACGGGTTTTTAAATTTTAACATTTCCGTCATTTAGAAAGAAACCCTGACGTGATACAGAATTTTGAAGGTCGTTTTTGGAATCTGCGCAAAAATTCCATTCAGATACACGTATTCATTTGAAAACAACAGAAAAAAGTTGAAAAATTGCTGATAAGTGTAATTGCATGAAAATGCTACTTCGATTTTTTTTTAAGTTTCTCCCTCGTGCTATGCTGAATAAGGAGAATAAAGTGAAAAAGCAGTTAGGTGGCGGTGGTGAAGATGTTAAACAAAAAAAATTCTAGACAAGATAGAAAGAATAATTTTAGTCTGATCCATACGACTGTGAAATTTCTTTAAACGAGTTAAAAACCCTGCTCTGGAAACCTAGAAATGTGGAAAGAGGTATATTTGCTTTCATGAAAGAATGGGTGGGCATGGGCTTTACTCACAAAATATCCTGATATCTATAAATCAGTACCTGTATGAGTACTACTGAATCTGAATATTCAAGTAAAATTTTGATGCGCTGAGCTGTTTTACTTAGGGTAAGTTTCACGGGAAAATGTAATTTCAAAAACTACAGATGTCATGTGCTACATTATCTATAGGTACGCTTGTGAGGATATTTTTATTCTTGTACACTTTCTGCATGTCACACGTTTTTCATTTAGCGCTCGAAGTAACTGTCCAGCTTAAGAACTTCGTCATTCTTCAAGAAAACAGAAAAAACTACCAATACACATCAGAGATTTCATTTTAAGAGCACATACAGAAACTGATAATCAATAGAGACAATCTTTCTTTTCTTCCAATTTTTGTTGAGTTCTAACGAAAAAGCAGAAGTCACGGATGAAATCGATTATAGGAAAACTTTCATAAAACAAGGAAAAAGTCGACGCCAAAAATTACATCTTGATATCGTTAAAAATGGAATCTTGTCTTTTATTGGATCTGGCTGGACTAACTTTATCACAAAGCCATGGGCTCTTACTCCGTACTTAAAAGGCACATTCTGATTTAATTTCAGAAATTTGTAGAAAAGACATGAAGGAGCACCTGCGCATGAGTGTGAAACAATGTATGTAGTCAGTTTTAATTTTCGTTTCATGTTTTTGAAGATCTTTCATTTTATATTACTGCACTTTATTACAGAAAAAATAAATTGATTTCCAAAATTGCAAGAAAACTTTTTTGACATGAAACCTGGCACCTCAGTATAGAATGCAAGTTATTTTGTCATACAAATAAAAGGTTTATGAAGTCTCTTGGGGTCATCTACATGAGAGGTGTCTCAGGGTTCGAGAATGTGATAGTTGCCATCTGGAACTGCTTAGTAACCCACAACAACTTGTTCCAAAAAGTACCTGCGCTACGTCATTAATGTTATGGTGTTGTAACTCACTCTGTAAAATTTCACAGAACGCTGTTTTTTTCTTCATGTTACAGATGTGATTTTGAGTAATATTAGATATGAATTGCTAAGCCAGTTCAATAGAGATAGAGGTCTGCAAGCGCCAGGCTTTTTTACATCATTTAAGTAAAATCGTCCGGGCACTGACCGGGCTGTGTCTGCACTGGAAGTTTTAACATTTTTCTCTTGCATTAAAAAAAATTTCAGTCTCTCAAAACGAAGGTTGTCTTGCTAAATAAACAGATACCGAAATTCACTGAGTGAAACGAATCTGCCATTGGATGCATTGATTAATTACGGCTTAAACTGACAAGTCGGGCTGTAAGATGAGAGGAAGAAATGAGATTGTTTATTTCTTTTAAGGTTGAAATCAAATTCCATTTCCACTTCACTGGCTTCAGAGACTAAAACACGTGATTCTTTTTCTTTTCGGAGAAATGCTTACATAAACTGTTATCAGCTTCTCGAAACAAAAACCAAAGCCAGCTTCTGGTACAATTCGTAGCTACAGAGGAGATTAGGAAGTTCGAAATATTTGTTCACATATTTGGGAAACGAGGATTGTATTTGCATTTGATTTTGCATTTAAATATGGAAGAAGAAAAGCCATTTGTAACAGGACTAAGTAGCTAGGCCTAAACTCAAACGTGGGAGGAATTCTAGAGAAATATGGTGCATCAATCTGCATGGCATTCCCTCTGCTACTAAGGTAATTTTATTTGGTACAGGACATACACCGATGAGCGATTACATAATGACCACCTACCTAATAAGCTGTAGTACCTCATTTAGCCCCCAAAATAGCTTCCACTCGGCAAGGCATTGATTCGATGAGGTGGCGATAGGTATCCTGGGGTATCTGGTGCTATAATGTCAACAGCAGGTACTTCAGTTCCCGTACATTTCGGGGTGGTGGTGATTTAGCGCGAACCTGCTTTTCCAAGTCGAACCACAAATGTTCTATTGGGTTCATGTCAGGTGAATCTGTAGGCCAGGGCATAAGCAGAAAGTCACCAGCATGGTTCTCGAGCTACTCCTTGACAACTCTGGCAGTGTGGTGTTATGCATTATTGTGTTGGTAATAGCGATCAACAGCAATGAACACAGTTGCCATGAATAGGTGGACTTGGTTCGCAGCGATGTTCAGATACCTGGCAGCCGTCAGGGATTGGGCTATCGCGATAATGGGGAATAAAGTGTTCCACGAAAATATAGTCCACAGTGTAAGACCGGCCGCCGCCGGCCTGTTTCCGCCCAACAGTGCATCCGGCCACCATAGCCTCCGTTGGTAATCGTCGTATCGGCGCTCGGCCTTAAACGTGATGCACGAGGAATCTTCATTTGTCAGACAAGACCACTTTCTTCGAATGATCCACAGTCCAGTCTCGATGGCCTTGGGCTCATTTCATGCGTCGTAAGCGATGACGAGCAGTGAGCACGGGGATCCGGCTGAATCTTCGGCTACGCGGCCCATGCACAGAAGGCAGCGATAAACAGTGCACTGTGACACATTGCACTAATCACCACTTTTGCAGCTGTGGGTGATTTGTCGTACTGTGGCCCTGCGGTCGCTGTAAACTATGCGCGACAGTCTCCGCTCCACTCTGGCGTCAATGAGCTGCGGACAACACACGGCCAAACGACGGTTCGTCGTTTGGCCATCTCAGCACCACTTTTGATACGTACTCACTACAGCGGCACGTGACCAAACCACAAGACGCGCCGTTTCCGAGATCGTAGTTCCGATGCGCCGTGTCATCGCAATTTGTTCTTTATCAAACTCCGACAAATCGGCAGCTTTCCCCATTCTGACTCCGAACACTCTACTAGCCGAAAGTTGGTAGTCGGGTTGTATATTTACTGCTCTGTGAACTTCACCTGCGCCACCGTCCGGTCTCCAGGCGCGCTCATTTCTCTATGCCGGGGGTGTTCATAATGTAAGGGCTCATGGGTGTATATTTCTCTATAGCAGTCAGTCTGCAAACTTTTCTTAATCGCAGATGACATGCCGAAACGAAATAGGACTGGCAGGAGACATGGAAAATAAGTGTAAAAACGGCTGTTTATTATAAGCATCGAATATTTCAGAAAGTTTCGAATTACAAAATTCAAATAACCTAAAAAAAAGCCATGCAGTTAATATTACATACTTTTTATGAAAAAGTCCATAGTAGGTACCTGCTATGGCTACAATATTTCGTAGTCCTTAATATTGTTAATTATATAATTTATAGCAGGAAAGTACGCTCATAGCAGTTTTCAGTATTTGAAGTTCGTGTATACACTAAGTACTTGGATATTGACTTTTCTCCTTTTGGAAAATGTATTTTATTCCCATTTTAAAACTTCCTTTGTGGGCAATGTCTCGTAGACAATTAAAAAGGGCTCTGAAGGCCACTGATTGTAGATTCCTCCTGCTCTGAACGAAGAATTGCGTTATTTGTAATAAATGCTCGATGAAAATTTGAAAAACGTTTGATGGAAGTTTAAAACGGGTCGGGGTGGGTCGAGAAATGGTTTTAACTGGAAATTCTGAGCTGTATCGGGCTCCTTATGTCCGCACCCGGGCAGAGATGAGCTTTCTAAATTAGAGCATACCTCTATTTAGAGCTTCCAGTGGATGTGCATGTAATGTTGTCGAATGTTAAATGAGAACTAGTAAAAATTCTTCTTTAGCATTTCTCTTGAATTACTGATTTCTTGAAATTGGATGCAATACGTGATCTTTAGCGACTCAAAATACACTGGCGGAAAGTGAAAAAAGAACACCAAGAAGGAAACTTCTGATACCAACAAAATTTATATAGCATAATAACGGAATGCAGAGGATAACGTGATCAAAACATTATGGCAAAATACAGCTGTATTTGCTGGTAAACTGAAAAATAACATTTCCATGTGACATGGTTAGTACGAGGTTGAACCGCCATAAACTGCGTCACACTGTGCAATTCCGGCATGGAGTCTGACCTACAGATGTTGGATGCAAGTTTCTGGTATTGAGTTCCAAGCATCCTCAACGTAGACGCGTAACTCGGGGATGGTCGTGGCTGGCCGTGGAGACCGGATAAGTCGTTGTCCCATAAAATCCCACACGTGCTCAATGGGGGACAAATCCAGTGAACGTGCAGGCCATGGAAGTTGTCTCACACCCGGAAGTGCATGTTGCGTTGCACGTTCCGTGAGTAGGCGAGCGTTTTCTTGCTGGAAAACACCACGATGGACCGACCTAACAAATGGCACAGCAACGGGATGAATGATGTTGTCGATGTAGGAGGTGCTGTTTAACGTACCCAGTACAAACACTAGTTGTGTACGGGAGTGATAGCTGATCGCTCCCCACACCAAGAGACCAGGTGTAGGCCCTGTGTGTCGCTGGAGGATGCAAGAAAGGTGGAGACGCTCTCCTGTGCGTCTGCAAACACGCATACGGCCATCGGAGGCTCCCAAGCAGAATATGCTTTCATCGCTGTACACGACAGATTGCCATTGCGTTCTCCAGTGCAGACGTTGGCAACACCACTGCAGCCGTTCCTGACGGTGAGCTGGGGTCAGAGGTACACATGCCAGAGGCACACGTGCACGTAGTCCTGCATCCAGTAGACGGTTGCGGATTGTTCGCACAGTCACCTCAAGCGCAACGGCAGCTCGGATTTGCGTCGCAGTGGAAGTTCTGCTTGACAACGCCGCTCTTCTTATGCGTCGATCGGTCCACTCATCAGTCCGTCTGTGACTCCCGGTTCCACGTCTTCTCGTGTGGGAATGTTCCTCCAACCATCTACGCCACCATCGTACCGCCACCGATACTTCCCGTCCAATTCGCTCCGCAATACGACGATACGATCACTCGGCCTCGCGGAGTCCGACTAGACGACCTCGCTCAAAGTCCGATAACTGCTGAAATCGTACACGTCTTCCATGTCAAGGCATTGCAGCTTCTCCAGGGTCTTCGCACGTGTCCGTACGCCGACAACTGATTACATTCACTTCGTCGTACTAATTATATACCATCGACGATAATTTTCATATTATGCCGTGCTGTGGCGTAAGCGCTCCCCGGTTGGTCCCGAAATTAACATCACACCTACGTAAACTCGACCCAATTAGCATATGTAAATTTCATGATCGTCCGCCAATTCCTTCTTGATGTTCTTTTTTCACTTTCCGCCAGTGTAATATACAGAAATTTCAGTGTAACGCCTTCCAAATGCTTACGTTATTATCATTTGTGTCGAGGTGCATTACAATACTCAATAATCATAAAATTCATTCAAACTAAAATGCAGCCACGATTCGATGTGCCAAGTGTGAGTAATTTACTATTCGGCGTATTAACAATTGGTCCATGATCTGCCCTTCAACACAATTACATGCTTATGAGGCAACGGATGAAGGTTCACGTAATCATTCTTCCCCTGCTTCTGCCAGTTCGTATGTGGAGGATTTAAGCGCTTTCGAAATATTTTTACGTGCTCTTGCTTCTATCGATGCATCACGTTTATCAAAGTGGAAAACTTCTTAAAAGTTTATGATAAAAATATATTCGAATATTATTGATGGAATACAGCATGCACTGAAAACGTATTATAATACATGGAAATTTACATGATATTGCAGTTTAAACACATTTTTTTTTTTTTTTTTGATTGGAGGTTTAACGACCACCGTGAGCAACTCAATGGGCTATAAGCAGTCGCCCGTCCCTAATTTAGGGTCACTGGTTCCAGGGAAGGGAGAGAGCCAGTGCCGTGAGACAAACACAACATCCATGCACAACCGGGATTCGAACCCGGACCCCTTTCGGACGAATGATCAGAGGCCATCGCTTAGACCACTGCGCCACCGGGGCGGCTTAAACACATTGGAGGCTAGCTCGTGTGAAAATGAATATCAGACGTGAAATAGAATTGATCTAATAACTTATAAATCACTGAAGTTACCTTTATGATTTCATAATTTTATTCATGTTTGAGCATTATTCATTAAAAGATGTGTCGCGTTTTGAAAGGAAAGATATTATCCACTACTTGTTTTACTCTGAAGTGCCAAACGTCATGGGATAGCAGTATGCAAATTTTTAACTGCCGTCCCATAATAACTTCGCCGCACGCCACGATTTTTATCTGTTGCGAGATGTAATATCGTGAGTTAGGTTGAACAAGCACCAGTAGGATTATGGCAAGCCGACGTGAATTATCGAAGTTTGAACGAGGCATTATAGTGGGAATCAGAAGGATAGGACATTCAATTTCCGAAGTAGTGCGAACAAGGCGTATGGGACATTCAATTTCCGAAGTTGTGCGAACAAGGCGGATGGGACATTCAATTTCCGAAGTTGTGCGAACAAGGCGGATGGGACATTCAATTTCCGAAGTTGTGCGAACAAGGAGGATGGGACATTTAATTTCCGATGCTGTGCGAACATTCAACATTCCTCGATCCACGAAGTCACGTGTGTACCGAGAATACTTCATGGAAGGCATTACCACCCACCGTGGACAGCGCAGTGACCGACCACGGTGCTGAGTGACCGTGATCAGCGACGTCTGACCAGGATTGTCCATGCTAACAGACAAGCGACACTGGCTCAAATAACATCCGCATTCAATGCAGGAGGTACCAGAGACATATTCATCAGGTTAGTGCAGCGTAATTTAGCGTCCATGGAGTATGGGAGCAGAAGACACACCAGAGTATCTGTTAACACCACGACATCGAACGCATCACCTTACCTGTAGCCGTGAATACGGTAATTGGACCCTGGAAAACTGGCAACATGTGACGTGGTCCGATGAGTCACGCTACCAGTTGTTACGAACTGATGGTAGGGTTCGGGTGTGGCGCAGATCCCATGAGGCCATGGACCCAAGCTGAGAAGAAGGCACTGTGCAAGCTGCTGGTGTTTCCATACATGTATAGGGTGTCTTTACGTGGCACGGGTTTGGATCCTCTGATCCTCATAAACACGTCATTAACCGGTAATAGATATGCTGCTCTGCTCGGTGACCATATGCAGCCCTTTGTGGACTTCGTATACTCCAACAGCGATGGGATTTTCCAGGCGGACAACGCACCACGTATTTGGGCCCAAATTGTCCAAATTTTGTTCGATGAACATTCTAGGCAATTCCGAATGATGGTGTGGCCAGCACGTTTGCCCAATATGAACTCAATAGAGCACTTGTGGGACGCGATGAAAAGGCACATTCGCACCAAAGATCTTGCACTTATAAATACCAGGTAACTGTGGGCAGCTGTTCAGATGACATGGCTCAACATCTCTCCAGAAGTCTTCCGAACACTTATGAAATCGATGCCACTTTGAGTTGTTGCACTTCGCCGGGTTAGAGCAGGTTCTACACGATATTAAGTACGTATCTCATGACCATTTTGCACTTTAGTTTGAAGGAGTCCCCAGAAACCTTTCATATAGTTTTCACCAGCAGCGTAGGTTCAGAAATAACTTTCCTTTCCCACGTGGAACTTATATATGCTTATCAGAGTTACATAAGACGGAACTTTGGGTCTCACGATAAAATAAAGAGAAGACAGTGAGAAAATCGGAGTACCAGATGATTAATGCGAGTCGCACATACACTGAATGGAAATATTATGTCCATTCCGAGAACAAAATGTAAAGAACAAGTATCTCATGTAGGCACGTGGAGCGCTGAAACTGACAACGACTGTAAGTAGAGTAGGTCCATAAGATTTAAAAACCAATCACGGGAGAGAAATCACGAGGAAAGTCCGCGACGAACTAAATGAGTTTCACAGTGGACAGAAGTACCTGCGAGGTAGGTCGGTTGCTCCATTATCGCAACTGCTGAACTGTTGAAATTTCCACGTCAGATCATCTCAAGTGTATAGCAAGGCTACGTTACATACAGAAAAGTGGCCCTAACATGTGGCCCTAACGTGCATGTGACTTTAAAAGTGAGCAAAGGCTGTGCATCATCGTTAAAAAGAAATAGTACGGATACCGTGCAGCAGATATCGTCGGAATTTAAAGCGGTTGAGCCCACAAACTTGTGCTCAGAGACTATCCGTCGTAGCGTGGACGAAATATGCTGCGGCAGTTGACGTTCACATCGTGTGCCGTGTTTGATTGCAAAACTTCCAGAGATTAGACTGAAGTTTTCGAAGGCCATCCCAATTTTAGTGCAGAGGACTGGAAACACATCGTATGTCCAAACGAATCGCTCAGTTCTAAACCTCTCAAGCCAATGGAAAGATGTGCGTGTGGCTTGAACCTCGTGAAGCGATGAACTTATCTTGCCAAGTTGGTTCATACAGGTAACTGGCAAAATGAAGAACTGGAAAGATCAGATTGGGGTGGTGTAACAGTTCAGGGTGCATTTGCATGGGTTACCTTTGTGCTCCTCGTACCATCCGAGACTTCCGTCACTGGGAAATGATATGTGCACATCATCGGCGGTTATCTGCACCAATTCCTAGCGATTCTCGTTTGGTACCAAAGCGTCGTATTTTAACAGAACAACGATACACCACATACTGAGTGGCGACCAATTGGCTCCATGAGAATTCATGGGTCGAAAGGCTTTCTGATAGGGGGACCTCAATCCCATTCAGAATTCGTTGAACAAATTGGAAAAATCATTTCAATTCCGCCGAACCTACCGGCCACTGGGGATTCTCTAAGACAGACAATCCTGGTTTACTTGGTGATAATACCGCTCACGTGTTTTGAACACCTCGTTGAGTCTTCACCGGAATGTCTGGCTGCTGTTGTGAGGACAAAAACTAAAGTTACATATTGTTACGATCTCGTGGGTCGTTATCCCGCCGTTGACCACGAAAATGTTACGATACCGGGCCGAGCTTGGTTTGATACGATACCGGGCCGAGCTTCACCGCTCGCCACCAAAATGTTACGATCTCGTGCCGAGCGATATAATTTATAAACACTCGTCACCAACTGATACCGCCGCTGGTACCATTTGATACGACAGTGGGTCATTATCCCACCGCGGTCAATCAATTTAACAACCGTTGCCGAGCAATTAGTATATTTCTTCTCTGAGATCCTTCGACGTAGTTCTTGGCGCGGAAATTGTATTATATGGGCATACACTTAAACAATTTGAACCAATCACCTGCGTACACATAAATAATGTGTTCTATGACTTCGCTGACTGCCTAAACAAATATTTAATTGGCTACAAAAATATAACAATGGCACACATGCGAATAAAATTTAGCTGTCTTCTGAACATAAGTATTGGGTCAACTTAGACCTAAATCAGTTCCCGTGGGATAGTTTTAATGAACTTAAATTCCACAGTTTAGTCTTATTATTTCTCAGTTCAGTTCTTGCAATATATGAGCTCAGTTCCTCAACTAATTGCGTAGCAGATGTAACAATAAAAACAAAACGTTTCTACTTACATGGATGCTGTCCAGTATAAACCCAAATTGTGATTTAGCTTTTCACCTGTATATTTGTTAGGTATCCAAACCACCGCTCTTACGCGATCAATTTTCCTTGCGCCGGCTTTATCCCGTCGCACTTACCCGTAGAGGCTGCCCTGCTTACGTAGCCACACACACACACACACACGGGGCCTCGCTTCGCCCCGCAGGATTAGATCGCTTCCTTCGCCGCTTTAGGGAGAGGATGGTGATTGCACACTGCCGTAGTTGGATTTAAACATAAGCTTCGCTTCTCATTGGAATGACCACTGTCCACTCGCAGACTTCTTAATTCCTCTGTAACTTTGCTTTCATTGGGCCAACCAGTCGCTAATTTCCATGAGGATCCCAGCCTAGAAATTGCTGCTTTATCACGCGGATTTAGGCATTCTCCTCTCTTAATGGCAAACTGGCATCTCAAGCTGACACGAGTTATCTTCTCTGTTTCATTTATCCCAATTCATATAGAAGATCCAAGGCGTCCAGCCTTTCACATGGAGACCGTACAGACAACTAAATTTTCTTCCTTATTTTCACGCTAAGTGTGAAATCTTATTTTTCTGCACGGACCACACAGAGAGCAATCGTTCTCAAAAATGCACCAAACAATCGAAAAATTTACGATCATTCGCTAAACCTTTTGTCCCCCATCTTCATTCATTTACTTAAGTGGCCCCTCTTCGAAATGTAACTCCTTCTCTGTTTAGACTGGCCGTCAGCTGCGCCCTGATATTTATGACCTAACAGCGGGCTAGGAATTCTAGACAACCCAGCCAGAGGGAATGCTTCGCCTCCTTTCTTTCCTATCCCCAGATAAAACTTTCTCTGCTGTTTACACTTTTAAACTCCAATCAAGCTTCGAACATAATTAATACTTAATTAATTTCACCCATCCACCACGCCTTTTAATTACTAAATTAATGACGGGGTGGGTGGCAACAATATTATTAGGTTTATTTACCTCGTACTTTGTTAATTCAAATTAGTTTTGATTGCCTGATTATAACGCTACAAATGAGCACTTTCAGGGAGTGAGAAAAAGAGCAAAAGGAACAGTTGACCTTCTAAAGGTAGGGAGCTATAATGCCAGGTTCGGGGTGCTTAACGTCCTCTTCCTTGCGCGGTGAGTATTCGCTAGTTTCGAGCAACTTAAACTACCTGGCACCAATTCAGCGACCAAATGATCGCAAAGCGGTTGCTCTAACAACTAGGGCACTCTCGTTACTATGGCGATAATGTCTTATTCTGGTTGTTTATGACCGTCCCAATGCTCTTCTTGAAAATAATAACGTAAATAATCGGAAGGTTTTTTCGATTGTTATGCCACTGACGATTTCATTGAGAGGAGAAAAAACAAGAAAGAGGACATCGAATTTTCGGGTGTAATAAGCACGGCTTTTGAATCCGTTCTGACGCAAATTAAATTTATCAAAGCTATTTAAAGTCAATGGAACCGGTATGGAAAACAATAGTATCTGACGGAAGAAAGAAGTTTTTCAATCGCGTCTTTAATCTCTCAGATATTCGTTTAAACGGAATCGTGAGCTTACGAACTCTTAGAAACAGAGTTATAGACAAAAATAAGATGTGACCTTACGTCCCTTGGTGGGAAAACCATGCATTATTTTAGGAAGAAAGTATTCACAAAAGGTTTATCCATATGAGCGGTATCGGTCGAAGAAAAAATTTTAGTCGAGTTTTCAGGAGCCCAGATTTTGCTGCAAATACATCAGAAGTAGAAATTAGCACTTATGACCCCTGGTGGCCAAACCATTCTTTACCAAACATTAGAAATTATGTGAAAAATATTTTCCGTAGGGTCTTGTATGCGATACAGAAAGAATTTTTCAAATCAGAGTTTTAGGAGCAGAAAAGGCAATTTACCATTGTGCGCCCTAGCGGAAAGTCTATGATTTACTTGAAAATTTTGAATTTATAGAAAAAACATTTCGCATCGGAAACACTATCCAACAAAGAAGGAATTTTACAAATCGGATTTTCAGAAGTAGAGACATTGACAAAAATAAGATGTGCATCTGCGCCCCCTGGCGTAGAAACAATGCAATATTTTAAGAAGAAAATGTTTCTAAAAGGTTTGTCGACATGAGTAGTATCGGTCTACCAACGATATTAATTTATGTCGAGAATTTAGAAGCTCATATTTTGCTGCAAATACATCAGAAGCGGAAATTATGGTTTACGCCCGCTGGTGGCCAAACCATTTTTTTACAAAAATTAGAAATTATGTGCAAACGATTTCCCTTCAAGAGCTGTATCCGGTGCAGAAAATTTTTTTCACATCAGAGATTTTGAAGCAGAGATATAGGGGAAAACGCAATTTACATTTAGGCCCCCTAGCGGAAAGTCTATGAATTACTGAAAATTTTGAAATTATATGAAAAACATGTCACACACAAAACACTATCTAACAAAGAAGGAATTTTTTAAATCGGACTCCTAAAAGTCAAGATATTGACAAAAATAAGATATACATCTACGCCCCCTGGCAGAGAAACTGTGGAATATTTTAAGAAGAAAATATTCCGAAAAGGTTTATCGATGTGAGTGGCATCAGTCCACGAAAGAATTTTTTCAATCGATATTTTAGAAGCTCCTGTTTTATGGCAAATACATCAGAAGCAAAAATTAACACTTACGCCCCCTGGTGGCGAAAGTATTCTTTACCAAAACTTCGAAATTGTATGCAAAAGATTGTGCATCAGGAGATGTATCCGCTGAAAAAAAATTCAAATCGGTGTTTTAGAAGAAGAGTTATCGGAAAAAATGCAGTTTAATTTTACGCCCCCTAGCGGAAAATCTGTGCGTACTTTGAAAAAGAAACTGCATCCAAAATACTGTTCGACATAAATGGAATCAAAAGATAAAATATTTTTTTCAATCGGATGTTTAGAAGCAAATATGTGGAATAAAACGTATTTTTGAATTCGACAAGATCTGCATTTACGCCTTCTAGCGGCGAAATTGTACATCGTAAAAAAACAAAAAACAAAATAAAGGATCACCATTCGCATATTTCAAGCTTTCGAATGCAAAATAATTTTTTTAAATCGGACTAATAGTTACAGAAATGCCGTGGATACAGGCGGACGGACGGACAAACCGATAACATAAGCACGATCTTTTTTTACAAAAGACGTGCTAAAAATATGCACCTGTTTACCCAAGAAGCACACTGCTTGATTTGTCGATCTTGTGTTAATAAATTACTGTTTTTTTAATTACAGGTAAAGTATACTGGTCTTTTCATATTTTACTCGTGTAGGTCGGTGCTATCTTCATGCGAATTTTTCGGAAGTATTTCTCCTAACAAGATGTTAAAACAAAATGTTGTACATATTTTAATTGGCTTAATATTTCTTCTTTACGTTAGTTTGAAGCACCATAAGAGAAAAATTGCCGTCAGTCAGCACAGGCTTCTCGTGCTTTCCTGATAAATGAAATGTTCATGTTCCCTTTGTTTCTTCCAATGCAACTACCGTTTTCTTTGCCGTGGTGCTATCGTATGATTATCGCGAAAATATTGCTAGATCTTTTCCTAGGCTAAATTGTGAGTCCACTACTGTCAGCAGTCTTAACAATACAAAGAATAATCTATTTATATTCCGAACTGTTAGGGTTTTTGCCAAAGCTCGGATAGGGCTTGATCTTGACAGACACATAAATCCTCTAGGCCCATCTATCCTGGTCGGAATAAAGAGAAAATCCACGTTCCATTCTCTCGAAAAAAGAAGTCCATTCAGAAAATCCATGAAAGCATTGACAGATGACTTACATAGTCCACAGACAGTTACGAACGTGTTCATATTTTTAATGATTCTGAGCCGCAGCTGTGTGCGGATAAGAAATATTTTCTAGTTCTATAGCATGTAAGCGCTTATAATGTTTTCAGGACATGACACTACTTTGAATTGAATCAAACTACACCTTATTGTTATATCTGCAAGTTGAATAATAAAGGAGAACATTTTGACGCTTTAGAAATGCAGCAGACCTTTGTAAACATTTTTAAGTAATCCTACACTTTGCAAGGAGTTGACAGTTATGTACTTTGTTTGAATACAGGAGGCTAAGAGCGTCAGTGGAGTTATTTAAAATCGAGATCGCTAAAGAAGCGTAAATAAATATTGCATTGCACCGGAGAGTGATTTTTTCAGCATTCTATATATTCAGAGCATTCCATAATAAATAATTTTGGTAAATCTAATTCTGCTGTAAAAAAAAATAATGGAAAATCTTATGCGAATAGACAGAGTCATCGCATAAGATTCAATTGGCAATCTCAGCGGTCCGCTCTCCCACTAGCGGCAAAAGGAAGAGTTACTGTAGTACGGGTAACGCTTTTGGCTCAATGCTTGGCTGTTGGTAGATCGCTCATTACGTTCAGTTGTCGTAGTTTGGTGTATTTTTGCATTCATTCTGGAATTAGAGTTGTCTAATGGAGAATTCCGTGAAGAAGAACAAATCATATTGATGTGTCCCGCAATGTCGTTCCCAAGGTTTCGGCTATGTTTTTCACAAGTTAGTATGAACGTTTGTGCCTTGCGTTTGAAATCCTTCCAGTGAAATGCTATTAACCTAGTAACGTGTTTGAATGAATAATAAACAAGGCAGCATGTTTTTATTGCATAGTAGTAATGAAAAAATCCGCATTTCTACATAATCTTGAAAACAAATAATTGCTGTTATCCATATAAATTTAAACTTCATTATGGAACAAGATTTGCAATGTTCTGTCAACAGTCATCGGTTCAAAAACGCAGAACCCAATGATGATCAACAATTACCAATTCACAAACACTTTTAGGAACAGAATGTTCAAAAATTACAAATGTTATTGTTGACAGTATTGAAAATGGGTCCTGGGAAACGTCAAGTGAAACGAAATGTCAGCTTTTAATAGTAATCCGGATTAGAACACCCCTGTCGGTATTACTATATCACTTGCCTGAAAATGTAAAATTAAAAATTACCTGTTACAGTAAAGCATTACTGCTACACAGTGCTTACACGTTCCACTTCTGCCCGCTTTACAAGAGCACTCAAATGAGTTTATAGAAATTTCACTGTTACTTGTATCTAAAACACCGTTGATGGAGTGAGGCGACGACGTTATTGCCGTGGACTGAATGCAGTGCGAAACTATGAGAATTTCTCTTCCATCTTCCTTCTTAATTCCACAAGAACTTATATGGCCTACATTAACAATCACTTCCCCTTCTTTAATGCATCTTGAATTTTTGGAAGCGTCCACAAATTTCATTATTTCAAGGATTGAAAGCGACAAACCAGCCATTCTAACATTCGACTTTATCGAAACACGTGCGACGTTACCCGTACTAGAGAAGTTTGTTTACGTTTGCGCAGCGCCCCCTATAGTTCGTTGAGGTTCTCAATAGACAGAAAACTCTTTCCAGGTTTTCTTTAATTAACACATAGCAAACCGAAACATTATTATCCGGATACCACTGGGATCGTACCCCAGATCACTCGATAACAAGACGAGTGCGTTCGCCTTACGCTATGGTGACCAATAATCCACGGCGCTATGTGTGTATCTGTCAGCATCCGACTTCACAAATCCGTAGAGATGGGCTCAGCAACTGAGACGTTTCCATCTGCTGGGGCTTAACGACACAAGCTCGGCTAGTTATCGATAAATCTGGCGTACGATCCCAGCGGTGCCCGCATAACACTTTTTCGGTTCCTGTGTGTTAATTAAATAAAACGTGGAAAGAGCAATGACTTCGTTTATTTACATTGTCTCTGCGTATATGGAAGATTTTCACTAAAACTCTCGCCCTTTGGATTTATTAGCTATAAATTATGCCGTTAAGTCCCACCAGATGGAGACGTCTCAGTTGCTGAGCTTATCTCTAGGGATTTGTGAAGTTAGATGCTGACAGATAAACACACATAGTGCCGTGCACTGTTGGCCACCGTAGCGTAAGGTGTTGGCACTCGGTTAGCTATCGAGAGATCTGGGGTACGATCTCAGCAGTGTCCGGATAACAATATTTCGGTTGTTGTATGTTAATTAAAGAAAACGTGAAAAGAGCGACGACTTTGTATATTCACATTATCTCCACGTATTTGGAAGATTTTCACTAACACTCTCGAGATATTATGTGGTGGATTCATAATTTTTTGTGACGTGAATGTTGTAGTTTAAATTCCAATTTTAGTTGTCTCTACTTATTTAGATTATGCTACTCCTTGTTACCTCTTCTTACTTAACGTCATATCCCCTAGGAGTTTAGTTTTGGGAAACTTCTGACAGGTAGTCAAGTCAGTAAGTCGTAGAAGAAAGCCCATTCCATTTATAAAAAGTGTGGGGCATGTGTAAATTAGGTATCGAGTTTGTGACTTGTCGTTGTTTGGCCAACAGGTTGTACTTTTCCGAAACTGAGTTGTAAGTGTTCGCGGAAGCGTTTTATACTATACGTACATAACTTGGTTTAATTGTTCATAGGTCTTAATTGATTTCTTTTGTTTGTAGCCGCAACTAAAAGTGTTTACGATGAAGACGTGAATTTCGGCAATGGCAGTGGAGAATATAAGTCACGATTACCTCATTGATTCTTTTCGTATTGTCTTAACAAAGACACGACAGACGTGGTACTTTATACTTAGAAATTCCATCGTGCAGCTGAGTTTGATTTTGTTTCACTTAACCTTGCTTGATATTTCATGTGCACTATGTAGACAAAAATATTCGGACACTTAAACAGAACGGAAACAAGAACACTTATTTGCCGAATCCATACAAAATGACCCAGCCTTTGGAAGTTATGACTGCAGCGACTCTTCTGGCCAGGCTTTACATAGAGATCCCGGTTGGTCTGCACAGCGGTATTCCTCAATTCTTCTTGGAAATATACTGCCACAGGTAACGCAAATGATGGTCTTAGAGACAAAGATTATGTTCAATTTGTTCCAGCTCGTCCTACAGATTTTCTGTTGGATTTACGTCGAATTTTGGGCCAGTCTGTGAAACACTTGGACATGTTCTTCTTCTCGAACAGGCCTGGACCAGCCTTGCAGTTGGCAAGGTACTGGACCATCCTGAAATTGTCAATGATATATGCCGACCTACTGCCAGAGCAATGGTAGTGAGGAATTGTACAGAATGTTTTCGTGCCAGGCAGCCGTCAGAATGGAAGGCACCAAAGCCCAAGCAACGAGTCTTTCTCATCACAAGTCCCTGTCAAAACTTGCCTGTATGGACAATAAGGTCACCATGACAACGTTCCCCGAACAAACCCAAATTAGTCCATTCTAAGGGAAAGGTGTGACCGTGATACGTCAGTCCACACGACGCTTTCCCCTCCTCGGTTGTCCACTAACCTTGAAAGGGGCACCACTGCAGTAGGTGTCTTGTATTCCCTGGATTGATGTACGGCTTTTTATCATCTGATCTAGATGATAACCGTACGTATCCAGTTTCCGACAGACCGTTATGCTACAAATAGCTGTTTCAGTGGATTGTGCGACTTCGTCGGCCTAGTCTGTGGCTGGGGACGAGCACACCCTTTTCTTAGGGCACGCAGTAATCTTTGTTTGGCAAAATTTCTCAATTTGTACCATCTCCCATAGATCGGTTTACCTTACCTCGTTCTAGCTAAAGAATTTGCGTTTCACTGGGAAGAATATCACCGATCATAGATTTGGAGAATCCCCCTAAAATGAAAACGTTACTCACTAATTGTTTACTCAGGTGGCATGCAAACACAGTGCGCCTGCTAGAGTCCTTCGGTTCAGCTTCACACATCATAGTCGTTTCCAACGCTGTCTGACAGGTGTACCAACGCTCCCATATACAGAACCCCAACCAGCCCACTCGCGTGCATCTGGATTTTCAAATTCACGCTTATTTGCATACGTGTTGCTGTCCGAATGATTTTGTCAACATGGTGTATTCCTAACGATGCATATACCTATGTGCAAGCGGTTTATCTAAAGCAAACACAGCTGCAACGCTTTTTTTTATTTTGATGAAGTTGCTACTAAACACATAAAAGCCTTACTTTTGCACATTAACAGATGGCAGAACTAAAAGGTACCTACAAGGGAATCTGTTTTACACTGAAATCAATATAAGTACGGAAAAAATGCACCTATTGGTGCATGTTAAACAAAAATATTAGGGGCCAAATTCCACCTAACGAACTCACTGGTTGCACAAGACAAACAGCACAATGTTCAACGTATTAGGTGTGGGACTTAATTCTCGGTCACATACACGATACATTGACAGCAAATTACAGTAAATCGAATACGTACATAATCAGGGAAGTAATCCTCGTCGTGTTGGATACATTTGAGTCATCGGTCAGAGAGCTGCCGATTGCCACTGCAGAAAAGAGAGGGCTGTTTTGACTTGATAAAGTCATCAATACTCGTGTGGACCTCCTCGACAGAAGTGAAGTGCGCATCACTGAGGTGACGTTGCCCGGAGCGAAAGAGGTGATAATCCGACGAGGCGAAGTCTGGAGAATACGCCGCGTGGGACAAAACCTCCCATCCAAGGTCGGTGATCGTGTTTAAAGTCATTTTCGCGGTGTGAGGACGCGCGTTATCCTGAAGCAACAGGACCTACCTTCAGCCCTTGCCGGTGTATGGCCTTTTCGCCTCCATTGCGGCACTCACACGAAGGAGTTGCTGACAATAACGCTCAGCATTGACCGTTTTATCAGGTTTGAGTAACCCATAGCGTACGACACCGCACTGATCCCACCATATGCACAGCAACAACTTCCTGTCATGGATATTCGGTTTGGCGGTACTGGTGGTAGGCTGGCCTGGTTAGCCGCACGATTTCGCCGCTTTGGAATATCGTAGAGGATCCACTTCTCATCACAGGTCAAAATCTTGTGGAGGAAAGCATTCTTCTTGAATCTGGAGATCAAGGACACAGCAACATCGTAGCGCCTAGACTTGTTCGCAGCTGTGCGTTGGTGTGGCACCCAACGGCCCTCCTTGTGAATCCGTCCAAGCTTGTGCAGGCGCTTTGCAATGGCTTTCCGTGTTATCCCGAGTTCCTGGGCGAGCTCTGACTGTGTGCGACAGGGATCAGCGTCCAACAGTTGTTCCAGTTCCTCATCGTAAATTTTCTGTGGCTGTCCCAGAAGTTCTCCATCACGGAGATCCAAATGTCCCTGCTTAAACAGCTGGAACCACTTCTTACAAGTACTGTAGGATACAGCAGCCTCACCCGAAGCAGCACACATCATTTGCTAGGCTTCCGCGGCACTTTGTTTGCTGCTGAAACGCGAACAGGAAGCAGTGCTTCAAATGTTGCTTCTCGAACGACATTGCTTTCACCGTCAACTTTCGCCCCTTCTGTCACTACAGCTGTGAGCGGTTACGGTTGCCTGGAAAGCTTTTGGACGGCGCTGCAATCAGCCAATATCGCACACAGCTATTTGCATCTGCCGACGTTCTATGATCGCGTGCGGTTAGGGTCCGAGAATTAAGTTGCACACGTAATACATGGCCAATATAACGTATCTCGATTCAAACACAAGATTAAAAATATAACTTGACTTATTGAATTCTTTCATTGCCATTTCATTTAAAATATTCAAAAAATAAGCGAAAAATAAATTAGTAATAGAATAAAAAATGTTAGCTAATTGCAGCTGCTGATGCGAAATACTAGCGTACGAACAAGAATACACAGCAAAGAAATGAACGACAAAAATAGAAATCCAAATATGATAAAGGGAAACAAGACAAAGCAGTTGCAGTCAAATCCTTATAAAGTCATTTCAAATTAAAAGCAATTCGCGGGACGTCAAGACGTTTCATAAATTTGGGGATTAAAGCATTTCCATGCCTTCTCTAGTCGCGTTTGTGGTGCAATGTGCAACCGTTTGCTTTGGCTACACTAGGGTACTCGTTGTGTACATTATAATGATATCGCTGTACAGAGGGATGCATTGTTCATATCTCTTCTACGTTACACAATTCTTATCAACTGACCTTCTTATCATTTTAATGTAAAACATCTATAAATTATACAGAATGTCTTTCAGCCTTTTCCATTGTGCTTCTATTATGTTTGAAACATATTAGTAAATCCATAATCGATGGGGCTGTTTCTTTTTCTGCTTGTAGTACGAGATTTTGAAGAACGTATCTGAAAATAATATGGAAATTCAGGTCCGTATGTGGTACGGAACCAAAATACGTTAAGCTAGTTTTATTGCTAAAGTTTAACGCCTTAGGCCTGTGGTTTTTTATTTTAGCCTAAATGGGTCACACTTAAAGTATAGGAACGGTTAACAGTGCATGATCAATAATATTTTTCATCTCTTTTCTTCTTTCTTCATTATTAGAAGTGAAAAAAGATTCTTATCGGAAAGGATCTAAAGACCGTGTTTATAGTATTTCATTGGGTTAAAAATGTAGTGTGTGACTCTAGCTTCGAGCTGCGTTTTACAGGAGGATGAGAAGTTTGTACAGAATGCCGCGGCAGGGAATTCTGCCACCATGTCTTCAGCTGAGTGTATTTGAGAGGTGAAGGTTTATTGGTGTCGGGAGGGTGGATGGTCGACTACTTGGGTCGTGACAAGGCAACAATATGCCGATACTGGCATCTGTGTTTGAAAGAACTAAGGCCCCTAATGGCTTGGAACGAGATCATCACGACGACCACATCACAGGAACACAATTTCATACAGCGACAAATTTCCCCCACTCCTACAGCTAGTTTCTCTCTGCGAGCAGAAGAGTGGAAAGAGCTGCTTTAAATTATCCCGTCTCAAGACAGACCATATGTCGTAGGCTGACATAGGCAAGACATCATGCACGGAGTGCAAAGCATGGGTTGCCCCTATCTAAGAATCATCGACATTAGCGTGTCTGGAGTTGTGCGGCGCTCAACTTTATTACAGACACAATGGCGTAGCGGAAACTTCAGCGACGAATCTTGCTTTGTTTGGGGTCGGATGAAAGTCGTGTTCTCGTAAAGAGACGACGATGAGAACTGACAAATTCAAGAGTAATTGTCCAGCGTTATTCAGTGCGAACGTCAGTGGTCATGGCGTAGAGGGCAATCACCTGTGAGAAAAGAGCATCTCTCCTGTATTTCTTACAAGTGAGTTTGGTAAAACCTCTACGGTATGTGGAGAATATCCTGGATGCAGTTGATATCCCCTTCGTACAGAGGTCACCTTGCAGCATGTTTCCGCAATATAACGCTCGTTCATTAACTGAACAAGAAAGATGACACCGAATTTTCGGGTGTAATAAGCACGTCTTTTGAATCCGTTCTGATGCAAATTAAATTTATCAAAGCTATTCAAATTCAATGGAACCGGTATGGAAAACAATAGTATCTTACGGAAGAAAGAAGTTTTTCAATCGGGTCTTTGTTCCCTTAGATATTGCTGTAAAGGAAATCGTGAGCATACGAACTCTTAGAAACAGAGTTATTGAAAAAAATAAGATCTTACTTTACGTCCCTTGGTGGGAAAACCATGCATTATTTTAGGAAGAAAGTATTCACCAAAGGATTATCCATATGACAGGTATCGGCCCAAGAAAAAAATAATATTTAGTCGAGTTTTCAGGAGCCCAGATTTTGCTACGAATACATCCTAAGTAGAAATTAACACATATGACCCCTGGTGGCCAAACCATTCTTTACCAAACATTAGAAATTATGTGAAAACTATTTTCCGTCAGGTCTTGTATGCGATACAGGAAGAACTTTTCAAATCGGAGTTTTAGGAGCAGGAAACGCAATTTACCATTGTGCGCCCTAGTCTATGATTTAATTGAAAATTTTGAATTCATAGGAAAAACATTTCGCATCGGAAATACTATCCAACAAAGAAGGAATTTTTCAAATCGGACTTTTAGAAGTAGAGATATTGAAAAAATAAGATATTCATCTACGCCCCTGGCGTAAAAACCATGCATTATTTCAAGAAGAAAATGTTTCTAAAATGTCTGTCGACACGAGTAGTATCGGTCCACAAAAGACATTTTTTCAATCGAGATTTTAGAAGCTCATATTTTGCTGCAAATACATCAGAAGCGGAAATTAAGACTTGCGCCGCCTGGTGGCAAACAATTTTTTACAAAAATTTGAAATTACGTGCAAACGATTTCCCATCAGGAGCTGTATCCGGTGCAGAAAGAATTTTTCAGATCAGAGATTTAGAAGCAGAGATATAGGGACAAACGCAATTTACCTTTACGCCCCTAGCGGAAAGTCTATGAATTACTTGAAAATTTTGAATTTATAGGAAACACATGTCACACTAGAAACACTATCCAACAAAGAAGGAATTTTTTTAAATCGGACTCTTAGAAGTCGAGATATTGACAAAAATAAGATATACATCTACGCCCCCTAGGGTAGAAACCGTGCACTATTTTAAGAAGAAAATGTTTCTAAAAGGTTTGTCGACATGAGTAGTATCGGACTACGAACGATGTTATTTTCAATCGAGAATTTAGAAGCTCATATTTTGCTGCAAACATATCAGAAGCGGAAATTAAGGTTTACCCCCCTGGTGGCCAAACCATTTTTTCCAAAAATTAGAAATTATGTGCAAACGATTTCCCATCCGGAGCTGTATCCGGTGCAGAAAAAGTTTTTCAGATCGGAGATTTAGAAGCAGATATATAAGGGAAAACGCAATTTACCTATACGCCCCCTAGCGGAAAGTCTATGAATTACGTGAAAATTTTAAAATTATATGAAAAACATGCGACACGGAAAACACTATCCAACAAAGAAGGAATTTTTCAAATCGCACTCCTAAAAGTCGAGATCTTGACAAAAATAAGATATACATCTACGCCCCTGGTCCACGAAAGAATTTTTTCAATCGATATTTTAGAAGCTCAGATTTTATGGCAAATACATCAGAATCGAAAATTAACCCTTACGCGCCCTGGTGGCCAAAGTATTCTTTACCAAAAATTCGAAATTATATGCAAAGGATTGTGCATCAGGAGATGTATCCGCTGAAAAAAAATTTCAAATCGGAGTTTTAGAAGAAGAGTTATTGGAAAAAATGCAATTTACTTTTACGACCCCTAGCGAAAAATCTATGCGTAATTTTAAAAAGAAACTATATCCAAAATACTTTTCGAAATAAATGGAATCGAAAGATAAGGTATTTTTTTCAATCGGATATTTAGAAGCAAATATGTGGAATAAAACGTATTTTTGAATTCGACATGATCTGCATTTACGCCCTTTGGCGGCGAAATTGTACATCGTAAAAAACGAAATAGAGGATCATCATTCGCATATTTCATGCTTATTTCATCCTAATTATTATGAATGATTATCTTCCTACCAGCTAGCTAATGATATACTTGTACTAAGCTTCAAAATAATGAATTCAAAAGGGTGTTGTTACTAGTTAATTACGAACGTAAACAAAGTCTCAACGCTGGTTATTTATAGGAATCAATAAATGTTATAAACCTAACAGCCAGACAGAGGTCTGACAAAAACTAAGAATGGAGAAAGACTAACTTACATAAACTTCTTTATTTATACGACTCTTGGTCAACTATAGCACACACACACTTGTAGTACAATACTGAATAATCTCTCCTCGTATTATAAACGCTCTCTCTTAACAACCACAAGCTCTCCTCATAACAACACAAAAGCTCCCTCGATGAACGCGCCTATATACTAGCTACCACCACGTCATGACTTACACTCATTGCCAGATCTCATTCAGCGGGTGAAATAATATTTCGTTCAGTAGGAAGATAATTTACATAGTAAAATAAAATAACCAGAGATAGGAAAATCAAAAGGAAAGTGAATATAGAGTATACGTTACATCATCTCCCCTTTAATTTTTCCTTTTTTTTCCCTTTTTTTTTCTTTCCGAAAAACCTATCAATTTTGGAGTGTAAGTCTTACATTTCGTTGATTGACGTTTCTCGACCTCTTTTTTGTTTTGTGGTTTGGTGGTAGCCGTATTTACATTCTCAAACTTGGCATGACAATGTAAGAAATCCGTATTCGACTGTGAAACTTGTATTGTTGAACAAAACAAACCTGCATCGGCATACTTTCCTTTTATTCTGCCTAGCAGGAATCACTTTTTTAATTTCAAATGACGTTCTCATTATTCGGTGAATACATACCAACTGTATCAGCAGCGAAGATTGCCTGGAGCTGCCTAACAGTAACAATTTTATTATTTTAATTTCAAATTACGTTCGCATTATTCGTTGAAATACATACCAACTGTATCAGCAGCGAAATTTACCTGAAGCTGCCTAACAGTAACAATTTTATTATTTTACCCCTAAGCACATAGATATATATAAAAAAAGTGGATTAGTAGATGGACATAGAAGAAATATAAAAAAAAAACCACATATATACACAAAAAAGAATGCATAGGCCCACACGAAAAAAAGAAATTCTGACACGCCAACTGGTCGTGCAGGAAAAACAACAAACTGAGAAAAGAACCTGTCCACGAGAACTTACTTATCTCGGGGACGCATGAAAAACTCTAGTGCGATAACGTTTTCCAGGCCTAATCGGACTGGTAAAATCAGGTGGCTTCGATCTCTTCAGGGACTGTAATGGATCTGGAACATCGGTCTGCTGTCGGTCAGGAAATCCCGGCGGCTGACGGGAACGGTCAGGAATGGCGGAAATCCTTCGGTCCGAAACGGCTGAAGTCTGTGGGTCCAGAAATCCCTGCGGCTGAGAAGAACGGTCAGGAGTCTGTCGGTCTGGAAATCCCTGCGGCTCAGAAGAACGGTCAGGAACATCAGAAGTCTGGCGGTCCGGAAATCCCTGCGGCTGAGAGGAACGGTCAGGAACGTCTGAAGTCTGGCGGTCCGGAAATCCCTGCGGCTGAGAAGAACGATCAGAAGTCTGGCGGTCCGGAAATCCCTGCGGCGGCTGATAGGAACGGGCTCCCCCAGGCTTTTGATATGAAGTCCCTTTGTGCTGGGGCCCGTTGTGTCCTTCCAGTATTTTCTTGGACGGACGTGTCTCCGGCCACATCGTTTGCTTTCGCTTACGCCCACGTGGCATGAGAGTAGCAGCAGGCATCGGCCCTGTTTGCCCTGAACGTAGGTTCCAGGGGCGAAACCCGGGCGGATGCAAAGATTTCTGCCTTCGTCGCTGTTGCGGCGAAGCAGATTGGGGAGACAAGTCACGTTTGCGCCCAGCCTTTGGTGGGTCTGGACGGTTTTTAAGATTCACATTATTGTTCATAACTGATAAATCAGAAATGTCCGAAGCCTCTGAGTCGCTGCTGTAATTCAGTGGTCGTGCAGGACGATGTTTAGATTTGCCTATAGGAATACTTTCGGACGAGGTATTCAAAGAAGAAGTAGCCCGCGTTGGTGCAGAGTTATCCGGAAACGGCGCAGCAATAGTCTTGGCAATGGTTGGAGGGAAAGGAACAATACTAGTATTCGAAGAACTCGATTCGAGCCGTGGTCTCATGGGAGAATCAGGTTGCGTGTGTAGAAACCCGTCTGGAGGAGGGGAGGGTGAAGGAAAAATCACTGGAGATTCTTCAAAAATGTTTGTTGGTTCGTCCAAAATTTCCGGCGTTTGAACATGAGATATAGAGTCTTGAGTCTGTGGAACAGAAGGTTGAGTAGGATTGATAATGAAATCGATATTCCGTTCATGATACTTCCGACACTGATCAACATGTACATATTGAAAATGGTTGTCAGGTTTCTCCAGAACAATATTATTTTCAAAGATATTTGCCACCCGATATGGACCTTCGTAGCTGGGTGCAAATTTCTTCACTAAGTATGCAAAACAGAAGACTGGAAGTGCGTTTCCACGAGAGTGAGATCTCCAACGACAAGATCTGGTTCCCTACGCCTAGAATTATAATATCTTGCTTGAGCCGCTTGTGCTCCTAGCATTGCAACACGAGCTTTTTCTGCCATGATTCGTACTGATTGCGGAGTTGGTCGCTGGTTTAGTTCGTCGATAATCCCCGTTAAATTTTCAAAAGGGGTTTTAATTTTGCGACCCAGAAAAAGTTCTGCAGGAGTAATTTTAGTAGACTCGTGGACAGACGAGCGGAGGGCGAACGCAAAAAGCTCCAAATGGTCATCCCATCTTTTATGATGATCCAGTACAAAAGTCGCAATCATTTTCACTAGCGTTCGGTTAACGCGTTCCGCAGGATTACTCTGGGGATGATATGGGGAAATGAATTTATGTTTAATGTGTAGTCTCGCACACATTCTTTCAAAAATGTCAGAAATAAATTGAGGACCATTATCCGAAACTACTTTATTAGGTGCACCATATCTAGAAAATACTTCATTAACTAAGACATTACAAATAACTTCAGCCGTAGCGGCTTTAATGGGAAAAACTTCAACCCATTTAGAAAAATTATCAGTTAGTACTAAAACGTAACGAGCTTTATTTTTAACAGATAATGGATAAGGTCCCAATAAATCTATGGAAATAATATCAAACACATGAGAACTTGAACTAGATTTCAAGTGACCAGCCGGTCGTACATTACGGTAATTATTAATCTGACACAAGTGACATGATTGAACGTATGCGAGCACACTTTGGTACATGCCAGGCCAATAGGCAACATCCCGCAATTTACCACGGGTCTTGCGAATACCTAAATGGCCTGCAAGAGGTTTGTCATGAAATTCATTTAAAAGAGCCATTCTAAGGGTTCGCGGAATACATGGGCGAAACTCTGCCCTAGTAGTCCGAGATTTTGTATAATAAAGAAGACCCTCTATTACTTCAAAATGTTGTGACCTTCCAGCCAGAGAAGGATCACTTGGTAGGGACGAACCCGCAAGCAAAAAATTATAGATATCCCCAAAATCTGGATCATTTATTAATTCTGCCATTATCTGCTCTCTGGATGTTATATCAGCTATTAGAAGTAAAGGCTGACATCCAGGAGTAGCTTCAGTGGGGACCCCACTAATCGGAACGCGAGATAATGCGTCCGGTAATTGATTCTTATGACCTGGCTGATACGAAATTTTGATATTGCTCTCTTGTAACTTCAGAGCCCACTTCATAAGTCTTTGAGATAGGTGCTTAGCAGAATTCAAATACTGAAGGGCAGAATGATCCGTAATTATGTTAACTGTCAATTCGTTAAGATAACATTGAAATTTATTCAGCGCATACACAACAGCAAGACATTCACGTTCCGTAGCTGAATAATTGCGTTCAGCTTTGGCTAAAGTACGAGACGCAAAAGCTATTGGATGCCCAGCTTGTGACAAAACGTAACCAAGACCAACTCCGGATGCATCAGTATAAATATCAAATTCCTTAGTATGATCCTGGAAAGCCAACACCGGAGGCTGAGTCAATGCAGACTTCAGTGTTTCGAATGCAGCGTTAGCCTCAGGTGTCCAAATAAACTTCTTGTATTTACGTTTTAAAGCATACAATGGCTCACATATTGTAGCATAAGCGGGGACGAACTGCTGATACCATCCGGTCATTCCCAGAAAGCGGGATAGTTCTTTTGCTGTTTTAGGCCGAGGAAAGTCAACAATAGGCCTAATTTTTTTATTATCAGTAAATAAGCCGTGGGGAGTGATTTTCAACCCCAGATATACAATCTCGTCCCTCGCTATCTGGCATTTACTAGGTTTTAACGTCAAGCCAGCATTGTATATAAGTTGGAACACCTGTTTGAGCAGAGAAAGGTGCTCGTCAAAAGTTTCTGATGTAATAATAATGTCATCCAAATAGACATGCACATGGGGACCCAGGACAGGTCTGAGAACCGTATCCATAAGCTTTTGGAAAGTAGCAGGTGCAGAAGCTAGTCCAAAAGGCATACGTAAATATTCATAGGCCCCAAAAGGAGTCACAAAGCCAGTTTTATCGACAGAGTCCGGATGTACTGCTACCTGCCAATATCCACTCGCCAAATCCAAAGTTGACATCCATTTGGTTGACGACAAGTCATTGAAAATATGTGACATGACAGGTAGTGGATAATTGATCGTTTTTGTGACTTGGTTGAGCTTGCGGAAATCTGTCACGAAACGAAATTCATTGGGTTGTTTCTTTGGAACCAAAAAGGCAGGAGCAGCCCAGGCGCTTGTTGATTCCCTGATTATGCCCTGCTTAATCATTTCAGCAATTTGACGTTGCATTTCCTGTTTCTTATGTGGAGCACAAGGGTAAGGTTTCGTCGCAATGGGTTTCGAACCATCAGTGTCAATAACATGATAAACCACCTGTGTGAAACCAGGTTGATCCGAAAATAAACCAGGGCTTTCCTGTAAAAGGAGAGAAAGCTGGGTTCGTTGCCCCTCATTCAATTGGTTACTCAATAATAAACTCTTGATATCTACAGGAACCGTAGGAATGATTTCGACAGGTACCGGAAAGGAAATCACATGCTGTACGAAATTCAAAGTTATTTGAAACTTGTTTATAAAGTCCATACCCATTAAACATTTCACGGCTAGCTCGTCTATAAGCAGGAAAGAAGGTGTAAAACGAGCTTTTCCCAGCCCTAAAGATAATGTGACAGTTCCTGAGATACTGAAGATTTCATTATTTGCACCTCGCAAATACTGCGTTGCAGGCTGAACGTGTATTGCCGGAAAAGTGTCAGTGCAAAACTTTGTATTTAGGGCTGATATTTCAGACCCAGTGTCGAACTTTGTCTCGACAATAACGTCTTCAAGTGTCAAGAATACATCAGGAAACTGAGGAGTTTGAACAGTCACTAATACTGTTTTAGGGTCAGAATGTTTGGTATCAGGAAGCAGGACCGACGCTTCGTCTACTTCCTGTGGAAGTTTAAAGGAATCCTGGTGGGGTTATCATGTGGTCGGAAACCTCGACCCTGCCGGGTATCGGGAAAATTTTTACGATGAGGAAAACTGCGTGAAGCCTGCGTCGGGAACTCCGCGTGTCTGTTGACATTTTCATATCCGTTACGTCGGATATGAAAACGGGCAGAAAAATTATCATTGCCCTGAGCATGATAACGTTCCGAATGCTGCTGAGTGAAACGGGATCGAGCATACTGTGCAGGTGTACGATATCCCGAAACTTGTTCAGAAACTCGCTGTTGGTTTGCCACTCTTCTGTGTGGGGGAACGTATGAAGCTTGGGTGGGCACTTGTGTATGCTCGAGCTGAAAGTTATGTCTATTATGCCGCTGAGGGTTTTCGTAATAAGACTCGCGGGTGCCCGAGCATGGTGAGTTGAACCATGTTTGCCATGTCGCTCTTCATACGTGCGTATGAGGCGAAGGCATTTATGAATGGTGGCAGGGTGTCGAACCTCAAGAAAATCTTGTAAGAATGGGTCGAGCTGCTGCACGAGGGTATCCAACATGTCAACATTACTGGCATGTGAATCCCATAGGTTATATAGGCGTGTAGTTTCCAACGCAAATGCGACAGGGCTATCATTGGGACCTTGCTGACGCGAAAAAAGCTGTTGAGCAAGGCTAGCTCGACTGAGGCCGAAAGGAAAGACCTCCAAGAATTCTGCACGGAAATTCTCATAATGAGAATCCGGGTTCGACCCTCTCCACTGCCGATACCAGGTCTTAGCGGTATCCCTCAAGCAAGTGCCGGCAATTTGGACTTTGCAGTCTTCAGGAATATTATATAGATCAAAATGATCTTCCGGATCTTCGAGGAACTTTAAGGACCCCTCCAAACCATTGAAATGAATTGTTCCTGCATGCGGCACGAAATGGGCCAGCATTCTGCTTCGCTGAGAGGATTGCACTCCCTCAGGTACGACCCGCGACTCAGAGTAATAGGAAGCCGGTGCATTATGAAATTGTGAAGAATGCCTGGGTGCGTGTAGATCATTCATATCAAAGTCAGAGCCACAGGCTTCGTGCAAATTGTCCAAAAAAACACCATTACCCTCGAGACTTGCCGGAGGGTGGAAATTTGCAGTTGTCTCAGGTAAGGAAAACATCTGTAAAAAACGTCAAGATCTCGTGTTCGAGAAAAGTTCGGGCGCCAATTATAATGAATTAGCTTTATTTATCTTTCCGCTAAGCTAATTATTATGAATGATTCTCTTCCTACCAGCTAGCTAATGATATACTTGTACTAAGCTTCAAAATAATGAATTCAAAAGGGTGTTGTTACTAGTTAATTACGAACGTAAACAAAGTCTCAACGCTGGTTATTTATAGGAATCAATAAATGTTATAAACCTAACAGCCAGACAGAGGTCTGACAAAAACTAAGAATGGAGAAAGACTAACTTACATAAACTTCTTTATTTATACGACTCTTGGTCAACTAACGCACACACACACACTTGTAGTACAATACTGAATAATCTCTCCTCGTATTATAAACGCTCTCTCTTAACAACCACAAGCTCTCCTCATAACAACACAAAAGCTCCCTCGATGAACGCGCCTATATACTAGCTACCACCACGTCATGACTTACACTCATTGCCAGATCTCATTCAGCGGGTGAAATAATATTTCGTTCAGTAGGAAGATAATTTACATAGTAAAATAAAATAACCAGAGATAGTAAAATCAAAAGGAAAGTGAATATAGAGTATACGTTACACTTTCTTGTTTCCCATGTTGCTCCATCCCGTGAACATCAGTTGAATTATTCCTCTGGTTCTGGTTGCCGCAATGTCAGTATTCTGCAGAGTGTTTCTCTTTATCAAACCACTGGCCTGAATAAATAAGAACCTTTCCTCACTGCCAGAGAAATTGTTTCCCGAACAAAGCACGATTTCTTCCGGTGAAAATCGTGCCAACAAAACAAACCGATAAATTCTTGTAATGAGGAAAACTGTTCCTCCAAACAATTATTTCCTTAGAATTCGCTTTCCTTCAGCATTGTGTTGGTAAAAATTATGAGTCAAAAGAAAGAAAATATTGACTATACCTAGATTAATTTTCAAAGGAGTGAATCAATACTGCATATTTCAGAATTCATCGAGGGAAACCCGTGTTCATTTCGAGAACTCATTTGAATTCTGTTGAGACAGCCTTGACTTTCTCGACTTTTATTTTATTCCCTTTCTCAAGTGTAGTTCCAGAAAACTACGAGATATATTTGTCTCTTTCGATTAACTAAACATTCGAGGTACCGATAAATATGACTGCAAATAGGAAAGCAATGCTGACTGTAATTCCATATCTCGGTGAATTGCAGATTTGAGTCGAAAACAGCAAAGCACTGTTACATTATTGGGTATCATTACTGAGGTAAATATGATTTGAGTCGGCCAAATCATTCATTGTGTTATGCAAAGGCATTGAAAATTCTTATTTTAATGAATGAGTCTCTCGTACTTTATGAATTAACAAATTCATAAATTGCTCAATATCTTTTCGTTTTTCAGCAAAGTTTAGTATATTACAAAATTTCCATCTTGTTTTCATTTCACCAAAATTATTTTGAGGAACATGTTAAGCAAACTATTGCTAGCGGATGTTTCATTTTGCTTCTCCGCTGTCCGTGTAGTCAGAGGCGTGGGCTTCTGATAAGAACCATTTGCAAGCGAGTCCGTTTAGCTTTAAATGACTAATGGATTCGCGTTAGAAGCACCCGAAATTTAAAAAAAGAAACCGCTTTAGTTCTGTAAGATTTTTCATTGCGATTTATGTCTCTTGCTAAGTGGTGATATTTTCTTCACTTTTAACACCTCTGGTTCTTCATTTGCTAGAAGAAACCCTTAAGTGTTATTAATTTGGTTTTTCTCGGTCTGCCTTTACGATTCTGGCAGTATTTATCCTTTGTAGCTATTGTTTTTGCTGGTGCATCTTCTCTTCCTTTTCCATGTTTTGCTTTCTTTCCTTACACTGACTTGTTCTGCATCCTAACTAGCAATTATATTGTCGTTCATCCTTAATTTATGCCTAGTCCTGGGACACTATTGGATTAATTTGAAGTCGCCACGGCATGTTTTGGAGACACTTTGCTGTCTACCTATTTTCCTTTTCCAGTTGGAATGTTTCGCGATTTTTGCTTATTTAGTCCATTTTGTTGTGCTCAAGCTTCGTCCGATATTGTTTAACTGTAAGCCGAACTCATTATTTTTCTGCTAAATGGTTTTTATTTTAAATTAATCTTTAATGGTGTCATTAAGAAAATAAAAAAACACCAGAGGAAAAGAACTGTTCACTAGTCCGCTTAAATACAGTGTGTCCCAAAATGATTTCAACTGCTTTTAACTTTATTGTGAATATATTTACAAACACCAGATTTTGCACATAAACGCACATGGTAATTAAGTTTTATTTGGGGCACTCGATATGGGCGCCGCGAGTGACACGCAAAATGTCAAATCTGTACTCTATCTCCCGCCACACATTTTGCAGCATTTGGAGAGTTACACTCTCTAGGGCTAGTCTTTTTCGTTCACACAAAATGTGCACATTTGGAATTTTTGTCGCATACTTTAACATATCCCCAAAGGAAGAAGTCCAATGGAGTTTCATTGCGATTTATATCCGGTGATCTCGGTGTGTCAATAAGACTGGGCCGTCTCTACCAATCCATCGATTGGGAAAGTGATGGTGCAGTAGGTCTCGCACATATGTTGCCCAGTGAGGAGGTGCTCCGTCTTGTTGGAAAAACACACGGGGCTGCATGTCCTGTAATTGGGGTACTGCATAAATCCCAATTATATCCGCATACACATTACCGGTGAGAGTTATTTAATAAAAAAACTAAAGGCACAATGACGCTGTCATGCCGTAATGCGCACCACGCATCAACCTTTGGGCTGTCCTGAATGTGCTCCCTGACGGTGTGTGGGTTTTCGGAACCCCAAATTCGCACGTTATGTCTGTTTACAGCACCGCTAATGTGAAAAGTAGCTTCTTTGGAAAATGCTATCTGTTGTAAGAAATGTTCATCGTTCTCCAATTTCTGGAAGTGGTGTTGGCAAACTGCCCGCGTGCATCAAAGTCCTGTGGTTTGAGTTCCCGAACAATCTGCACCTTGCATGCATACAATTTCAACCGATTTCTTAGCAGCCTGTGCACTGTACGCTTCGGTACCTTGAGCTGACGTTCAGCTTTCCGCACTGATTTTTGCGGCGATCGGGTGAAGGCTACATGGATTTTCTCAACTGTCTCTAAAGATGCTGAGGGTCGCCCAGCACTTTCACCCTTTTTGACTGTACCTGTTTCTAAAAACTTTGGCATCCACAAATTCATCAATTTTACATCTGGTGGTTGTTTTCCCTAACGAGTTTGAAACTTTCGTTGCGCCATTTTTGGCGACTTTGTCTCTGCCCGCCACACGACACACTGAGCCTTTTCTTGTGTAGAAGCCATGTCTTCAGATTTTGCACCAACAGTGCTCCAAGTGGCGGACTTGGGTACTAAATCTCACAGAGCAAACTTTCAGAGTGCACCTACTCACCTGCAAAGGAAAATCGAAATCAGTGAAATCAATGGAAAGTTATATCATTCCGAAATCAGGGTAATCATTTTGAGACACCCTGTATTTAATTGTGAAAAACAGTAAAAGCACTGGCGTCATAAAATTGAGAGATTTCAAAACTAATGAGTGAAACATATAGTCCGACAACTGGTGTATTTGTTGCGCAATGCGTTACGTAATCATTATTGAGTCAGCATTGTCCAAATACAAATCCAACATTTTCCCCCATTAAAGTAATCTAAAAGTAGGCCTGAATTATGCCTACTTTTGATTGGCTTAATGGGGGAAATGAAAAATCTAAACACATGTATTTTAGGAGGTTCATAAAGAAAGCGTATTTCAGGTCGACTAGAAAAAAAAAATGTCTGACCTTTTAAGGATAACAACCAACGCTACGCGACTGATTTGGGTCACTGACCATGCGCCCGAGATGGGCTCTAGTTCTACTCGCGAATCAGACATAGGTGGGTTTTGTGTTTGCGTTGTGGAACGAGCAGTCTGTCTTCCCTGCAACCAGTAACCGGAAATTAGGAATGGGTAACTGTACATAAGCCTAAGAATTGTTCATACCGATCTTTAAACCCGGAAAAATGTCGGAAATAAACGTTTTAATTCAATGATTTTTTTTGTTTTTTTTTAAACAAGGCCGGCAGTGGAGTCAACTTTGTAAGAGAGTAAATAACCTTCTGAGGAAGGCCGAAGCTATGTGAAAAAGTTAAAGGTTTTGGTACATCTTTGTGGGCCGAAAATTTTACGTCTTGATGAATGATACCACTGTAAATTCTCGACTCTTTTCGATGAAATTAATTTAATTTGTAAACACGTCCCTGCTTGTATCAGGTAGATTCACTTTTTCTGACGGAACTACAAGAAATCTTGCCCTCAAAAATAAGAGTAAAATGCCGTGGATACACTAGAGTTAGCTAAAACGTATAAATGCAAGACTTCAAAAGATAGGTTGTTTCACGGTTTTAAAGGTTTTACATGACTATACAAAATCTGCCAAGCTTTCATTTGCCAACGGGCTACTTTTTCAAAGCACTGCAGCAGCATAGACTGGAAAGTGAAAACCATAAATAGAACAGGTAGGTTTAAATGAAATGAACAATGGTCACGTGACACAATATTTGATCTATACCTCGGTTGTACATCTCATATATTTACATTTTTTAAGTACAGCCGTGTTTCAGCCCCTACAGAGTGGTTCATGCACGTGGTAGATCTATCGAGACAAAATATTTGCAGGCCTCTCTGTGAGATAGAATATCAACAGCAGTGGTTTCAAATTAAGACATTTCAAAGGGCCACTTTCGAGTTTTGAAGGAACTTAGAGATCCGCAAGAATATTAATAAATTTCTTATGAAGAAATATAAACTTTACAAAACTATACCAGTGGCTTGGCACTAAAGTGGAATATTGTTTTTAATTATCGGTAAATAGTAAAAACAAATGCTTCATCAATCAGTGAAAACAATCACTTTTACGTAACAATTATTTTCACTTAAATCTTAAAACAATCATCATCCAGGTGTTTCAGAAGATCCCACAGATAAAATTCAAGTGGTGTGCGGTCAAGGGATCTGGGTGGCCTTTGCTACTGCATCTGGAACTTGAACGGATACCAGTGAGCGGTATGAAGAATCCGTACAATGGCTGACTCGGTGTTACCACATTATGCCGTGAGACATCGTGTATTACGTTGTGGATTCTTTGCAAAGGATGCCAAGACCATTGTTGAGGTTTCCCCGTCGGTAGCATTTTTCGGCCGACCAATACGTGGATTTTCGTCCACAGTCCCACTTTCTCGGAATTTGGATATCAGGTATGCGACAGTGATGTGTGAATTTGTTGGTTTTTCTGCGTGTCGGTTGCTGAAGTTTGCGGCTACGATATGGCAGCTTCGTTCTCCAGACATTAGGATCACCTCAATCCTCTCCTATTTCGTCAGTGCCATCTGCAGTTTCCTGCAACAAACAATAGTTATTTCAAATTTCTGTGTTGATAACTTGTGAACCACGACACATATGTCAAATCTGATTACTGCAACCAACTTCGGAGAAAATTCTGCTCTTGTTTGATATACAACATGACGCTCTTACCATTTGTAAAATTTGACCTTGATTAATGATAGCGGATTTCAAGATGGCGGTCATGTTCCGGAAATAGTCCAGAAGATAGTGCCCCTCAGCGATTTGTTGCTGGGGTATTCCGATACAGTCAAAACTCGATTTAACGAACTTCAAGTGACCAATAGTCTTGTACGTAAATTCGCGGAATTCTTTAAATCGAGAAAGCCTTTCGAATGAACCATTTTTTTTCTTTTTTTCTTTTTTTGATTGAAGGTTTAACGACCACCGCGAGCATCTCAATAGGCTATAAGCGGTCCCAATGAAACATTCAAATTCAGATAGTGTTCATAACACATAAGCAGCTAAGTTCTCTTTGTTTCAGTAAAATTTAAATTATGTACAGTACTTTTAATTACGAATTTATTATAAAAATGTTATACTACGTACACATTTACTTTGCATATTAAATACATAATTCGCAGATATTAGACTTCAATTTGTAGCATCAAAATTTAAGCGTACTTTAAAATTGCAAGAAAAATACGAAAGTTGATTTTTTTTCCCGAGCATTTAGCTTCTGAAATAATGATTTCAGTATCCTAAACTGCAAGAAACAGAACATCAATTAGTACTAATTAACTTGTAAAAACAGAATATGTGTTGATTACCATTTTACACTGTGCAAAAAAAATACTTTAGAGAAGATGTCTTATGTTTTTTTCTGAAAGTTTATCTTTAGAAATTGCAGCTTCAATTTTATGAAGTGCATGATTAATATCGAAGGGCATAAAGCACTTTTTAGAACATTCTATGCTATTACCAGCATCACTAAAGCAGCTAACTTTCAGTTCCGCTTCATCTTCTTCATTAGAATGGGATGCATTTAGTCCGATCTGTTCATCGAAAACATCATCAAGGGATTGCATTTGGGCTAACTTTTAACGTGACAATGCTGGTTAGCATAGTTTTGTGGTTTTAAAAAAATTGAAAATGTTCGCTAAATTGAGGAAATATGTTCGTTAAATCAGGAAAGGCCAAGCATTAATTTCAATGTGGTTCCGTCGGGACCATAAGAAATGTGCGTAAAATCGAGGAATTCGTAAAATCGCAGTCCGTTAAATAATGATTTGACTGTATTTCATTTTCCCTCCCGGTTTTGAAATACAAAGGTGTCCTGCGTCTTTTGAGTCACCCTGTATATCTAATGCACAATGAGAGATATTAATCTAACGTTAATCACGTGACCACTTTTTATTTTATTTAAACCTCTCTGTTGTGTTCATGCTTTTCAGTTTCTAGTTTATATTGTTCTAGCGCCTCGAAAAAGCAGTTCTTCCCTCTGCGGATCTTGTATGATAATATTTACACCTTATAATAACCGGATTACCTATTCAAGTCTTGTACTTATTTGTTTCTTAAAATAAGGGTACATGGTAAAAATTCGTAATACCTGGCGAGTAATAAATTTTAATAAAAATGAAATGCCGGATATTTGAATTTCTGTGCTTTTAAGGATAAATTTCCCTAGCATTTTCGCCGTACATAAAATGCATTTTTTACCTTCATTTAAGACTCTACCAGCTTAAGTAAATAAATAATTAAGTGGAAAAGAAATCATTTATTTTTATGGTGGTCATTGGTTTTGTAAAATCTTCGGCAATGTGTTTTTGGAAGAAAGTCTGAGTACCAGCCCTGAAAAACTGAATTTCAACACCGGCTGATAAGGTTGCTTTTAAAATAAATCTTCGCTAAATGGAGATGATAGCCTTTCTTACTTTATAATAAATAAAACTTCATGAGACTTTCAGCCAATTTCTTAATGTAAAATGCGGCTTTTTCCCCAAGTGGTAGTTTACTTAATTCAACCCGAATTCATTTTTTTCTTTCATGGAAAATCTCTTCCTCTCAGATGACGTAGTTCTTTGCTTTTTAACCGAAGGACATTTCCCCACTAACACCCATATTATACTTGCAGATAAGACATTGGCATCAGAATAAATGGAACTTCTTTTCGAGTTTAGGCCTATTCAGCATTCAGTTTTTCGTTAAACAGATACAAAACAGAAAATGTTTATGAGAAAAGACCCCAAACAAACACTTCTTTTTCCTCTCTGGAAAAAGTGCTTTTTCTGTGTTACTTTCATTGCTGTCCACGGAACCACACTATTAAAAGTAAAAACTTTTCATCTTGAGAAACAAATCTGTGACCCTTTATAAAATATATTCTTAGTTTTTCCATTCAGAAAATCAATATGCAGATCTCAGTAATATTTAATTTGCAGGCCTTCAAGAATGTCTGTCGAATGAGTAAATATAATTCTAAGCAAAAAACAAATAAGTATATTTGCTTAAAAGGAGAGAGAAAGAAAAATATCTGTTGAGGGACCGTCGAGAAAGGTTGTTGTTACGAAATATCTGCTATGATTTTAAATATCTGACATCCCACATACCTTAAACTACTTTTCATCAGTTTAAATGTTGTAGGTTTAACTACAAGCTTAAAATTCATTTAAACCTGTATTGCCGTCAAAATAAATCTTAAATTCTACGTTTTGTATGTAGAATTCATTACTGCCAGCGAGAAGGAGTCCACGATTTTTTTAATATTTTGAAAAATTACAGTCCTTTAAATTTCCGGATGCTCATACGCAAGAAATGCTACAAACCTAAATGCTATTAAATTCTACAGGGAAATTTCCACGTTTCTTTTTCTCGGATGTGCATAAGAGTAAAGACTGGGAATGTAAATATAAAACATGAAACATTGAATACATTAGGTCGGTGAATGTAAGTGAACACTTTCAACTTACCATAAAATCCGCAATGGAAAATTGATTATAATTATATACGAGAGAAATTATTAGTAGGTCTCCGTATTATCAATAATACGTGCTAAAACTGTTGGCAGTTCACGAGCACCATTAAAAGTACCGGTGTCTTTGAGTCTGCGGAAAAGTTTTGTGATTCGGATATCCGAATCCTAGACAAAACAGCTTAAATCAGAGGGCTCGTTCGCTGAACTACACATTTACCAAACCTTTGTGTGAGAGACACCCAGTTTTGTGGGAACGTCAATGGCACTCACACTACAAGTCTTCTGTAAAGGCTTTTGGATGCGCTGGGGTTTTTTTTTTTTTCTGTGGAAGTCGAAATCGGTCGACTACTTCTTGGACAGCCTTTGGGAAATGTCCTTTCTTCCTGTTATCCCTTCATCCAATTGTCCACTGCGGGTTTGTTATGGCCATATTGACCTACTGCTCTCCGCAGAAATCTCTGTGCTATGCCGTTTGATACTACGATAAGAACTCCAAATTTAACAAGATGAAAACCAGCTGTTCTTTTGCTGTCTCTGATCGTCTCGTTATTATAACTTTCAGTTCCCTACCGGTTGGTGCGAACTGAGCTAGAGGTACTCACTCACAACCGCCAGACATCCCTTGGGCTGCCACTTAATGTTTCCTAAAATGTTCAAATGAAAATCTTCCAAATACGTGGAGACAATGTGAATAGACAAAGTTGCTCTTTCCACGTTTTCTTTAATTTTTATGCTGACACCGCTGGGATCGTACCCCAGATCTAGCGATAACTAACCGAGTGCGTTCGCTTTACGCTACAGTGGCTAAAAATCCACGACGCTATGTGTGCGTATCTGTCAGCATCTGACTTCACAAATCCATAGAGATGAGCTCAGCAACTGAGACGTCTCCATCTGGTGGGGCTTAACAGCACAAGCTATTATATTATAGCTAATAAATCCAAAGGGCGAGAGGCCGCCCCGGTGATGCAGTGGTCTAACTGATGGCCTCTAATCATTCTCCAGAAAGGATTCCGGGTTCGAATCCCAGTGAGGTGTGACAGGGCTTGGTGCTGAGTTTTATTACAGCGCCCTGTGTGGAAGGTTCGTTTGATGCTTCCTTTGCAGTAAGTTCGGTATCGGTGGTATAATCCGTAATTCTCCCAACTGGAGCAGATAAATACAATACAAAGCATAGAAGAGTGAATCGACTGAAACTAAATTTTGCAGTGAGGAAGACTTTTATTCAGATGTTACAGGGAATGTCTTTAAGCCTTGTCCTGATCTCCGTTCTTTCTACCTATTAACCCCTCATGATCTCCATCCGTCTCCTTCATCATCGGCCTCATTCCTTCCTCCTCCCCTTTCCTTCCCAAAGATACTGCATCCCCGCTAAAGATCTCCTGCCTCGTCGACCCTCTGCCACCGAGTTCTCCCAGCCACACCCTCAAAAATGCCTCCTCTCCGAAAAACGCAAGATTCCTTAATTGGCTCGCTGGCTCGCTCTACTCGCTTTGCCGCTTGCTTGGGATAGCAGAAAAGCAATAATACCCAGTTTCATTCTTCTCACATCGACGAAACTATAAATCTAACACCCCCTCTGCTGCGACGCGTGGGACAAAAGGTAATTTGCCTGTCGCTGTCCTTCCCATCCAAATGACCGGAGGTGAAAGAAAATGACTACAATTCATTATCTCTAAAAATGGCTACAGAATTTCGCTTCTGATAAATATGGAAGCCCCGGTTACAGAGGCGTGGATGTTGTGTTTGTCTTATGGAACTGGCTCTCTCCCTTCCCTGGAACCAGTGACCCTAAATTGGTGACTCCTTAAATCCCATTGAGTTGCTCACGGTGGTCGTTAAACCTCCAATCAAAAAAAAAAAAAAGGGGGGCGAGAGTGATAGTGAAAATCTTGCGAATACGTGGTGCTAATGAGAATTGATAAAGTCATCGCTTTTTCCACGTTTTCTTTAATTAACACACAGCAACCGAAAAAACTGAGGTCTCATGTACGAACTCAGCGGTGTCCGGATAACAATTTTTCGGTTGCCGTGTGTTAATTAAAGAAAACGTGGAAAGAGCTTTTCATAAAATGTGCCACTGAAAGTATACTTCCCGAACTATCTAATGTTTCTCAATAATAAAACTGCAAAAATGAATTCCTTCAAATTTGAAAAGTGAATCATTTATTAAGTTGATAAAAAAAAGTTTGTGTATCTTCTCCATATATGTTAATATCCATAATCTATATAAAAAAGTTAAATCATAGATTTATTTATTTGCAATAGGAATACCTAAAGTAAAATACATGTAGCTGGTCTTTGTAATTATCAAGTTACCAGAATTAAATATTCGTTCGTTACTTTAAAACAGAGGCAAGTTATATTTCGATTTTAAAACCTTTGATTGATTTCGGATGAAAATCTGCTGAAGGAATCCAAGTAATATTTTCGCATATATACACACTTTTCAACATTTGTTAATAGCAATGCAACACATTTGCTTTTATGTCTTCATATGAAAAGCAGAAATATTTTTAGGAGTTTGCCTGTATCTTGAGTGCATTTGACAGGTTTTCTTCGAATTTTATCACCAATTTCTTCTGTTTTTTTTTATTGTTGTTCGATTATTTGAAGCAAATCCAAATGAACCAAATTATTGAATTCCTAAATAAATGAAACGTGGTGAGGACACGTGTTCTAATATTTCCGTAAATAAGTAATAATAGTGATATTAATTTACAAATTTGGAAGTTGTGAATCCGCTTATTGGTGTAAATATGACACGAATGGTAAGTCAGATATTATCTGAAAACTTGAAAATTTCCTTGTCCTGGAGCCGGAATCGTACCCGCGTCTCCCGGGTAAGGCCCGAGTATGCTAACCGCTACACAACCCAGAACGACCAAGTAACATGTTTCCGATTAATTTGTATATAACCATCACAAGATTCGGTAGTCGAAACAACCGGTATTCATATGCAGCGAATCTGGTGGATTCCCTGATGATATTAATTTGTTTACGCAATACGAAGTGCGATCAAAAAGTATCAGGACTGGTTGCATAAGTTCGGAATCGCGCAAAACAGCAGGAAGTGATTTGGATCCTGTAACCTACTACGCATGTGTCGTCAGTTTCCTCTATCCTACTTGACCATTTTTTTTATTTTTTTTTACAGCAGTGCTTTGTTCTTACGTGTTGGAAGCTGATCGTTGCAGTTGTCATTGTCAGAAAAATTGATCGACGAATTTGTACCTGATTTTATGAAAATATTGGCGAAACTTGCAAAGATTCATACTTAAAGTTACAGAAAGTCCATGCGGAAGGATTGTATGAGTCGTGCACCAGTTTGTGAGTGGTATAAACGCCTTAAATATGGTCGTCAAAATGTTCAGAGTGATGAACGGTCTGGGATGCCTCAACCAGCAAAAGTGAAAACACTGTCGAACTGGTGCGCACAGCTTTGCGGAAAGATCCCGGAAACGCTATTCGTGAGTTATCTGAAAATTTCAACATTAATTTCGGTTCACTTCAGTCAATTCTTACGGATGATTTGGCTATGAGACGCGTCTTGTCCAAATTTCTGCCAAACTTACTCTTAGCTGAGCAGAAACAGGCTCGTGTTTCATCTGCAAGTGACCAGAGATGGAAACGGGTCACGACTCAACGGCTCAATGGGTCCACAATTTCTTGTGGGTCCAACGGGTCGAGTCGAGATATTCATGACCCGATTTTGACCCGCATTCATTCCCGTTTTATTTCTGAAAAGAGAAAAATATGTTCAAAAGAAAAATGCGCGTTGTGGAATTCTGTAGTCGTTACTGGTGCCCACGGAGTGAAAAATGATTTGCCAAGCAAAAATATTTTTGTCTCTTTCTTAAAGCAAGGAAGATTTCCACCGACCGACATAAGAAACACACCGACACCATATCGTAAAAATGTACTTCCTTTGCGTTCTTTTACAGTGCGATTGTCCAGGGCAAGGTACAGGCAAACGACATTCGCCTGCTTCTGGGCTGATTCACACTCTCCGTGCGAAGTTCACTATATGACTAAGAGTTACTTTTCACATCGCATCTTTTATTATACATTGAGCATTCAGAAGTTTTCTATTGATGTGCTAACATCCCGTTCCTATGACATGCCATCTTGAAATTAACTCTTTATTTGTTAATATGGATGGATTTAATAATAAGGAGGTTGAGAAAGGCGTCGAGGCCAACAAATACGTGCTTGTTGAAAACCACAAAGGGAAGAGTGAATACTGGAAATTGTTTCGTCTCATTAAGGAATCGGTGAATAATTCTGTGTTGTTTGGTCTTGCTTGTTGTTCAAAATGTGGAAAGTGTATAATTACAAAGAAAGATGTCGACGGTGTAATGAAGGATTATGGAACCAAACGAACCATATGAAAGTATGTGCACCTCCATCAAAGCGTGGAAAGAGTAAAAGATCTGAATACATTTAAAAAAATACATTCGTATAATCGTAAATAATGATTCCCATTTGTAATATACTCCATTAAATATCAAGCAGTTATTGGGATGAATATATATATTACACACACACATACAAACACACACACCCATATATATATATATATATACACAAAGAAGGGATGTAAAGTCAGGTAATGCGCATCATCATAGCCTCTCCTTGACAAATGTCACCCCCGCCTTCTCGTGGTGCATCCTGTTCCCAATAAAGGGGCTCTCACGACCGCCAATATCGGAATAACTATACCATCGGGATTAGAGGAAATGCTATCCCACACTCACCAACCCGCTTGGCCAGCGTGGTGAGTTATGACCAAACCCCTCCAAAATGACTCCACAGCTTAAATCTTGGCCCTCAGTCTCCGGCAGCTGGAATTTACCTGGCCAAAGCGGCGGCCAGTGCGACATGAAGGCAGAGGGTGCTAAGAATCCCCGAAGGACCGGACTAGGCTGCCATCTGATGCTGACCTTGGCTACGTATATTGGACGCTCAATATCTTCCGATTCACGGCTTCTTGAATTGGAAGAGGAATTACAAAGAATCAAGTGGGACTCCGTCGGGCAAAGTGAGGTAAGAAGAAAAGGAGAAGATCTCATTGAACTGAAAAGTGGACATCTCTCCTACTATCGTGGGACAGATACTAGCAGAACTAGTGTTGTTGGATTTATAATAAACAAGAAACTGAAGGATAAAGTTGTAGAAGTTGAAAGTTCCTCTGACAGAGCTGCAAGACTCGTTATCCAACTCTCGAGAAGATACAAGGCTCAGATTATTCAAACTTATGTACGCACCACAAGTCATCCTGAAGAAGAAATTGAAGAATTTTATGAGGAAATTCGTCATCTAAATAATAAAGGCAAGCAGCACTTGAAGATAATTATGGGAGATTTCAAGGCAAAAATAGGGCAACGGCAACAGAATTAAACTTCAGTAGGTAAATTTGGTCACGGCAACAGAATAAAACTTCAGTAGGTAAATTTGGTCACGGCAACAGAATTAAACTTCAGTAGGTAAATTTGGTCACGGCAACAGAATTAAACTTCAGTAGGTAAATTTGGTCACGGCAACAGAAACAAGCGTGGAAATACACTCGTAGAGTTTGCAGAGGCAGAAGGGTTTTTCATCTTGAACTCATTTTTTACGAAAAAGCCACACAGGAAATGGACATGGAGAAATCAAAATGGGACGGCAAGTGAAATTCATTTTATTATGTGTAACAAAAATTTGGCATAGAAGACTGCAGTGTGCTAAACTAATTCAACGCAGGTAGTGACCATAGATTGGTGAGATGTAAGAGGCACCTCAACACTAAACTCGAGCGTGGCAAGCTCAAAAGACAAACAAAATGTATTGACATAACCAACCTTAAAGAACACCATAATACCTTTAAGTTGGAACTGAAGAACAGATTCTCTGCTTTAGAAGGCCTAACATCGGAAGAAGTGGATATTTTTGACGTTAACAGAAAAGTAACCAAAGCTCTTATGGAAACAGCAACACAATTAGCTGGGTCTAAGAACAAGTTGCATGTGAACAAATTATCAAGAAAAACCAAAATGTTGATGCAAAAAAGAAGAGAGATGACGACAACTAAAAAAGATGTGACTTCCAAAGTGGAATATATAGAGCTATGCAAGACAGTATGAAAACGTATCACTGAAGACGTAAGGAAATTCAACTGTGAACTAGTGAGGAAAGCAATTGAAAACAACCAAAGCCTAAAGATAGCAAAGCGACATCTCAGTAAGGGAAGAAAACAGATTATGGCACTGAGAAAACAAGATGGTTCTGTAAAAAGAAACAGAGGCGAAATTTTGACAAGAGTGAAAGATTTCTACTCCACGTTATACGAAAGGGATGATGCATGTACCCCAAACATCATGGAAGGTACCAGAGTTCTTCCAGTCTTCCCAGTGGAAGTTGCACATGCAAGCAAGAAAATGAAGCTGGGGAAAAGCTCCAGGGGAAGATGGAATTACTGTAGACATCATACAAGAAGCAAGTGGAGAAATCGAAACAGTACTCGCCCAAAATTTCACTCGATGCCTTAATGAAGGTAAGATTCCTGAGGATTGGAACAACGCTACAATGATCTTGCTGCATAAAAAAGGTGACATTGAGGATCTCAGGAACTACAGACCTCTCAGCCTCCTATCAGTGGTTTATAAAATCTTCACTAAAGTTCTTTCACACCGCTTGAAGGTAACACTGGACATGGCTCAACCGAGAGAACAAGCTGGATTCAGGAGTGGCTACAGCACAATAGATCATACCCACGTACTGAGACAACTAATGTAAAGAGCGAGGGAATATGAACTTCCATTGTGCATGGCTTTTATTGATCATGAAGAAGCCTTTGATTCGGTGAAACTATCAGCAGTCACAATGGCTCTGAAATCCTGCGGTATTGAAGATGCATACATTAATATTTTTAATAACATCTATGAAAATGCAAGTTCAAAGATTCGGCTGTTTGAAAATACAACACACATAAAAATTGGAAAGGAAGTGAGACAAGGTGACACCATATCTCCGAAGCTCTTTAATGCCACATTGGAAAAGTCTTTCAATCACTGAACTGGGAAAACAAAGGGATAAAGATTAATGCAGATTATCTAACCCACCTTCGTTTTGTTGATGACGTAGTCATTTTTGCAACTACCCCATCAGAGCTGCAGAGTATGATCCAGGAACTTCCTGACAAGAGTAAAGAAGTGGGATTAAAAAAGATTTTTCAGAAGACAAAAGTGATGTACAATTCTTTTACACGAAATGAAGATTTATCGATTGATGGAGATAAGCTGGAGATAACAGACACGTACGTTTATCTTGGACAGCAGATATCAAGTGAGGGTCACATTGGTGAAGAAATTAATCGGCGTACAAAACTTGCCTGGAGAACTTTTGGAAGAGACAGCATAATTTTCAAGAGCAATATGCCATTATGTCTGAAAAGAAATGTGTTTGATCAATGCATCCTTCCAGTGCTTGCGTACGGTGCAGAGACGTGGACCCTAACTAAAAAAGACATACAAAGGCTGCAGACAACTTAAAGAAGCATGGAAAGGTGCATGGTTGGTGTAATTAGGAGAGATAAGAAGAGGAACTCGTGGATCAGAAAAATGACATGAGTGGAAGACATCATGATCAGAGATAAATCCCTGAAATAGCAATGGTATTGGTATTGGTAACTGTAGGTACCATAGTGGTACCCAGTTTATTGCTATAACGAAATACAGACATAGGAGATTCATTAAAAGCTGCAGTACAGGAAACAACAGTGCGGAAAGTAAGTTTATCCACGATGCAGCACAACGTTACACAGAAAGGAAATGAATATTCACACGAACAATGAAAGACCTAACGGCATGTCAAACACTATAACACATGTGCACAAATGCATGAAATGTACTATGCTATCATAAATCAACCGAACGGAACTGAAATGTGGTTAGAGAGCAAAACAACATGGAGTACCTCAGTAACTATATAAAAATAACAAAGGTAACAAACGTACCACTATACTAATCCGCGATAGAGGAAAGCACTAACACAGCAAACACTCACAATTATAGGTAATTTAAAAACAGGCACAAATTCAGGAAACAACAGATAAGATAATGATGAGATAATGAGGAGATCACACAAGTAACGAGACCGATTAGTTGTGAAAACACAGCAAAAACACGCAATTATCGCAAATTTAAAATACATTACTTGTGAAACACAGCCAAACACACAAATAAAGCAATTTTACAATACATGACTTGTGAATCACAGTAAAAACACACATGGAAAACATCAGAAACAACATGCACTAAGTCTGAAAAACCAGGGAATCTGCGAACGGATTCGCAAATCCTCTAGCATTGAGAGAACAAAAAGTAATCGGTGTGAGGAAGAGAGCTAAAGGTCATCGGTAAAAGGATAGAAGGTATCACATATATGCTTCTCAAGGAGATCCTTCAAGGAGGCGAGACGGCGCGTGTAACGTCTCAAAAAAGGTTGATACCGAGGATCGGTGGCACACAGAGATTTAAAAAGTGACACATAAGCTTCGAATTGCGTTACCGCTGCATACAGGTCCAGATCATGTGAGTGAAGGAATTATTCAGAACCAACAATCGTACGTGCAGGTTGAAAAAGACGTAAAAGTTGCTGTCTGGACAGTGGGCCAGGAACTGGAGGAAACGTATCAACTGCCTGTAGAACCTCAGCATCAGAGAGGGGATTGACAGGACCTGAGCGGAGAAGCATACTGTTTGAAGAAACATCAGGTGGAGAAACACCGGAACCGGAAACCTCGGGAATACTAGATGAATCCTCAGAATGTGGCACAGAAAGTTGTTTTAACTTTTTCTGTTTTACAGCGCCTTTGGAAGTTCCAATCAGCTTCGAAGAAGTAGCTGAGGCGGATGTATCCATTAGTGGATCAGGCTCACCTCCCAAGTCAGGAGACGAGGAAACGAACGTCGCCGAAGAAGCAGTACGTAGCTGAGCTGCCTTAGTGGAGACTGGTACAACAGCCGAGGCTTCAGGAAGATGTTGCAACAAGGGTATGGTAGACAAGGTTGTAAATGGAGATCCGATATCCGAGAGGCTAGGAGAAGAGCCAGACGGCCGATCCGCCAAACCACCACTCAACACACCCGGATCGGAACACTCCGCTGTAGACACATCTGTAGTCGAAGACAACTCTGTCAACCTTGAAGGTGGATTCACAATCGTACGGGTCGGGAGAGGAGGAAAGGCAGCATTGTCCGTGACGGAAATGTTTGTCTGACGGAGAAACGAAGAATTCGCGTCAGGCAAACTACCGGTAGTGGGGATAGCGAACTTGATGAACGTCCACGTCGAACGCGGTCACAGGAGGCAGTGGTGTGATTTTGTGTTAAACAGTGTGTACAATAGTGAGCAGTGAAAATCTTGAAACTGTACGTTCGTGCGCCAATTTCAACAGTAGCTTCTGTAGGGCAATCCGCCAAGGCTTTCTCGGTGGGAAAGACGACCAATAACTGACGGCGAGGTCCTGTAGCATGTGCAAATCGAGTTCCGCGGGGAGCGTCAGAAAGGCGACGGACCTTGCCAACAATTTTACAAACATGACTGACAAGGAGAGGAAGTGCTGTATCCGGCACTTCCTGTGGAACAGGATAGAACGTGATGTTCACCGGTCTCTTGGAAAGAGGCGACGGGATGAGATGGTTTGTCCCAATCGAAAGTCCGTTAGCTAGAAAAAAGTCAGCATCTTCCTTGTGATTGAACTGTACCGAAATACCCCGAGGAGTACGGGAAATTCCTGCAATGGACGCAGACGACACATGTACAGAGAGGGCTTCCATGTAGCGTGGCAATGGAGTATTTGGTAAAGCATGACAGAGCACACCTCTATCCAGGAGGTTATGGAACTCACGGCCAATCTGCGAATTGTCATCAATCGTTACCTTCACCTTGTGGTTGGATACCTGAATAATAGGTGTTGCTTGCAAAAGACCATCTGGGTGAGAGGAATCGGACGTAGAAGTAGCGCCTCGGTGCACTTTAGAGGCAAATGACATCCTCGGAAGAGAAGTCTGTTCGGATCCGGCAGGCACAGAAGGCTGTGAGGGAAGAGAAGCACAGGCCGAAGGCAAGGCAGTAGAATCAGTAGTTCCCAGGGAGGGCACCGAGACAGATGCAGGAGCTGAAGAAGAAAGCGCAGCCACGTCCAGTGAAGGCACCGGTGCAGGAGTACTACAAAGCTGGGAAGGCATCTGAGCAGACACATCTGAGGACGAGAGTATGTTAACTTCCATGAACGTGGGAAGTGTGACGTGACGTGCATCCGCCACGCTCATAGATGATAACGAAATACCGGAAGCCGCCATGTTGGCAGCTTCCAAACGTACACAAACGAGCAAACGATAAGAAAACGGATGAATATGAACTAATATGAGGATGAGAACGCCAGAAAAGTAGCTCAAAACGTACACAGTACCTTTAGACAGCCGGGCCACGGAACAGGTGAGTGAGGGACAAGGTATTCCACACTAAAACGCATAAAATATTGGAGCCACCGACACTACGTCTATCACGAACGAGCAATGGGCTGGACATACTGCCAGAAGGACAGACCATCGATGGACAGCCGAAATTTTAGATTGGATTCCAAGGGATAGGAAAAGACCCAGAAGAAGACCACATGGGAGATGGGTGGATGAAATTCGAAAGTATGCGGGAGTAACATGGAGGAGACTGGCACAAGACAGACCGTTGTGGAAGAAACTTGGGGAGACCTTCGTCCAGAAGTGGATTGATAATGGTTTACAATGATGATGATGATGACACAAAGAAAGATGCCGACGGTGTAATGAAAGATTATGGAAACCCAAGATTCATGACCAGTTGGGATATGATTTTAAAATGTTTTTCAAAATTGTTTTTTAAATCTATCACAACTGGTTATGAATCTTGGGTTTATGTGTATGATCCGGAAATTAAGGCCCAGTCTTTAGAGCAAAACAGCCCTGACTCTCTCAGACCCAAACAAGCACGACAGAGCCAGCAGCACTGTCCAGACGATGCAGACTTTTTTTTTTTTTTCAATCGTGAGGGAATATCGTCCTGAATACGCTCCAACAAGCCAGACAATCAACAAGGAGTACTAATCTCAAATGCTGTGGCGTTTGATGGACGTAGTTACACGCACGAGGTTGGCATTGCACCAGAGTGGATAGCGACAACTCCACCGTGACATCATCGAAACTTGTGCCTGTCATCATCGAAACTTGTGCAGCAGTTTCTTGTTAAGCACCGCATCGCAAAGGTCCGACAGCCACCGAATTCGCCAGAACTCGCTTCTCGCGAATTTTCTTCTCTTCCTCAAAATCAAATACCACTTTTGGGAGGAAAAATATTTCAAGATATCGAGGATATTCAACAGAGAAAACGACGTAATAGCTGTTTTATATTTCAGATGACTTCAAAAACTGCTCCAAGCAGTAGAATCAGGGCTGAGCTAAGTGTGTGCCTTCCGAACGGGACTACTTTGAAGGACATTGAGTTTCAAATCTGTAAGTATTTTTTTAATAAATACACTCTGCATACGTTTTGAACACACCTCGTACGTTTCTATTCTCAGCGAACCTCAGAGATTTAAAGTTTTAGGATATGAATTATTGAGTTTCATTTTGCCCAAAACAAGTTAACGGACGTATTTACAGGTATATCACGGTTAAAATCAAGTGAAGTGGTAAGAATGTGGCCATTAGTTCATGAGACAAAAAAAAGGAGCATTCATTATCTTTTCAAGACTCACCGTTGCCTTCAAATGACCGCTGTGTTCCTCCGATATATATTTTTTGTCGTTCTTTGAAAAGTAAAAGTGATTTATTTGCAGTGTAAACTCAGGGATGACGGTTTTAGCGTTATTTGCATTTGAATTAAATCTTTGCTGCCGTGTCCGCCTTTCGGGACATGAGCATTTCTTTTTCATTTACTCTTTTACTCGCAAATCGAAATAAAAAATCAGAACATCTATTCTGTAATGATAGCTATTATTTTTTAAGCTTGATTCTCAGATTAAAAAAAGTAGAAAAACTGTCAGAATCACAAAGGTTTCATCCAAATAGTAATAAAGAAGCGCAAAAGTGATAATTTGAATTCCAATGTTTAAATTCCCTAAAGACTTTTCTTTAATGCGAACTTGTTTGAAAACAAATTCTCGTAATAGTTCACCGTCAATTACCGAGATCAAAGTACAAAAAACTGCAGCAAAAATATGCACTGATGGTAATTTCCACATTGGTAAAACAATCGAAAGAACCAAAACGAATCTTGGTAAAATTCCATTCGAAACTGATGCGGTCCCCAGTGAAAACGAACGCACTTCACATGCCCCAAAACCGCAACAGATAATTAGCATTTTTATCACATTAGATTGTTTTCTTCTTCTAAGAGAGAGACTCTATACAGAATGCACGACAAAGCGATTCTCGTAAAATATGCTTTTCGATTTACGTTTCTTTCATATTAACTCGAAAGCTAGTTTGAAAAAAGAATCATTTGGGTACAGTTTTCGCAAAGTTTATCTTTTCTTTAATAGTAAAAATTGCTTCCACAGAGACTTGAATTTGTTTGCCCGCTTCACTTCGGTTTCCTTTCAAGACGAAGTGACTCCTTTTAAAAGTATCTCCGCATCAACAAAATACTGAAATCGAATTTCCTGCAAAGACGTGAGAAGTTTGTATTTCCGAAATCGTACAAAAACAGTTTCTAGAGATATACTATGTATATATGATACTTAAAAAATCTTTTCATAAAACTCTGCTTTATATTTATCTATTTTGGTGTCCTTTACTTTGTTTTGACGTCAGGTCATTGCCGGTGTGGTTGCGACACTATGTCTATGCCTTGAAGGTCCGAGTTTGAAAGCTGCTTTTTGTACAGCTCTTGTTGTTTTCTTTGTACCTTTGCTCAGTTTTCTGTCGCATTTCCTCACTTTTCGAAGATACTTCAGCTTAGTATTGTCTATATGTCACTCGTTCCAGATTTATGCTCACCTACGTAATAAAAATACAAAATGAATCAATCGAAAGAAAACTCCCCTTCTGAAGAGTCTGTTGCAATCACTACAGCAGACCGCTCCATAAGTTTTGTGGGTTATTCGCCGATTTGAAAAACAAACAAAAAGGAATTTGGCGTGTCTGATGTAACACCAAAATAGCTGCTGAAAAAATACAGTGGTACGTATAAATGTCATAGCATATGTATCGTACGATTATAAAATGCTTTTCGATTGATGAGAAAAATGTACTGTGTTCAATAAAGGTTGTTCGGAATATATTTGACTTTGGCTTCTAATTAAAGAAAGCAAAAACCGATTGGAATTACCACATAAAATTATCAAACTATTCACATTTATAACGTGCATGACATTCATGAATGTTGGCAAACTTCCAAAAAATTTGTTATGCGTTTCAAAGGCGTGAGGTTAACAGTTTTGTGGGATGTCTGAGAAAAGAAGCAGCTTCATCGTAGCTCGATTTTGAACATTAGTTGCTTTTAAAAAAGCAACAAATTGAAATTATCTGATATAGTGATATAATGTACACTGAAGAGCAATTGAATTAGGGACAGCTGGCGTTATGCAAATGTGGCGCTGTGGGCTGCCCTGCAAACGTAAACAACATGACGTATGCAGCGATCCTACAATATAAGGAGTGATGCGACGGGAATCAGTAAGAGTCGGAAGCAGTATGGGTAAGACGGAGGATCTAAGCGCAATTGATCGTGGGCGAATTGTCGGGGCCCGACGAATGTGTCAATTCATCTCGGAAGTCGTGCAGGCACATGGATTTTCACGAGCCACTGTGTCACGGGTGCACCATGAGTACATCGAAACCGGTAAAACCATCCCTGCAAGAGCCAACTGCCGTGGACAACAGCGTGTGGATGAGCGGGGTCATCGTCGGCTAGCTCGCATTGAAACAGCGGATAGACGGGCCACAGTGCAAGAAATCACTCAGCAATTTAACGCCGATGCACAAAAACGCGTAAGGAGCCACACCATTCAGAACCATCTCCTCGCTATGGGGTACAGAAGCCATCGTCCCACGAGGGTACCGCTGCTGACCACCCATCACAGGATGCAAAGTTTGGCATGGGCGCGGGAACATCGCCACTGGACCCTAGACATGTAGAAAATGTTACCTGGAATGATCAGTCGCGATTCACATTGGTACATGCGGATGGCAGGATACAAGTATACGGCGCAAATCACATGAAGCGATGGATCCTTCTTGCCAGCAGGGTTCCCTTCAATATGGTGGGGGTGGCATTCTCGTCTGGAGACTGTTTACGTGGACTGGAATGGAACCCCTGGTACGTGTGACATCGTCCCTCACAGGTCAACGTTACTGGGATATCCTGGACGACCATTTGCTCCCGTTTGTGCGTCTTCAACATCCTACTGGTGACCTCATCCTGCAACAAGACGGTGCACCGTACCATCGCTCAAAAATTGTATCCGAATGGTTGGATGAACACTCCACCGACGTGACCTCGCTTCCTTGGCCAGTTAGATCACCTGACCTCAATTCCATCGAGCACATCTGGGATGCCATCGAGAGAGATGTTCGAGGCTCTGATCCCCCTCCATCAAATCTTCGTGAACTGTGGGAGGTTGTTCAGAGGTCGTGGATTCGTATGGCTTCCCAACGCGTCCGGTGTCTTGTCGGGTCCATGCCGAGACGAATCGCTGCCGTCATCAGGGCGAAAGGTGGTGCTACACGTTACTAGACAGGTATCTCTAATTCAATTGCTCTTCAGTGTATATGTTTCACATAAAATAAATGATGACGAAGATAAGGGCTTAGGGGCAAATATTATGGGCCTTGATTGTACTTATGCGCGAAAACTTGAAGACTTAATTTATTCCCATTTGTATCATGGAGTATGGAAAACACAGTTGCATCTGCCTATGGGCAGAGAATGGAAAAGTGGCGTGCCTTCAGCCGAAGACATCATTAAAAAGTAGGTGGATATGTGACAAACGTAAACTGAATGGACGGATTATTATGCACACTTAACTAATAACTTTTTTTTCTCTGTTATGCCTTGACAACAAGAGCTTCATATCTGGGTAAGGATTTGATAAGGTGTATAAAACACGAAGGAGGTATTAACCCTTTAAGCGGCCGATACATAACCAAATAGTAAACAAAATTGTCTGCGCTCCCTAAACAGAAAGGTTCATATAGCAGTCGGATCTTTCTTTCTGAACAGCACCTCAAATGTTTTGTTTTGCCAAAATATACAATTTATTACTTATCATCTCATCATTATTGCTAATAAATCTGCCACAAGTGATAAGCCCTCCCTTCTCGTTCTTCATTCTCTACACCATTACCCAGTTTACAAAGCAAAAGGGCTAACCCTTCTGACATGAACATCATGCCACTGGGTAAAAACAAGTGACTCAAATATCTTCTCTCTCATTTCTTAGATCCATTGCCATTGTTGTAGTCCTTTTGAAAGTAATTAGTCGGAAACGATTAGTGTTAATCATCCCCCTGAACGACCACTTTGAAAAATAAATCTAAGGGGAAAGCAACGCCTTCTGACGAGGACACTCACTCGTTCTACCCGCGTGTTGTTAGACAGCGAATATATTCGTTAGAGCTGATTTCATCCCATTTTGCTAACCCCGAGCAAATACGTTCCAGTCGGTTGAAGGTTTAAGGATTGCCTCTTGAAGAGTATCCATACTTGTCAGTAGGCCTTCGCAAGCTCTAACAGATCTTTTCAACTCATCACACGAATAATCGACAGGGTTCAGATAATGACGATCGGGAAGGCTATTCGAGGTGTGGTCGTCATCATCATTGTCAACCATTATCAATCCATTGCTGGACGAAGGTCTCCCCAAGTTTCTTCCACAACGGTCCGTCTTGTGCCAATCTCCTCCAGGTTACTCCCGCATACTTTCGAATTCCATCCATCCATCTCTCATGTGACAGGAAAAGACCTAGAAGAAGGTGTGGGAAACTGACTTAATTGCTCCTGCAGCCAAAATGCCCCCACTCGTGAGGTATGCGTGTTGTGATGTCATATGCGACGTATATTCTAAATTAACTTTTCTTTTTAGTTTCTTTCCCTATGCAAATCTTGATTTGTTCTAATTTATACTTCACACTTAACGTGATATCTTTTCTCTCAAACGAATACTGTTGGCAACATAATGGAGGTTGAATGAACGTGACGTATGCTTGTTATCGCGATAAGAACGAGAGATATAAACTACGATACAACAGTTGCTTGTGTGGTGAGTGGTGGAAAGTGGAATGTTGATTTGTGTTATGTGATTTCTATAGTACTCTGAAGTGCTATAACCTGTGCTGGAGAAATGAAAGTACATTTCCGTAAGGTTTGACTTCTGTTTTAAATGTTTCGTCTGGCCGTTAAGGTTTAATTTAGGAACTATTTCATCGTATGAGTATGTTTTTTGTTAAATAACGTATCAGTACGAAAAGGCGTTTACGTTATACTTGTGAAAAGACGGCGTCACGGTGCTGAAAGAGAATCGTTACGAACGGATGCAGCTGGTCGGCGAGGATGCTCACATACCTTTTGCCGGTATTGATGTCTGGATGGGTACGAGTGACCCAAAGGAAGCATACGAAACGAATGCCAAGCTCTAGTTACACACCACCTTCATCAGCCTCTATGATCCCAACTTGAGTGGCTCGGTCTGTCGCATCTTTTGCTTTATGCCCCACATGCATGATCCCATCGGCGTGATAGAGTAGAAACCATGAGTCGTCAGATCGGATGAGGTTTTTGGAGTCTTCCGCAGTCCAGTTGCGACAGGGCCTTTGTAAACGGCAACCTAATCTTTCGGTACCTTCCAGTAAACAAAAGGACACGATGTAAAAGTCGACTGTCGCAGCCTATTATGCACATGGTGCAACGGACAGTCTTTGTTCATAAGCTTGTGGACAGGCCCACATTAAATTCCGGGATTATCTGCACCGCGGTGTGATAATGTGAAAACTGGTAGAAAAAAAGAATTGGAAAAAATGCCAGTAGGGCACAGGAAAATGGGAACTGCTGAATTTTAATAAAGTGAACGTGGGAAAAATCAGAAATGGGCAATGGAACGCCATTTTGAAGTGAAAAGCAAGGAAGGGAGAAGGACAACCATTTTGGTGACCAGTTCACAAGGTCATAACGAGGCCATGAATTCTCAGAACTTTGAGCATGGAATTCTTCGAATAGCAAAGCAATAGCGAGGTACGGGCCATTGGTTGGATGTAAACCGTGCGAACTTAGGCATCACCCCCTAATAGCTTAATAGGCTTGCGCACCGATTTGTGACGTCACTGGAGTAGTCCGTAGTCGCGGAGAAGAGCATTACGGCGATGTGCGAACGAACGCATCTTTACGTACACCAACTAACCAGGTCGTGCGTTCTTTTAGATTTTCACTGCATTTAAATAAGAACTTGTGTGTTATTTTTTAAATAACTGCACAGTTAACAAAATTGTTTAATAATCTTTTAAAATACAGAAGAAAAAGAAATTACAGCGTAAAATTTAGCGTAGCAATAATTTCGACTTGAAAGGGTAAGCAAGACAGATTCGTCAACTTAATGAAAGCATCACTGTCATTTCACTGGAAGTGATAAACCATTCCTATAATCGAAATTATGAACTGTTGTCGCAGTTTCACTTGAAGTTATAGTGTCTTTATAGTTAGCCGAACGATTTCTGTACTTGTGAACAAATCGTTCTTGTACTTGAAAGATTAGTTTGAGGGTCCAGTACGAAGTATCGCCGTCGTTTCAAAAGATGTCGATTGACTAATTTAAGGAATCAGATTTTTCATTCATTTCAAACTTATGACAATGAAAATTTTAGTAATGAAATAATTCCTTTAGTGAAAATGTATTTTATATGCAATCCGTGATCACTAATATATAAAAAAAGGTCAAGAGAAACTGAATTTTTTTCTGTGTTTTTTAATTATTACCAAAGGCTCAATAAAACACGTTTTAACATACATATAGTAAATTGCTGCTTGATCCACTGATTGCATCAAATAAATTAAGATTTCAAGAAAATTATGCAATTGCTACATTATTAAACGTACAATAATGACATAACAAGTTTTCCTAATTTTAGTACCATCTAGTTACGTGTTTGGACAACTTCATTTTGATAAGCAAATATAAAGTTTATAATTTTTGTTTTCCAGAGCACTATTTCAAAAAAGTTACCTTGTCAAAGTTCAACACATCTGTATTAAGTATATTAGTAGCATTAAGCAAAACTATTTGGATCCACAATATAAGTATTTCTTTTTATCTGGAAAAATACAAGTAACTTATTAAATTTCCTGAAATTTGATTTTCAAGAAGTATTCAGGAAAACTGCCAATGTACAAATAATTATGGTTGTGTAGTTCTTTGTATATCACAAACACAATTTGATCATGTGTCCGTTAGCTGTTCCTTGAAGAATTTCAAAGACACGTTTCTAAGAAAAGCTGAAGCTTGTTCCAATAATTTCTTAAAGTATTTTTTCAGATAATTATTATATTTTTTGAGAACCTGACAAATGCACATGCAGTTATTGTACTGAATAAATCTGAGCGATTGTTTTGGTACTATAGGATGTATTTTAAAAGATGTACATGTTTCATTATAAATTGACTAACTTGATGTACCATTTTCTCAGAAACTATAAAAAGCAATGGTATAAAATTTTGCACAAATGTTTTGTCATTACTAAAGCTATTGAAAAAGGATTGTTTTTTCCTTTTTTTATGATTTTGGTTTCAAAATAAATTCTATGAAGGATTGAAGAAGTTTTCCCCATACAAAAATTGATACCCACCCCCACGTTTGGAAGCACACTTTCCAGTAGTTATCGGATAATATGAGATATATTAGTTCCAGTTATTATTGCTGTAGCTTGTGAAGACACAGTGCAGGAAGTCTGGAAACAGATAAGTCTAGACAAATGAATAAAAAGTTGATCTCTCATTTTAAGCAAATGTTTTTAAAAAAAAAAAAAAAGAAGCGAGTAAATATTTCTACTTGTATTTTTAAAATATTGTTTGTTTAGAACATAGTTTCCACAATATGTGGATTCATGTCGATCCACGTACTTCTTTTTCTCTTAAAAATAACAATATCCAAGGCTTAAAAATACCATGCCCGAGATGCCCAGCGCATGTAAATCATTCGTCTGGGCAGGTAAATAAAACATCTAATTGCCTGTGCATGGTAACTAAATTTTAAAATAAAAAAGTTTGTAATAAAATTTCCTACTACACAAGAAAAAAAAAGACAGTCATCACATGTCGTGTTTCATGTCATTGTTAATTAATGGAAGTTGTATTATTGTTACGAAGTACCAAGGAAAGAGTAATATCACATCTTTAATTATGTTATGCTCTACGTCCAGAAATCGGAAACCTAGTTTTGCTCCAAATTTTATTTATAATCAACAACAGTTTGCATGCCTCTGATGTAACTGGCCTCTCATGTTTAGTGACAAAGGGAGAAAACTTTAACAAAAGGAACATGGCAGAATCACTAAATTTCCGAAACAACAGTTCCATCATCGTGCCATTTCACACCAGTTTTAGCATCAGCATCTTAAAAATTGATATACACACGTTTGTGCATTCACCATTTGTAATACAGACCCTTTAAGTGGAAGTGCAAACATCTTAAAACAGTTCATATTTTTAACTTAAAAAAAATTAGGGTTCTGGTTTGTTATCTTAAAAGATAAATTTTCCTGCGCATCCAGCTTTTACTACCTGGGCAAGTAAATAATTTCTTGCCCAGGTAGTACTGATATATTTCACCTAATTTTTAAGAAATTGAATGGTTCTGATAAATTCCCATCCTACCACAGATAGAGCATACACACTGCTCACACGAGAGTTCTTCAATGTGTTGGTTTGTAGAAAAATGCTTCAAAATCTTTAAACGGACATTTTAAAGGCAAACTTACTCCTGAACTATTTGTGAACTTCTGTTTTTGTGAATTCATATCTAATTTTTGCTGTCTATATTTGATTCAGTTTTTGTGTTCCTTTAGTAATAAATATTAAAAATGATAATTCAATGCAACTCTCCATGTCTGCAAACACAAGATGTATTTCACATGGCAACAAGGCCTTAGCATTTATTTAAAGGACATAGGCATGTTAGATGTGTACATGACATACATGTATTTCGTATAGGATATAGGTATTTTACAAGCACTTGTGCCCAGAAATAGGGACCCCAAAAAAGTTAATCTGGCGCTGCCTAAACACTTAAATAACTAAGTACGAATGTATTAACATATTACTTTTGGGATCAAAAACATGCAACCCTTATTATTCTGTGTCCATAATGAAGTTTAAAATCCCTTCCTAAATATACATATTTTACTTTGAACTTATTTGATACATTGGCAAAAACATGTTATGGGTTACTATAACAACACAAGTAATCTATTCTTTCAATTACAAACATAAATTTCATTTTTCACAAATTTTTTCAGTGCTTTGACTTCCCGCTGTGAGATGCATTAGATTGTAAAATTAGCCAAATTTAAATTTTCTAGTTCGAAATGTTTATTTTACGAGTAGTATAAAATAAGGTTAACAAAAGGTTTCCACTTGACTTAGAGTTCTTGGTCACTTGAAAATTTTCACGCTTTATTGCTGTAATTCATTTTCTGAGAACCTCCCCATTAGTAGGGAATTTGAATACTTTTAATATTCCTCTATGAAAATAAATTTAGTTCACAACTTGACAACAACAACCACGCACATCGACAGTCACGCTTACACAGAGTGAGCAAGCTCATGCATGCTCGACCACCCACCACGGGCATCAGCTTACTCTCCCCTACGTCACGCAGCTTCCGGTGTTCGGTGCGTGGGCCTGTTAAGCTATTAGGGGGTGATGACTAAGGACGCGGAGAGTGAAGGACGCCAAACAACGGGGTCCAATGCGTCGTCGTGATTGGCCAAGCGCTCGCTGGGGCTCAAAAAAGTTTGGGAGGCCTCGGGAAGTTAAGTTTTTGGCGGGCTCTCTTCTCGTATAGCTTTCCATAGGAGTAAGACGTCAGATCACCGCGGGAGATGATTTAGACTTAAGAACAGCGCTCGGCTGCGGTCGAGTTAGCTAGGCGTAGATTTCGACTAACTGCGGCTAGTCACACAAATATCTATATTGTGTTCCAAGGGATCAGGCCGCGGTCTACATCCATTATATCTGAGATCTGATAATCTCAGATCTTGTTTCCAAAGTGTTGCATAATTGCCTGCATGAGATGGAATGTGATTGTAAGTAGCGTGGGTGCTGAATACTGCGTAGCTTATGAACTCAAACAAGAACTGAATTTAACATCACTGAACTCTTGTAAAAGACTGAACGGTGCTAACAAGAAGCACCATATTACTATTAGCTCAGCTCATTGTCACCTCAAACTCATACGAGCATCTTTTGTATGTTCTAGTGCAAGGTGTAAAACCAACCTCCATCCTACCCTAAGTGGTGGATAATAAAGTTCGTTGTTATTTGTTAAATATCTTTGGCTCATTTCTACACCAGCTTGGAAGTCTTCACCTCTCCTGTGTCTCGAATAAAGTGGATCTACATAAGGCGTCTAGATCTTACCCAAATCTAGACTGGTGGCAGCAAGAAAAAAGTAAGTGCATCTGGATGGTAAAAGTATTGCAGTGAAATAAAGTGCAATAATATTCGCCATGCTATACCTCCCACTATCCTACACCAAATGAAATAAACATAAAAATACAACAACGTTTATCGTGACGGTACGATTCTCTTACTCGGTAGCCGTGTTTCCTTTAATGATATGGCAGCCGTGTTTCCTTTACTGATATGGTAGCAGTGTTATCTTTAGTGATACGATAGTCGTATTTCCTTTCATGTTATAGTAGCCGTGCTTCTTTTAATGATACGACAGCCGTGTTTCCTTTCGTCATACGGCAGCCGTGTTTCCTTTAATGATATGGTAGTCGTGTTTTTCTTTAATGATATGATAGCCGTGTTCAGTTGATGATAAGAGCCGTGTTTCCTTTAATTATATGACAACCTCGTTTCCTTTAATGATTACGTAGACGTGCTTTTCTTTAAAAATATGATAGCGGTGTTTCCTTTAATGATATGGTAGTCGTGTTTCCTTTAGTGATAAGGTAGCCGTGTTTCCTTTAATGATATGGTAGTCGTGTTTCCTTTATTGATGTCGTAGTCGTGTTTTCTTTAGAGATAAGATAGCCGTGTTTCGTTTAATGATATGCTAGTCGTTTTTCCTTTAATGATATGGTAACAGTATTTTCTTTAATGATACGATAGCCGTATTTCCTTTAATAATATGGTAGACTTGTTTCCTCTACTGACATAGTAGCCGTATTTCCTTTAATGACATGGAAGCCATACTTCCTTTAATGATATGATAACCGTGTTTCCTTTTGTGCTAAGGTAGCCGTATTTCCCTTAATGATGTGGTAGCCGTGTTTCCTTTAATATATATGTCTTCTCTCACCCGGGGAGTCAATTTTACGTTTGCTGCCATATTTCTCCCGTTTGTTGGAAGTTTTATTTTGGAGTATTTCAGGTAATCTTGGTATACACATGGGACGGTCTGACATAGAAATCCCAAAATCAGTAGTTTTTGTGATTTAACGATTTGTCTTCTTCGCAGCTTCTATCTAGCCACGATCATAGTCACTTATGTCGCTTCCTTTATCTATGATTAAATTTCCGTGACTGGCTTCTGATGCGAAGAGACCTGCTCTATTTACAGGCATTACCAATTTCAGCGTCTCGCGTGACAGAACGCGTTGCTTCTGCATAGCGTATTGTCATAATAATTTACCCACTTAGTGTATATAGTCCTAAGCCCAGTTTGTAACCATGTGCATATATGTTTTGTTCCATTTATATTTTACGAAAAGTGTGAAATAATTACTTTGTCCCTCAGATTAAGGTCTTCCTTCTTGCTAAGCTAATTTAAACATAAACCGAAGATTATAATTCAAGTTTAGTGTGCACATGGGTACGTATTTGGTACTTACCACGTTATATTTTTTTCATTTCTAGGCTCGGAAAGTCAGTGTTTTTAAATCACTAGTAGTTTGAAAGACAAGCAAGTTTCTCCAACGAAAAGCTGAAGTTGGAGTACTGAAGAGCTGGTTTATTATCCCAAGGAGTAAAAAGAAAGGATATTTTTTGCTCAATAAATGAGGGATAATAAGGATTACTACGAGCCATTGATTGCCTCTTGCAATCCACTGGGATGTGGAGAACAGTAAAGTGTCAAACATTTGTGAACACCGAGAAAATGAGCAGAAGATTGGAGGAAACAGGAACTGGGTTGGCACATTTCATCCTTTTTTTCTTTGGGGAAACCTTTCACCCAGTTCATGAACCGTTAAGCGATAAGAATATGGCCAATTCTTTCTTTTCTAAGTATCCCGCTGTAATGGGCTGATGCACTTTAATAGACGAAACCATGAATGGTCTCCAGTTGAGGATTAAACACATATCTCCCTGAGCGAATCTGTTTTAAGAAGAGCTGGAAAGAATAAAAAACCAAAGGAAGACATGGTCCAGGAAGCATGATTAGATCTTTTTTCGTTCGTGTAGTTATTTGTTGATAAAAATTGATCGTCTTGGAAGGAATGCTTGTTTTTTTTTATTGGAGTTCCTTCTACTCAAGTTTCGGGAGTTTTCAGATACATGATTGTAACTTTAGGAAAACTTCGAGACTAAAAAAATTTAATCGAAGCAATTTAAGATTTCTAAGCTATAATTTTATAAATTACGAAAAGTATTAAAATTAACTACATAGAAAATCTGAACTGACAAGGCAAAGATATTAGCAAGCCGACGCTTTGGAAATAGCTAAATTATAGTACCGTACATGAAGAAAGGGCTACTTAACTGGTGATTATGATTCCAAATGACAAAACAAGGGAAAATAAAAGTTTTCATATCTGTTGTAACGGAAAAGAAGCCTCAAACAGTTCACCAATAGCTTGAATAATGATTACGCAACAATTCAATTATTTCACCGCTAGACACTGTTATCATAATGGGAACAGTCCTAAACATTGCATTTACTTTGGAATCGTCAAGCCATCTTTTTTTTTTTTTTTTGCATTTTCTTGTAACTTTGGTATGTTACCAACTGTTCTCTACTGTTTTGTGGGTGAACGAGAAAGATGTTCAAATATTGTTAGCTATTATCCATCCTAAATAACACACACGTGTCTATACATTGAATCCGAAATCCCGTAGTCCAGACACGATGTACCCATGGCAAAATTCTTACCCACGAGTGACGGATGGTTAACGACAAGGAAAAGCAGATGTTACCTGCAATTTTCTACTTCGGCTTTCAAACGTTTCTGGGGGATCGTTGTAGCCTTAATTTCTTACAGCCACTGCAACAGAAATGTATATCTGTATAATAATAAAAGGAAATGTGAGTGTCTGTGTATGGTAGCCATACCTCATCGGAAAATTGTACTAGACAATTTAAAATGTGGCAGGTTGTCATTGCTGCCCGTGTTGCATCGGCTTGTTCCATAATGAAATTCAAAGAAAAAGACTGCTAGAAGCAAAATTGTTCACCATGTTATGTTATTTCTACAGAAATTAGGACGTGACAAGATGCATAATTGCGCTGCCATTTGCGCTTCGTGAAAGTTTTCCTGTCACGTGCCATCATGAGAAGCAAAACAGCCTTCCTTATTTGGACGTTGTTATTCCATCAGTGGTCATAATATTTGCTGGTGACGAAAGTAAATATATCGGAATGCATGTAGTGCATCGCTACCAATCTTGATTTAAGTTAATTACTTAACCTACGATCCATGCATAATTATACAGAGTGCGTTTGTCAAACTCGAATTCATTACTTTCCTTATAAAAAAGGAAACTCACATTAATACCTTCCTTCTGAAAGAGGACATTTGTTTTCATTACTTTCCTTCTGAAACCAGCAACTGTTATTCATTATTTTATTTCTGAAAGAGGAAACTTGCATTCATTACTTTCCTGCTGAAAGAGGATATTCTTATTCATTACTTTCCTTCTGAAAAAGGAAACTTGTAACTACAGTTAGAGGTATGGAAATAGAGGAAGGGAGAAAATCAGAAAAAAGAAACATTTTAGCAACTCATGGAAACAATGTGATTACAGTTTATGATATACACCGACGAGTCATTACATTATGACCACCTACCTAATAAGCTGTACGACCACCCTTTAGCTCGGAATACAACAGCCACTGGGTGTGGCATCGATTCGATAAGGGGGCGAGAGCTGTCCTAGGGTATCTGGTACCATAATGGCAACAGCAGGTCCTACAGTTCCCTTACATTTTGGGGTGGTGGTGATTTAGCGCAAACCCGCTTTCCTAGTCGAACCACAAATGTTCGATTGTGTTCATGTCAAGGGAATTTTTACGCCAGGAAATTAACAGAAAGTCAGTCCGCAGCATGTTCCTCGAATCACTCTTTGATGATTCTGGCAGTGCGACATGTCACATTATCCTGTTGGTAATGGCCATCACCTGCAGGGAACACAGTTGCCATGAATGGGGTAACTTGCTCAGCAACGATGTTCAGATACACGTGTCCTGTCGAGAATTTTCATGTTCGTAAATCTTGGGGAACCTGATCACTTTGCTGAGATTTGCCAAAAATAAAAATGATGGAAAATAATTAAATAAAAAAACACAGAATGAAAATACTCGACAGTCCACGTTTCAAAATTGTGTTTGGAAGAGGCAGTGAGATAAGGGAATAAATGGCCATATTCATTTACTTCAGAGCCCTGACCAAGCAAACAAAATTTCTTAAAAGAAAGGGAAATAATAAGCATTAAACTTCTTTTTTTTTCTTTTGACCTGATTCATATTTTTTTTCTCTTTAGTAAGTTAGCAAAAGAAAAAGAAAGGGCGAGCAAAAGACAGCATCAACCCCTTTGTGAAATCAAAATTATTTGTATTAATCACGGAATGACGAAAAAGCATTTCTGAGAAGTTGTACAAAAGCCCAAAAAAATTTTTCTTCCAGTCTGCCATTGTAGGCAAAGGGATTTGGAAGCATCAGAAATAAAGTGTTGCAGAAATGCCCATGCAGGCCAACGGCAAATCTATTTTTAGCTTGAAATGACAGAACTCCCCTCCCCGAAGGTCAGAGTGTCACCCCTGGCTTGCGTGGGAGAGAAAGGTTCGTTGGAGGGCCATGTGTTTTTTCTCAGGAGTTTAGCACAGAGGTTCTGACTGATGGGGAACAGTTTCTTTTGCTGTTGCCATGGGAAGCTGTTGACCAATAGGGGGTCAGCAGTTTCAAGCATCCCAGCTTCAGTTTGAGAAATTGTCACTCTCTCTCTTGACTCCCTCGTTGTGCTGCCATGATGTAGGAGCCGAAGAAAAAAGTCCGTTGACGGGCAATCCCGCCAGGCGGGCTTTAGAACCTGGCCGTCAGTAAGGACAGTAAGAATGGCTGGCCACTTTGTTCTCGAGGCGTGGGGACGTTATTTGATTTTGCAGCCCGAATCTGACGGCGAAAAAATGCAAGGAATTGGTAACTGGAGAAGAGATGTTCATTGATTCATCCCCCTCATAGTGGACGCCTGCAGTGTTGGGCTGAAGGAGAAAAATGCCCTCAGCAGGAGAATTTTCTTTGCCGTCCTGTTCGACAAGGGAACGTCTGAGACACCGAGAAAAGTTTCCAGCTAATTATTTTGAACCGAGACAACTGGAAGGCGTCATCAATGGTCGTCGTTATTTTAGAAGAAGCCAACATCTCTCCGAAGGAGACTGGTGGTGGTGGTAAAAAAGTTATCAAATCATGCCAAGACTCCCCTCCTTAAACCCTGGCTACAGAAAGAGGAGAGGCAATGTTGTTTCTCCTCCACCCCTTTTTGTTTTGGGGAGTGAAAAAAAAAGAAACAGAACAAAACAAACTTTTTCTTGTTGTGAGCCAACGTGAGCGGTTCTTCCTGCGCACAGGGAAAAAGGTAAAGAAACTTTGTTTTGGCATTTCAAAAGGAAAAGAAAGATATATGTTAGGGTTACTCTAAAATATTTAACATGTAAGTTTTTGACAGTGCTTTCAGTTATAATCTATGGTCAGGTTTCCGTTATAATCCATGCTTGGGTCAGTAAAACTAAAGTAATAAAAATGTATATGTTTTTCCCTTCAGGGTTTTTTTTTATGATAGTGTTATGCTGTGTACGTTTGTACAGGTGTAAGAAATATCTGAAATCCAAATTGTGTTATAATCTATCATAAAAAAGCAACTCCTCAAACCAGTTATTATTATTATTGAAATTTAACTCTGTGTGCTTGGTAAATTTTAATATTGTATAAATTGTATTTGGTAGTAGTAGTAAGTTCTTTTTGTCTTAAAGGCAGGTTTTGGTGATTTTATAGTTTGGCAAGAAAGGGGTATAAAATTTTTTGTACCATTTAATAGTTAGTGTGACTAGGGACCATATCAGCAGATGGATCATGAAAATTAATTTTCATGAGTGGGAGACAATAAAAAGGGCATACACGCTGACCAGGTTAATAAAGTGTTGTATTGTACATTACCCTTGTATAACGTTGGAATTCTTCAGGAGGAGGTGATTTCTGGAAATGGATAGATTTGCGATAGGTGTTGAATTTTTTCTGGAAATAAGTGGTTCTGCGGTACAGTGATTTTCTCGGAGATGAGTGAGTACAGTGTTTTCCCGGAAATATGGATGTGAAGTGATTTTCTGGAAATATATGAGGTGATTTTCTGGGAAAAAAGGGGTGATGTATTGAATTTTCTGGAGATGAGGATGTTGATTTAGTTTTCTGGAAAATAGAGAATGAGATATTTTGTTGGCAAGAGAACTCTGGTGGGAGGCTTTTCCCTATGTGGACATGCCTCGGGTCCGAAAGGTTGCATGAAAACAGATTGGGGGATATGTTTTCTGCCCGAGTAAGCTCGTTGGCTCATAGGAAATGGTACCTGTCAGAGAGTGATGTGATGCTGTTTCAAAATCAGAGTGAAGAACCAATACAGGGTGATAGTCACACATATTTTACTATTTCGGTGGATAGGTCGAATTGGATTCACGACCCAATCTCACCTTCAGCCTCAATAAAACTTCCTCCCAGTGAGAATTTTGTTTTTAAGTGAAATTTAGTAATTTAACTAAGATGTTTTGCCTACACGTTACCTCAGTGGCTTACTACATGAGTTAGTAAAAATTACTACAAGCTGACATGGTACTAGTTTGAGTTTTTCGATTAAGTTGTTGATAAATTGCTGGTGAGAATTAGTGGTGTAAATTTTAAATTGTTATGAGCAGTGGGAGCGCCGATATGTATGAATTTGTGTGCAAGAGTGTTGAGAGTTAGTGTTTGCCTTTTGTTTACATAGTGGGATATTGTGTACTCAGAGCAAGTTTGAATAGTGAAGTATTTTGAATTTTTCCAGTTGATAATGTGAAATTTAAGTATATTTGTCAGCATTATGCTGTAATGATACCTTTCGAGATGATTGAGTAAGGTATTTAGTACAGTGTGTTTAGTAGAGTGATTTTGTATCAAGTAATGCTAGAATGTTTATTATATTAAGTTTTAATGCAAATTTTCCTGGTAGTGTAGGATTGTTTACGGAAGTAACATTTGGTTATTTATAATTTTTTTTTACTCAGTTATTGCAATTTTAAAATTAATGTTGGTTAAGGAAACTGGTTTGAGGGGTGTGTTCGAAAGGAAAGGAAATCTGTATTGTGTATACAATAATCTATAAATTTATGAAGAGAGTGAGAGATTGCACTTCAGCTGTCCAAACTCATCCACAGTGTTTATGTTATGTTCCCTAAGTCAAGAGTATTTATGTGTTTTTGCAAATCTTGATTTTCTGGCAAAAATATGTGTTCTTCCTTTTATGGTTTATATAAATACAACAAGTGTGTGTCATCTGATTTCGCTTGTTTTTATAAGGCCTGGTTGCCAAAAGTGAAATTGACAAAAATGTTAAAGGCTGATTGTGTTTGAAAACAAAAACATATGGTTGTCTGGGTAATTATCCGACTTCTTGAAACACTTTGTTATTGTGTTTGTTGTTGTTTTTGGTTAAGTTTTACAATAAATATAGGCCAAGTGGCCTTTCAAAAAACGTAAACCTTAGTGCAGTGAAATAATAGTTGTCTCTTGAATTTTCATCATATGTTTCAAGTGCATTCCCCTCAGCAGTGACTGATGTGAGGAAAGTAATCTTAGGTTATTGAGTTTAAAACAAATCAATGTTTTTGTCCTAACTATCTAATTTGATCATCGCCACTTCCAAAAGGTTATTTACACGTGTACATTGTATACCATTAAATTTTAGTGTTTACAAATTTGGTACACATGCAAACAATAGTTACCTTTCTTACACTTTCAGGTGTATCTAGTCATCAAACGCAAACAACGTAAACAACACAAACAATACAATAGTAACTTTTGGGAGTTCCCAAATTCAGTGGTGCATTTTATATTTTTTTATTTTGTTTCATGGCCTTATTCAAAATTCCAGTTTTGTTTCGAAATGCATCCACCCATCTCCCAAATTTAAATTTTCTATAATTTACTTAGAAATTTCAATATTAGCATAATACTAGTCTTTTGTTAATAACTTCAAAATTCCCCATAACACACGACAGGTGCCAGGGATTGTGCTATTGGGATAATGCAACCTAAAGTGTCCCAAGAATACATCGCTCAAAACATAACACCGCTGCCGCCGTCGCCGGCATGTTTCAGCCCGACTGTACATCCAGGTGTTATAGACTCCGTTGGTAATCGGCGTATCTGGTCCCGGCAGTCTACGTGACGCACCAGGAATCTTGATTCGTCAGCACATATCACTTTCTTCCAATCACCCACGGTCCAATCTCGATGATCTTTGGGCCCATTTCATGCGTTGTTGGCGATGACGTGCAGTGAGCATGAGGATACGGCTGGGTCTTCGGCTACGCAAGCCCATGAGCAGATGGCTGCGATGAACTGTGTGCTGTGATACATTGCCCTAATCACCATTGTTGTAGCTGCGGGTGATTTGTCGCATTGTGGCTCTGCGTTCGCTGTTAACAATGCGCGACAGTCTCCGCTCTTCTCTGATATCAGTGAGCTACGGACGACACACAGCTGGACGAAGGTTCGTCGTTCGGCCATCTGTGCACCACTTTTGATAAGTACAGTGGCACGTGAATAACCTACAAGCCATCGTTGTTCCGAGATCGTAGTTCCAGACGCCGTGCCATCAAAATTTGTCTTTTTTCAAACTCCGATAAATCGACAGTTTTTCCATTCTGACTCCGAACACTCTGATAACCGAAAGCCTGTCCTTGGGTTGTATGCATACTGCTCTGTGAACTTCACCTGCGCCACCGTCGGGTCTCCAGGCGCGTTCATTTCTCTATACTGTAGGTGGTCATAATGTAATATCTCATTGGTGTATTATGAGCTTAAAACATAACTCTACTTCCACATTTTTGTATTTAGAAAAGACATTTGTGCGTCTATTTCAAGATATACATACTGTATATTGAGTACACAAATTTTTTTTTGGTTAGTGATTCCAGGAGGTGCTGCTCGTAACACAATCATTCAGTACAGCAAAAATCAGAATATACATATTGTTTTACCTGAGCAGCGGTGATTATAATTCAGCTATAACGATACTAGATTGCATGCAACAGAATTGCATTGACAAACGTTAGGTAAAGGAAATACGGTTATAATATTCAGTTACCTAAGCATTCCTCACATTACGTTTGAACATCGTCCCACTCTTGTTTTGTTACGTAGGATATATCCTCTATGGTAGTATGACTTAAGAACCACGACGATCATGGAAAAACTTAATTGCTGCATAGTTTTTGTCGTGATGTATGGTACCATGACAAATCTCCTGCATTCCATTTAACATGGAGCTTTAACAACAATTATGCATTGATCAAAGTGGACACTGAAAAACTCCTTAGGGTTTTGAAGTCACCGAGGTGTGAAGAGTTCCAAGAATTTTAATTCGTCACGTAACCATGGGGAAAAAAGTACATGTAACCCAGAAGATGAGATCCGGCTTAAAATAGCATAACATCACCTAAACATAGGCATAATATACTTTTGGTTTCAGGTAGCATGCGGCTATGCAGTGAAATTTTATGTACTTGTTTTCGTACCTTCTCGGTAATTACCCAAAAGATCGTTCACGAGGTTTAAATAAGAAAGTATATGTGAATGTGTAATACTTATCAAAATATTATATAGTCTTCCGTATGATTAGTTAATAGGTGTCGTATACCGTCATAGTATGAAGACAGAACATCTGAAAATTCCATTGAGTTATACCGTATTACAAATCCGTTTACTCAGTGGCGTGATATAATATGTACAAGCCGTCAAGCTTTCGCTCTGTACTGGGAGGCTCTTTCAAGACAGATATACCCTGAAAAAAACAAAGTAGTCATAAACGACAAAACAGAGTAGTCATGTATGACAAAACAAAGTAATCACGCATAACACAACAAAGTAGTCATGCATGACAAAACAAATTAATTATGTATGACAAAACAAAGTAATCATGCATGACAAAACAAAGTAGTCATGTATGACAAAACAAAGTAGTCATGTATGACAAAACGTACTCATGCATGACGAAACAAAGTAATCATGCATAACACAACAAAGTAATCATGTATGACAAAACAGAAAAAAGTAATTATGTATGACAAAACAAAGTAGTCATGCATGACAAAACAAAGTAGTCATGTATGACAAAACAAAGTAATTATGTATGACAAAACAAAGTAGTCATGTATGACAAAACAAAGTAATTATGCATGACAAAACAAAGTAGTCATGCATAACAAAACAAAGTAGTCATGTATGACAAAACAAAGTAATCATGCATAACACAACAAAGTAGTCATGTATGACAAAACAAAGTAATTACGTATGACAAATCAAAGTAATTATGTATGACAATACAAAGTAGTCATGCATGACAAAACAAAGTAATCATGATTCATAAAACAAAAGTCATGTAGGACAAAACAAAGCAATTATGTATGACAATACAAAGTAGTCATGCATGACAAAACAAAGTAATTATGTATGACAATACAAAGTAGTCATGCATGACAAAACAAAGTAATCATGATTCATAAAACAAAAGTCATGTAGGACAAAACAAAGCAATTATGTATGACAATACAAAGTAGTCATGCATGACAAAACAAAGTAATCATGATTCATAAAACAAAAGTCATGTAGGACAAAACAAAGCAATTATGTATGACAAAACCAAGTAGTCATGTATGACAAAACAAAGTAGACATATATGACAAAACAAAGTAATCATGTATCACAAAACAAAGTAGTCATGTATGACAAAATATAGTAGTCATGTATGACAAAACGAAGTAGTCATGTATGACAAAAGAAAGTAGTCATGTATGACAAAAAAAGTAGTCATGTATGACAAAACAAAGGAGTCAAGTATGACACAACAAAGTAGTCATGTATGACAAAACATAGTCATGCATGACAAAACATAGTCATGCATGACAAAACATAGTCATGCATGCCAAAACAAAGTAATCATGTATGACAAAACAAAGTAGTCATGTATATGCATGTCCTGGTTGACTCTTTTCAAGTAACACACGAGAAGAGTCAACCAGGACATGCAGATATGGCACTTGCCAGGAAATTCATGAACTGCTCGGCTATTACATGAAATACTATTAGAAGAATTTCCCCTTGTACGAACTTTAAAGAAAGTAACTGCCCCGAGAAGCAATTAAAATCTCGAACAATCCAGAATGCAAAGATGCGTCTATATGTTCTTGCAAATAGTTCGACATGCATTTTTAAGGGTGCAAGACATCGCAGCGTGTCATCGCGTGAAACATAATGCATAATACCACTCATGATGTCTTCCACGCTATTTTCAAATTCTCATTTTTGTTTCTTACGCGTTCTACTTCTGATCCCTCCCTTGAAAAAATCCTCTCACTGAATTAACGAAAGCTTGGCGACTAACAAATATTATATTACAGCACTGAATAAATTGATTAATAATACGCTATAGGCGTTTGGAATTTGCATAATCTATGTACACTCAACTGATCTCCATTGATTTGCACATCACAGAAGTATTTTTTGGAGGTAAGCAAATTTCGCTTGCAGACGAATTTCCTTTTTCCGTCCCTAGTGTTTTTAAAGACGTCCTTTAAAGGACGCAAAGACACTAACATAACAAAATACCGTACTGTGAAAGACTTACCTTTTTTTTGTATCGAGTGAAAACCTTTGCTTCCACGTCAATGCTTCAAATTCATATACCAAAGAAAGAAAACCAAATTTAATAACTAAAATGTTAGCATCATTTTAGTATCTGTGATAATCCAAAGTAATTACACTTATAGCACATCTTTCGGAGAGATTTTCAAACTCAATACATTCAACTCTAAATAAGTTTATTGTTGGGACCAATTCAAAAGCAAAATAAAGTGAAATAATTACTGCGCGGTTTTCATGTTAAAATTCCGAAGCTTGTGTAAAACAACAAATGAAGGAAGAAAACCCTGGAACATAAGTCATTAGGAAGAGAATCCTCAACAAGATTTTTCAAGTCGATAAATACATGCTAGGTAAAACACAAGAAATCCGGCTAGTTGCATAGCGATAAATAGCATCGAATAACAGTCACTGAAGACTTAAAAGTAAATAGCAGAAAACATTGTTCTTAAGAAAAAACAATGTTCTCTGCTATTTCACGAAGATCTGAAAGCGTTATAAAGATAAGTTTTTAAAGCAATAATGCAATTGCATCCCGGAATAAAGACATTTCACATGGGTTAAGTAAATTTTGAAAGCACGAGAAGTGTATTAAACCTTTGGTGCGCAGAGTCACCAGCGTTTTCAATATACAGCCGCTCACTCAAACCTACAGTATTTCACTTTTACAATGATGTTTTATTAAAATATGTCTGAGTCACATTGTGTATTTTGTAAGGACTGTGAGGAATCTTCGACATAAGATTTCATTTAAAGATAATATTACTTTTTCTCAGAATGAGTGAAATCAAGTCCTTTTGTGCAGAAATTCAAGAACGCAGAGAAGGTATTTTTTGGAACAACTCAGAAAGCATTGCTCAACTTGAATTAACTGGAGTCATAGCAGAAATTTTAATTATGACACAAACTCCAATTCATTGTTAAATTTGCTGTCCTTAAAAACCGCATTAGCAACATGCAAGCTTCTTTGTTTTCAAATACCTGCTTTTTTCATTTGGGAGTTTAACCACTACCAGAAGCAAGTCAACGGGCACAACACAATCGCCTGTTCCTTATTTACAGCGACTAATTTTAGGGAACGGTGAGAGACGGTACCGTAAGATAACCACAAATCCATGCCGCATGGGGAATAGACCATATCTAGCACGACTGGTTAGGAACCAGCGGTTTGACCAATGCGCCACGGGGAAAGAAATTTCCCGTTTTCTTGTATGAGATAGGTTTTCGCAAGTCCTGAGCAATGCTGATTGGTTACAAATACTTCACCAATGTGCACTAAACACATACTAAATGTTTACGAGAGGAGCTCAGTAGCACAATAACATCCTGCTGTAAGAACTGGGCAAATGAGGGTTATCAAAGGAGTCACTTCTATATTGGCACCCCTGTGCTTTTTGGATAAGTTTCGGCGTCATATATTTAACATGTGCAAACATACATTTACAATCCCATCATAATAATCGTCTCTCAGCTTAGAATCCTTACAACTCTTCACATTAACATTTAATAATACACGCCTCATGATTCAGCTCACACCAGTAAAAAGATTTAACAATACTACTATCGCCACGTGATCATTCTGCCTTCGTTTTTCCACACAAAGGAGAATCCAAAAGGTGATGCAATCCACTTGGTTTTTAAATACATCCTTCTGCAAGTAAATGTATCCAAAAATTTTAATTTAATCCTTTAGCTGACTGGAACGAAGGCACTTGGGTTTAGCAAAACGGACAGGAATAAGCTTGAACGAATGCATTATCTGTCTAGGAAGTGGACCAGACGCGTGTGGAACGAGTAAACTTGAACATTGGAAAGCACGCTTTTCCTTTAGCTTTGTTATACAAAGTGGCCATTTAAGGAAATAATTTACACTAATCCTTCCTTCTGCTTGCCTGCTAAAAGATCTGAAACGGTAATGATCTGAACATATGGCTAGAAGAACTGAACACCGTTCGGCGTCCTATATACTACACTGCATACCAAAGGACAAAACCATGAAGGTCACGTGGGAATTGGGCAGAAGGAACATGAAAGAGACTGTCTCAAGACAGAGAGAGTTGTGGAAGAGATTTGGAAGATATCCATTCTGCAGTAAATTAAGATTATTTAATGAAGATCCGGTTATGAATATTTGCAAATGTTTTGTTTCCCAGCGCAACTTCTTTTAAGTAGCATACCTACTTTTGCATCGTGACAACCAATGTGTAACATAGTTTTTGCGATAGCGATGCCTTCGATTAACTAAGAAGGGAGATGCTTGAGTCACTTGTTTCTATTAAGTGGCATGATGTCCATATCAGTGAAATTAGTCTCCCAGCACCATGTGTCACGGAGAAGACAATAAAAGACAGGACTAGAAGGAAGCATTTATGACAACTGACAGGTTTATAGTCGGTACTGCTGAGATAAGAGAGAATATAAATTGTCTTAATCGCAGCTTTCGCAAAATCCGAACTCTATATGAACGTTTCTGTTTGGGGAGCGCCGAAAAGTTTGGGTATCATATGCTCCGGTAACAGATTTAAGCACCAATGAAGAAGAACATAGTCATTCATGTAGGGTATAGAATATGGCGTTTCACGGAATGACTCACCATATACTGCAGTATCAGGGTTCAATACTGTCTTTGTGCTACAGATTAAAACACCTCAAAGTTTCTGCCATGAAATCCTTACGCTATGGGGCCATAAAATCCCAGCTCATAACATAAGATTTCACGTTCGACTGTAGACCAAACAAATTCGTTAAACATTTCATACTGTTGTAGATTTTGTTTGTAGTTGAACTTTTTGTCTGTACATATCTTTCCCTCATGAATTCAGATGCAATACCTGCCAAAGTACTGTTTGCACAAAGTAATAGCAGAAGTTGGCCTGCTAGACGCAGTGCGAAAGAGGTTTCTCAGGCTCTGTATTATTCGGCGATATCAAACATACAGAACTTTGGCCTTTATCACAACTTGGGGCCGGTAGGATCACAATGCATCAGCAAGTCACGAAATTCGGCCATCAACCTCCTCATTGCTTCGCGATCAGACATTTGAAATTCGGAATAGTTTCCGAAAACTCCTTTTGGCGTCTTTTGTATAAACTCCTACCCGTGTTTCCCTTAAAATACCGAGGCGTAACAAAACAAACTCTTTTCCTCGTGCTTATTTTCCTTTTCCTATATCACAACTGATCGAAGGATAGATCGTAAATACAGGCTGTTCTTGTGCGTTACGTAGACGAACAGTAATAAAATTCGAAACACTCCATTTTCTCTCCTTCTATTATTTTTATATCTAAACTAATATAGATTATATCTAAAATTTCTCCCTACCTTTAATTTTTTTTAATTTCCTTCCTGATTCTCTGTCCTGAATCGGAAAGCATTGCACCGATGAATCAATTGACTTCATAACCCGTTGAGCCCTAGACAAAACACATGCCACTGTTATAACTAACTATGAGTTAACGTTTTCAAATTCAGTGCATCAGAAAAATTCCCTTTAACCCTTTAACGACCATGAACCAAAAATCTTGTATCACTGTAAATACCATAACGCCCGAAACTGTCTGTTGGTTAACTTGTTTGTTTGATAACAGCAGTAGTGACAGAGGGTGATTCCTGATGATATCTCATACGTCTTGCCAATTTGAAGAACAGGTAAGAGTAGGAAATCTGATTCCCTATAAAAAGGCGTTTTGGGAGGATATGGGTTTTTATATGTACGGTCGGTTTGGACGTTATGTTCTTTAAAGGGTTAAGTTTCGAAACGTCCATCTTGAGCAAACACTTTAGACTTACAATGGATGAAGAACATCGTATATCTTTTAAATAACACGGTGTTGAGTTGTTATCTTCCAAGTGATGGAAGAATGCCTCATGTTTTCATCTACCCATCTCCTTTGTGGTCTGATCAACACACCGTTCTCATTTTCATGGTATCCAGTTTCGTATTTTAGCTTTCCTGCTTTAGACAGATCTAAAAATGGAGAGATCTATAGATCTAAAAATGAGAAAGAGAATTTTACGGGCATATGTTTGGCCAGTAGCTCTCTACGGTTCTGAGACATGGACATTGAATAAGGCGGAATTGGAAAGGCTGGAGACATTTGCAGATGTGGGCCTATAGAAGAATAGAGAGAATAAGCTGGCACGATAGAAAAATTAATGAGGAGGTCCTGGAGATGGTTGCAGAAGTCAGTAATCTGATCAACATGTTAAAAAGAAGAATGTTATGGATGGGATACACATTGTGTCATGGATGCCCGATTCTGAAAGTTTTGGAAGGGAAAATTCAAATCAAGAGAGGAAGAGAACGGACAAGGAACAGTTTTGTGGCACAGTTACTACAAGACACCAGAACTAGGACATACTATGACTTGAAGAGAACGGCGCAGAATAGAGAGGAATGGAGAGACAGAGTACATCTACTGAACAACCAGACCTTCGAATGAGTAACCAAGAAGAAGAATGCTTTAGACAGCCGCCTTGTTCAAGTGGATACCATTACCACTTGTTTGAACCTGGATTCCAAAATCGCAGGGTGATGTCTACCCATCATATACACCGAGGAACCAAAGCATTATGACCACCTGCATAATATGATATTGATCCGCCATTTATTGTCAAAACAGCTCTTATCCGGTAAAGCATCAACACTAGAACATTTCTAAAGTTGTCTTGTGGTATCTAATACTAACACTTTACGAGCATTTCTTTTAACTCTTGAAAGTTACGTGGCTGAGCCATCGCAGAGTGGAGGGCATGTTGTTCCAACACAAGCCACACATGTCGATTGGATTGTTGTATGGGGAATTTGGTTGCCAAGCGCGACATGAAAATTTTCCTGATGTTTCGCAAACCATTCTTGAACAATCCGGGGAGTATTGCATGGAGCATTATCCTGGTGATAAAGGGTGCTGCTGGAGGGGAATGAATGCCATTGCCATAAAAGGATGTACCTGGTCTGCAATGATGATTAGAAATGTGGTAGACATCATGGTTTCCTGCACATGAGTAACTGCACCCAATTTTCTCCTAAAGAACATTGGCAAAAGCAATTACACTGCCTCTACTGGCTTGTTTTCGTCACACGGTGCATTCCGATGCCAACAGGCCCTCTGATAAGCGACGCACATGTAACCGGCCGTCCTCATGGTGCAACAGCAAAACGAAATTCATCGGATCAGACGGTCTTCTTCCAATCATTCAAAATCCAGTTTTGATGCTCGCTTCCCTAATATAGGCTTTTCGACGGTGAACCGAAGTTAGAATGGCACTCTTCCTCATTTTCAGCAGTGCTCAATGTACTGTGTTGTGACACATTACTCCCGTCACTAGCATTCCAAATCACCGGCGAGTTGCTCCAGAGTATATTATCTGCTGGCTCGTTCTATACGGGATATACTTCGCTTACCTCTAGCATTAGTGAGCCGTGTTCCAGCCAAACCTTACCGGCGGTTCGTGGTTTTCCCCCTGCTCTGACCACTTTTTGAAGGTACTAACTACAGCTGACCGTGACCTCCCTACAAGCATTTAATGTCTGTGAAGGGATTTTACCCAGTCGTCTGGCCATTACAATTTAGCCTTTGTCAAACTCTATTTAATCCAGGTGCCTTTCCCATCTGAAGAACAAGAACAACACTGATTAGCAGAGCTCAGTAACAGGTGTTAGGCGCTGCAGTTGATTCGATTTGCAGAAAGACACGCTGGTCATAATGTTTTGGCTTTTCGGTATACTTTCAGTGATCTGCGCGTATATTTTCATGTAATTTTTAAATACATTGTAATAATTTTTCAGTGCCGCCTTGCATTCTTCCTCTGTGTCGGTATTGCTTTTATGAGAAAAATACGTTTTATTTAAGCAATACAAAAATCCTAAACAAGAGAAGATGCACATACAGGCAACTGAATTTGAAACATACATTAAATACCGAGTTGGGCTTTCTCTTTCCTTAAATACATCTCCTATGCAGTTTGGCATGGATTCCACAAGGTGTTGGAGTGCATGTACGCATGCCTACAGTCTGCCTCAGATTTAACGGAAGTGGACTGTGCTCTCGTGTCTGTGCGCATACGTGTGCACGAGCGCATTGCTATAGCACTCACACACATTAAAATTATCATCACACATTTATCATTAAAGTATATCTTGCAGGAGACGGCATTTGATTATAATTTAATATCTTTTGGTGCACGAGTTAATTTTTTCATGTGTATAATTAAAGTAGTTCACTTTTCCAAGGACGCTACAAGTGGAACTGCTGCTCGGAATGACGTCAAATTTGGCATTAAAACTTTTAAGGTGGTGGAGTTTTGTTTAAAGGAAAAACAAAAATTTGTCCGGAAATTAGCCTCCACAGGAAAATTAGCACTTTATTAAAGTAGATAAATTTCATTATATGCAAACAAATTACAATACAGAAAGCACACTTTCTTATTGCTAAGCCACATGTTTGATATGCTATCCTCCGTTTCCTGCGTCATGCTGAAATCGCAAGCTAATATGCTCAACCACATCTCGAAATATTTCACTGGGAATGTTGGACATATGCGTATAAAACTTGCCTTGAGGACCACCAAGTTTACTAAATGAAGACGATATTCTTCAGATGCCCTAAAGCCAAAAGCTGCACGGGTTTAGATCCGGTAAGCTCGCTACCCAAACTGTAGAAAACTGGCAGCTGTTTGCAAAGTCGTTGGTAAATGTGTCTGCGAAAGTTGATTGGGAAGAGGTGCTATGTGAGAAGGATTTCCATCTTTCATTAAATATATGAAATCTAGCCACTGGCGCTAGATTTTGGTATCACCTGGTTTGCCAAAATAGATACGTATCGCTAAAAAGGGACAATACCCGCAGGACAGATTTCCTTCAAAAAAGGAGGGTCCGACGATGAAATCCGCTGTAAAACCACAACAAATGGTGAATTTTGAAAAATGTAGTAGAATCTTGCGTTCATTATGTTGATTTTCTGTTTCCGAAATTCTGCAGTTGTGCGACTGACCACGTAGATGAAATGGGTTTCGTTTATCCACAAAGTGATCCAGGTTATTCGTTGCCCAGGCCGATCCGAGCAAGAAACCGCTGTGAGAAAACCAAGTGCTGAACATGAGAAATGTTACAAGCATAATAGCGCAGTATTTCTCACAGAATGTTTTAGACCGGGCGGAAGAGCTTGCCTAACGACTTTGCAATACGACATTTGCTTCTGCTTCCCACGACATTTGATACTCTTCCTTCCTCCAATGCTGTGTCTACATCTTCTCTAAGGTCTGTTGATTGACTCACTTTCATGCTGTTAAACGTTTGACGTCCAAAGAAACTGTTTCTTCAAACTTCTGGATCATTTTACATAAACCATTTGTATTCATGAACCCGTTTTTAAGTCCTTTTACTTTCTGAATTTCCGCCGTGATCTTACGGCTTCTGGTAAGACAACTTTACAAGAAGAACACGGCCTGTTCGTTGCAGGGCCATTTTATTTTCCAAATTATGACTAGTCATCTGCAGTGCAATGACGTTTTCCGCAGAAGCCTGCTTTTACAGCAGCTTCTTTCCAACCGTGCCGCATTATGAGTTCTTGTAATTTGCATTTTTGAATAGCGACAAATCGTATAACTGCAGATCATCATTGTTACACGTGGTTGCAGCGTCTCTGATAGCACTGGAGACGAATTTCGGGACTAATTTCTTTTTTACGTCAGCAAAATGTCATCGCCTGAGGAGTCCTTGTATCAAATTTGAAGTCACTTTGAGGAATTGTTCCACAAATAATGTCCTTAGAGATGCGAAATTTAATTATGGACACCCAGTATATTGTACACGCACATAAGGAGAATGCAGCTATTTAAACATTTTACATCGGAAGGTTTCAATTACACAAACACACATACTTTAACATAGATATTTTACCGATATAGTAGACTTGCGGGGAAAATTCTCCTAAAATATTTAATCATATAATTTTTATCGAATAAGAAAAAGAATTATGCGCGAAAGTTTCAGAAGTATGATTATACACGAGATTGCAAATAATTTGAACAAACTCACTGTGCTATTAATGAATACCTACTTTTTAGTGTCACTGACGCGAGTTGCTTATAGATACTACATCTTCACCTGAGAACGCAGTTTCGCAAGTTCATTACCTGCTGCTTTAAAATCTCCTCTGAAATTCAGAAGTTATTGTAAGTTGATGGTGTACTGTCAAAACGAAAGTTTGTCCGCAACGAGCATCGAAACCGTGTCTCCTCACATCCTAGGAATAAGTCGCTCTCCCAACTGAGCTACGCTGACAGAATATCTCGCTGCAGACTTGCCGTCTTGACACATGTTTTCACCTCTGTAGTACGTCACATCATCTCCTTCTTAATTTTTTCTTTGAAGAGAAATAGGAATTTTTCATTAATTCCGAACAATGTGTAGAACAACATCACGCATTTTTCGAAGAACCAAACGGCCAGTGGATACGTTTTCCACAATCAGCCGCCAATGTGAAAACACAAGTTTGTCCGCGACGGGCATCGAAACCCTCTTCCCTCATACCGGAGTAAATCTCTCCCAACTGAGCTACATGGACAGAATGTCTCGCTACATATTTGTCGTCTTGACACATGTTTTCACTTCTGTAGTACGTCACAGTGCAGGCTCCTCATTAGAAACAAACCTAGGCATAGTCCTATAAAATTGTACCGTATTTTGATTTCAATCCTTTTAATGTCGCATCGAGGAATTTCCATTTTGATCGCACAAGAATTTTTCTGAGATGAAAGAAGTCTTACCAAACATGGACGTAAAGCGATCTCGTTTTCATCAGCATGAATTTGGGGCTAAAATAAAATAATTTATCCGATTTGGAGATCCAGAGGACAGAACAACCAAAGGAAATTTGTCCAACGCCTTATCTCTAAACAGGTTTCAACGGTACTCAGCCATCGACTCTGAGTTCTATTGATTGTCATTCCACAGCTTAGTTGATTTATGTATAACTGCGGATACGAATTGAAGTAGAAGTTTTGCGGAGCGTTTTAAACATCGACGAATGAAATTGTGCGCCATTCTACCTGACTTTTTTCCTCTGACGTGGAATGTTGGCTTCTTGACAGAATGATCATCTGCGTGAAATCGGAAGATCAAAATTACTCAAAATTATTACGGGCATTTTGATTCAGGTTTACAAGGTGAACAAGATGAACGAGATGTGCTTTAAAATAAAAAAAAAAGGAATCCTGTCGCAGAACTGCAAGCTTTTTCTCGTACCAGAAGTAGTGGCGATAGATTACAGACCGTTTTGATGCATCTAACAAAATCTTTTGTGGATGGATATATGTAGACCTCTTGAATTATCAGCTTTACGGTCTAGCACAAACAGGGTAAGTGGTCCACAAAAATTCCTAATTATCTTGGACCTTTCCAAATTTTAACTGCGCAATATTTCCTTAAATTTTAATTTTAATGTCTCTCGTACAAAGTGTTTTGCTTGCATTGAACCGAACGAACTGATTTGCAAATTTGTGGATTCTGCATAAACTTATAATATAAGCTATGCGAGTTAAATAGAACAGATATAATGATGTTCTCATGAATATTCTTCCGGCATTTGCTTCAAGAGAATAAAGCGCAGAAGAAACATTTGAGTATCGCAAGTCGTTTGACTGTTGTACCTTGGGTAACACTAATGGTTCACAATGCCGATACGATCGCATTTTTGTGTAGAATCTTTTCCAGAAAAAATCTGCTAGTAACTGTTGACCACCTTTTTGCAGCTCTGATGAAAAAGATATCTTAAGACTTCAAGAGAAAAAGCGCTTGATTTTTATTTTCCTATTGTTCGCTTAATGTTCTGTTATACTTTCGCTACGTTTGATTAGTTCTAATTTGTTCATTATATTTAGGAATAAAATTTAACGGCAGAAGCATTCCGGAAATTAACATTGTGTGAAAAGGTTGTCTACATTACAATTAGTTATCAGTTCGGGTTCCATTTCTGATCCAGGACAATGAATGTTTAAATGGAGATGGTCACATGGGAAAGCAGCTTTGTGCCGATAATGAGATTTATATATGACGAAGTTTTCAATCTTTGCATCCAGTAACATTCTTCCGAAAGGAACATTCTTCCATCCAGTGACATTCTTCCATTCTTACATCGAGTGACATTCTGCATTCTTGCATCCAGTGACATTTTTCCATTCTTACATCGAGGGACATTCTTCCATTCTTGCATCCAGTGACATTCTTCCGAAAGAAACATTCTTCCATTCTTACATCGAGTGACATTCTTCCGAAAGAAACACTCTTCCATTCTTACATCGAGTGACATTCTTGCATTCTTGTATCCAGTGACATTTTTCCATTCTTACATCTAGTGACATTCTTCCATTCTTGCATTAAGTGACATTCTTCCGAAAGAAACATTCTTCCATTCTTACATCGAGTGACATTCTTCCGAAAGAAACACTCTTCCATTCTTACATCGAGTGACATTCTTCCGAAAGACACATTCTTCAATTCTTACATCGAGTGACATTCTTCCGAAAGAAACATTCTTCAATTCTTACATCGAGTGACATTTTTCCATTCTTGCATCCAGTGACATTCTTCCGAAAGAAACATTCTTCCATTCTTACATCAAATGACATTCTTCCGAAAGAAACACTCTTCCATTTTTACATCGAGTGACATTCTTCCGAAAGAAACATTCTTCAATTCTTACATCGAGTGACATTCTTCCATTCTTGCATCCAGTGACATTCTTCCGGAAGAAACAATCTTCCATTCTTACATCGAGTGACATTCTTCCATTCTTGCATCCAGTAACATTCTTCCGAAAGAAACATTCTTCCATTCTTACCGAGCATCGAGTGACATTCTTTCATTCTTACATCGAGTGACATTCTTCCATTCTTGCATCCAGTGACATTATTCTGAAAGAAACATTCTTCCATTCTTACATCGAGTGATATTCTTCCATTCTTGCGTCCAGTAACATTCTTCCGAAAGAAATATTCTTCCATTCTTACATCGAGTGATATTCTTCCATTCTTGCGTCCAGTAACATTCTTCCGAAAGAAATATTCTTCCATTCTTACATCGAGTGATATTCTTCCATTCTTGCATCCAGTGACATTCTTCCGAAAGAAACATTCTTCCATTCTTACATCGAGTGATATTCTTCCATTCTTGCGTCCAGTAACATTCTTCCGAAAGAAACATTCTTACATTCTTACATCGAGTGACATTCTTCCATTCTTACATCGAGTGACATTCTTCCATTCTTACATCGAGTGACATTCTTCCATTCTTACATCGAGTGACATTTTTCCATTCTTGCATCCAGTAACATTCCTCCGAAAGAAAGCTGAAATTAAAGACAACTGTATCAAGTTTCGTTCGCAACGCTGATGAAGTAGAATGGGGCTTCACAAATATCGGCGTCGTATTGCATCTTTTGGGTTGGATTCGCAGTTATTATGTGTAAATCATGTCGAAAGTCAACAGGTCTGTTAATAAACAAGTGTTTCACAATACGCTAGATACGGTTCAATCAACGATGGCTCACAATCTGCTTGACACTTTTCACTTTCGTACTCAATCTGCTTCCTCAATGCAAACCTTACAAAATTCGCTCGCTCTCTGCTCGTCTCAAGATTGCGTGTACATGAATCGCTTCACTAGCATTGCACTCCCGAGCTCTTATCTCAGACGTATTTACCTCCCTGTGACCTGTTCATAGGATTTCCAACTCCAAATTCATCGGGAGAAACTCTGTCCCTCTAAGTTTAGAAAATTATTAAAAGGAAACCAAATTTACGCAGGAAAACTAATACTCAAAAGGAAAGTTAAATTCCAGGTATACGTCATAGATGGAAGAAGAGCTCTTTGCAACTAACATGCAGTCATGTTCTGTGTCTCCGCGCCATTTCGGGTAAAATAACTGAGCCATTGCTGCGTGAGATGCAGCCGAATTATCGTTCTCTGCAATGCAACGCAGCCGAATTTTCGTTCACTTCTGTGGTGAGAATGTTGTACTTGGTAAAGAGAAAATGGAACTCAAAAAGAGAGTTTTATCGGTGTTTATAAGCCACAGTAAGTAATTCTAATCGGACAGGCAGTTGCCCGTCTCGACAATTGAGCAAACATGCTACACTCAGGGCTCGAACCAGGGCCTGTCTCATACGAATGTTCAGAAACACAACAAGGTTATACTCATCCATCACTTCCGGTGATTGCTTTATGATGTCACTCTCCAGATCGTCATGGTAAGACTACCTAATTACCACGTTTCTTTGTATATGCACCATAGCAGCATGTCGGAATATGTATTCGCAAACAAGCTGGAATAATCTTCCTAAATTCTACAGCATTTCTTAACTCATAATGTTTCCAATTTTGAATTAAAAATAAAATTAGGGAATGCTGCCAGGATGCTTTTCCTATTCCTTATCAATACATAATTTATTACATGCCAATCAGGGGCGAATATTCGGGTTAGGTGTGCGGCGCACACCCACACCGAGTCGCAATTAATTGAACCTATGCTGACGATATTACATTTCGTATTTATTTCTAATAAAACTCAACAGAGTTTGTCCTAAGGATTCAGAGTTTGTTCGTAGGATTTATTTGTAATAAAACTCACCAGAGTTTCTTCTAAGAGTTTGTAGAGTGGTGGCTAAAATTAATTCCCCCACACAATGTTTCCATTAAAAGGTGACGATTTGTTCAGTAAGAATGATATAACATTTGCGCTAAGATGCTCGGGTGTGCGGTTTCCCGACAGAACATCCGACAGTGTTCAAGAAACTGTGGTACAAGCGCTCCCTAGATGGGGCTGCAGGTCACGTTTTTATTACCGTGTTATTTCAAACATTGCAGCTGATCTCTCAGGGTGTGCTTGCCAAATAGAGCACCTTTTGCAATCCCATGGAGCAACGCAATTCGACGTTGTGATACGAGTTGCTGCTATCTTATGTTTTTGGATAACAAAACTCGCCAAAATTTGTCCTAAGGCTTCGCGTGGTGAATAAAATTATTACCTTTACGTAATGTTTTCGTAAAGTGGAGAAGTTTAGTTGCGTGGTTGAGTAAACAAAACATAGTAAGTAATATTCGCATCCGCAGGTGTGCTGTTTAGCCAGCGGCCATCCAAAGTGAGTAAAGCAACTGTGATACAAAGCTCTCCAGATAGCGCTGGAGGTCACGGTTGTATTTCCTTGTGATTTCAACACAGAGGTTAAAATTTCTCAGGGTGTGCGCGCCAAAAAAAGGACTACCTGTCATACCTGTCATGTCGTTTGCAATCGCGTGGAGTCGTAAACACAATTTAACGTTCAGTCAAGAGTTGCAGGTTTTCTGTCTTTTCGTTCCACTGCGAATCGATGAGTTTATACGCACAGATTTAAAAACTGATCTTGAAGTTTTATCATCCATACAGGATGAGATAACAAAAATTCATTCATTTCTTTTTTTCGTTAAACGACCACTAAATAAAACAGATGATTTCGTATGTTCAAAATCAATGCGTGAATTTTTCAGGTGGGATTACATAATAATATTTTTGCGTGTTTCTCCCACCCATTAACAGCGCACATCCAACCTAAATGGACACACGACGCCACTGATGACAATAATATGTCCTGTTGTACGTTTTACCATCTAAATTTATATAAAGACAGCAAAATTTACCCTTATGACTAAATTAACATTTAAAATTAACCGTTTTCCCGCCCTTTATGTAACAAAAATGTGCGGGAGATATTCTTTGAAATATCCGTAACTGAAATATTCAATAGCAACATTTCGGATTCACATGTTAAGTCGGTGATGTCACTCAGTGACGTTGCAATTGTTCGTCTGCGAGAAAGGTGGGATGAGCAAACCATACTATCTATAAACCTTCAGAAGAAAGCAACTCAGATCACTCGGTTTCACGAGCTGAAGAAATATCTGTTGTCATCTGTATAAAAATATTTTCACAGACAATACCAATACACTATTTATAACATATACGGTACTCAGTGGAATATCTTATGTCCGAGACCTGTGACCCCACCCCTCCCACCAGACTGTTTTTATTTTTTTAACTGCGAAGTTTAACTTTTAATTCTTAAGTAACAGAAGTAACTTTTTTTCCTAAATATTAGGTACATGCCATTGCTAACATGATACCAAATAATTATGAGGATTAGGATTTGAACACCTTTTTGTACATGAACTCCATTCCTCTTTTGAATACTCTATTTGCACATGAACTCCATTCTTCTTCTGAATACTTTATTTGTATATCAACTCCATTCTTCTTTCCTTTTGTGTGAACTTGAGTGTTGCCTTTTCATAAAGTGTTTGTTCCTTTTCATATTTAAAAGGAATGTTTTTCTCTACTGACAAAACAACCAAGTTTTACGAATGTGCATGTCCTTGTGTGGCTCTAAGATATATCTTGGTTATTTTTAATGCAGAAAAACTTCTTTCGGCAGTTGCAGTTGTTCATGGAAAGTTTAATATGAGGTCTGCTAATTTGTACACCTCACTAAACACTATGTCCAATTTATTCAACTTTAAGTAACACGTAATGTCTCTCACTGATTTGTTTTTGTATTCATCAAGGAAATAAAACACATTCAGTTGATTTTTTAGTCGAGCTGTATCAAAATTGGAAGCATACATTTCTTTAAGTTCTGACAGTTGATGTTCAGGGAAGCTTTCACAAAATTTATCAAAACAGTTCGAATCCAACAAAGCCACGAATTGAAGATATAATATCTCTGATTTTAATTCATTGACACTTCACAAAAACTGAACAACTCTCGCGAAATACTCTTATGGGCAGGAGTATGCGAGTGACTGAGATAATCTAAGTCTTCTCCATTCTGAGCGAACCATTTCCCAAAGCAATGGCCCATTCTCCTCTACCAGCTGATTCATGTTGTCATGGAAACGCTAGCACGAAATGCTACGGAAGGTTTTCGCATCAGAACTGCGAAGACCTGCTTCTGTTATGACGTTGGTTTTCGCTCGCCTGACTCAGTCAAAGAAGCGAATCCGCATGTGCGATTTTTTACAGCGAAAGCATCGACATATTTTAATACCGTTGATAATTGGCTTTTATGTGTGTATATTTAATTCAGTTTTATTTGTGATATTCTCTGGGCTTCGCAGCTAGCTTATATACGCCACTGTTGGTACTTCTTTTTGAAAGACAAAATTTAGTTAGAAGATAGTGATGGCATGGAAATGTTTGTGCGTGTGTGTGCGTGCGTGTGAAATGTGAGATGAAAAACCACAGAAGTTGGTATTGCATTCAGTGGAACAAAGCTGCAGACCTAAAACAATTATCTATTGAAGGTGAAAATCAGCCGTTAGTGAGAGAAAGCACAAAAGGTGGGAATGACGAGGTTAAGCTTATTTTGTTTTGTTTGATAGTCTGACGACCCCCATGGGCAACTCAATGGGATATAGGCAGGCGCTTGTCGGTAAGTTTGCACCACTGTTTCCAGGACAGCGTGAGAGCCAGTGCCATAAGACAAACACAATATCCATGCTTCGCCGCTATTGGAACTCGGACCGAGATCGGAAGAATCTTTAAAAGCCAGAGCTAAGTAAGATAAATTCGATGACGTAGCAGCCAGGAAAACTGAATTTACTTAAAGTACAAAGAGTGTACAATATTTTTCATAGTGAATGTCATCGGTAAAATTGGAGTTATTTAAAGGAGAAACTGTGTACAATATTCTTCATGGTGTAAATGATATCGGGTGCAAAAAATTATAGAAAACACCTTGAAATTTTAGAAAACGAGACAAATATAATCATAGAAGCGTTATGAAAAATCATGAAACGTTCACAAATTTTTTTACGTAGAGGAAAATATTCGATACCAAGCGAATATTTTAATATTCTTTAGAAGCAGAGATAACAAGTGGAATAAAATATACATTTACTTCCTCAAGCAGAAAAATTATGCGTTTGTTAGAATAAACGTTCTTCACAGAATGTTCTTCCTTGTGAAAGTTATCTGACAAAATGATATAACATTGGAATGTTGGACGCAGTGGAACAAAGCGCACACCATGAAAGGAGCCATGAGCATTTGCCACAGCCACCTTCCGAAGCGGGAAGATTTGTCAAGGACGAACGTTATCACCAAACCACTATTTGTAGGCAATCTGAAGACGCGGCCACGGCCCGCTATGTTTGAAATACGTATGAAAATATACCGGCATTACACGATCACCAACACGTGAAACTTTTAAAAAAATATCTTGTTTCGGAAGTTTTAGAAAAATATTGAAAAGGCTTTGTTTAAAAACTTGTAACACCTTTCTACTTTTCTCTCTGTGTGTCAACACCCTTCACGAGACTGTAAAAGGTTGATGGTCCTTGTGTTCTGTCATGTTATTTTTGTTTTGCAGACTGTATGATTTTATGTTAACAGAGGTATGTATGCTCAATCTTTAATTGCCGTAATGAGAGTGTGAAGCCCACGAAGAAGACATCCCCTTCATTGCAAGGAATCCAGCCTTCTCACCTTGCGGCCGTATTTTTTTTTTTTTTTTTTTTGTGGAGGTTCTCAGTCCGGATAGTAATAAAAGAATCAATTTCTTTAAGAAAGAGAAATAAAGGGAAAGGTGGAAATGGCTTTAATCCTCAACCGCATTAGTGCTGCTATTGCTTTCGGCATGCCCTTACTTTCCGTTTCCTCCGGCGGAACACGTGGTAGGTGCTCCCGGTCTGGGATTACCTATGTATGTTCCAAACACATAACCCCATTACTCAGTCTTAATTCTCGGTTTTAGTGAATAACATTATTAAATGTTCCCGGAATGAAAAGAAGAGCAGCACTTCATGGCGTGTTGCAATAAAAAACGGTCGTTTTTAGTTTTTCTCCAAGCGGAACCACGTTATTTGGATTTCACCTTTCAATACGGCAATTATTAAGGGACCGTGAATAATGTACTAGACAGGTTTCACTGCAGTGTAAAAGAATTGTTTCAGCTGCTCGGACCTTTATGATACAAACTCATATTAACTGTTCCGCTTGGCGCTTCCGAGTGCTTTTATTGGAGCTATACTATATAGATGAAGTTATTCTTATAACTCCACATATGCAAACAAATACGCAGTTGCAGAACCAGACGCTCACACGCGAGGTGTGTATCTGATGCGCTCAAACTGGTGTGCCAGGTAGCACTGCAACACCACCTGGACAGCATTAGAAGCGAAGATGTCTTCAGAAGTGGGACGTGCCTACCCAGCAGGACGCACACGACATAAAGGCAGATAGCGGAGATAACAAACGTCCGCGTAGCTCAATTGGTAGAGTGACTTATTCCGGAATGAAGGGACCCAGGTTCGTGCCCCGGTGTTGACAAAAATGACGGAGAAATTTACTTCGTTATAATGGCGCCCGAACTTCCCGGATGACCCGCCCGTTCAAAATCTCGCAATGGTGTGATGTTATTTCCACACCGCGAGATAGGAAAAATCAGAGAATCCCTTCTCCAGCGCTTCGAACAATAACAATGTAGGCACGTTGCATTCCACACACCAGATGACTGGGAGTTCTCAAGTACGTTTTACAGCGGATGGCTGCCTGCAACGATTCATGAACACGGCTGACCCGTGGGCCATGCCTCTGGCCCTCTTTCTGGGGGGAGATGAGACGTGCCTGCCCAGCAAGACGCACACGACATAAAGGCAGATAGCGGAGATAACGATCGTCCGCGTAGCTCAATTGGTAGAGTGACTTATTCCGGAATGAGGGAACCCGGGTTCGTTTCCCGGCGTGGACAAAAATGACGGAGAAATTTACTTCGTTATAGAAGCTGAACTGCCAAACTTTGGAACGGGCATGGTGATGGAATCCCGCCTGAGTAAACAATAAGTACGCAGCATTGACGCTCTGGGTTGATCTCTAAAATCCACTCTAGCCGATGTTCTGTGTCGATTAAAAGCAAATGGTTCCACTACAGGATGCCACGCTCTGGGAGTCCGCACAGAGTGATCAAAGTAAACTAAGCTTACTTCAGAATGTTGAAAAGGCACGCACATTCTCTAACACATGCGTAACCAAAGAAGTCGTACAAGCGTACTTGTACAAGAAAAACAAATATGGAGTGTCCATTGTCCACGGTTTTACAGTCGGTCGTAATGTCCACGGTTTTCATGCAAGGTCAGCTGCTCACAAGTCCTGCATGATTCCAGGAAATCCAAGGCGATGGCTTCATTAGTGCCCGCATCGCAGTTAGTGGACAACATATGAGTGGAAGTGGATCGTGTGGATGAAGGGAAGAATCACGCTACTGACTCTTTCGCTCAGATGGACGTATTTGTGTGTAGCTCTTGCCCGAAAACGCTGTCAGGCGGATTACATTGTCTCTACCGTCGAGTTCTGTGTAGCTTCGATTTATTATACTTCTTTAAATTTTAGATAATGTTCTGTCAATTGAACTTTAGGGAAAAATTTGTTGCACTCAATTATAAACTTTGATATCCAGTAACGTTGTATATTGAGTGTTTCTTTGTCAGTTTTATTGAGATATTCAGCACTTATGAATTTCACGTTGCAATTTTGATCACAGTTTGAAAGCTTTGGAAAGATACTGAATATTTTTCCGGTTACCTCTTCACTATAATCTCAGTTTCTCGTTGAATGCAGCTGCATTTTGCGCTTCTGAAGGACGCTGGTTTAAGATTCGTCATTTTTCTAAATCTTTCAAACCCCTTTCGAAAACTAATGTGTAAAAGCAATGGAGGTATTTTTTGAGACAATAGTGTATACTGTATATACATTGAGATAGCTTTGCATTAGGAACGTCTACCTAATAACACATTGGCCCACCTTTCTGTGCAATCACGACTCGCAGAGTCTAGAAACAGATTCTACGAGATGTGGATCATCTTCCATACGTAAGTTGACCCATGCTCGCAGCAGCAGCTTCGTCATTTCACATTCATTCCGTGAAGAATGATCAGCAGTTCTGTCACCCCGTTTTAGCATATCCCACAAACGTTCGATTGATTACAATCAGGAAAGTTTGGGATCCAATGCAATGTGGTGAATTCGTTGTCGTGTTCCTCTAATCATTCAGTAGTTATACGAACCCGATGACACAGTGAATTATCCTGTTTAAAGTTGGCGCACTTGTCCACGTAAACTTCCTGCAAGCGTAAATGGTGATGGTTGGCTAACAGGACTTTGTAGCTTCCACAATTCAGTGTTTCTGGGATAATAACCAACAGATCTATAGCTTTAGAGGAAAAAGCACTACATAGCAGAGCACTACTTCCACCTAACTGTGCAACCACGGATTTGGGCTTCGTGCCGTTTACGACATATGTGAACTCGTTCATTGGCATGATGCAGCATGAAATAGGATTCATCACTACAGATGACCTTTTCCCATCTGCCGAAGATCCATATCCGACGTTCTTTGGATCGTGGGAGACGCTGTTTGTTATGGCTGGGTGTTATAATGATTACCCTCGTTGGTCTCCGTTTGTAGAACCCCAGGCGAAGCAAGATACTGTCCAGGGCGCATGTGGGTATAGGTTGAACTGTACCGCTGTTGTGCTGGCGGATGAGTTGGGTAACACTGCAGTTAGTTGCTGGAGATCAGTTGTGACACCCGACGCTCACCTCTACTCAGGTAGCACAGCCTTGAAATTTAAAGTTGGCCCAACATATAGACACCATTGTTTAGGAATAGAAGACGGTGGCTCAGTGTTGGTCCTACGTTAAATTAAATTGCAGGCTGTGCTACCTGGGTAGGAACAACCACGCGTTGCTGATCAATGTGAGCGCTTCTAGCTGGATGTCTATGCATCGATAATCAACAGTCCTGGTACATCAGTAGTGCAGAAGAAGCCAACAAGTGCAACTGTTTCAGAAATACTGGCACCTGCCCTCCAGGTCCCGTCTATTTGGAAGAGGTCATATTGGATTAAGTCGCTATGTTTCCCCATAGCTGGCAAACGTTTACTGATTACGTACCGAGGATAGATGTGCATAATTTATAGTAGTTGCACGTGAATTTGTAATCCCGTAGTATTTCATTATCGCTCCGAATGTATAAAACAGGGTGTGTTTCCAATGAAAACCTAACTCAGTGTACAGGGGATGGACAAAAATATAGAAACACCTGGTAAAAGAAGGAATTCCATACCTGATATGGTGTAAGACCGCCTTTTGCATTCAAGACGGCCTGGATTCTCCTGGAAATGGGCAAATATAAGTTTTGGATGGTGGATAATGGGATGGTATACCATTCTTCCAGCAACATACATTCGAGTTCCTGTAAAGATGCTGGAGGCGGATGGTGCGCTCGAAACTTGTTCTCCAAAACGGCCCATAGGGGCTCCATTATATTGAGGTCTGGCGATTGAGAAGGCCAGGGAAGATGGAAAACCTCATCAGCGTGCTCAGCAAACCATGGTTGAACGATATCAGCTATATGAATTGGGGCCTAATCGTCTTGATAAATGGCATCGCCTGAAGGAAACACTGTTTGTACCATGAGATGGACTTGGTCGCTCATAATGCTTAAATAGTCCTTGCCAGTGACACGACTTCGCAAGGTAATAATGGGGCCAGCAGAATACCATGATATGGCTGCCCAAACCATGACTGACCCGATTCGATGCTTCACTGTCAGCAAAAGACATGCCGCAGCAACTCACACTTTCGTCCACGCTGATGTTTATCGGATGACGTTTTCCCAGAAGCACAATATGTGGTCATAACTTTCGATACAGTACCTCACGATACACCAAATAAACTCGCTACTTTGGTCACGGAAGTACCCACATTACGGACCCCAACAACTTGCCGTCTTTTAAACTTTGTAATGCGCAGATCAATGTCTAGACAGCAACTGTGGCTACCTGCTGGTTCGATTCGTGGCACGCATTTACTATCAAGACAACCGGCGCCATCTAAAGTTTTACTTGGAAAACGTTGGTCGTTTTACTAAAATTTTTTACCAGGTTGTTTCATATTTTTGTGCATTCCCTGTATATACAGTGAAAGCTATGTAACATGTTACGAGATCACGCGATTCCGTGAAAACATGACCGTCTTGACAGGTGCCCACTAAATAGAGTTGTTCAATTGGCTAAAATATCTCCTCTCCAGATATGAAAAAATAAATAAATAAAAACGTACCAATTCTAATGCAGACTGATGAGAAGTGCTTGTGCCTTCGTTCGTAGCATTTTGTGATTTAAGAATGTTTTTCACTTAATCACTTCCTTAGAGCCGAAAGTAAAACCAAGAAATGGGGTGAGCAGTTCGTAACTTATGTAGCTCAACCGCAAATGGGGCGTTCCTACGGCATGTTCCATCGGAGGAAATGGAAGTCAGAAGCCCCTGCTGAGGTTGAACTTTAAAGCCCACCTCCATCCTCCCCCTCCTTCCTCTTCCTTAAAAGTCAGTAATATGTTCTTTTGTCACTGCAGGCCTCTGTTCAAACAATACAGTCACTTTCTAAGAAAGCTATGTTTATGGGAAAGACGGGGTATGAACACTCTCACGTAGGCTTCACGCTCTACTTAAATCAAAATAAAGATCGAACATGAGCAATCTATTTAACAGAAAACCATACCGTCTGCAAACAAAATTCTAAGTACTTGACAGACCCCATTCACCATTTCTTGAAGGGTGATGACAAAGAGACAAAAATGAACAGGTATTTCATGTTTTTAGGTTTTTAATCTCGTTATCTTTCTAGAACTTTGTAAAAAAACATTTCTCTATAAATTCCACATGTTGGTGACCGCAAAATGCAGGTATATTCTCGTATTAATTTTAAAGATGACTGCCGGTGGCCTCATCCAGCAGGAGGACGTCAAATAAAGGAAGAAGGTCTCATACGCTTTGTTTCTATTGGTGATAACATCCACCATTTTCAATCTTCGACGGAATGAAAGTCTTCCTACATCTCTCCCTCAATTCGGTCTCTTGAGAAATTTTCTTCCATGTCATTCCAGCATGTTTTATAATATCTTCTAAACATCTTCTACTTCGTCGTCATCTAGGTCTTTTCTTGTCCATCGGTATCCATTCTGATGTTTCAGTTGTTCCACGTCACTTCTAGGGATGTGTTCATCCAATCGACACTTTCATCACGATGCCACACACTATTGTAATTTTTCGGATCTATGATCATCCCTTTGTTATCTTTTTGGGTTACACCAAGCATGCATCTCTCCATAATTATTTGAGTTGCCCGCAGTCTTTATACATCCATTTATATACAGTCCACAGACTTTATTCATCCGTTTACATATAGGTCCATGCGTACGTAATTACAAAACGTGTGTTCTTATATTTTAGTGTTTGAATGTTTGTGGCGTACTACAGAGGTGAAAATATGTGTCAAGACGACAAATCTGCAGCGAGACATTCTGTCCGCGTAGCTCAGTTGGGTGAGCAACTTACTCCGGAGTGAGGGGACACGGATCCGATGTCGTCGCGGAAATAATTGTGATTTCACATGTCAACACTTGATACATGGAAAATATCTCAATTTAAATTTTTATATCCTGTAATGTTCTGATTAAATCTACAATTTCGTTAAATTGATATAATTCTACACATGCAGAGTTATAAATGTTTGTCGGGAAACACAGTTATTAAGGCGAAATGGTTATCAGTTTATGCTCAAATAATGTCATATACTTACCGTTACGACGCATTGGAACGAAATATTACAGACTACAGTATCATCATAAAATTTGCAACCAATTTTATATTGATGTTCGAATTTTTCATATAATATATTTTGCGAAATGTCCTAAAGAATGGTAGCTGAAATTCTAGTCAGCAAAAAGTTAGGGTATTTTCATTTATGATAATACTGAGTTACTAGAAAAAAATAATGTTAAGAAAATACTTACATCTGTAATATACAGAAAACGTCTTTTTATCTCTCTCTAGGCACGTGTACTACTATCATGTACTTGCTCATAAACGGAATATGAAAGTTGAACAACTAGAGACGAAATCACAAGAGAAGTTCGAAGATTGAAAAAGTAGATTAGTCATGCAAACAATTTAAGAAACTTCAACACATTGACATCAGTTGAAGAAAACGAATAACGTGGACTCTTAGAATCTACTTTAGCTTGTAGGTATTTGCTTAATATATCATATATTCCATCATACGAAGTTGTGAGATGTGTCATCTGACAGATACTCTCAGAATCTAGTTTAGTTTGTAGATACCTGCCTAATTTAACATAAAAAGTTTTGAGTTGTGTCAGATGACACATTTCAAAACTTCGTTTTGATTTAACGTAAAAAGTTGTGAGATAAGTCATCTGACAAATCTCATAACTTTTTATGTTTGATTAGATGTTAAGTTAGGTAGGTATCTAGAAGCTAAACTAGATTCTGAGAGCATATGTCAGATGACGCATCTCACAACTTCTTTTTTATGTTAGATTAGGTATTTGATTAGGCAGGTATGTACAAGCTAAACTAGATTCTGAGAGTCAATGTTATTTAACACATCTCACACATTTTTTTTTATCTCAGTGTGCTTGACCTGCCTGATTGCCAGGGTTACCAGCAGGAGCAGAAAACACTTGGAAGATGCAGACAAGACGTTAAGTTCTGTTAGTATAAATAGCGATAAAAAAATTTTAGATAAGAAGTAGCAGACAAAAACGGACAGTTGTAAAGGAAATATACGTAATATACTGTATTGACAATGCTTTTTACTCTACGTTGCACACAATAATACAATACTGTATTCCTTTTAGTCAGTAGTTTACTTCCGTGCAATGAAACAGCGTGGCACTTACTTTCTGCTTCTTAGATAAAAGTACGCTGCAGTCTCCCTGGAGAATGTTTTTATAAAAAGCCTTGCCTCAAAACTGTTTCACTCGAAGGATTACTAAGAAGTCAAATTAAAGCAAGATGTTTACAAAACGTAGAACCACTGATCTTTTTTGTTTCCTTTTCTTTCTCAATGAAATGAATAGCACGACTGTTCATCTTGTAGCTTCAGGGTTCCATGATAACAACCTCCTGCTATCTGCAAAGGAGTTTTATCCTGGCCTCCTTTTTCCCACTGTTTTTGACATTTGTGGCAGTAGATTAATTATGCGTCACATGCTCAAGAGATGGAAAGAACAAAGGAACAAAGCGCGGTTTCGAGAAATCCTTCTTTTACTTCAGACGCAGTGAAAGTAAATGAGACCTAATACAAAGTTCCGCCCCTGTTATTAATAAGCTGAGCGAAATCTCCGTTTTGTTGTCATTTTTTAAGAACAACTCCCTCATCTAGCTATTTATTCACCCTTCCACTTTGCAAGCTTCTTTCCTATTGATTTTTACTACATTGCGTCATGTCGTTTTAAACGCTTGGTTCACGTTCAAATTCTTAGTCTTTTTAAGTCAAAACCATATAGTTAAACTAAACATGAGTCTTTATTTATTACTTAATTTTGTTTCGTTATGTTTCCTTTATACGGAAGTAACTGTCACTTATGCAAAGCTAACAGTCACCAAGCAAGAACGGAATAGGAAATAAGAAATCTGAAATAAAGAGCTGATTCAAAACTAAGGTGATTAGTTTTCTAATGATTAAGGTATTTCACTTACGTTGAGGATAATTTGATTCGAAGCAAGCTTCTTAAGCTCCAAAAGTATTCATTAAACTTCTCTGCGAATGTCAACTGGAATTCGTTTGTAGAATTAACGTTTGCTGCATGGCCTTTTGTATAAATGTTTATATGCACTAAACTCTTCCTTCATAAGTTAATTTTTAATTTTTCTTAAGTTTAACGACACCAGGAAACATCAAGAATCATAAGGAGTCAACTGACTCTAATTTAGGGCTAATGATTTCAGAAAAAGAACCAAAACAGCGCCATTCCACAAGCGCACAACCCATGCCTCATCACAGACCTACACCCAGGAGCAATTCGGACAAATAGCCAGAAGATCTTAGACCACTCGGCCACTGGTACTGCACTTTCCCTTTTCACGAAAATTACAAGTGTCAGGATGACACATTTAATAAACAGAGATGTTGCATAGATTAACAGTTTGTGATGTTGAGCTGATTGTTGGCGAACCGAAAGAGTAAGTATTATTTGAATGAATAAGTACTTTGTCGGTCATTGAATCTGAAATTCTCTACAATTGTGTACCCCAATATTATGGAAACATTTCGGTTAAGGCTCTACGAGACCCGCCATCTTGTATTGCTGCCTTCTCTTATTAACAAACGGACAAGCGTATTTCGCAAATTGCTCGGGCAATTTTGCACATTTTGGAACACCGTTTGTGGCTAACGCAAGATATATGATAAATAAAGAGTTCCCTGGTTTCAGAATTTTTATTGACCTTTCTCTTCATTTTTTATCTGCAGCGAAAGTCGCAACAAGGCGTCTTCCATAGTTTTATTAATTAATAAAAAATACTTAAAAGGTCCAAAATGAAAATCTGAAACCAGGGAACTCCTTATTTATCATATAGCTTGCGTTAGCCACAAAGGGTGTTCTAAAATGTGCAAAATTGCCCGAGCAATTTGTGAAATACGCTTGCCCGTTGGCTAATAAGAGAAGGCAGCAATACAAGATGGCGGGTCTCGTAGAGCCTTAAGACCCTTTCCTTTACCAACAGGACAGTATCCTCGTCTACAAAGCGACTGCCCTGCATAATTGCTGGCTCGCTTCTTTGCTTATGACGTCACGCACATGCACGGCCTTTTGTTTGAAAACTGGTTACAACGGTAACCAAGCTGAAACTCGCAAAGAATGCTGCGTAGAACCCTGGATGTTTTCTTATGACGTCAGAGTAGAATCAGAAGTATTGTTTTTTCTTCGTGTGTGGGAATGTTCCAAAAATTAAATCTATGGGTGTGTATGATATTTCTAACGAAAACCTTTTGCGTGTGAAACTAGTATTTCAATCAACCCGTATCAAAGATACGGCTATTTACATGTGATGTTTTGTGACATACATTGTACGTGCTCTGAAAACGTAATGCTGTATAAAGGTAAATCATGGTAAGTTTTGGACCAGTTCAAAGAATTAAAAAGAAATGAAGCGCCACAGAATGGAGGCTCACGTCGTTCATTAAAAAGTTTCGTTCTTCGATTGCAATATTTTTATCTTTTCATTAGTAGTGAAATATGAGTCAGTTTTTTTGTTTTCATTGTCTGAATATTAAGAAATAAATTTACAGGAAATAAATTAGAAAGTATCAACATTACTATTTCCGAAGTCTGTCGAATGTGAACTTATATACCATGGCAAAGCACCGAACGTCTTTTGTTATGAAAGCCTGATAGTTCAATTTTTGCCCTTTCTGATCATTTCTACGCAAACCGCGTTGCCCTACTCTCAACACTCAGCGAGATATTACGTTTTCAAAATGTGCAAGACTTTTGGATCTCCCGGTACTTTAAAGGTTTAGCGTAAAAAAAGCGTCACATCGAACGTAAATGATTTAATCATTAACAAGTAGCTTAATCTCTTTTAACATCTCTCTCCAAAGCAATTACATCCATCTTAGAATCCAGCCATCTTCTAACGAGAAATCTGATGCATCGTAAACAATTCTTACCAATCTGGTTAACGTATGTCATTCAGCTTATAATCTCAAATCAAGTTGCCACAAAACATTCAGAGAGAGAGAGAGAGAGAGAGAAGATATAGTTCAGAAAATGCTTAAAGGAGATTGAACTGAAATTTGTATAAAAATATGATCCAAATAGAAAATTTAATTAGACTATACGGTACAGCAGTCACCATATATGTTTTTTCAAAAACGCATGTAACATCAAACTTTTTAAGTGATGTATGCGTAGATGATATGCTAAACGAAGATAGTCATTTCGGTTTTACTACTGAGCGGTAACTGTTGCAAAAACGTTTTAATTTTTCTCAATATAAAATTTTTAGCGACATTTGTTATTCACCTTAGTTTAAATTCTTGGCAATTTAGAGCACGTTTGAAGATAGATTACATAATCATTAGATTGCACTAAATTATCCCATGAAGTAGAATGTTCGATTGGATTGACACGAGACATGCATGCATTTTTCATCATCAAAGGAATAGGAAATTGTAGGGAATGGAATACCGCACGCTATATTAGTTTCCGATATTCATTTCGCAGTGGTACAGCTTATCTATCCTGCATTTTGCAATATAGATTAACTTTAGAAATCCAATGAGTGGGATGCAAAATATCACGAATTACTCATCAGAGTTTTGTCTCCTAGGTTGCAGGATAATCAAAAGCGGAGGTTTGTAGCCAATCGTCCTAATTGGGCCCCGGATTCGAGCTATTAATGAACCATGATGATTGTGCTTGTAATGCGGTTCTGGCTCTCCCTCTTCTCTGGAAACAGTTTCTTCAAATCAGTGACAAGGTTAACGTATATAGACCATTGTAACGTACTACGGAAGTAAAGTACGTGTCAAGATGACAAATCTGCAGCGATGCATTCCATCCGTGTAGCTTATTTGGGAGAGCAACTTACTCTGGAGTGACGGGACGTGGTTTCGTTCCTCAACAGGGAAAAAATTGTGTTTTCACATTGGCGACCAATCGTACGTATGGATATACTGGCCGTTAGGGTCTTCGAAAACGTGTGATTATTATTGTTCCACACATCGTCGAGAATTAATGCAATTTTGTTCTTCGCTTAAAAGAGTAAAACGGAGATGATGTGCCGTACTACGGAGGTGTGTCAAGAAGACAAATCTGCAGCGATACATTCCGTCCGTGTTGCTTAGTTGGGAGAGCAACTTACTCCGGAGTGAAGGGGGCGCGAATTCGAGCTACGTCACGGACACATTTGTGTTTTCACACCATAAACTTGCTAATGGTAGTTGTTCAACCTTGTTCACTCCTGCCGCAGAAATTGTGCACATGCCTTTTCTTTATCTTAAGTAGAGCTCCACAGCTTTGACAAAACTGTTGTGAAAGTTCTTTGGTGAGTGAACTTCGACTTGTGTGCCAAGATCGATGTAAATAGAGACGTGTAATTGACTAATAGCAACAATACGGCACCATCAAACAATTTGATTTGAGGAACTCGCATTGGGTATAGCTTACCACTGAAACTTGGCGGAAAGCTTAGCGATATGATGTGATGTTTCTTCACACAGTTGAAAACGATCACGAAAGTTAATTTTTTTTATTGTTCTCTTCGTTTCCTGTCTCGTCCTGTGCATATGCATGCCGCCCATATGGTGCATTCAGGATCTTTTCCCATGTAAGAAAATATTTACGGAGTAATGAACGAATAATTAGTAGGTGATTTGTAATGAGAATTACTGAAGAAAACCGTAAGCTAATATCAGAAAATAAAAGCTGAAATTCAACGATGGTACAAACAAATATATTTTCTTAATTCATAAAGGGGAAAGTAACGCGGAATTGTGGTCTTGCAGAACTGGAAAAGAAATGTTCGATATTCAAGTCAGAAACAAAAAAATGCAGTTATTGTGTTTTGAACAACTTACAAAGAAAAAGAAAAAAAAAAGATAGGGAAGAAAAATTACATATCACCACTGACAGAAATTGAAAAGTATATCGCTGAAAAATTTTGCGTTCTTTTACTCTGACAGATCTTAAATTCATACCACCTGTTCCTTTTCGAAGGGGAGCACTAATTGTTCAAACATCACTAATGAGCAGGATGTTCAAAAATCCGTTGTAAAGTAAAAACAAATTATGCTACAACACGGATTCGAAAGAATACATGTTTACACTGTTAATGACTTTGCTCTGTTTTTTCCGTCCGAATACTTATCGCTGCCATTAAATTCAGAGAGTTCCTCATAATTTGTTTATGAGTGACATCGTTTTTAAGGCTCTTTCATCTTTCTTTGCAGGTCCTGCGGTTGCACTCCAGCACATTAATTAGGACGAAATGAACTTCCTCCTTTAACTTTGACTTGGAAGACGACTATGTTTCTCCTGTTTTCACAGAAAATGAAAAATGAAAATTAAGACATTTTACATCATTTGCACATATTATGAAAAAAAAAAAAAAAAAAGGTTTTGGTCTCTTTCGCTACAAATGAGCACTGCATCTTTCCATTCATTCATTCAGGCAAAAACTGCTGTCTGACCTCTTAACAATTTTTAGAGCATATACAATGATTTTATAAAATTTTATCAGACAAGTATTTTAGCATTTCTTGTAAAGCGAAAGATGTAAGTTCAATAAATTAAAGGAGAGGAATTATTTGATAGAATAATTACTTACTGTTTCGCTATAAAAGCTGACAAACTTTTTAAGAATTTCTGAATCGATTTCTTTTTTCGTGACATTGAAGGATTAAGTTAAATGTTTATTTACCTGATTGAGATCTCTTGACTTGAATTGCTGAATAAAGCAAATCCACATCTGGAATGAAAAGGGCATTCAGAACGCAAATTAAAGTTAAAATAATTCTACATGCCCCCCACCACAAGATATTACAGCACTTAAGCGTGAGATAACTACATGGCAGCCAAATATAGCATGTCCGGGTGAACGGTAAAGTGTTCCTGGCAATGTCATCCCTGAGTTGTGGCAGTGTAGAAGATCTTGTATGGTAGGCTGTGGACTTATAAAACTCCACAAGCAAAAATCCACGTGTGTCAGATCTAGAAACCTAGGTGGTCACGTAATCCTTAAGTATCATCTGATTAGTTTTTCTACATCAAATGTGATGACAATAAAGTTATTTAGTGAAGATGCGACGTGAGCTGGCGCACCATCCTGCATGAACGCGACTATGTGCAAAAGATTTTGTTCTTGCAAATATGGCACAACGTTTTCATGCAGTAGATTCGAATAGAGTTCGGTATTTACTGAGCAAGTTTCTTATCTGTTATCTGTAGCATCCACTAAATTCAAATACCAAGAACACTTAGCAGCAGAAAAGTCTTATCGCGAATAAAGGTAGCAAATCAAGAACTACCCGTGAAACAAGAAAAACAAAATAAACTATTTCTCAACGGTGACATAAGAATACTTGGCAAAAGTATTAGGGGAGTGAAAAGAGATGACCATAACTGTCAAAAAAGATGCTATAAATAGCTCAGCTTTGCTGGTCTTATCAAGGCATGCCATTCAACAATGCTCCACATTTACGAGAAGATCAAATGCAATATGTTTCGACAACAAATGTAAGCGGTCAACAAAACAAATTAATTAAATAAACTTCAGTACTTTAGATGAGTTTTAAATGCTTTAATAATAATTTTTATTACATGTTTAGGTCGAATAATTCATGTTAAACATTTAAAGGGTGGTAGGAACAATACATAGAGTGTATATACACTCGTTCTCATAAAAAACCACGCAACAAGAAACAATCGTGCGATTAGCTACGAAGAGGGCAGACATGCAAATGATTAATGTTTCGTGCGATTATGTATGCCCGCGTATCCAAGACCGACGAAGCAATCGCAATCCTTGGGGTTTATAAGGTGCCGCGCAGGGAATCCACATTCCTGCCTAAGTGCACGGTAAAAGTTAGGTGAGATCTCTGAACGATAGACATGCCGAGGAGCCGCCTTGGATGTGAATGCGGGCCACTGACGGAGTTTGAACGAGACCGTATCGTCGGAATGAGAGAGGCAGGGTGGCCGGCCCGCTGAATCGGCCGCCATTTGGGCCGGTGGGACAGTACGGTGCGATCGTGTTGGGAGCAATTGACACGGGAAGGCACCCAGACAGGACGGACTGGCTCTGGATGACCCAGACACACCACTAGCAGAGAGGACCGTGGGATCGTGAGAGCAGCACACACACCTGCAACGACGTCCTTGTCCAATATCTAGATACATGTTGCGGCTGTACAAGGGACTACTGTGTCCACTAGAACCATTTCCAGACGTCTGGCAGAGGCGAATCTGAACTCTCGATGGCCCTTACGTTTTCTGCCATTAACATCTGACCATCGTCGGCGTCGATTGCAGTGTTGTCAGCAGCGAGCAGCGTGAAATGCTGCGTACTGGCGACGTATAGTGTTAAGCGTGGAATCCCACTTCTGTATGAGAACGGACGACCACCGTGTCAGAGTGTTGAGGACCGCAGATGAGCGCTACAATCCCAACGTTACTGTACAGCGGCACAGGTCCCGAACTACAGGCGTAATGGGTCTAGGGGCCATCGCGTATGACACCCGGCTTCCCACATCATGAAGGAATGCTCGAAAACAGACCTAACTGCACACACAGATAGCCAAGTACGACTGATTTAATTGTCACATACAGACTAAGTTCCAGTAGCCGAATATATAGGATGATCAATAAGGAGATTGGCACCATTTTGGGCAATACAGCGTTGAATCCGACGTGGCATCGAAGCAATGAGTCTCCGAATAGAATCCTAGGGTATCGTGGACCATGTGGTGCTGATCCGAGTCCTTAGTTCATCTTCCTTTTGCGGGGTGGGAGAGTAAGCAACCGACGTCTAATCGTGTCCTACAGATGCTCGATGGGCGAAAGGTCAGGGGATCGTCCTAGCCATGGAAGCATCCGCACACCGTGTAAAGCATTCAAGCTCGTCTGGGCGTTATCCTGTTGGGAAACGGCGTTTGGGATGTCCTGCTGATATGGTAGTGCCACGGAAGGCAGTATCTCGTCCACATAGCGGCGTACCGTCAATGTGCCCGTAATGCGTACCAGGGGTGAGCGGCTGTTTACCCTGATAGCAGCCCACACAATGATTCTGCGCTGCCGGACAGTGTGCTGCTCCACGATGGCGGAGGGATCCGCCCGTTGATCATGTAGCTTTCAGACTCTCACACGGCTATCATTGGTAGTGAGACAGAACCGCGATTCGTCGCTGAACACCGCACTGTTCCATTCGGCACCCCACGCAGCTCTGGCGCCACCGCGCCAAGCGGTGACGACGGTCTTTCGCTGTTAAGGGTAGCTTTCGCGACTGATGACTGGACAGCAACCCACACTTATCCAATCGGCGCGACATTGTCCCCGTAGATACCGGAGCATCCAAGATTCACCGTACACTCCGCACAATGTCGCCCGTTGTGACCTGTGGGTCCGCTACGGCATGACGTCCATCGGTGCGCTCGGAAGTCTATCTCCGTGCTCCGGTCCCCCTTACGACGTCACACAGATCCTTCCTGGGACCACTGTCTCCAAGTGCGACCAACGAATGTGGCATCACGTTGCGTTTCTTCCGCAACGGAGGACCATCCGGCGGTACGAAGGGCTACGATGACACCTCTTGTGAATTCATGATTTTGACGAAATCGCTTAACGGCATTGGCAACACTTGTTCGTTCTCCAGACACTGTTACAGCAGAACCAGTCTCAGTTAGTGAACTGCTGCACAGCGCAAGCCTGCACATTGTACTGCTGGAACCCGTAATATGGGCCAGACAGTACACTACCATCATCGAGCGCCAAACACTCACTCTCGCACACCCACACAACACAAAGGTAGAAACTACTTACCATACTTACCAAGCTGCTTGGGATCACAAAATACATCCAGGGAAGAAGCATCACTGGGTTCAAGGTGGAAGTGCTTAGAGAGAAAACTAAAGGAATGAAGAGACAAAAGAAGGAAGGTGAAAGTGAACCCATGTCTAAGCACTTCCAACCCTCATAAAGAAGCAAAGAAAACAAGGGCGACAGAGAAAGTGAAGGATAACAGAACAGCATGAAAGGTCATTTGTTACGCCTCTCCCCGTCCGCGAGGTAAAATCTGTTACGGACGATAGGTAGAGCAGAGTGCGGGCCAAAGCAGGTTCAACATCAACAGAAAGCGTGTATACAGAACAAAAGGTTCAAGCACAGTTGGAAAACATGTACAAAACACAACAGGGTACATAGAGCAAACTGAATAAGCAGAAGTATGATGCAAAACTTTCACAATTTCAGCGAAAGGCATATACACAAGACACAAGGTTCAAACACAGTTGCAAAATTCTTAAAGGAAACATCAGGGTGCGAATACAGAAAACAAATTTAGGAAGTAAGAACATGATAGGTGGGGCAGCGGTCAGTTAACACGAGACCTGCACTAACCAAAAACAACAATTATAAGCGGAAGCTGAAGGCATCGTTCAGGAGGGAGACTAAACGAACCCAACATAGCCAGTGAATGCGAAAAATGTCTTCCGGCCAGTGATGGGAGTTGGCAAGAATCCTTTCGCGCAACCGGAGTTTAATAAACAAACCGATTTTTTCAGGTCGATTCAGATAAAGGGTAACATAATCAGTCACAGTAGTGTCTTGAATAACTGAGCAAGCAATACCAAGAATTACTTTAAGGCAGTACGCCTGCTTACCTGAAACAGGTAGTAGCGGATACTTAAACATGATAAGTTCAAAATTCCACAGGTTAACACTAAGCCAATTAGAAAGAAAGTACAAAACTCGGCGCACGATAGCACATTCCACAAACCTGTGGAACAAAGATTCGGGCAGCCCGTAGTGGGGAAAATTCGAAAAGGCAATGATTACCCAACGAAAAAGGGAGTCACGGGTGAAAACCTCCCCATGGTCCATTTCCACTGAAGGTCCCTCACACGAGCGTCCACGCTAGCAAACGAAGTATTGGCCCATGCGACCATCCAATTCATCCACAATGCGGGAAAGAAATCGTTGCTGTATGCCAGGGGCGAAGGATGGCAAAAAACATCATACAGGACATCAGCTCGATGCCAAGAAGAATATCTGACATTACGGCTAGACAACAACTTAGCCTCACAAATGGAAGTACCATGCGGTTCACCGGGCCTCGGAGACCTGTGCCCTAAATAACGACAAGCAAATGGGAATAACCTAAGATTATACGAAATGAAATACCACGCAAAGTAAAAACTAGGATGAGAAACATTTGGCAGGATATAGGCAATGTTAGATACACTCAAAGCGCGACACCATGCAAGAATATGCCGAACTCCTAGTCCCCTCCCCCATAGCCCCCCAGTGGACTGGTTAAACTAGGCAATCCCGAGGCAGGAGAGCCCGTGTTCCAAAAACAAACCGAAAGACAATATAGAATTTAGAGCCCTGTACTTCGGTGGTTGCAAGGTACCGCAAAAAGCAGTTTTAGAAACCAAAAGACTGTTCTCCAAATGAGCCCGATTAAACAATGACCTTTGCCATATCCCACCCTACACATTCCGACGTGAGCTTCTGTTGAATAAAACGCCACGACTCATGATGAACCCTTTTTTTTTAATCGAAATAAACGCCGATGATCCTTATGGGACCATCAGCCGGGCCGAAAAACCGAAAATCCTCAGGCGACCAAACTCCAAAACACAAAGCTTTAGTCTTATCCACGTTCAAACCTGCGCTTGCACCGTTCGCATAAGTGTCATAAATGCTGAAGAAAAAACCGGAATGAAATGCCATCCCGGAATAAGAGAACAACGTCTTGAGTGCAAGCAACATAATTTAGTTCCGACACTTGGGAGCTCGCACCAAGAACGGTGACGCCAGAGATGTTCGAAGCAGCTGTAATATTCCGGAGGAAAGGTTCAATACACAGCACGAACAGTGCAGCAGACAACAGGTAGCCCTTGTGGACTCCTCTCCTCACTAGAAAGCAGTCCGTATCCTGACCGTTGACTTGCATGAAACTAAAGATATTAGTATACAAAACCTTCACCATGTGAACAAAATCTGAGCTAAAGATACAAGCCTCCAACAGGGTCACAAGGTTCGTATGCAAAACCCTGTCGAAGACTTTGCTCTGATACAAAGAAAGGATGCAGCACTTCAACCTCTCGCGGTCAAGATAATGAATACCATCCAGCACGAGGAAGAAATTTCGAAAAATTCTCCTCTCCGGAATTCCTGAAACCTGGCACGCGCCTACGAGGCCAGAAATAAATTTAGTCTGTCGGTTAGCGAAAACTTTAGCCAAGATCTTGAAATCGTAGTTGAGAAGAGTGATGGGTCTCCACTCCCCCAAAGCTACGACAGGGACCATCTTGCCGCTTGTTAACCAAACGATTTGACCATTACGCATCATCGTGGTTAACTGCGCAGTTGACACGACATGGTTAAAGACATCACAGGGAAGTGCGGCAAGCAAATCAACAAAACGCTTGTAAAAGTCAATGCGGATACCGTCGGTACCCAGGCTACGACCATTACGTTGGCGAGCAAGGGCTTGCCTCACCCTGGAAACACGGACAGGGTATGATGTAAGCGCAGCAGCCACGCAGTCGTGTTGGGTCGCATCAGCGACCCCAGGGTCAACGTACGACTGCAGCACATCATCAGATGCAAACATGTCTCGGAAATGCGACAAAAACTAAGTTTTGAATGTCGGATTGGGAAGTCACGAAGATTGACCCATTTTGTGAGCCAGGAATGACCTGTGAAACAATCTGTTCCCTTCGAGATTTTGGAAAGAAGCTTGCAAGGGAAATCTCATTTTCCAAACTCTTAGAAATGGATACCTGTGTGCATCTTTAGCCAGATTCACAATATAAATCTGTGAACTGCGTTTGAAGTTCAGCAATCATACCAGCATTGTGGGCACCCATTGGCTACCCGGCTTTACATGCACTCAACATAAACACAAGGCCATTTCGTTCTAAAAGGTGCCTTCGAGCCAAACGTTACCCCTGAAGCTGTAAATAGCACTTCACTTTAGATTTGACCGCTCCCACCACTGACCACGGTAGTGAGTCTCAAGTTGAAGTTCGTACCGAAGCAACCCATCAAGACCCTGAAGGACGTCGTCATCTTCGAGAAGAGTCAGATACATCCTCCACGGGCCCAGAGTTCGAGTCCGGGCTAAGTTAAAACCATCTCGCAAGTAAAGGCACGAAGGTCACGCACACGGAGTAACACAGGACCAACATCACAGTGATAAAAAGAAACAGGGTCGCAATCCCTAGGACCCCACTGGAATCCCATCCTGGAGGGTCCGAACCAAGCCTTCCGTCGAGCCGAAGACACCAGAAGTCCACCTGCCCCGCCACCGACGTGAACCCAGAGAAGAAGACCCGGGACGAGTCCGCCTGCCAGGTACCCCCTGTTGTTCAATAATCTGCTGAGAAACAAGTTTAAAATCACCCCCCACTATGAAGAAGTCTTCGCCACCCCCAAAAAATAAAGGAAGACCCCTAAGGAATTTACCCATTTGGACGGGTTCCGATGGCGCATAGGCTGAAATGACGCGAATTTTGAATTCAGCGAGCGCAAAACTGAGAGCAGTCATTTTGCCCTCCTCATCGTACTGAAATTTCAGGTGTCGACCCTTGAAATTAGGGTTGACAATTATTCCGACACCCTGCCGACGAATCGGGGAAATACTGAAACAGCACGGGACTTTTGTATAATGAAGAACATCCGAAACATGACGAATACTATTAAAAGAGGTTTTCTGGACACACAGGATATCAATATCCTGGGTTGTATTCCAGCCGATGAGCCAACGCCTTACTGACGAAGACCAAAGTCCTTGAGCATTCAATATTGAGATTTTTGGCCTGAATGCAAGGCAGAAACGTGAAACACAAAATATACGCTATAAGTTAAGGTCAATAAGGTAGAAGAGGTAGATTCAATTTAACCCACCCCAATCAAATTATTAGTACAATAAACTTAGTGTAGTTTAGTGGTGTCACCCGGACAAAATTAGGAGAAAGCTGAAAATTGGCATACATGTAAAACCCATCATCCTGAGCAACATATCAAAATTCCCCAACTTTTCCGCCATTGCTGTCGTCGCCATCTTGAAAAATAACCACCGTTGGCCCCTTGAACAAAAAATGTATAACACGGTTTCCAATCTAGGTGGAAACAAAACGCTGACACGAAAATACAAATAATGAGTTGAACAATAAGTGAACTAATTGTTTGACATGTACTGACATTACTTGATAAAATTAGAATACATTTGCATATGGCGGCAGTCGATGAAGCACGTGGTTTTTAGTGCTCTGCTATATTTGGATTTTTCCTGTGTAAATATTGACTTCTACTATTTGAATTGTGTGTCATTCAATTTATCTCGTCATTACCTATAAAAAGATACCTGAAGTTCGTCTCTACGTCCAATAGCTCGAGTGAGTGACGACCAGGAGCCCTATATCAACAAGACCTGCAAATCAATTATATCTTATTTCATACGAGAAGCCTCAAGTTCTAGGTCTGAGAAAGATGGTCATTAAAGATTTGAAGTTAAGTGAGGAAGCCGTAGACCTGTCAGTGAAGCAAGCATGTCATCTAGATATGCTGCGGCTACTTGGGTCCATTGATGCTTAATAATATTATTCCAATTGGAATGGCTACATGCAAACAAGCATGGACGAAGCAAGGCGCTATGGATCTAGTCACATTTTGGTACTTTCATTCATCAATCTGGAACCGGGAAATATGACAACTATAAATTCCACACTACGCTTTGCAACTGAGCTATGTAAGAAAAACAGGATTCCGTGTGTAAACACGTTTGATCAACCACTGTTCAACAAAGCATCAGTGATAACCGCAGCATCTCACAGTTATGTGATGTATTTAAGTTGTGTTACGCCTAGGATAATTTCATGTGTTGAGGTCCTATTTGGGAGCGACTACCAATATAATAGCTGGGAGCGGAATTGTAGGACTACTAGCTGTTGTGTGATGAAAGTCAACCACACCACACATCATTTCCGGCCATGCATACGCAAGATCTGTACGAGCTCACCTGCTGACATACCAAGCCGTAACAAAGACACTGATACATACGCAGACTGATATGAATCAGTGCGTATCATCGGATATTAAGACATTGTACGAAGACATATTCACAAATCAGACTGCAGTAGATGAAGTATATACGTCTGGTACCAGAGCATCGAAGACCTGAGAAAGGACAGCATATACATTATAATATACCGTCGAAGACCTGAAAAAGCACAGCCGTACATGTAAACTCTGGATGCAGTACATTCAACAAATAAATCTCGTGTTAAATCTCACAGCTGGAAGGACCGGTGACTGGGATATTCTTCTATGCAGTGTTGTTACCATGCTACCATGCTTCCATACAGCAAGAAAGTGGCCTTGTATGGTCTTCCATGCAGCAGCCTTGTATGCCAAATCCGCTCACCTTTATGTGCAACACATGACCAAACTGTCCACGAAGTTATCTGCAGCGGATTACGAGAAATTCACCGATAAAAGGTTCTTTACTGTAAGATGTACAGGAAGATTCTAGTCTGGCATATGGAGTGACATGTGCATTGAACAAGTACTAATGAGATTATTGAAAACAAAATTGAGTATCTGGGAGAAAGCCGCAGGTTTTTACTATTTGCACAGGCTGTAAGTGGGTGTGATACGACATCAGTATTCTGTCGGGAAGTAAAAACGTTCCAACTGGTTCAGAAGAACAAATATCTCAAGAGGTTGCCAAAACATTCTCAAAACCTGGGGCCAGTAAACATGAAACAGCAAATGCAGGAGAGGGATTTATAGTTCGCCTCTATGATGCACCAACAAACCGAACTCTTGATGAACATAGATACTTTGAATATAATCGGTCAATTGCAAAAATGCCTGTGAAATCAAATTTTAAGCTTGCCAGTCTTCCACCAACAACAGCTGCTGCTGAACAACATTTTTTCAGGAAGTACCATCAGGTTCAGCTGTGGCTTGGACATAAACTAGATCCAACTAAATGGGGAGGCGTACTTCATGATGGAATATTCAACCAGTGCCAACTCATTTGGAACCAACGCCACCAGGACTAATGACTATGATATCGTGAAACTGCAGCGAGGCTGCAAACAAGCAGGTGGGTGTCGAAAAACTGGACTGATGTGTTCTGCAATGTGTGTCCACTGTACATCCGAACTTACTTTTGACCTTTTTGATAATAAAACAGAAGAGGATAGCCCTACTGATTTTACAAACGGGCGTCCCCATGAAACAGCCTTATAACGCGAAAAGTACAAGCTGTTCAACAAGGCGCGACAACTGATTACAGTATGTGTCGTACATGGATTCATTAAATTACCAGAAGAATACAACAACCCGTTTCTTCATAACTACACTGCGTATAATAAAGAGCTATATTTATAACATAATTCATTTTAACAACTAAACAGATCCTTTCCCAATGGTTGGGATTTATCATCACAAATCAGCGATTTAACAACATTTAAACCATATCAAACAATTAGTTCATTTATTGTATAATACAACTCATTATATCTTTATTTTCGTACCAGCATTTTGTTTCCACCTTGACTGGAAACCGAGTTACGCAGATTTTTGTACAACTTGCCAACGGCAGATATTTTTCAAGAGGGAAATGAAAGCAATAGCAGAAAATTTGGAGACGTTTCATATGTTTCTCCATGAAATGCAGTTCTCTGCGAATGGTACGTGTACATACCGAGGTTCCAGCATTTTTATTCACCTGTGCACTGAGGTCTTGTGCGGAACTCCGTCGATTAGCTGTAACGACTCTTCTAAGGCTTCGGCGTCTTCTATCACTAATTTTCTTTGATCTGCCGATACGTTTTGCTACTTCAGACAAGCCATGTGTCTTCCACTTATTCTGTACATACAAAACAGTTGATTTGGGTATGTTTAAATGCCTTTCGGTTTCGCTTATGGACAACCCACTAATTAACACCCAACAATCTTTTTTCTCAAAGTCAGTTCTCTCCCGCCGCGACATTTTGACTCAACCTCACAGTGCGACATGATCGCGGTCAGCTGTAGGCTTGATTTTATACAGTTTACAGGTGTATCGCGCAGCTTAACAACGCAGCGGATCCATTAATTTGCTTTTGAACCTGGTGTCCGGTGACTTTTGTCAATATAGTGTATACGAATTCCGGTTGTTTCGACTAGCGAATCCTGTGATGATTATATTCAAATTAATCGAAAATTTGAAAATTGGTTGTTCTGGGTGGTATAGTGGTTAGCATACTCGGGCGCTATCCGAAAGACGCGGCTTCTATTCCCGCTCATGGACGACGATATTTTCAAGTTTTCGGACATTATTTGATTTAACATCCATGTCATATTTGCAGCAATAAACGGATTCACATCTTGCAAATTTGTATAAGCACGATCTTGTTTTACAGAAGACGTGCTAAAAATATAGTTTGCCGGATGAATGTGGTATGAATTCTATTATTATTCATGTACCGAATTTTTATTGAAATTCACACGAGAGTTTGCGTGATGACATACCTGTTGTTCGTAGGTCGTAATTAATATTTTTGATATCGTGCATTTTGTCTGAGACTGTGTTGCCTTTTATTTTCACAAAGGAAACAAACTTCCAAGAAAAATATACTGCCTTCGCAATTCAAGTTTAATGATATCAAAATTGCTGCTGCGTAAGAGAGATATTTCAGCGTTTACTCTGAACTCCTCTGTGTTTTTCGTTGAAAAGAGATAAATCCTTGTAATATAATATCGTTGGTTTACTTTTCATCCTTAAAGAATCTAAGAAAAGATCTTAACTGTCTTCGTCGTTATTAAAGATTGAAGAGCAGAAATAAAATGTTTTTTTACAACTGGGAACATGCTACTAATGCTACACATTTGTCTGCTTGCTTTGGAACTGTACTTCTGGAAGCCTCGAAGGCAGCCATCGTATGACTTTTGATTTATTTTATTTTGTATTTCTTTTTGCTTTTGGGAGATCACTTTCTTCTGCAAAATAATGTTTCCTGCCAGACAAAACAGAAATGTGAAACTAATATATTAAAATCTGAGTCTATTCTTTTTTTATGAATATATTAAACTGCTTTCACTTCAGTGACATCTAACAGAAAGGGATAATTTAAAATTAAATTCATACGTGTTCGTTTTAGTTAAGATAAAATATTAAATAACCTCTCAACAGTGGTTTTTATTTGGAAAATAACATGGCTAAACTGGATATAAAGGAATGTGCTGTTGTTGAAAGCACAACACAAAGAGATCAGTAAGGTACTTCTTCCCTATGTCTTACTTAGAAAACCGAACTGGTACCGTATTAAAAACATTAAGTTATTATTTTTATCTTGAATTTTGTTAGTAATTCCGCTGAGGTTTTGGTAATCCCCCTCAAAGATAACTGAATTAGCAGAATTTGAATCTTACGCTATTGAAAAACAGGATATATATCGGGTGAAAATTGTTGGTACGATCTCTCGCAAATGATTCCACAATTTGTTTCAGGTCATACATTTTCGCAATAGAAAGACAATATTTATTAAAACGATACAGAGTCATTCGAAAACAGGTTCTTGTTTCAACCCAGTTATGTGGCTTACTCTTTAGAAAGTTAGTCGAGCTCACGATTCAGTGTATGGTGCTTCACTTAATAAATATGTGGATCCCTGCTTTTGGGTTTGAGTGAGTGGACCACTGAGTTGTCAGTTCAAATAACGATTCCTTTGAGTTTATTCATAAGTACAATTATTTCTCTTCCCGTTAAGTTCCACGTTCAGATCATTTCAAACGGACCACGATGTACGCAAAGAAACAAACATCCTGCTGGAGTTTACCACTCGGATTTTGCCGATCCCAAGCAGGTTCGAATTGTTCGAACCACTAAATTTTCGCCAAAGGCCGGATGGGCACCCCAAGCCGTCGGGCCCCGTTATAAATAAGGGCGTCCGTTCCTCACCGCACCACTCTCTTCCAGCTACTGCTAGTGTGTATTATATTGTGACGTCCTTTGATATAACGACGCACTAGAGCTATGATTTCTCTCTGTCTACCAATTTTCTTATCGTGAGCCTCCAGGCAGAAGTATATTCACCGATGAGCTATTACAATATAAACACCTACCTAATGAGCTGTAGGACCTCCTTCAGACCGCAAAACAGCTGCCATTCGGCGGGGCATCGATTCGATGAGGTAGCGATAGGTATTCTGAGATATCTGGTACCATAATGTCAACACGAGGTCCTCCAGTTCCAGTACATTTCGGGGTGGTGGTGATCTAGCGCGAACTCACTTTTCTAAGCCGAACCACAAACGTTCGATTGGGATCATATCAGGTGAATTTGGAGACCAGGACATTATTAGAAAGTCACTAGCATGCTTCTGGAACCACTCCTTGACATTATTAGAAAGTCACTAGCATGTTTCTCGAACCACTCCTTGACGATTCTAGCACAATGACATTGCGTATTATCCTATTGGTAATGGCCATGACCAGCAGGGAACACAGTTGCCATGAATGGGTGAACTTGGTCCGCAACGATGTTCAGGTACCTCACAGCTGTCAGGGATCGTGCTATTAGGACAATGGGGGGCCTAAAATTTCCCAAAAAAGCATCGATCACAGCATAAAACCGCCGCGGTTGCCTCTTCCCGCCTAACAGTGTATCCAGATGCCATCGCCTCCGTTGGTAATCAGCGTATCAGAGTTCAGCCGTCTACGTGATGCACCGGAAATCTTGATTCGTGAGACCAGGCTACTTTCCTCCAATAATCCACGGTCCTATCTCGATGATCTTGGGCCCATTTCATGCATTGCTGGCGAGGACGTGCAGTAAGCATGGAGACCAGGCTGGGTCTTCGGCGACACAGGCCCATGTGCAGAAGGTTGCAATGAACTGTGTGCTGTGACACATTGACCTGATCACCAGTGTGATAGCAGCTGGTGATTTGTCGCACTGTGGCCCCTCAATTGCTGTGAAGAATGCGCGACAGTCACCTCTCCTTTCTGGCATCAATGAGCTAAGGAAGACACACGACTGGACGACCGTTAATTGTTCGGGTATTTGTGCACCACTTCTGATACCTACGCACCACAGCGGCACGTGAACCACCTACAAGCCGCGCCGTTTCCGAGATAGTACTTCCGAAGTGTCGTGCCATCCTAAATTGTCCTTTATCAAACTTCGATAAATCGACATCTTTACCTATTCTGACTCCGAACACTCTACTAACAGAAAGCCGGTCCTCGGGATTGTATATATACTGCTGTGTGAACGTCAGCTGCTGCACCGTTCTGTTTCGAGGCGCGTTCATTTCTCTAGGCTTGGGTTGGTCACAATGTAACGGGTCATCGGTGTATAATGTCCTTCCGTTTCTGTACTTCTGCTGAAAGGCCCGTTATAGGTGTAGCAAGCAGAAGTCTAAACCTTCTGTGTGAGCGAAGCAGTACAAGACCGTTGAGGGAGTCATCTGTGCTGCTTTTCTGGTGAGTATCTGGGTATCGGCCAATTCATAACCAGGACGGAACATTAAATGATCATCGCATCGTGTGCAGAATTTTCAATAATCATTCCATTATTTTCTTTGCCAAAAAATAAAACTCGAACTTCAGAGTAGAACTTCATATTATCTTATTATCAGCAAAGTTCCGTGGATCAGAAGCTATGTGAAGGCCAATGTATTAAATCTTCGCGGAACTTTTCAATAACTCAACTATCTAGCATTTGCATAATGGAGTGTACTTTCAAAATCGCGATGTTGGAGCTTTTTCTGTGGTTATACAAGGTTAAACAAAGCACAAAAATTGATTGTGCTTTCAGTGTATTAAAATTTATTGGTTCCTTCTATCCATTAAGTCCACTATCACCATACATGCTATGTTGACGCATTTGCCAATCACCTATAGCCATTCACGGCAATATGTTTCCCACAGGAGGATACCTTCTTTTAACAAGATAACTCCCAGTATCATAGCTTCCGCTTGTCGAAGAACTAGTTGAAGGAACATACCAGTGAGTTTACAGCCCTCAAATGGCCCTCTTACTCTCTCGAACTTAACCAACTTGAACATCTGTGTAGCCTAAGCCTACAACTGACAATTCTATGCGCTTTATGGACGACTGTCCTTGAATCAATGTATAATAAAACCATATCCAGTTATATCGAGCGAGCAGAAGATAGCATTAAAAGAGAATGCCTAGAAATAGAGGGGAAAAGTGAGTCAGGTCAAATCTCGCGTAGCGACCAGCGATCCTACATTAAAATTGAAACTTTGGGAGGAAAATTCACTACCGAAATTCATAAAGCTTTGAGGGAAGTTTTTGGGGTTAGTGTAGTAGCACAGGGTCATGGTTCGCTTCACGTTTCCTCCAAGTTCGGTAAAGCATCGAAGGTGATCCAAGAAGCGGCCGGCTATCAGATGCAACATAAAGGTAGCTTGAAGTTAGCCATCTAGACTGGAATGAGTTAACTCTGGGTTAGAAAAGTGGGCTGCAATCAGCTCGAACGAATGTATTCGCTCTCTAAGAAGTGGACCGAGAGCGGTATGGGGTAAACCTGCGCATCAGAAAGCGTTGCTTCCCCCTTAGCTTTCTTATTTAAAGTGGTCATTTAGGAGGATGATTGACACTATTCATTTCGCACTGATTACCTTCTGAAAAGACTGTAATGATGGCTACGATCCTAAGAAAGGAGAGAGATGTTTGAGTCATCTGTTTCGACCCAGCGGCATGATGTTCGTGTCAGAAATACTTGCACTTCCCCATCATGCTTTGGGTCATAGAGCAGAGAACAAAGAACTAGAAGGGAGCTACTAGCACCAGGGTTATATTGGGCCCTGGTGGTGGTTAGTTGTGACAGGTCGGTAGCCTACTGTTGAAATTAGAGCGGGAAAGGAATTGGTTTCTTGTAGCTTTCCTAAAACCCGACAGCTATGTGAACATTGAACATTTCTCTTTCGGGAGCATAATTAGTGTGGGACATCATGTATTTCTAATTCATCGGCCGCTTAAAGGGTTAATGGCTACATTTGTGGTTATCGTTAACAGCAGTTTGGAGATCGCATATAAAGCAAACATGTCTACCGCTTTGGTTTTCAGAAAATGGAAAAGTTACAGAAGAGAAAAGTGGCTGCCAAACGGGTTCCCCATAATCTGAGTGAAGAGCAGCAAGCAGTTCGCAAAAGGTTCGGAGAAGGATAGCTTCAGCGGTACGAGACAGAAGGCGAGCAGTTTTTGGACAGAATTGTTGTTGTAGATGCGAAACTTGGATACGAGATTTTAAACCAGAATTGAAATCTCACTCCACTCAGTAGAAACATAAAGAATCATCTCGTCGGAAACAATTCAGCGGCCAACAATCGAAGGTCAAGCTGATGATGATTATGACCTATGACAAGGTTGGTGTGATAGCAACAGACAGAGTCCCCTAAGGGACCACTGTAGCAGCGGAATACTAGAGAAGGTTTCTGCAAAAGATTTTGTGCCCAAAGATTTGCCAAAGAAGACACAACATACTCGAAGCTGGTGTCATGATTTTGCACGACAACGTACAGTTAGAGACATATTGCCCGTACAGTAAGAGACATTCTGGGAAAGTATGAATAGGAATTACTCCCCAACGCGCCACACAGTCCTAGCATGAGCCCACCAGACTATGTCTTGTTCCTGAAGCTGAAGAAGCCACTCAACGGGAAACGATACAGAACGATTCAGGATGTTTCTAATGAGATGACCCGAGTAATCCGACGCCTCAACGTTGGGCCGCTGTCCTAAAGAAACATGGAGACCTCGAAGACCTGTAAAAAAGTATGTTGTGAAAGAAATTATATTTCTAAGAGATAACCTACAGTATGCAAAACGTTTGAAATGACCCTCGTATTAAAGCATTTTGTAAAAAATAATAATAAATTCTTCTTATTGTACTATTAAAATGCACCTTTGAATCATTTTAACATTTCAGTTCATCTCTCATTCTTTAATGCTATTCTTTTCACCCTTACTTATAATTTCCATAGTTTAAGTGAATAATATTTTTAGGGTACTCAGAATTTTACGAAATAACAAATAAGTTATACGTATGAATATCACACGAATTAAAAGTTTCAGATGTAGCCATTAACTTCAAGCTACCTTTTGCAAAGAGTTTCGATTGATGTTTTTGCATTTTTAAATCAATATAATTTTCCGAAGCCTTCTTTTCTTGCGGTTAAGTATCAGATGTAAATCCTTCTGCGTATATTAAGTTCATTATGAATGAAGAAACCAAACTTTAAATGAGATCTCAGCTTTTTTATAAATTACGGTCTTGAAAATGGACTAAATTACCACTGTTCATTTGCATTCCATACATGGACCCTAAAACTGATTTGCTTATTCAGAACCACGAGGTATTTAAATAACCTAAAGTGTGTTCAGGTTGTTTAAATATCTTGTGGTTTCAATTAAACAAATATGACATTAAATCGATTTAATCATATTTTCATCTTAATTTTAACACCCATGTCCCATTTCATAAAAGAAACACTACCCTGGAGCGGAAATCACTCCAGGGCGATGACATTTTCGAGTTTTCTAAGTGGTGGTACATGGATGACCAGTAAATGTTACAAGCATTATCAGAATTTATACTTTGTTTGCTTTAAATATTCCTTCAAATATAGTTTTTAGCGTATTTATACGAGATATTAATATAGTTTTTAGCCAATTTATACGAGATATCAAATATAGTTTTAGCGTATTTATACGAGATATAAATTATTTGCTACAAGCATATTCAGAATTTATACTTTGTTTGCTTTGAATATTCCTTCAAATATAGTTTTTAGCGTATTTGTACGAGATATTAATTAGTATTTTAAGCACCAACATTCTCAACTAATATCATATTTATTACATAAAGAACGTTTTTATAAAGTACCCTTTAAGAAATTCTTATTGCTATTGAAAAAACAAAATAATATGCTGTGTGTTATACAAGTACATTTATGTAAACAAAAAACTTAAAACATATTAAGAACATTTTTTATTTCCAAATCCTGATTTTTAAAATTATTTGCCTAAACACCAGTTTATGAATTTTCACTTTGCCTGAAAATCTATAATTTGCAACATTTCAATCTACCTGAAAACCTAATTCTGCAACATACAGCCCACAAATTTGCATGAAACACCACAAGTTTAATTTTTTGAACCTCATTTTTCGGAATACATGTTAAAACAAAATGCAAAATACTTTCCCAGAATAACAGTCAACTAATTCTGTCCAGAAAATTCGAAGATTCATTGATTCAAAGTACCCGATTATTAGCCAAAGCACATTGATAAGAAAAATAGCAAAAACTTACCAAAATATAAAGCAATAAATAATATATTTTTTGGCTTACTATTTCGAAAGTTCCTCTTTTGGACAAGAAGCCCGATTTTACAAATTATCGGAAAAAACACGTACAAAACGGCCAAAAAAAGGTTCTCTACAAGGAAACAATTTTAAAACACTTTCAAAATCTTCATTCCAAAACCAAAATATTTCTCCCAGTGGTGGACAAACTTTATCAAAACAAAACAAAAATCCTAAATTTCTGTTACTCAGACATCTGGCTATAGCGAAAACATAATGGCTTGAAAAAAAATCACTGAAACCAACCTACATATAACAAACCACTGAGGTATTCTTTTCTGTTTTTGAGATCTAAAATATATTAATGCTTAACCTCACTCTGGGACACCCTTTATTTTTCTCTCTCTATAAAAAAGCGAAAGTTTGTATGTTTGTTCCGCATATGTTCCTAAACGGTTTGATGGATTTGTACCAAAATTGGCATACATACTCTTCATCACCCAGATTAAAATACAGACAGAACGATTTTTAGAAATTCCATCCCTAAGGAGGTCAAATGTGTTTTTACGGGGCCTTCTATAGACTGGGTGAAAGTCGGCTGCTGCGGTATTACTCCGCGTGTTAGAGCAAAGGTCGTTAGGTGACGCCTCACTCCTCGCAAGCTTCTGCGGTTCAGGCATACGGGGAAGAGTCCGATTTTTGAAAACACAACGCACCGGCGGAACATATTGTCAGAGCAAAAGTCGTCAGGTGACGCCTGACTCCTCGTTTTTTATTTGGGTTACCATGGCATTTTCTTGTAAGGATTAGGTTTCATTAGACTCCCAACAATTGGCGCAGGAGTCTCAAATATGGGTGGAGCTACAGATTCCCACCAATAGGCGTGGTCATCTGAAATAGCATCAAGGTTAAGTTAAAGTTAAAACAGACGGTCTTCTTCATACATAAAATTTAAATACAAGATTAGTAGTGGTATTAGTATAGATAAAAGAAATATCCTATGTCCACCGGAAGGAAGTAAGCTTCACAACGGTGAAAGATTATCCGAATGGGTTTAGTTTTCGAGATTAGTAAAAAAAATCCGTATATTATCGTGAACTACTTTTTCACGTTGGGTGTGATCATGTTGTATATATACACCCTAGAAAGCTGAATGCGGAGTGCAGGAAATGCATTATTGTGCATGTTTGCTACTTTGAGCTTTTAGGGCTCAGAACGGCCATTATAAATTGTGATTTTTATAATAAAATTTTCATCAAGTGTGGTGAAATGCCTCCAAAAAAAAACGCAAACCCATTGTGACGTATATTCTAAATTAACTTTCCTTTTTAGTTTATTCCCTATGTAAATCTTGAGTTAATTCTGTTATTCTTCACTCTCAACGTAATATATTTTCTCTCAAACGAATACGTTTGGCAACACAATTGAGGTTGAATGCACGTGACGTATGCCTGATATTGATAAGAACAAGAGATAAAAGCGACGACTAAATTGTTGCTTGGCGAGCGTTGGATTGCAAACTGATTATTGAAAGGAGCGTTGTTAAGAGTTGTGTGGTATGTGTGGAGAGTTTAGTGCAATATGCTATGCTACGATGTGTTTGCTACATCCAGAATAAAGCCTTTTTTGCGTAAGTTTGACTTCTGTTGTTTATATGTTTCGATTGGCCATTAAGGTTTTCTTTCATTTAGGAACTATTTCTTAGTATGTTGATGTTTTAAATTAGCGTAGAAGTAAGACAAGACTTCTTCGTCATACCATCGGACAAGTTCAGCGGAAAGCAAAGAAAGTAAAATTAGTTCGAGAGAGTGAGACAACCGAACAACGTGATCGAAGACTTATGGATCAGCGGGAAAGAGCCAGTGTATCTAGGGCCGCATAGACCTTGGGACAGCGTGAGGCCCGACTTGCCCGACTTTTTGTTCATCATGGTAGGATTTTTTATATAGTGCGATTTACATTGTTACTTGAAAACAAACTTTTTGTCTATCCCGCTCAGCGCCGGGTATCTCCGCTAGTATTTTATAAAATCCAAATTAATTATTCAATTTTACTTGCAATACATTACTTTCTATATATTTTTCATACTATCGAGTTAAGAAACAATAGGTAAAATTTTGTCAGGATAAGGAAAGTGACAGTCAGCGACCCAAAATTTCGCATACACATCAGAAACATTTTTTTCAGTACAACTAATCTGGGACATGGTAGCTAAGGGACTGGCCCGTCACCACAAATGAACTCTAGTCTCGCATAGAAGCAGCCTGGCAGGACGATACCAAAAACCTCTTCCATTAAGAGCCACTACGTGTAGAGGTTGTTTTTGTTGCTCGAGGTGGTTTCACACGATAATGAGTTTTGAAGCGAAACAATCTTGTGTAGCTGTAGAAATGCAATCAGCTATCTCTTGTAACATGGAGGATCTGTAAAAAAATTAATCAAAATAAGAAAAATTACTTATCGAAACACTAAGGTACAATGTTTCACGATTTCATACCTACACAACAAGTATTTTTTCTGGTTTTCTCATCACAACTGATATTCTTCTTAAAATTGAGGAAAATATTTTACAAAGTCATCCTTAGTGCTTCAAGGAAAGCAAAACAAGAAAGATGACACCGAAATTTCGGCTGTAATGAGCACGTCATTTGATCCATTCTGACCCGAATTTTTTTTTAGATCATATGTAGAGGATTTTAAGAAGGGAGTGTCTGACCACAGGTCTTAAACAACACTTAGAAATAGGAAGCTAGAAGATTTGGGCTAGAGTGCCCGATAGGAAAGTCACATGGAAGCGAGGCAGAAAGGGGGAGGAAGACGCCCTTATTTATTACTAGTAGGCCAGTACCTGGGGTCCGAAGGCTTAACGTGCCCATCCGACGCACGGCGGGTATTTACTGGTTTAAACGTTCGTACCTGCTATAACGAAGTAAATTTATCCTTCATTTTTGACCACGCCGGGGCTCGAAGCCGGGTCCCCTCATTCTGGAATAAGTCGCTCTACCAATTGAGCTACGCGGACGTTCGTAATCGCTACTATCGGCCTTTATATCGTGTGCGTCCTGCTAGGCAGGCACCTCACACTGCCCAGGATCGAACCTGAGGTTATCTTCATGGCAGTCACGAATGCTGACCACTAGGCCACCCGCGACCCAACTGACGCGAATTAAATTCATCAAAGTTATTTAAAGTCACCGGAACCGGTACGGAAAACGGTAGTATCTTTCCGAAGAAAGAATTTTCCCAATCGGATTTTTAATCCCGCAGGCGTTGTTGTAAAGGGGTCATGAGCTTACTCTGTCTGGTGGCAGACTTGTGCGCTAAGAAAAAAATTGAAATTATGTGAGAAACATCTAGCAGCGGAAACGCTGTCCAACAAAGAAATTTTCAAATCGGACTTTTAGAAGTAGATATATTTACAAAAATGAGATATACATCTACGTCCCCTGACGAAGAAGCCATGCATTATTTTAAGTACAAAATATTCCGAAAAGGTTTATCGACGTGAGTAGCATGGGTCCACTAATGATTTTTTTTCAATCGAGATTTAGCTTAAAATACAGCGGAAGCGGAAATAAAGATTTACGCCCCCTGGTGGCCAAATCATTTTTAACGAAACATTAGAAATTACATGCAAAAGATTTCCAGTCAGGAACTGTATCCGGTGTAGAAATAATTTTTCAAATCGGAGTTTTAAAAGCAGATATATCGGGAGAAATGGAATTTACCTCTATGCCCCCTAGCGGAAAGTTATTATGTACTTGAAAATTTTGAAATTATATGAAAAACAAGTTGCACCGGAAACTTTAACCAATAAATAAGGACTTTTTCAAATCGGACCATTGGAAGATGAGATTTTTACTAAAATAAAATATACATCTATGTCTCCTGGCGGAGAAACCATGCAGTATTTTATGAAGAGAATATTCCGAAAAGGTTTATCAACTTGAGTGCCGTCGGTCCAAGATTGAAGTTCTTTCAATCGAAGTTTTAGAAGCTCATATGTTGCTGCAAATACATCAGAAGCAGAAATTAACACTTACGTCCCCTGGTGGCCAAACCAAAAATTAGATATTATATGCAACAAACTTTCCATCAGGAGCTGTATCCGCCGAAGAAAAAATTTTGAAATCGGAGTCTTAGAAGTAGAGATATCGGGGAAAACGCAATTTATTTTCCGCCCCTTGCGGAAAATCTATGCGTCACTTGAAAATGTAACTATACCTAAAATACTCTTCGACCTAAATGGAATCGAAAGGTAAAAGCATTTTTTCAATCGGATATTTAGAAGCAAATATATGGAATAGAAGACAAAAGTGATGTACAATGCTTTTACAAGAAATGAAGATTTATCGATTGATGGAGAAAAGCTGGAGATAACAGACACGTACGTTTATCTTGGACAGCAGATATCAAGTGAGGGTCACATTGGTGAAGAAATTAATCGGCGTACAAAACTTGCCTGGAGAGCTTTTGGAAGAAACAGCATAATTTTCAAGAGCAATATGCCATTATGTCTTAAAAGAAAAGTGTTTGATCAATGCATCCTTCCAGTGCTTACGTATGGTGCAGAGACGTGGACCTTAGCTAAAAGAGACATACAAAGCCTGCAGACAACTCAAAGAGCCATGGAGAGGTGCATGCTTGGTGTAACCAGGAGAGATAAGAAGAGGAACACGTGGATCCGAAAAATGACAAGAGTGGAAGACATCATGATCAGAGTTAAATCCCTTGAAATGGCAATGGGCTGGACATACTGCCAGAAGAACAGACCATCGATGGACAGCCGAAATTTTAGATTGGATTCCAAGGGACAGGAAAAGACCCAGAAGAAGACCACATGGAAGATGGGTGGATGAAATTCGAAAGTATGCGGGAGTGACATGGAGGAGACTGGCACAAGACAGACCGTTGTGGAGGAAACTTGGGGAGACCTTCGTCCAGCAGTGGATTGATAATGGTTGACAATGATGATGATGATGATGATATGGAATAAAATGTATTTTGAATTCGATATCATCTGTATTTAAGCCCCCTAACGGAGAAATTGTACATCGTAAAGAAAAACGAAATAAATGATCATCATTTGCATATTTCAGGCTTCCAATGCAATATGAATTTTTCAAATCTGACAAATAGTTACAGAGATGTGGTGTCTACAGGCTGACGGACAGACGGGACGATGGATGGAAGGACGGACTGACAAACCGATAGCATATGCGTAACCTGTTTTTATAAGTGCTAAATATAATACAAAATATAATGAAACGATTAGATAATTCAAGTTTAGAAATTAATTATCCTATATTTAATAATTTTCCCTATTTTATGTTTCAGATGAAATCTAGAATTTTCAGAAATTTCACACTGCGTACTTCCCGTACAAAAATTTTTATTACAGAATTTATTTTGGCCATGCTTTTCACTACAGAGGACTTATGGAATGTTGTTTACAACCTTTAGATGGTGCGCGTGTTTTCAAAGCAGTCCTGCACCTGAATTACCATGACGAACCAAGGGATTATGGCGTCGAATGCACTCTTCAGGGGCTGAGAAAATTAATTATCTTTTCCCAACTCCTTGACAATGTGTATAATAATTATGTACCCTCCAAATAAATGCTGAGCTATGTTCCAAATGACAAAGACATATGCTTGTGACCTCCAGATGGAAACGAAACTGTACCTGCTGGCTTTAGGAAAGTAGAAATATTTTAGTGGTTAGAGACTTTTATTTCATCTTATTTGCTACAGGAAATAGCAAAGCACAATGCTGAATTGCGCCTTTTTGTAGTTTTTAAATGATATACATTAAAAGTCCGGTGCGACAAGAGCTTACCAAAATCGGAAAAATTGTGGCTATAACGGACTTCTCGTTACAGCCGGATCATGCAAATGCTGCAAACATGTGCGTACTACACGCCACATAAAAATAACAGTACTACATAACAAAAAAAGTATCAAAACAACACATATTACATTGCTGATGTTTGTTTTTAATTCAGATAGGAATTTTTACAAAAAATAAGAATCGAGTCTTTTATTTTCTCTTTGGCATTAATAATTGTAATACGTAACTCTCAACTTTATGGATAATTGCCGTTTCTTCAATAGGTGCATTTGATGCACTATAAAGTTGGTCGATTGTGATTAAAGCTTGCATGATTTCTGTTTGAGATGGTACGCTTTCATTTCTGTTCTCGTCATCATCCTTATGTTTTCTGAGCTTTCTCTTTCTGATTCCTTATTTCTGTACCAATAATGTCATTACAACTGCGTTAGCATTGGCATAGTCTTGAAAGCTAAATATCAATATAACGTATTTTTCGTTATAACTTCCATCTTTTTGGAAATGATGCTCCATCCATCTCCTTCCTGTTCCGCAGGTTTGTCCGCAAGGAGTTTCTTATTCAAAGCATCTTTGGTAATGAAGTCGGCCTGTCTAAAGCATGCTTTAATGTGCTTTCCTGACAGTTTATCCATGCCATGGCAGGTGCTTTAACGGCTTCAAGGACGTTCCATTTCACTGGTTAAATACCTGATGATGTCCGTCTGATCGCTCTAAGCGGTGCTCGTAATATCGGACTTTTACTGTACTTTATTATGGAAAACCGATCCTCTCATATTTATGAGATGTGGCATTATACAGCCTATGTCCAATAAGTTTCAGGACTGACCGCGTAACTTTTGACCAATTAGTGAACAGCTGGAAACGAATTTATACAGGTATCGTTTGGAAGCAGACTGATATTAATTGAACAATAGCAAGCGTTTTTGCTCTATTTTATTTCAGCCATGTAAGAGCAGAGAGTAAACATCCTTTGTGTTGAAAACTTGGTAAATCAGCTACTGAAACATGCAGAGTGTTAAAAGAAGCGTATGGAGACCCAGCATTATTACGCAGCAGAGTTTTGGAATGGTATGCACGGTTTCGTGACGAGCGGGAATCCTTTGATGACATTCCAAGATCTGGGCTTCTTTCCAGTGTGCAGATAGCGGAAAAAATAGAGGAGGTGCGGAATCAGTTAAAGAAAAATCGGACACTTCTTGGGCGAGTCGGTGGTCATCAGTAAGTCTATCGATCATGAAATTCTACTCAAGGATCTCGGAAAACAAAACTTAGTGCCAGATTGGCATCCCTCATTTTGAATAATGGCCAAAAGTAGGCTCTTTCGTCGATCCGTTCCGTTGTCAGTCTAACAGTTCTTGTTTCACCATCAAATTTCTATGTTGCCACATGCCTCGTATTGCCCTGATTTAGAGACCCGTGACTTCATTCTGTACCCCAGGATAAAACGATCAATAAAAGAACAGTATCATGCAGACATTATATCTATCCAAGCAGCCGTGACAAAACAACTTGCGACATCCCGGAAAGTGCCTTCCAGAACTGTTTTCAGAATTTTCAGAAACGCTGGAAACTGTATTTTGATTCAGAAGGACGGTATTTTGAAGGTGACTAGCATTAATGGAATAATACAACTTTATTATGCTCTTTACTGCGTCAGTCCTGGAACTTGGGAACCATTTGCACCCGTTCATGTCATGCAACCACTCCGACAGATGCGACCGCTTTCAACACGACAACGCGCCAACGCACACGTCCGCAAGCGCCAGATTATGGATAGACAAGCATTACACGTAGTTTTGCATTCTGACTTGGCCCCTCGTTTGCTGGATTTAAACGCCATCGAACTCATTTGGGATTCTGTTCAACGTTCTGTCAATGCCAGGGATTTTCAACCAAAGATATAAAGGAATTATGTGACGTCCTTTAGGAAGCACGGTGTGCACTGTCTCTAGAGTATTACACAGAGGTCATGGAGTTCATACCACGTCGCGTTGCTGCCGTTATCCGATCGCGAGGAGGACCAACGTGGTGGTAGCAAGTTATCCCAGTTTGTTTTATTCCTTTTATTGGGGGTTTAACGACCACCGTTAGCAACTCAATGAGCTATAAGCAGTCGCCTGTCCCTACTTTCGAGCCACTGGCTCCTGGGAAGGGAGAGAACAAGCGCTGTAAGACAAACACAACACACCTCATCACACCTCATCGGGGTTAGGAACCGGACCCATCTCGGACGAATGATCAGAAGCAATCACTCAGACCACTGCGCCACCGGGGCTGCAACCAGTTTTTTGGCACTTCAACGTACATTACACAACATAGAATTTAAAGTACCTGGAATGTGGGAGACACAGATATGCAATTTCTCACTGGTTGAGCTACCCAGAAGATGAATATTCCTCGTCAGGTGAGCGCTGTTCAATTGACATTATCCATCATTTTTTTTTAATGTTGTTTCTCAAAATTTATATTTTAACGTACGAATTCAGTACAACGGTGTCCACGAAATTAAAAACGCAAATTAAGTAGTGAAATTGCTAAAAAGGTATTACGCAAGAAAATATAAAATTTAGAATATCAGCAGTTTTAGGAAAGGTCAATTTTATTATTTGGAGCTAATAGTTTTGTATACTTAGCATCCGTCTTGAAAGTTTGCGAATGAATGATCAGTTTTACACTTAGAAGGAGGCACTGATATATAAATTATAATTCTTATTCAGGAATGGCTGAAACACTGGACAGTGCAGAAAATGGTTTCACTTTATTATGAATAATCGCGGTTTTTAAGAATGAAAATTCGTCCTAGGGAATGCATTAAAATTCCACTTTAATATTCAAACATCTGTACATGATCTCTGTTTTTGCTTCTCAACCAATTGCGAAAAAGCTGTTTCTTAATTTTTGGTAGTATACAGTGAAAATATTTCTGTTTATAAGATTAGTTTTTCTTTTCTTAAGCACAGAGCACTGTTGTGTGAAAGATTTTTCAGAAATGATATGCTTCCCATTGTTTGCACTGCATCCAACATGTTTGTCTTGTTCTCAAAGAGTATTAATTTTCTGTCTCCTGTTGAACAAACACTTCGAAAACTGAGCTACTTGGGGTAAAATTAACTTTCGTGCGCAAATATTAAAGTACTACATCCATTAATCGCACACAATCATTTAATTAGCGATCGTGTTTGACATAAGCAGGATTCAATACAAAAGGTTGGAAAAGACCAAACAAGAGCAATACTTACACAGAATTATATGCGATGTGTGTTGCAGGACTGAATTCTCCTCCCCACCAATAGCATTGTCAAGCGCATTAGCATAAAAACTATTCCAGTCCGTAAATATCTTTCGGCATCGATCTCAAAATATTAAGGTGTGCAAAAAACCTTCTTTTCTCGTGTATGTTGTTGTTAGTGGTGCGTCGAGAAAAATAAAGTAATCATTGCTTATTTCGTCCTACACACAGGGCACTGAACTACAAACCTTTATGCAGATGTACGTAAACGTCACATACGCAGCATATACACTGAAGAGCAATGGAATTAGAGATACCTGTCCAGTAACGTGTAGCACCACCTTTCGCCAGATGACGCCGGCGATTCGTCTCGGCATGGACTCGACAAGACATCGGAAGCGTTGGGAAGCCATACGGATTCACGACCCCTGAACAAGCTCCCACAGTTCACGAAGATTTGATGGAGGGGTCAGAGCCTCGAACATCTCTCTCGATGGCATCCCAGATGTGCTCGATGGGATTGAGGTCAGATGACCTAGCTGGCCAAGGAAGCGATGTCACGTCGGCGGAGTCTTCATCCAACCATTCGGATAAAATTCAAGAGCAATGGCACGGTGCATTGTCTTGTTGCAGGATGAGGTCCCCAGTGGGATGTTGAAGACGCACAAACGGGAGCAAATGGTCATCCAGGATATCCCGGCAACGTTGACCTGTGAGGGACGATGCCATACGTACCAGGGGTCGCATTTCAGCCCACGTAAACAGTCCCCAGACGAGAATGCCACCCCCGCCTACTTGAAGAGTACCCTGCTGGCAAGTAGAATCCATCGCTTCATGTGGTTTGCGCCGTACTCGTATCCTGCCATCCAAATGTACCAAAGTGAATTTCGACTCATCAGTCCAGGCAACATTTTTCCACATGTCCAGGGTCCATTGGCGATGTTCCAGAGGCCATGGTAATATTTGCACCCTGTGAAGTGCGGTCAGCAGCGGTACCCTCGTGGGACGATGGCTTCTGTAGCCCATAGTGAGGAGATGGTTCTGGATGGTGTGGCTGCTTAAACGTTTTTGTGCACCAGCCTTAAATTTCCGAGTGATTTCTTGCACTGTGGCCCGTCTATCCGCTGTTACAATGCGAGCTGGCCGACGATGACCCCGCTCATCCACAAGCTGTTGACCACGGCAGTTGGCCCTTGCAGGGATGGTTTTTCCGGATTCGATGTACTCACGGTGCACTCGTGCAAAATGCCTCGTGAAAATCCCTGTGCCTGCACGACTTTCGATATGGAGTGACCCATTCGTCGGGCCCCGACAATTTGCCCACGATCAAATGCGCTTAGATCCTACGTTTTAACCATACTGCGTCGGACTCTTACCGATTCCCGTCGCACCACACCTTATATTGTCGGATCGCTGCATACGTCATGGCGTTTCCGTTTACAGGGCCGCCCACAGCGCCACATTTGCATAACGCCAGCTGTCTGTAATATAATTTCTCTTCAGTCTAATTAGAGTACGGGATCACGTGGTCCACGATGAGATCTAGGCAATTATTTAAGATGGACGTCAAGTGAAAATGTGCCGCTATTCTTGCAATGGTAAAAATTGAGTTACATATGTTCACATTCAAGAAATCTTTCCTGACTCATGAAAATTGTCACACGGACGAATAATACACTAAACTACAGTATAATCAGTGGCGTGCAAGTTTGATAAAACAATTATGGAGAATATCGTAAAATTAAATGTCCGCGTGTTGGAGTAGTGTTACATAACGTTAACAGGTGGCGCTCTGCGTACCTTCAAGTACTGGAAATGTGGCACTTCTTTACCATTTCTTACGAATATTAAAAGTTCTCATACAGACAATAAAAACTGAGCGGTTATGGAATTTTGTTTAGGATGTCAGTAATTATTTAAATCACATTATAGTTTATTGGCTTTTCTAAACGCAAACGTATGTAAATCAGAAATCAGATGCGGGTAATCTAAGATACTGACAGCAGCTTATTCATAAATCATCATCTGATAAAAGAAAGACTTCGCGAAATTAAGACCCCCACTAGAGGGGATTGCAAAAACAAAGCGATTTTCAGCGTCATCTATGAGCAGAAGACTACATTTGATATGCCTTTGTCTCCTCCACCTTAAGACTTCTGCTCGTCGGTAGTGTTGATCACCACGGGAAATACAAAGGATCTTTCCGATTTCGATAAAGTGCTTATTGTGAGTCTCCGTCACGCTGGAGCGACGATTTTGAAAAGAGTAGAGCTGACTGGTTTCTAAGAAGCTAAGATATCCCGGGCTTTTAATCAGTGGAAGAAAACCCACGTTGCTATTCTAAGCGACGTAACTGTGGCACGACGAAATTCTGTCAGGAACAGATCGCAGTCATCTGCGAAGGCTTGTATAAAAAAACAGGGCTTCTTACGCGCAGCAGTTGCCGAAGCATTCAATGAAGGCTCTTCCGACCCATGTCTCAGCGAATTACGAGTAGAGAATTGTAGAGGATCGGTATTGTCAGTGGCATGACTATATGAAAACTAGTGATTTCTGCGAAGAACCGGAAAGTTCGTCTATTGTTGTGTTAGGAGCATCGTGACTGGATGCTGAAAGACATTAAAACAAGTTAGTAAAATAATGCAATGCATTGATTACGATACGCTTTCCAAAATACCAGAAACCATTACTCAAGTTATCAGGATAATGGCTGGGGGGTAAATCTCGCTTCTGTGTCTTGACCTTTGACCCCATTTCGATGATATTCAACAGAACTGGTTCAGTATACCTTCGGAACAACACTCTAAAGTTTTGTCGCAATGGAAGCATTTCTACGTAAGTTATGACGCATATGGGCAATTGAACGAATCATATTCCTATGTCACGACCTTTGGCCGCCCCATTTCGTTCAATTTCAATAGGGTTAGTCCCCAGATGATCCCTACCACGTACTAAAAATCCATCGAAATCAAGCCATTTTTACCCAAGTTACGACGCATAAGGGCAATGAAATGGATCCCGCTCCTATGTCGTGATCTTTGACCCCATTTCTTCCATTTTCAATAGGGTTTGTCTCCAGGTCGTACCCTACCACATAGTAAAATTTCATCGAAATCGAACCATTTTTACGCGAGTTATCGTGCGGACGGGCAGACGAACAGACAGACGGACAAAGCTGGAACATATACGCTTCTTCAATATACGGTTGGAAAGCATAAAAAAAGCCATATCGTCCGACGAATCGGGGGATACGTGTTCTGTACTGGAGGTAGGCAAAGAAACAGCAACCGACCGAGTTTACATTGTAAACACTACTTAAAGTTGTGGAAATGGTATCATGATGTGAGGTAAGTTCGGTTGGTACGAAACGGGTTCAATATTGTTGGTAAATTGGACCTCTTTCAGGAATTTTCTGAACACTGTTGCCGATCAATTACATTATGTAATACAAATTTGGAAGATGTGAATCCGTTTAATGGTGTAAATATAACAAGGATGTTACGAAGATAATATCCGAAAACTTGAAAATTTCATCGTCCTGCAGCGGTATGGAACCCGCGTTTCCAGGATAACGTCCGAGTGTGCTAACTACTACGCCACCCACAACGACCAAGTTTCAAGTTTCCGATTGATTTAAATATAACCATCATATGATTCGATTGTGGAAGCAACCGGCATTCATATATAGCAAATCTGGAGGTTTTATTTCATACCCGTGATTGTCTGGAGGCGCAGAATATCAATGAATGAAATATGAAACTTGAAACTTGGTCGTTCTGAGTGGTGTAGTGGTTAGCATAACAGGGCGCTATATGGACGACACGGATTCGATTCCCGCTCCAGGACGACGAAATTTTCAGGTTTTCAGATATTATCAGACTTAACATCCATGTCATATTTACACGAATAAACGGATTCACATCTTCCAAATTTGCATTGTACAATGGTGTTATCCCGTATTCCATTAATTATGCAGTGTTGATTTTTTTATTGAAAATTTAACGAACACTGTGAGCAACTCAATGGGCTATAAGCAGTCGCCCGTCCCTAATTTAGGGTCATTGGTTCGAGGGAAGGGAGAGAGCCGGTACTGTAAGACAAACACAACATCCATGCCTCACCAGGATTCGAACCCGGACCCCTTCACGGACGAATGATCATAAAACAGGTCTAAGACCACTGCGCCACCGGGGCGGCTGACTTTTTTTTTTTTTTTGTGATCCAGAAAATGACGACTGTTTCACGCACAGAAATGCTACCTTTCACCGCGTAAGATGTTTTCACCAGTAGCTCAGCGAGCATGATAACGACTTCCACGATCTTCCCTGGCCACCACAAAACTAGAAACTAAACCCTGTTGATAATGTATGGCACATATTAGAAAAACAAACCCGGAAGCAAAGTCTTCTTCCGTCAAATCTGGGACAGTTTAAAGACTGTCTGGTGAATACTTGGTGAGCTGTAGAAGTAGAAGCACTCCAACAACTTTTGAAATCAATGCCGAATTTCATACCAGCTGTAATTTGGGGAAAGGATGTCCAACCCGGTACTGAACAACAGTTTCTAATTATGCAGCAGGTATGGGTATCAACACATATATTTCGTGTTATTCTATCGTTTGAAGCTGCCTTTTAATAAATTTCTTCGTGTTGAGCAATTCAACAAGATTGATGTAATGAATTACAAGTTACCGTCTGGATGGAAAAAATGTTGTTCACAAATACATTGAAGAATTACAGGAGTGTAAACACGACAATCAGAATTGCCTGAACTGTTTAGTTTACTGTTCAACATGTAACATCATATCAGAAACTTTGTAAATTCTATGGCCTTACAGCGGATACCCAACTCACATTTCACTATTTCAGTTCGAGCATGCCATCGTTTATTCCAAGTATCTAAGGCATTGATATACACTTACTACCAACAAGTAATTGGACACCCCTGCAATCGACGATATCTGCGATCCTTATACACGCCACGGCCGCCGCCGTTAAATATCGTGTGGGAAACAACAACGCAACCAGACGCATGCAAGATGCCACCAGTTCGGAGCTCTCTGATTTCAAGAAAAGTGTAATCGTCGGGTATCACAGAAATGGCCGATCCATGCGTGACATATCCAGCAAGTTGAAGTAACCAAAATCGACAGTAGCCTACGTGATTGGTAAGTCGAAGATGAGAGGTGACTATCGGAATGTGCCCCGAACCGGCAGACCCACAAAACTGGGAGTTAGAGACCGACGGGTTCTGGCCAGAGAAGTTCGTACGAACCGCACCAAATCGATGGACCACATCCGCGAGGAGTTTCAACAGACATCCGGAAGTGTTCTTTCAATGAATACCATCTGTAAGGAAGCCCATCTGCTCGGTTATCATGGACTTGCTGCTGCCCACAACCCTTTAATCACCAAGTTCAATAGCGCTGCTTGGCTAACGTGGTGCAAAGAACGTCGACAGTGGACGTTGAACAGTGGAAACAGGTTCTCTGGAGCGAAGAATCAAGGTTCACCCTCTGCCGTTCGGATGGCAGGGTCTGGGTTTGGCGTCTGTCTGGAGAACGCCTCCTGCCGGAATGTATTGTGGTAACTGTGAAGTTCGGCGGCGGTGGAAATATGCTATGGGGGTGTTTCTCTTAGTATGGCACGGGACCCTTGGTCGCAATTCCTGGTCTCACCAACGCCGAGACCTACTGCACCATTTCGGATTACCATGCGCTTCCTACGTTGTGGCAGTTTTACTGGGTGGACCCATGTTACTTTCAGCATGACAATGCCACCTGTCATGTTGCGAGGTCAACCATGGCTTGGTATGTTGACAATGGGGTTAACCGAATGGACTGGCCTGCGCAGAGCCCGGACCTTAACCCTATCAAGCACCTCTGGGCTGAGTAGGAGCGTTGACTTTAGGGGTGCCTCCACCGTCCGAAATTGGTGAAGTAACTGGCCTGTCTTCTCCAAGCCGAGAGGAAGAAAATACCGTTAGCTGTCGTACAACGCCTGGTTGAGAGTATGCCCCGGACGGTCGCAGCTGTAATCGCCACTCGTGGAGGCTCCACCAACTATTGAAGGTGAATAAACTTCGTTTTCCTTTGCTATCACATGTGTCCAATTACTTGTTGGTAGATAGTGTATTTGTTAAAAATATTTGTTTCATAATTTCCATATTTGAGATACTGGTGATTTATTACCTTATGAGGAAACATGTGATTACCTCGGCTAGAAAACCAATCTGAAATTGTTCACATATAAATAAGAACAAACCTGAACTTCTTCTAATATACACTGACGGAAAAAAATCCCAACACCAAGAAGGGGTTGTGTTAGATAAACGACAGTTGGTAGGCGGTGAGAGTACATCTGTAAGATGACGTCTATGCAAATTTCGCGCTCGGGGCATACATGTGGCGCTATTAGCCCACCTCGGAACATGCAAAGCAGGTTTGCTGTAAATATGCGCTGTAACGTTCGTGGGCGTTAGTTATGGTTGAGATTCAACGTAGTGTGTTGATGTTAGTCAAGAATGCCTTTAAGAAGACGAAGAACCCATTATCAACAACTCACGGAGTTTGAACGAGGTCGTATAATAGGACTACGAGAAGGTGGATTTTCTTTCCGCAATATTGCAGAACGACTTGGCAGGATTGTAGCCACTGTGCATGATTGTTGGTAGCGGTGGTCAAGGGAAGGTACTGTCTCAAGAAGACCGGGTTCCGGCCGGCCACGTGGCACTACTGAGAGGGAAGACCCCCGTGTACGGCGTATGGCCGTGGCGCACCGTACTGCGTCTGCAGCAGCAATTCGAACTACAGTTGCCACCACAGTGACACAACAAACTGTTACCAATCGGTTACTTGAAGGACAGCACCGTGCCAGACGCCCTGTAGCGTGCATTCCACTTACCCCAAACCACTGCCGTTTGCGACGTCAGTGGTGTCAAGCTAGAGCTCATTGGAGGACGGAGTGGAGATCTGTTGTGTTTTCTGATGAAAGCCGGTTCTGCCTGGGTGCCAGTGATAGCCGTATGTTGGTTAGAAGGAGGCCAGTTGATGGCCTGCAACCAACCTGTCTGCGGCCGAGACACACTTTACCTACACCTAGAGTTATGGTCTGGGGAGCAATTTCCTATGACAGCAGGAGCACGCTCGTGGTTATCCCACGCACCCTGACCGCACGGTTGTACGTCGGTCTGGTGATTCAACCTGCTGTGCTGGCATTCATGAACAGCATTCCAGCGGGTATTTTCCAACAGGATAACGCTCGCCCGCATACCGCTGTTGTAACCCAATATGCTCTACAGATTGTAGACATGTTGCCGTGGCCTGCTAGATCACCAGATCTTTCACCAATCGAACACCTATGGGACATCATTGAACGACAACTCCAGCGTCACCCCCAACCAACATTAACCGTCCCTGTATTGACCGACCAAGTGCAAGAGGCATGGAACTCCATCCCACAAACTGACATCCAGCACCTGTACGACACAATGCACTAACGTTTGCATGCTTGCATTCATCATTCTGGCGGTTACACCGGTTATTAATGTACCAGCATTTCACATTTAAAATGGCTCTTCTCGCGCTTTGTGATCTTGAAACCTCAATCGATTAAATATGTTACCTATACAAATGTATTATCGCCATTTCATTCCTCTACAACTATTTTTTCGTGTTGTTGGGATTTTTTCCGTCAGTGTATTAAGTGTGCAGCTTAATTCTCGGCTACAGGCACGATACGTTGACAGCAAATTATAGCAAATCGAATACGTAAATAATCAGGAAAATAATCCCCGTCGCGTTGGATACATTCGAGCCATCGGTCAGGGAGCTGCCGAATACCACTGCGGAAAAAGAGGGCTGTTTCGAGTTGATAAAATGTTCAATACTTGCGTGAACCTCCTCGACAGAAGTGAAGTGCGTATCACTCAGGTGATGTTGCATGGAGCGAAAGAGGTGATAATACAACGGGGCGAAGTCTGGAGAATACACCGGGTGGGACAAAATCTCGCATTCCAGGTCGGTGATCGTTTTTACATCGTTTTTGCTGTGTGAGGACGCGCGCTTTCCTGAAGCAACAGGACCGACCTTCTGCCTTTGTCGGTGTATGGCCTTTTCGCCTGCATTGCGTCACTCACACGAATGAGTTGCTGACAATAACGCTCAGCATTGACCGTTTTACTAGGTTTGAGTAACTCATAGTGTACGACACCGCACTGATCGCCCCACATGCACAGCAACAACTTCCTGGCATGGATATTCGGTTTGGCGGTACTGTTGGTAGGCTGACGTGGATAAACCCACGATTTGCGCCTCTTAGGAGGCGTAGGAGATCTACTTCTCACAGGTCAAAATCTTGTGTAGGAAATCCTTCTTCTTGAATCTGGAGAGCAAGGACACAGCAACATCGTAGCGCCTAGACTAGTTCGCATCTGTGAGTTGGTGGGGCACCCAACGGCCTTCCTTGTGAATCCGTCCAAGCGTGTGCAGGCGCTTTGCAATGGCTTGCAGCGTTACTCCTATTTCTTGGGCGAGCTCTGACTGTGTGCGGTAGGGATTCGCTTTCAACCGTTGTTCCAGTTCCTCATCGTTAACTTTCTGTGGCTGTCCCGGACGTTCTGCATCACGGAGATCGAAATTTCCCAGCTTAAACCGCTGGAACTACTTCTTATACGTACTGTAAGACACAGCAGCCTCACCCAAAGCAGAACAGATAATTTTCTGAGCTTCCGGGGCACTTGGGTTTTAGCTGAAACGCGTACAGGATGCAGTGTTTCAAATGTTGCTTCTCGAACGACATTGCTTTCACCTTCAACTTTCGTCCCTTCTGTCACTACAGCTGTGAGCGGTTACGGTTGCCTGGAAACTTTTTGGATGGGCTGAAAGCAGCCATTATCTCACACATATGTATTTGCATTTGCCGACGATCTATGATCGCGTGCGATTAGGGTCCGAGAATTAAGTTGCGCACCTAATACACAGGAACAAATCTGAAGTTGTTCTTATGCAAATAAGAACAAATCTGAAAATTTTCACATGTAAATATGAACATATTTGAAATTATTTACATATGAATAAGAACCAATCTAGAACTTCTCACACACATATATATATATATATATATATTTTATATTATTATTATTATTATTATTGGTTTTATATCATCATCATTGTCAACCATTATCAATCCACTGCTGGACGAAGGTCTCCCCAAGTTTCCTCCACAACGGTCTGTCTTGTGCCAGTCTCCTCCATGCCACTCCCGCATACTTTCGAATGCGGGAGTGGCATGGAGGAGACTGGCACAAGACAGACCGTTGTGGAGGAAACTTGGGGAGACCTTCGTCCAGCAGTGGATTGATAATGGTTGACAATGATGATGATGATGATATAAAACCAATAATAATAATAATAATAATAATAATATAAATTATGGAGATGCGGGTTCGGTTCCAGCGCGATGTAATTTTTATGTTTCTAATATAATGTTACATGAGGAGATCAGTAAACTAGGCAATACATATTGTCGTGCTAATATCTTTGAAGTGATGTATACTCATCGTAAATCTATTATGTATGCAATCAACAACCGTCAAGTACATAATGATCCGTTTAAAATCATTTAATATTTTAGTTCATCTGTAATTCATGTAAATTGCTAGGTTTATGAGAAAGTTTGTTTTCTTTTTCTTCCAGAAAACTCCAAAAACAAAAACAAAAAATAAAATAACACAAACAATTTTTAATAGATACTGATATAACGAAGACCACTGGCAACGGTAAAGATGCAAACTTTGGTTTGTTCTGAAGTCAGAAGATCTAGGATTATTTGATTAATTTAGGGATTAATTTGCAACAATCAAATAATTTCTAAAATGTACTGCAGCAGAAAAAGGAGAATTACGCACGTACAATGTAACGATTTGCCATAAACATTTTTATACAACAATTGTCTGCAAACTTTAAACCTGTATTTTAACACCGAAACTGAAATCGCGCACCTGAGCTTGATAACCGAGTAATTTTCCATTCAGTCTCAAGAACATTTGGGCGATTTTATTTTATTTTAAGATATATAAACTCGACTACTGTCTGATGACGTTATCTGAATGGAATTGCGTCTAGCCGATGTATAAACTGGTAGGAAGTGGAACTGATGAACCAAATAAAAGACGGGAGTTGATGACATTATGGTGAATATAAAATCCCTAAAGTGGCGACGGAGTGGACATATTGCTAGAAGAGCTAACAATTTCCACAGGAATTTACAATTGTGTCTAAACCCTTTTACCAGCTGGGACGAATTAACTCGGGGTTAGCAAATAGGGATGAAAGCTCAAACTAATTCCTTTGCAGTTTAAGAAGTGAATCGAACGCGTCTAGAACGCCAGAACCTATGCACCAAGAATGTTAATCTTTCTCCTTAGCTTTGTTACCCAAAGTGTTCACTTAGCGGGATGATTGAAGCCAACCCTTTCTTTTTGTTTACTTGCCGAAATGAATACGTTATGGAGGATCAAAAAGTAACACACAGCATTTTTTTCTCTTTGCGTATTTCAAGTAACATGTTGAAGTTCGGCTAACAACAAGTTTGAATATCATGCAACAGACCAGTTTGACTTGATCAGGTGTCGCTGTGTGGAAGACAGTGTGAAAAACAACACGAGGATGTGGCATTTGTTAGTGTCGTCTATGAATGAAGAGCAACGCGATGTAGTCCGAATTTTATAGGCTAAACGGAAAACTCCGAAGAAAATTCATGACGAAATGGTCGAAGTGTATAGTGGTCATTACCTGGACCGCAGCAACATCTCCAAATAATGCAGTTTCTCTGAAAATGGCCGTGGCAACCTTACCGATTCGCCACGTTCCTGTCGACCTGTAACCACGTGATCACCTGCCACTTTGAGAGGTATTGAACAGGCAATTTAGTGAAAGGCGGATCCATCAGCGCATATTGACATAGAAGTTCATTATTTCGTACTATATAGCGTACGACGTGCGTGCCAAATTGCAATTTCGCAAGATCAATGCGCTATGGGTGCCCAAGAACTTGACACACGACCAGAAGGGACAGAGAATGATATCATCCTTGGATCACTTGATGTGTTACGCAGAAGAAGTAGTTCTTTCTGGATAAACCTAGAAGGGGTAGTGAGGTGCAATAAGTCCTGGGAGTACCACTATTATCCCAAAACCAAGAGGGCTAGTACGTTATGGAAACATTCCGACTCCCCGCAACGAAAAAATAAAATCAAATCAGAGTAACCCAATTTGAACAAAACGTCCTGATGACGGTGTTCTGGGACATGCGTGGCGTTCTCTTGGTGGAGTTTCACCCAACGGGGACAACTGTAAATGTCAAAACCTACGCTAACGAATTGACAAAGTTATGTCGTGTCCTTCGTGACAGAAGACCCAGCAGAGATGGTACAAATGTTAGACTGCTTCACGAGAATGCTCCCCACATTTTTCACAACACGTTATTGACAAGGTCCGGACTGTACTTTGAGTGCTCCAGCCCCCACGTACCTGGCTTCTGCGGACTCTCATCTGTTTGGTCTCTTGAAAAGATTCCTGTGCTGCCAACGCTTTGATTCAGCTGAAGTAGTCAAATCGGTTGTTTGCAGGTGGCTATATGCCCAGGAAACGGACTTTTATGAACAAGGTATACTAAAATTTGTACCACAATTGATGTCTCCAGAGTCTCGATTCTTACGTTGAAACATAACTAAGAAATATATTTTCGCTGTGTATCTGTTTTATTTTGCCTATCTATTAAACTCTTGCGAAACAAAATAGGGTGCATTACTTTTCGATCCACCATCGTAACATTGGCGACGAACTGATAAAGGAGAGATATGTGTGAGTCACTTGTTTCAACCCAATGGCATGATGTCCATGGCAGAGGGACAGACCCTTGCCCATCATGCCTTTGGTCATGGAACAGGATATAAAGAACTTGAAGAAAGCGCTCATCTACAATGGCAGGTTTTCCAACGATGCTCGGTACTACTGAGACTAGGAGGATAGTAATTGTTTTGCTGTTAGCTTTCGTAAAACCCGGCCGCTATAAAAACAATTCTGTTTGTAGGGAGCAGAAAATGTTGGACATCATTTGGTTCAGATATATAGGCCGCTTAAAGGGTTAAGAAAAGGGTTTCGTCAACCGTTTTTACTTACGGATGAGAGACATATGCCTTAACTAAAGAAAAACATATAGGAATTGTAAGTTACTGAAAGAAGCATGGAGTGTTCATGGTTGGTATAACTACGACGGATAGTAAGTGGAACTGATGAATCAGAAGCAAGAATGGGAGTCGATAAAATCATGATTAAGGTAAAATACTTAATGTGGCAACGAACTGGACATATTGCTAGAAGAACTGACCATCGTTGGAAAACTTAAATATTAAATTGCATACCAAGCGACAGAAAAAGACGAACTCAAAACTGAGGAGATGAAATTCGAAAGCATGCTGGAGGGACGTGGAGGAGACCGGCTCAGGACAGAAAGTTGTGGAAGCAAATTGTGGGAGGTACATCCAGCCGCAGATTGATAATATGCCGTGTACAGTGATATGCCGCACACAGTAGGAAATGTGTCCATATAATGGATAGAACCGAAAACAAAAGAGGTTCCAACTCTTAATTGTAAGAGTTACTAACTTTATGTATAGGCCAGAATAATTTATGAACAGCTAAGCGGTACCTATTCTAAACTGGACTCCAAACCCTTGGGTCTAAAACCATTTATTCGACCGCTCACCTCAGAAACAATTACATTATGGAAAGGAAATTTGAAATTCAACCAATTTTTTCAAACCCATCATCGAGTGTTGCTTTAGGTTTACGCCATTAATTGGATTTCATAGCATAATTATTTTCCAAATATGCTACCCATCAGACTCAGCATTTGTTTAGAAGAACGCGTCATCTTTCAATATAACCACGTTGACTAATTTGCAAACCTCTTATCTCCGTCTCTTCTTATGGTGCATATTTTATGCTTGTATTTGTGGCTCGTTTCTCCGCTGCAAAAGTCATGCATTCCACAAATGACTCTTGAGTTTCATACCTTGAATCTACTGCATCAGAGACGAAATATCGCGATTCAAATTAATCTCGATACAAATGGTCATTAATATCATATCCGAGTCAGGAAATTAGGGGTTTAATCCAAACAGCTTACTTGGGCTCAAGTCTAATGATACCGGCGATGTAGTCTCTCATTTACGGCGCAAATTATTTCGGAAATTCTCTGAATGGGAGGAGAAGTCAATCTTACTTTCATCAATCATTTCGCAGGGGAGAGCCTACGAAATATCGGTTCACAGCCGTAATCTCTGACATCAAAATTGCGCGGTAATTAGCAGTTGTTTGGATCTGCAGCTTCACATTACAACACGTTGAATTAGGAATCCTAATTGTTAGTGCTTAAAGGAAATATTTCGCTGCGAGGAATTTATTAGTTTAGAAATTGCTGGATACTTTCAAGTTTGGAATAATTCTTTCAAGCTGGTTTTCCTCCAGCTCTAGAAAAATTCATCCGAAAAATATTTGTAATAAATTTTAACACACAGATCTAAACAGCTGAGCTTAAAAATATTTTCAGCGTAAACAAGCATTTAACATACTCAAGTAAAAGTTTCATTGAGAAACGTAATTTGGAAAACGTTTGGCAGTTAAATAGCAGAGTTGAAGAATGAAGAAGAAATGGGATGGGTATAACTTTAGCTTTAAGCGAATAAAATTCACTTCGAAGAAACTCTTTGATTTAGAGACACCTTCAACCGAGCTAAATTACATTTTTATTCACTGATTCCTGATATAAGTTTTCTGAGAAGAAGTGATTATTTTTGATGTTTTATACACCAGGGCATTAACAAAAAGTACGTAATGCCTCTCAATGAAAAATATGATCACACTACGCATTTCGGTTGTTTCGGCATTTCACGACCACCGTACGCACCACTTGGGCAACAATCCTTCACACATCCTTAATTTGTAGCCACTGTTCACTGTTTCCAGGATAAGGAGAGAGCCAGATGTGGAGTATAAGCAGGCAACCAAGAATTTAAATCCTGGAACTGCTGAGTCGACTAGCCAGAAATCATTGCCTCTGATGGCTGAGCGACAGGGGTCGCATGACATGCTTTGTAAATATCTATATATTTCGCATTCTTTGTCACGATAGATCGCCGCTGAAGTTTCTCATTGTAAGACATAAAAGTCTATTTGCTTCATTTTTCATCCACGACTTGTAAATGTACAGTAGCTTTCTTTTGAATACAGGAACTGTAGAAAAGTTCAGTTCTTTCAAGAAGGGCTCATCAATGCTAATATAAGTTGTAACGTACCAGGAGATGTGACGTACCTGCCAGAAGGACGCACACGACATAAAGGCAGATAGGAATCAGAATAAAACGTGCGCGTAGCTCAATTGGTAGAGTGACTTATTCCGGAATGAGGGAATCCGGGTTCGAATCCTGGCGTGGACAGAAATGACGGAAAAATTTACTTCGTTATAAAGTGGGAGAGGAAACTTCAGTATGTGTACGAGAAAAGAACAGGAGCTTTTTACAAGTGAAGTGAATCGTCAAGCTGGAATGATATCTCTCAAATTAAGAAGAGACGGCAGAGATGCTCTGTAGTTGAAGAAACATCAGCCTCAGAATGACTAAAGAATATCGTCTTCCTGTAGATTAAAAGGAAATATTGCCGAACATCGCTGAGATGGCATAAATGACCGCGGTCTACCAGTCGACCGGAGGGCTTAAAATGGTGGCCCGCAGTGAAAAATCGTATTATTTGTGGAAATTTTAATATGGTCACGTTTCTGAAGGCAACTGAAACTTTGGAAACGCAACGGATTTTCTTGGTTTCCAGTGCTCTAAAAATACGTTACTACTCAGCAGTGCATGGCTCTCGCACTGCGCATGCTCGTCGGAGATTTGGCGTGGAGAGACAGCGTTGGAGTGGACTTGCTGTTCAGCGGAGTGTATTGTTGCTATTTGTGGTACTCCGAGTTCCGCGTTATACGTTACACTCTAACCAATATGAGTGCAACAGGCGGTAGTAGTAAGAAAGCCAAAACTTATCACTATCGCACTGAATGGGAAGAAGGGTTTTTATTTATTATGGTTAAAGTTAAGTGTGTTTGTCTTATTTGTTACTCCAGTGTTGCGTTGCCTAAGAAAGCGAATGTAGAAAGATATTTTAAAACCGTTCACAAAATATTCGCTACGAGATTCCCAAGTGGTAGTGAACTTCGAAAGACTAAAATTCGTGAACTAAAGTCGAATTTGAGCACTTGCAGTCCGTATTCACAACGACTAACAGTAAGTCAAAAGCGGTGACGTTAGAGCCATTCAAGATTACTGAAGTACGTAAGAAATGAAACAAACCATTTGAAGACGGGAAACTCACCAAATGGGCTTTCTTAAAGCGGGAAAAGTTCTTTTCAGTGATTTTAAAAATAAATCGGAAATACTTTCAACAATTAAGGATGTATATCTGTATCAGGAAACAGTGTGATCAGAAAGACTGAAATTATGAGTAAGAACTTAGAAGACCAATTAACGGAAGATTTATGTAAGTGTACTGTTCTATTTCTGCAGTTCGACGAGTATACATATTTTACTGATACACCTCAGTTTTGTATTTTCATTAGAATGGTTTTTCCCGACTTGACGTTAAGAAAAGTGTTTTTAACAATGATCCAGCTGAAAGAACAGACGAGAGGTTAAAATATGTAGAATGGTTTTAAATCGTTTATTACCAACACGAAGTTTCTGAGCCATCAGTTAACCCATGACAACCGATGGCGCACCAGCTATGGTAGGAAATAAATTAAGCTTCATCACACTGGTGTGCAGGATGACGAAGATATGCCTTCCTTCACGTCCTATCACTGCATTATCCATCAGCAAGTGTTGTGCTCCAAAAGTTTGAGTTTAAATGATGTTATGACTCCAGCCTTTAAAATTGTGAACTTAATTCGATCCAGAAGCCTTAAAAGACACACGTTTTGAGCTTTACTTGAATAATGCAGAGCGGAGCATGCCGATCTCCTTATACACACCGATGTATAAGGAGATCGGCATGCTCCGCTTGAAGAGATTTAAAAGCCTCATTCCAGAAACCAAAGAGTTTCTAAAATCATGGGGAGAGAATTACGATCAGTTAGAAGATAAAGAGTGGTTAATGACGCTATCATTTTATTGTGATATAACCAAAAAATTAAATAAGTTAAATCTCGGGTTACAAGGAGAAATAAATCCCTGAAAGAAGTTATGAGCTTGATCAAAAGTTTCAAGGAAAGAATCAAACTATTCGGTACACAGCTAAGAAGCGGAGATTTAAAAACTTTAAGTGAATGGAACAAGAGTACGAGTGTAGTACATCTCCCGACTTCGAGTGCTTTGCAAAGCAATTAGACGATCTGCACGGAGAATTCGAAAGTAGGTTCTCTGTGTTTTCAAAGCAAGATCACGCTGTGGCATTTATGACATTTACATTCAAGGAAATAAAGACGGATGATGTGGCCGAATTGACTCCGAAAATAGCAAAGCTAGTCGATGGAGATCAAATTAAAATTGAAGAAATAGTGAAGACCTATTCTTGAAAGCAAGAGCTAATTATAGTGGTGGTACAGAATTCTAGCTGCTGTTATATGACGTAACGTATACAAACATTCGAAAGTTGGCGTCCTATATGACAGCTTTTTTTTGGGTCCACCTACTTGTTTGAATTTTTATTTTCTACAATGAAAGCGTAAAAAACAAAAGATAGGAATCGCATAACTGACGACCCTTTGCTATGCTCTTTGATTATTGCACTAACATCATATGACTTGCAACATGATCAACTCCTTAATGGACTTCACTGTCAGGTGTCCGCAAAAAACATAACGTAAGGTTGCCTACATCCGAAAGACAAATTTAATATTTTTGAATGGTATTTCAAAAAATTAAAAACCATATTTCTGTTATTATTTTAATTGTTTTGTTTGGTTTCAAGTTTTATTAACGGAAGCTTGTGTGTTATTAGAGTATTATTTTTTTAAAGAGATATACCTGGAAAATAGTAACGTAAAGAAACAAACACCTAAAAAAATATCAACTTGTTTACTCCGTTGCAGTTGCCGCAATTTCTCCTTTCTTATTTTCAATACAGTTACTCTTTCAGGTTGATCGAAGAGAAGTTTCATTATCCCTTTGTTTAATTATTCTTTTTCGTATTGTTTTAAATACATTTCCTACGCTTCAAATATAAGTAATAATTTCATTTTGTTGTGTTTGTTATGGTGTCCTTGCCAGGTATCCCCTCCCCTACGAATTCCATCAGTTAATTTATTAGCCGACCGGCAATGTGTTCTAAGATCGAAAGCAGCCCAAGGTCCCAAAACGCTTGGCCATCCCTGCTCTTTAGAGGGGCAGAAAAGTTCAGAGAGAGAGAGAGAGAGATTCAGAGAGATTATTCTGAGACTATTCTCTGTGTAGATAAAAATACCGAGATATTCAAAGAGATTATTCTGTGTGTAGATAAAAATGCCTAGATATTCAAAGAGATTATTCTCTTTGAATTGAAAGAGAGATTCAGAGAGATTATTCTCTGTGTTGATAAAAATACCTTCGGGTGAACATTACTGTATAGAGGGGAAGAAAAGGTCATAGAGAGATTGACTGATGGCGATTAACTGATATATTTCAAATTTTCACAGAAAAGGTGAGAGAGAGATTCGCTCACGGTCAGTACTGTCCCCGTGAAGATAAAAGGGAGCGTTTATGAACATTTCTCAATAAAGGAGCAGAAAAAGAGTGAGAGAGATTCACATGCATTCTTTAGGAATGCAAGAGGAAGCAAAGATGGTATACGTCCGAAAAAAAGCCATGATTCATACAGAAAGATCAGAAAAGCATCACTGTGGAGATGAACGATACAGAGAGAGAGAGAGAAAAAGAGAAAAAGAGAGAGAGAGTTAACAACACTTATTATCAAGGAAAATTTGGCTCTAAAATGGGTTACTTCTGTATGAAGGTGACTATTGTTTCTCATATCTGAGAAATATTTGCGTCTGGAAGTCTTTCTCAGATTATCCTTACAGCCAAAAGTCAGATTCATTCTGAGATGATTCTCAAGGTCAAAAGGCAAAATCATTCTGAGGCAACAGGCAGAAAGCACAACTAATTTGAGATGATTCTGATCCCGAAATACAAACTTATTCTGAGAAAATTCTCTAGTCAAAGAGCAAAGTCATTTTCAGACGATTCACACATATGAGTAACAGTAATTATTCCGTCGATGAAAGAGGATTATCGCGTCGATAGGAAAATAAAAGCTGTGGTACTATCATGCAGATTGGAAGTACCATACGGATTCTTCGAAAAAAAAACTGTTGTTTTCTGAATAAGCAGAAAGTCCTTTTCAAAGAAATTTAATCATTCCTTGTAAATGGTATACAATCATCTAAAGAAAATTATCACGCAAGAAGAAAAAGAGTGTATTCAAGTAGATAAAACTGTCTAGCTACAAAGCATTCCTCATTAAGAAACTATGATTTTGCTGCATAAATAATATTTCCTTTGCAAATTACCCGATCTTAAAAATCAGTTTCTAAAGCCACATTTAACTCTGCTACATACACTATATTGACAAAAGTCACCGTACACCCGTTCAAACGCAAATGAACGGATACGCTGCATTGTTGAGATGCACGCTACAGCTGTAAACTGTATAAATACAAGTTTTCAGCTGACTGCAATCATATCGCACTGTGAGGTTGAGAGAAAATATCGCGGCGGGAGAGAACCGACTTTAAGAAAGGAAATATTGTTGGGTGTTATATTAGTGGGTTGTCCATAAGAGAAACCGAGAGGCATTTAAACATACCCAAAGCAACTGTTTTGGATGTACTGAATACGTGGAAGACACATGGTGTACCTGAAGCAGCAAAACGTACCGACAGACCAAAGAAAATCAGTGATAGA